>CANTUQ010000002.1:6330000-7530000 GCA_947683425.1 Excoecaria cochinchinensis | reverse complement strand
TCTATTGCTTTTATATTTATCTCATTTAATATGTTAATATATTATTTTTATTCATATAAATATTGATTTCTTATTATTGCTAACATGTAAATAATTTATTTTTGTTTTGATTTCTCATTATTTTTAACATGTAATTAATTAATTCATTGTAATTGATCTTTTTTGCCATGTAAATGTTTTATTTTAATCGGGATAACATTAATTAATCATGTCATTTATTTAATTATTTTCATCATTCTTTTATTCATTTTTTATCATTCTTTTTCATTGCTATTGTTATATATTTATTGTTTATTCCTTTATTTGTTTATTGTCATTGTTCATTATTATTATTTTCATGTTCATATTTTTATGTATTAATTCATTCACATGTTTTATTTATTTTAATCAAATCATTTAATTCTTTTTATCATTTAATGCATATTTTTATTTATTTTGATTTGTTAACATGTTAATTCATTTATCATCCTTCATGTCATCTTATTTTATCTTAATTTGTTGTTCATTATTTTATATGTTTCGTTGATTTTATTGATTTAATTACTAACATGATTTCATTTGTGTTTTGTTTTTTATGTCAAAACTTATTTTCTTTACTTGGCCATTTTTGCGAGCACACGAGGAGATCCAGAAGGCTCGTTTGGGTTAAATATTTAATTGCTTTATTTGTAATATTTCATTTATTTGGCTTTTTTCATTTATTTTGCTATGTAATTTTCTTATAAAATTGTTTATTTTAGGCACGCTAAAAAGAAAATCACTAAAATAATTTTTATTAATTAACTTGAAACCTTTCCCAATAAAATGGGACTAATGTCCCAATTTTCTCCATCAAAAATAAAAATTGTCACATCAACATTGTTTTATAATAAATATGCATAGAGGACCAATGTACTTATCTTTAACAAATAGCCTGTTTTATGCATGATTTGTATTGTTATTTACAATGTGGGTTATATTCTGCCCCTAGTTCTATTGTAATTTATTTTCATGCACTTTACTTTAATTATGCTTTATTTATATATCGCTTTTCCTGAATGGACAATCTGTGCTTTAATTTAACTGCATTAAATTGAATGAGAAATGGGATGAAACGATAAATTCAAAACTGAACTATAAACTTAACCAATGTATAAATAAATAGGAAGTCCTAAACCTTCTCTGGTCTTTGGGCTCAACGAGGCGAGAGGGCCATCTCAATGTTCTATTGGGATGGGGCCTCCAAGACACCTCTTGTCTCCCGTAAAAGGCTCAAAATTGCACAGTCCTAAGCGCCACGAGGCGAGAGGGCCATCCTAATGTTCTATTAGGGTGGATGCCTCCAAGACACCTTTGGTTTGCCCAAGCGTGAGGCTAGAGGACCATCCTATCATTAGGGTGGAAGCCTCTAAGACACCTCCGACTTGCCTATAATTAACGTAGCAGTGCTGTCTTAGGCTCACTGAGACTAGACAACCTTTCCCAATGTTCTATTGGGTGGTGACTCCAAGAAACCTCCTTGTTGCCCAAAATGGATGCACTTGTAATTTATTACAATTTTTCATGAACCTCTCCCGAAAGCCCTGAAAGCGGGCGATTCGGGGCGCCCCGGGGTTTGGCGCGTCTCACAGTAGTGACTCCACTGGGGACATATTCGAGACTTTGCTTCGAAAGTACCTTTGTTAAAATTTACAATTGGGTTTTAATTTAAAATTTTCATCCTTTTTTTGAAACTGCATTGCATCTCATTAGAGCCTTAGATCTATGCTAGTTTGGTCCCTTTATCAGCGCCGGTGCATCCCCAAAGCATGACCCTACGTTCACTCAATGTAAAAAAGTGTTATGGATAATCACCAGCCCAAGCCTCGTACCTTTATGGTATATTAAATGGAGACCCGACCGGTCGTTATGCTCATGATGAGCTAGACCTGTTGGCAGGGACCATGCTTGGGTAGCCCTAAAGTAACATTACCTTGGTCAAGGCTCATGTAATGAAAGTAGACACTCCCCCTAGGTGGTATAAACTTTAATACTATACTTGCTGTATGGATCGTTACGTATTGGGCGGACCCAGATATTTTGATTGATCACCTAATCAAAGGCTTTCATGCCCCGATAGGCCCATGTCAATTTATTCGGACTGCCTAAATATGTAATGATCATAACCCATGCGCCTATGCATTAGTTAGGAGAGGTTATGCTGCCGATTTCCCACCGTGCACCATACGCGCCCATCGGGTCCCCTGTTGACCCATGGGCCAATCCCACCTAGGAAAGAGACCATGACCTTGTGTGCGGGAGTAACAAGGTTGGAAGGACCTATGTGCTTGCATGTGGTTGTGGATGATGCATTGCATATTCATGTCATTCATGCACAAATAAAATTTTTTTTCTTCCCTATGTATACATACTATTCTTTGCATATAATTATTACATGTACACATCAGTATGTGTATAGTTTTTCAAATATTTTCACATGTATCATTGTAACCTCTTTTAGCCATTGCATACCGTTTGTTGCATTACATATTATTCATGCATCATTCTAACTCTTTAATCTTTCAGCCATCAAAGACCACTTTCCTAGTTGGTTAGGGTTCCGACAGCCGCTTTATCGGAGGGTTTTGATTGAACAACCAGAATTAAAGTCAAAGAGCAATTAACAGGCATTCAAAAAATCTTCAGAAATGGCCAATTCATAGAGAGAGGCAGATACAACACGAGCCATGAATGCCGAAGAAGTGGGCAGACGGGTCGAAGAATTTGAGAACAGAATGATGGCCATGATGGCAACAATGGCCCAGCCTACTGCACAAAACCCGACTGCTCCTCCTATGAGACAAAATGAACAAGAGGAGTCTAGAGAAGACCCACTTGAGGAGATTCGCCCGCCACCGGTGAACTTAAGGGCTACCATACCGAGAGCCTAGAGAAGAGAGATAACCCATGGAGTAGAGAATAATTATATAGAGGATGAATATGAAGAGCCCATAGTGGTAGGAGGTAAGGCACTCCAGACAGAGGAGGCCATCTGAAAAAAAAATGGAGGAAAAGTTCCAGGTAATGTCCCGGATGCTGATAATGGGAAAAAGGATGAACCCCGAGGATAAGGAGCTGGAGGAAGAGGATCTAGTCCCTCTGAATTTCAAATTACCTGATGTTCTGAAGTTTGACGGTACATCGGACCCCACCGCACATATCAAACAGTACTCCCTGGTAATGTAGGGTACTACGTTGACAAAGAGGCAGAAGATAGAGTACTTCTATTTGAGTTTAACAGGTCCTGCGGTAGATTGGTATAATGGATTGGAGAAAAGAACTAAAGAAGATTGGGATCTACTGACAGAGGATTTCCTCAAGCAGTACGACTGCAGCACAAGAATGGAGGTCACTCTGAAGGATCTAGAGCTACTACAGCAAAGGGTAGGTGAGCCATTCCATGAGTACTTGACCCAATGGAGGAACCGGGTAATGGAGATGAAGAAAAAGCTTGATACCCTAAATCAGATCAGGTTATTTATCAGGAATGCCAGGCCATATTTAAAGGAGGCACTCAAGTTAAAGGGATTAAAAGATTGGGAATCCCTTAAAGATATAGTCATTGAGGCAGAAGGGGAGCATTTAGCACGGAAGGCAATTGTCGCCAACTATGGTTATGGCGGTACAAAGTTTAAAGGGGGCTCTAGTAACAATAACGAGAACGATGGTGACGAGAGGGCTGAAGCATTGGTCACTGAGACAGCCGTGCACTGGGATTCCAACTTAGGTAAACCATTATCCTGGTATCTTGATCATTTCACCAAAGAAGGGAGATTGCAACCACTGTCGCCAAGGAAGGACAGGACATAGAGCAGATTGGTATTGTGCATATCATCAGCACACAGGGCATAAAACAGATTATTACCGTGCTCTGAGGGAGTGCGTACAAAAATGGGTTGACACTGATTGGATTCCAAATCCGAGGAAGAACAGAAAAAGATAGAACAATTATCACCAATCTTGGGGACACGGTCCAGAGAAGGGGAGCCTGAGGTATCAGAAGATTTTCAAGCAATTTGTGTTGGCAAGAACGGAAAATGATTAGCTATTTAGAATGTTCTTTTTATTTTTGAACTGTTTAATAATGACATTCTAGTTTCATTAATAAGATGAATGTTTTTGCTCACTTGTGTGATATTTCTTATGGTTTCACTATGCATAATCATAAGCATGACTCATCCCTATTTGATATTGATTCAATTGATGTTACTTCGTTTAATCTCAGAACTTTGGAAAACCCAAAGAAAATCTTGATAGCATCTAGTATAACTCCTGAAGAGAGATTAAAATTTGAGAGAATTAAAACAAAATACGAAAAAGTCTTTGCCTGGACATATGAAGACATGCTATATCGGAATCACCGAGCACGCCATTCCAAATATCCCAGTCATGGACCACTCACGCAGAAGCTCAGAAGATTGAAGCCGGAAGGGGCAAAAAAGATCAAAAGGAGGAGTCAACAAGCAGAGACGAAGCCAATCGAAGTTCAACGCCAGACTTGGTTGGTCAATGTTGTCCCAAGTTGAGAAGAGGAGGAGTGCGTGTATGTGGAAACTATTAGGATTTGAATAAGGCTTATCCTCGAAAAAAAGAACAAAAGAAAAGAACAAAAGAACAGGAAAAAGAATAAAGGAACAAAGAGGAAAAGAGAAAAATAAAATACAAAAAAGAGAGAGGAGTAAAAAATCGATATGTAGGGCAAGCTTTGTTTAAATCCCGTTGATCTACACATGCCCGTACTTTGCCATTTTTTATTGACTACCAAAAAGGACCAAAAGGGTTATATTGACTCATAACGGATACGGGTTGCTCGAGCTTGGGAGAAAGCATCATAGGGGAGGTGCGTCCTATGGCCTCCAATAGACAGGGTCACCAAAAGGAATCCGATATTTCAATATGGTCTCCCGCACCACGCAGGGTTCAAGGATAAAATGACACTTTATGGCTAAGGCTAGGAAGTTGCTCTAGAGGTATGATGTTAAAAACCACAAGTCCACTCCATATTGCCCCCAAACCAATAGGGCAGGAGAGACTGTTAACAAGAAGATCTTGATCAAGATGGCTCGAAATTACAAGGATTGGGCAGAGAAATGGCCTTTTGCACTTTGAGGCTGGAGAACCACCATCGGAACCTCTACAAGAGTCACCTCCCGGTTCTCTTTATATAGGGGGCAAAAGCAGTATGGCCATTCACAGTAGAGCGTAAAACTTTAAGGACAGTCATGGAAGCCCAGATTTTGAAAGCCGACACGGCGCAGCAATGGCAGCAGCAATCAAACACGTCAGACAAGGACTGGTCATGGGATTATTACCACAGTCAGGTCTATCAGAAGACACTCTGCTCGATTATCCTGGAAGAAAGACAGAAAGCACCACTGAAGGAGGGAGATTTAATCTTTAAGCAAGTGAGTCCGAATGTTTCGGGTGAATAAGGCAAATTCAGACTAGTGTAAGAAGGCCCATTTGTTCTTGAGAAGTTATTGTCCAAGGGAATAGCATTTTCAATAGACAATGATGCAGATGACTTCAAAGAACTGATCAGCATCAAAAGACTCAAGAAATCCATGGCTAAAGATTAAAAATCAAAAGAAGAGAATAAAAGCCCCGCAGGTCAAAAATAAAAAAAAAAGCGGCCTTGCTAAAAATGGGCACCTTGTCAGGGTGAAAACCGAAAAAGGCACCCTGGGCAAAAACTAGAGGTTTGAGAGAAAATGTCCAATTAAGAAAACCCGAGAGGGCTGATTGGAGATAGGAGTTTGATGCTTACAAGATCTACTCTGAGATTAAATGTAGTTTTGCATTTTGAATTGATGTTAGATAATGATCATGTATAGAGAAATCATACTGAAATGTACACAATCTTTGCATTTACATGTGTTCCTTATTTTCTAGTTCATTTATAAAAAGGAGAAACATCGTTCATTACTGAATGTATGAAATCTGAATGGCTACACTTTGCTACTGCTCTCAACGTTCAGACGTCTAAGTCGATGAGTTCTATTAACGATTGCGGGACTAAGCACCTACCTCTTGAATGTATTAGTGGGAGTGAAAGAACAACCCCTGAAAGATGGTATAATAGTCTTCACCGGCAGCTTGCCTAGAGGCTATGATGTATGGAGGTAAGAGCCAAAGCTAAAGGTCCACCTTGGAAAGATAGGGATGCCTCACTACATCGTTAATCGCTCTGAACTATTGAGCATAATGGGTGGTAATGTAAAAAGCAGCCCCATGAAGCCTTAAAGAACCCAATCCTCATCTGCTACCTCACCCAATCTAGCAAAACATTCATCAAGGGAGGCCATGGAATGCAATCGATTCCTAAGGAGAAAATGCCTCGGAGAATAATTGTGGATTACTCTAGGAAGGGGCTTTGACAGCAGCTTCAACTTTTCTTGCAGCCGTACCTGAAAGGCAAGAGAGTCTAAAAAAAAAAAGGCCGTTAGAGATGAAAACCGTGACTGGCTCTCTAAGCAAAAGTTAGGCCAAAGGGCAAGGTAAAAACCTGGGAATAGGCAGTCTGTCCTTCAAAAAATGAAAATGAATAAAAGCCGCTGGATTGGGTTGGGTCCATTCCAGACAAAAATTAGGGACAGGGTTATGTGAAAATCCCTAAAGGGACGCATTTCCCGCTAAGAAAAGCTAGTGTGAAAATTCACAAGGGACGCACTACCTTTAAAACAATGACCTTTGAAGCCTAGAGCGATAAGGCGGCATTACTCCAAATAAATTTCCTTAAGGCAGGTGTTGCATAATGCAGAAGTTGATTCAGAGTCATGGGGGTAAAATGCTCGTTGACCGGGAGGCAAAGATACGTACGGGTCAGTTCTCCTTAAAAAGATTATGGGTCAGAGTTCGTAAAGCCAAGACAACACTTTTCTACATCCTTGGGAGCATTAGACAATGTGAGCAGCCGAGCAGTACCCTCAACGAATCCCTTAACCACCTGGGATGTGGTCTATTCATTTTTGTATATCACATGCATGTCACGTGCATTCAGTCTTAGATATGCACACACAATTCTTGTACATTAATCCTTTGCATGTGTTTCTTATATATAGTTTTGTATGTATATTTCACACACATGATTCCATACGCACACACAATCTTTTGTATAAATTATTGTGCATATAACTCAGAAGGAAAGGTCTGAATAGACCTCATGAGCAAGGATGATCCAAGGGATGGGTTCAGTTCAACATGATTGGTCACTGTATCCGGCATAAAATCAAGTAAATATGTACAGAGGTGGAACGCCCAAAAGAACAAGCCTATCCGGGCACACCATGCTAAGGGCAATCCAGAATCACACAAATCTCTAGAAAAGAAGATCCTTTGAGAAGTCGGACTACCCACACATACTTTAGTTGGAGGCAATCAGACGTAAGAGTGGGCCGGGGTATAGCTTCTGCTCTACATCGGTGCTCATCCACGCCGAACAATTAGATCAAGATAAAGTCCTCACGAGAATGGAATTTCGTGGACCCGCTCCCAAGAAGACATTTAAAAAAGAGAGTCTACTAATGCATGCCATGCCGGGAGCAACCAGGTAAGTTTCTCTATCAGAAGATGTATGCTCACACACATCACACAAAGTGTACAAAATCCAAATTCAAATGTACAAAGAATACAACTCTTAAAAAAAAAACAAAAAAAAAAAACAAAAATAACAAAAAAACAAACAAAAAAACAACAAAGACAAACAAACCAAAACAACAAAACAAAAAGATGATATTTTCGAGGCCTTGAAAATCCAATATACTGTAAAAATTCAAATACGTCCAAAATGTGAAAATCTAAAAAATTTCACAAACATCATTTTAAGAGACACCAAAGACATTGAAATCTATCCGCCTGCCGGCAAGCAACCAAAACCCCCAATCTAATTTCCTCTCTGGAGGCTCAAACATAATTTTCCTCTGAGGAGGCTCAAACCTATTTTCCTCTCTGGAGGCTCGAAATCAAAGTCTCTCAGTGAACATCAAAGTCTCTCAGTGAGCATCAAAATCTCTTAGTGAGCGTCAAAGTCTCTCATGAGCGTCAAAGTCTCTCAGTGAGCATTTAAGCCTCTCAGTGAGCACAGATTTTCAAAATTTCCCTATGAACACAAAGCCCTCTTAAGAGACACACAGGTCTTCCCAATAAGGAGACCCCGATGGAGATGATAGAGGAATCGGTATCTAGGGAACAACTAACTGTCCTTCAGGGGGCACACATCTTACAATGCCCCCAACAGGCATGTACTGCCACAGGTATGCATCTCTTTTATATACCCTGCACATTTGCTTTTCCCTTTTTTGCAAAAAAAAAAAGAAGAGGTTCAAGATAAACACCAACAATAGAACAAATCACAAACAAAGGTTATAGTTAGAGAATATTGCATCTCACAGACTCCGTGTAGGCCGAGACGAGACTAGCGGGACATCAACGATAGAACAGATCGCAAATAGAGGTTGTAGTTAGAGTACTGCATCTCACAGAGTCCGTGCAGGCCTAGACGAGGCTAGCGGGACACCAGTGATAGAAAAAATCGCAAACAGAGGTTGTAGTCAGAGAGTACTGCATCTCAAAGACACCGTGCAAGCCGAAATGAGGCAAGCGGAACAGATCAGCCACCGTGCATGCCGAGACGAGGACAGCAAGGCACACACGATAGAACAGATCGCAATGAGACTGTGGTTAGAGAATACTGCATCCCACAGACACCGTGCAAGCCGAGATAAGGCCAGCGAGACAGATCAGCCACCGTGCATGCCGAGATGAGGACAGCGGGCCACACGCGATAGAATAGATCGCAACGGGATTGTGGTTAGAGGACACATCATCTCACAGACACCGTGCAAGCTGAGATGAGGCCAGCGGGACAGACCAGCCACCGTGCATGCCGAGACGAGGACAGTGGGGCACACGCGATAGAATAGATCACAACAGGATTGTGGTTAGAGGACGCCGTGCAAGCCTAGATGAGGTCAGTGGGACAGATCAGCCACTATGCATGCCGAGACGAGGACAGCGGGGCACACGCGATGGAACAGATCGCTACGAGATTGTGGTTAGAGGACACCGCATCTCACAGACACCGTGCAAGCCGACAGGAGGTGAACGGGACAAGGTGATAGAAAAGATTGCAAATGAGCCACAGTCGGATAGCACTACAGCTCAACGGCAATAAGTCGCAACATTCCACATAGCAAAAAGGTAAGGGCTGCCTCAGGTACACATCTCTTTCCTTCTTCTTTGAATTTTGGCTCATCTAGGCACTAGTGCACTAGTTTTCCCAAAATTAGGGGCAACTGTAGACACCGGGTCCTGAGACAGTCCAGATCAGAGTTACCCAATGATGATAAGATGCCTTGTTATAGGCAAAAAGGTTGAAAGTGGTGATTTCTTTGTCAAATTTACATTTTAGAGTGAAAAAATAAAAAATAATAAAAAATATTTTTAAAATTAGATTTGAAAAATAGGGTTTCGAAATTGTAGTATTTTTAGTTAATTTTTAATAAAAAAAAATCGGCGTCGGCCGCGACAGTTCGTAGCGCTCTGCATGCGAGCGACGCGCGAGGCGTCGCTCGCATGCAAGTGATGGACGAGCCGTCGCTCGCCCGCCCCGCCTGCCAGAATGCGGCGCGCGCACTGGCAGCCCGTTGCTCCCTGCGACGGGCTTCAGTGGACCAATTCCGCCGCAAAACGTGATTTTTGCCCCCAAAATCAGTTTTTTTCCGATTTTTCACCCAAAAATCCATTTTTATCCCAATTTTTTGGGTTTTTAAAGGTTTTTTTCCTTTTTTGAAATTCAAAATAAATAAGATCTGATTTAATTTGATTTTTTCTTCTTAATTAATGGTTTTTTCCTATTTTCTTTATATAAAAAGAAAATAATGGAAAAAGAAATAGGGGAATTTTTAGGGTTTATTTTTTAGGTTTTTTTTAAGTTTTCTCTTCTTCTTCTTCAACATTTCTCTCTAAATTTTCAGATTTTCCCTCAACAAAATAATAGAAATAGAAAAATTTAATTCTTTTTGTTCTTTTTTTCTAATAGAATTTCTTCTAAATATATTTTAGATGGAATTTTGTTGATGGAAAATTGATTTTTATGACAAATAAAGTGATTATTTGTTCTTAAAAATTCAATTTTCATACACGACAAAAAAAATGCCAATTAGCGAATAAAAATTTTAGTCGTTAATTTGCGACGGTTCTGCGACGGAAAGAGTATTCAGTCGTGAGAATATATATAATGAATAATAAAAGGGATTTAGCGACTAAAATAGCGACTATTTTTGTGATCAGTTGCTAAAAATTGGCGCGAATTTGCCGCGCTATTTTTGCGACAAAAATAGCGACTGAATAGTTAGTCGCAAAATATTTGCGACTAAAATTTCGTCGCTAACATAAATTTATAAATTTGCGACGAAAAATCGACGGATATTTGTGTCGCAATTAGCGACTAAATTAGCGACTGGGTATTTGGTCGCTAAATTAGAATTTTAATTAATGAATTAGCGACTAAATATTTTAGTCGCTAAATCGCGATAATGTTAAGATAGAAAGTGAGCTAAACCCCCAATTTTTCTAACTCTCAAACGCTAAGGAGATAAGCGACAGATCTCCCATTTTGAGCAATCCCTCGCCACCGGTGTGGAAGCCCATCGTCGCCGGCGGTTTAATCGGCGTTTGCTACTCCGGCAGCTTCGGTTGTGTGAGAGGTGAGTGAAAAACTCATACAGCTCTCCAAAAATTACAGATTTGTCCGATCCCCAGCTTTTCTAATCTATAATTTTCTTGTTTGTTTGAGGTTTTTGAGGAGTTATAGTCGGGCTAAAGGAGGAGGAGGGAGAATAGACCGTAATTTCGGCCATCTGACCCAACTTCGGTGGAGTAAACAGAACCAGCAATAAGGTATGTTCTATATATCTGTTGAGTACATGTTGAGTGAACAGAACCAATAAGATTTGATTCTGAATGTAGAGGATTTTATTGTGAATATATGGGTTTTATTCATTCTATTTACTGGATCTGCTGTGAAATAGTAAGAATTAGAAGCTTATGATCCTAAGATAGAGGCATCAGCAAGAAAATTACACAATAAATTAAGCAAATTAACATACATATCTGTGCTTCGTAAATGATTTTGCTATCGCAGTTAACAAGATAATCCAATTAAATCTTATTCTTTAGCGAAGCTTACAGTATACGTCATTTGAGAATATGTAATGTAGATTATATATAATTTACATAGCAGTTCAAGTCAAGTTGGAAATGGGGATTATATAAAAAAGGATACTGCTTACATGCAAATCTCATTTAAAGATATTAAAGTTTAATCACAGATTAATAACTACTTGCATTATTAGGCCTCTAATTAATTAATCAATTTTTTATTCATTAAAAGAGAGAGAGAGAGAGAGAGAGAGAGAGGGAGAGATTAGAAAGGCAGTGAGAATGTAGAGTTTTTCATAGCATTCAAATTTCTCTGTTTGAAATCAAAATCAAAAGTAAAATTGATACTATTTCACTATTTTTTATTTTTTATTTTTTTGCATTGAGTAGAAACTATGTTTCTAGAACAATTTCAGGTTATGCTCCGCCTCAATTATTATTATTATTATTAATTATTTGAAAAAAAATGATAGATTATACACCAATAATTTATTATTTCATATCATATTAAATTATTCTATAGGTTGGTCTCATAACTGTCTTGATGTATTGTTTGCATTCAATTACAGATAGAGATTACTTGTATTGGAAGGCTAATTATTTGTGCATTGCTTCGGTAGAGATATCATAGATTTAAGAAATTTTAAAAATACACATAAGAAATATAAAAAATAGATTACAAGACAATTAAATTAGGACATATTAGATAATTCATATATTAATTATAATATAAAAAAGAAAAGAGAAATTATAAGATGGAATATAAATTGTGATATATATTTTAAATTGCATTTACTTTTTTCTAGCTATTTGCATGTAGATACGTGATTGTATTAATTTATTTTTCTAATCTTATATTGTTAATGAATTTGGTATTTAAGTTTCATATAGTTGTGTTGCAATTCGAATGTTTAGGTGTAATGGAACCCTTAGATCGTAGTTGGATGTATAATCGACGAGATTCAAGTGGAAGGACTAATGCATCATTCGTCTTTGGTGTTGAGAATTTTATTAAATTCGCCACTACTCATCCGGAAGAAATGAGTGGCGAGCTTATTAGGTGTCCATGCAAAAATTGTGTGAACCGAAGGTTCCATGACGTGGAAACTGTTATGACCCACCTCTTTCATAGGGGTTTTGTTCGGGATTATTTGGTTTGGAATTGCCATGGGGAGTCACACCTTGCTACTAACGAGCCGAATTGGAATCCAATAATTAATGATTCAGTTGGTGGTGCAGAGGTTAGTAATCCATATCAGCAAATGGTTCTTGATGTAGTCGGTCCTAATATTTTTCCCGATAATCATTGGCAACAATATATTCCGGATGAACCCGGTCCATCAAATTGGGGTGGAAATTTAACAGAAGAGCCACCAAATCCTCAATGTCAAGAATTTTATGAACTTATGGAATCTGGTAATGCAATGTTGTATCCCGGTTGTGATAACCATTCGCAGCTCTCGGTTGTTGCTCGGATGTTAAATGCAAAATCCGAATTTAATCTGCCCGAGAGATTTTTTGATGCAAATATTCAACTATTCAAGGAAGCTTTGCCTGAGGGTAACATACTGCCTGAGAATTTCTACCAAACTAAGAGTCTTGTTAGAAGTTTAGGATTGCCCGTTCAGAAAATCGACTGTTGCAATGAGGGATGCATGTTGTATTGGCGTGATGATGAAAACTTGACCCATTGTAAGTTCTGCAATCACCCAAGATTTAAACTGCGTGTAGGATCTCGGAAGAACAGAGCAAAATCATATAAGAAGATGTACTACTTTCCACTAATACCAAGGCTTCAACGATTGTTTTAGTCAAAAGCGACGACACCACATATGAGATGGCATCATGATCATATCCAAGATGTTAGGGTTATGCAGCATCCTTCCGACTCCCTATCTTGGAAACATTTCAATGAAACTCATCCTTCATTTTTTGCTGAGACTAGAAATGTAAGGTTGGGTTTATGTACAGACGGTTTTTAGCCATTCGGGCAATATGGGAGAAAATATTCGTCATGGCCTATAATAGTCACGCCTTACAACTTACCTCCTTGGATGTGCATGAAGGAAGCTTATATGTTTCTAAATGTTATTGTACCTGGCCCTAAGAATCCAAAATAAAAAATTGATGTCTTTTTACAGCCCTTGCTTCATGACTTGCAGGAATTGTGGAATATTGGGGTGCCTACATATGATGTGTCAACGATTCAAAATTTCATGATGAAAGTTGCCCTTATGTGGACAATCAATGACTTTCCTGCATATTCCATGATGTCTGGTTGGAGTACATCTGAAAAGTATGCATGCCCTCATTGTATGGAACATACTCAATCATTTAGGCTAGAAAGTGGTGGAAAACAAACATGGTTTGACAATCATAGAAAATTTCTCCCTAATGATCATCCATTTAGGAGAAATAGAAGGAATTTTAGAATCAGACATGTCGAAACATTGCCACTGCCACCAATAAGAGATGGGGAACAAATTCTACAAGAAATTGATCAGTGGGGTCTTGTGAAAGTTACTGAGCTTGATGCGGATGAGATTAATGGTTTTATCTGTCAGTCTTGTGGCTGGAGAAAGCGGAGCATTTTTTGGGATTTGCCTTATTGGAAAACACATATGATTCGACATAATCTTGATGTCATGCATATTGAGAAAAATGTATTCGACAATGTGATTAACACGGTCTTAAATGTTGAAGGAAAAACCAAAGACAATGCCAAAGCCCGCTCTGATTTGGAAAAGTATTGTTATCGGCCAGAGTTGGCAATGGATCTAATTAGTGGCAAATATCCAAAAGCATGTTACACACTGGATAAAGAATCAAAAAAAGAATTGTTTGAGTGGTTGTCGGAACTTAAGTTCCCAGATGGATATGTATCTAACTTGAGTCGATGTGTTGACATGTCAAAATTGAAATTGTTTGGCATGAAAAGTCACGATTGCCATATATTCATGCAGTGATTGATCCCTGTTGCATTCCGGGAGTTACTACCTGGAAATGTGTGGCAAGTTCTCACGGAGGTAAGCTTATTTTTCAAAGAATTGACATCTAGTACTCTCCGAGTTGAAGATGTCAAAGCATTGGAAACAAACATCCCCCAAATTCTGTGTAAGCTGGAGAAGATATTTCCACCATCATTCTTCGACTCAATGGAGCACTTAATGGTACACTTACCATATGAAGCAAGGATTGCTGGCCCTGTACAATATCGATGGATGTATCCGTTTGAACGGTAAATATCAGTATAATAATGTACATTATGTATTGTCAAACTTTACGGACGGAAGCACGTATAAACTAATTATTTATACTGGTCGTATGCAGGTTTCTTTGGACGCTAAAAAAAAGATTGGCAACAAAGCAACAGTTGAGGCATCTATTTGCAATGCGTATTTACTTTCAGAATCATCTACTTTTTTCTCGCATTATTTTGAACCGCACGTCAGTACTAGAGAACGACGACCACCTCGTTATGATGACGGTGAATGTAGTGAACAAAATACAGAAAATTTAACAATTTTCACTTACCCCGGCCGCGCATGCTCAGAAATTCGAGACAGAGCATTAACATCGGAGGAGTTTCAGGCAGCTCATACATATATTCTATTAAATTGCGATGAGGTTGCTCCATTCTTGAGGTAGGGAGTATTGTATTTAAATATTAAACTGCGATATATGCTAGGATTTGTGCTAAGTGAATAACGGAATTTCTTTTACTGCATTGTTATAAAGCATATATTGCAATGGCTTATATGAAAAGCATCCCAATCTTACTCCAAGCCAAGTTGAAGCGAATATTGACAAGTATTTCGCCGACTGGTTTGAACTCTATGTAAGTCGAACACTATTTCTATATATAACTTTTAAATATCATTTAACATTGGATTGCTGATGACTTTTCCATGTTTTCTATTTTCAAATAAGGTCCGGTACAATGGGATTGACAATGAATACCTCTGTAGTTTGTCACAAAGACCATTACGGAGAGTGAAGTGTTACTCAATCTATTTTATCAATGGATTCAAATTTCACACAAAAAGCCATGCTTCTGGGAGACGTTCAATGAATAGTGGCATTTGTGTAAAAGGCTCGAACTCATGTGATAATATTGGTGATTACTATGGATGGATTGAGGAGATTATAGAGTTAGAGTACCCTTCGTTACCAATAAAACGGACAGTACTATTTAAATGTCATTGGTTTGATCCCACTATAGACATTGGTCTCAAGATACACAACCAATATGGAATGGTTGATGTAAACCAACATTATCGTTTCAACAAATATGAGCCATTTATCCTAGCAATGCAAGCTACTCAAGTGTATTATGCAAGATATCCCTCTTTGAGAGTAGATAGATCTAACTGGTTAGCTGTGTTTTCAGTGAAACCAAGGGATTTCATTGTCACATCAGATGCAAGAGATGATACAGCTACTACAAGTTCTAATGCCTTCCAAGATGATGAAGTTACATTACATGATGTTACAGTTGATATTGGTAATGAAGATGATATTGATTTGCGTGACCCTACGGGAGTTGTGATTGAACTTGACAACATTGATGAAGTGGTTCAAGAACATGAAGAGGACGATGATGAAGAAGAATTCTCTGATTATGATAGCAATGAGGACGAGGATGAGGAATTTGAACAGTCGTCTGATAGTTACTAATTGATCAATTCTGGCTTAGTTTCAATCCATATCTTCATGTTGAGTATTTTATATTTGCCGTTTATAAAATAAATGGAAGTTTTCTACCACAAGTTAATTCTTTCGAATTGATTAATTTAAATTCACTTTTTAATATAATATTAAAGCCATGAAAAGGAGATTCTTATTTACCAAATAACTTAGTGGATTATTCCACCTTCTCTTCACACATTATATATATATATATATATATATATATATCAAATCAGTAGTTACAAAAATTGTGGTTTCAGTTTAAATTGCTTGTTCATTAATGTGTGCCTTCTTTAGGTAACTTCATATACTTCTTTTATTAACTTCTTTTATTATATAAATCATAATTATTGATGTTGTAACGTGTAAAACCTTTAAATTTTATATATCACATGAAAAATAGCATTGATACGTGCACTTATGAATCTGTATGTAATTTATTTTATACACATACATGTATAGTTCACAATTTTTGCAGGTATGGGTCGTGGTAGAGGACGGGGCATTATAGGTCGAGGTCGACAGGGGGACGTTCTGGAGGGGATTCAATTACTCCACCTTTTGGAGACATGCCAGATGTACCGGGAGACCCTTTATCCCAGAATTTACAGTCGCCTCCTGTCACATTCACGCCCTCTGTAGCAACTCCTACTCCGCACACAGCCAACAGCAGTACATCGACTACATGTGAAGTGGCAAGGGAAAATATCAGTCGATTGCGCATTACAGTGAACCCAAGGGGCCTGTAAGTTTTAACCTATACAAATTGCGATTAAGTGATAGTAAAATGTTTAAGCTCATCATTTTTATATTATATACTTTGCAGGCTGGAACCTTCCTCACAATTCTCCAGAATCATAACCACCAGCTTTCACCAGCGGATAGACATTAATGGTGTTAGTTGGAAGGAGGTTTCCAGAGAAGTTAAGGAGTTTTATTGGGGAGAGTTCATAGTACATTCGAATATTGTTGAAACTTTTTCATTACAAATTTAAGTTTGCAAATTAATTGGATTAAAGCATTATTGTATTTACTAATGATTTTTTTGTCACGTGTATATACAGAAAAAGTGCCTTTGGGATGCAGATGCAAATGGCGTTGTTAGGGCAGGTTGGGAAACAAAGGCAGCTCAGAGGTACAAGGATTATGTGTACAACATAAAAAATGCCAAGCAAAGGCCGAGAGACTTTCCAGAAGCTGCATGGGTTAGGTGGAATGAGATTTTTAATCTACCTCAACGCAAGGAGCTTTCTAATCAGAAAAAAATCAATCGATATGGAGGGTCTCAAGAGAAGGCTCCTGGATCGTACACCGGTGGGACTATTTCTATTGGTGAGCATGTCTCACGACTGGTAGGTAGTTCAATTATAACATAAATTATACTTACATTAGCCAATTTTAATTATCAAAATGTTTGCCAATTGATTTGTTCAATTGAGTAATTTTGAAACATTTAGCCTTTTTTATATGGATTAAATAGAACCAATTAAAGAATGTATTTCAATTATGTAGAATTGTATGAAAATATATTGATTGATTTACATATTGGAGGATGGGCAAATTGTGTTGGTGTTTGTTGAGTGGATCGGAGTATATTTGTGTTTTTAAGAAGTGTAAAATGAATTTTTATTTACAGGAGGTTGTCAATATTATAGGGGAGGTGCTGCCAAAATTTTTATTAATTTTTTAAAGAATTTTCACTTCATGCAATATAATGAAATAGCATAAAGACAGAAAAAAAAATTGAAATGCCGTGTTTTAATAAAAAAGCAAGTAGTTATTTTCGTTAATCATTTTCTTCTTTTTCAATTACTACTTTCTACTGCACAATATAGGAGAGAGAGTTGGGCCGGCCACCTACAATTCCCGAGGCCTATTTGCACACACATACTATAAATTATGATGGGAAGACGTATGTGGCGGATCGTAGCAGGGAGGTACATGTAAGTTAGTTGTACTTTACTTATTCATAATATTTTCAGTTTCTCGAACGTTAAATTGTTGTAAAATATGATTTGTTCTTATACTTACGTTTATTAAAAATTGTTGTTGTTTACCATTTCAGGGGAGGTATGAGCAACTCCGATTTGAGAGATCGCAGGATGCGTCGTCGGTTGATGAGTCTGAGTTGTTCTTCGAGGCCGTGAGATGCAATAAAAGGAAAACAATTTACGGTCTAGACTCATATGTGCCTCCTGGTCTTTATCCATCTGGTCCATCGTGTGCTGCTGGTGCAAGCACGGCCTCTCATTCTGGTGGTCCTTGCTTGACAAAAGAAGATGTCACGGACATTGTCGCAGACATTGTCGCTACGACTATTCGTTCATTGTTTCCGCACTTGACCCCTCAACCGCCAGCCACTCAGCCCAGTACGGCCACTACTTCACCTGCACCACATGACGATGTCGGCCCTTCATGTCCACACGGTCCTGACCCGCCTGATGATGGAAATTTGGTAGTGGTGGCCTTACCTGAACATCAATCTTTATATCTTTTTTAGAACATTTTTTTTATGTATGATACTTTTATTGCAATTTATTACTTAGGATGATATGTGGCACTTTAAGGTAATTATTTTAATTTAGTTTTCATGAATTCTGTATTCGCTATATATGCCATGTGCGTACGAATATTAATATATATATATGTTTTGGATTATAATTCTATATATATATTTGATTATAATTTGCATTTATATGTACAAATATTAATTATATATATTTTGGATTATAATTTCATACATTTGATTATAATTTACGTTTATATATTTCATTTAATAATAACATAAAATTTAACCCTAAAAAAAAAAATTAAATCTATTAGCGACTAAATTGCGACAGAAAATTTAGTCGCTATATTAGTAACGAGAATTGCGACGGAGTGCTTCAGGCGACTAACTGTCGCAATAACCAATTAGCGACTAATACTTGCGACGAATATTTCGTCGCTATTTACATAAGCGACTAGATTAACTTCTTAATTAGCGATAAATTTTAATGGATTTAGCGACTAAATATTTAGTCGCTAAAATTAGCGACTAATTACAGTTTAGTCGCTAAATTGCTTGCGATGGCCTTAGTTGCGACGTGCCGTCGTTCTGTCACTAAAACTTATTAGTGACTAAAATCTTCATTTTAGCAACTAAATTGTCCGTCGCTATTTTACTTTTTTTTGTAGTGATACTTTTTGTCTTTCAATAATTTTTTCACTTCAGTTTTTCAATGATTTTTATTCGAATCCCTTTTTGATGAAAAATAGAGTTTTGAAACAAACAAAATAATTGTTTGTCCTTGAAATCTAATTCTTCATTTGATTTTATAAAAAATAAGTTTTTTTCATAAATAATTTTTTCTTGAGACAAACAAAAATCATTATTTGCTCTTGAGAACGTTCTTATTTTTTTTATCAATATAGATCATTTTTTAGGCAAAGAAATCGATTCTTTGTTCTTAAATAATTTTAGATTTTCTTTTATCATTTTTGCAATTTATTTCATGGAATAAAATTCCAACATTTTATCATATTCAACTCTAATCTTGCACATCACAAACAAGGAAATCAATTATCATTTTTACCTTCATTGAATCTGAAACTCTGATAGTAAACATTCTGGGCTCGATCTTTTAATTTTTTATTATTTTGTTCATATTTATTTTATTAACATGTATATTATTATTATTTTTATTATTTTCATTTATTTATTTATTTATTTGTTCTATTGCTTTTATATTTGTCTCATTTAATATGTTAATATATTATTTTTGTTCATGTAAATGTTGATTTCTTATTATTGCTAACATGTAAATAATTTATTTTTGCTTTGATTTCTCATTATTTTTAACATGTAATTAATTAATTCATTTTAATTGATTTTTTTGCCATGTTAATATTTTATGTTAATCGGGATAACATTAATTAATCATGTCATTTATTTAATTATTTGCATCATTCTTTTATTCATTTTTTATCATTCTTTTTCATTGCTATTGATATATATTTATTGTTTATTCCTTTATTTGTTTATTTTCATTGTTCATTATTATTATTATTATTATCATGTTCATATTTTTATGTATTAATTCATTAACATGTTTTATTTATTTTAATCAAATCATTTAATTCTTTTATCATTTAATGCATATTTTTATTTATTTTGATTTGTTAACATGTTAATTCATTTATCATCCTTCATGTCATGTTATTTTATCTTAATTTCTTTTTCATTATTTTATATGTTTCGTTGATTTTATTGATTTAATTACTAACAATATTTTATTTGTGTTTTGTTTTTTATGTCAAAACTTATTTTCTTTACTTGGCCATTTTTGCGAGCACCAGAGGAGATCCAGAAGGCTCGTTTGGGTTAAATATTTAATTGCTTTATTTGTAATATTTCATTTATTTGGTTTTTTTCATTTATTTTGCCATGTAATTTTCTTATGAAATTTTTTATTTTAGGCACGCTAAAAAGAAAATCACAAAAATATTTTTATTAATTAACTTAAAACCTTTCGCAATAAAATGGATCCAATGTCCCAATTTTCTCCATCCAAAATAAAAAATTGTCACATCAAAATTGTTTTATAATAAATATGCATACGAGGACCAATGCCCTCATCTTTAACAAATAGCCTGTTTTATGCATGATTTGCATTTTTATTTACAATGGGGGTTGTATTCCGCCCCTAGTTTTATTGTAATTTATTTTCATGCACTTTACTTTAATTATGCTTTATTTATTTATCGCTTTCCCTGAATGAACAATCTGCACTTTAATTTAACTGCATTAAATTGAATGAGAAATGGGATGAAACGATAAATTCAAAACTCAACTATAAACTTAACCAAGGTATGAATAAATGGGAAGTCCCGAACCTTCTCTGGTCTTTAGGCTCAACGAGGCGAGAGGGCTATCTCAATGTTCTATTGGGATGGGGCCCCAAAGACACCTCTTGTGTCCCGTAAAAGACTTAAAATTGCACAGTCCTAGGCGCCACGAGGCGAGAGGGCCATCCTAATGTTCTATTAGGGTGGATGCCTCCAAGACACCTTTGGTTTGCCCAAGCATGAGGCCAGAGGACCATCCTATCATTAGGGTGGAAGCCTTCAAGACACCTCCGGCTTGCCTATAATGGACATAACAACGCTGTCATAGGCTCACTGAGGCTAGATGATCTTTTCCAATGTTCTATTGGGTGGTGACTCCAAGAAACCTCCTATTGCCCAAAATGGATGCACTTGTAATTTATTACAAGTTTTCATGAACCTCTCCCGAAAGCCCTGAAAGCGGGCGGTTCGGGGCGACCCGGGGTTCGGTGCGCGTCATAGGTGCCTAACTCAATTATCCCTTTCTAGAGCAGTTAGCCTTATCACTGGTTATATCATCCATCAAGCTTCAGCCCTATTTTCAGGCACATACTATGGTAGTCCGGACAAATTCTAATCTCAGAAAAGTGCTTCGGAGGCCAGAAGTATCCGAAGGGCTCACAAAATGGGTAGCTTATCTCGGAGAATTAGATGTTCAGTATAAAGCCCAGCAGTCAATGAAGGCTCAAGTTTTGGCTGAGTTTGTGGCCGAGTTGCATGCTCTACTCCTGAGCTAAGAACCCGCTCTTGGAATTTATTTGTAGACGGAGCCTGATCATTTGAAGGGGCTGGTATCGGTGTAGTCCTTATTGGACCTGAGAAGATAAATATTAGAGGAATGGCTCATATAGCATTTCCAGCCTCCAATAATGCGGCAGAGTATGAGGCTCTCTGTTTTGGATTGCAGCTCGCCATGGAGGTAAAACCTGATTCATTGGCTATTTTTTCTGACTGGCAGTTGATCGTAAGCCAGTTGCTTAGTAAATTTGAGGCTAAGGAGAACACAATGGTTCGGTATAAGGAGCTCATTGCCCTGTTACTGTTCCAGTTGGAGAAAATGGGATATGCATGGTTGATTGAGCAGATACCTTGAACAGAAAATCAGGGAGCAGATGCCTTAGCTTTACAAGCCTCTAGTTAGGACATAATATCCTTGGCGGACATAGTGTGGTTGGTCATAACGACACCAATATATAAAACATACAAAGTTCAATTGAATGAACCGATGGATGGTTGGCATCTGCCTATATATCAGTATCTTAGTTCGGGAGTTCTCCCAGATGATCAGGTAGAGGCTTGGAAAATAGTTCGGCGGTCAAGCCGGTATGCCATCTTGGATGATAAGTTGTATAGGCGATCATTCTCGCATCCCTGGACTTTATGTCTGAGCATCGAAGAGGGTGATTATGTACTCCGAGAGATTCATGAAGGCATTTGTGGTGCGTATGAAGGCGCACAAGCAATAGCTCAGAAAGCTTTATTTATTAGCCTAGATGGAGAAGGATGCTAAAGTGCTCGTTCAGAAGTGTGATAAATGCCAACAGTTTGGCAACATATTGCACCAGAAATCTGCACCACAAGTGCCCATTCACAGTCGTTGATCATTTGCTCAGGGGGGAATTGATATCCTCAGCCCTTTTCCTTTGGCCAGAGGACAGAGGAAGTTTTTAGTAGTGGCGGTTGATAATTTTACGAAGTGGGTAGAGGCAGAGCCCTTGGCTACAATTACTCTGGAAAACATCATAAAGTTTATGCAGAAGGCTATAATAACAAGGTTTGGAATCCCGCACATAATAATTTCTAATAACGACAAATAGTTTGATTGCTTTTCCTTTAAGAGTTATTGTGTGGATCTAAATATCCAACTATGTTTCACCTCGGTATACCACCCGTAATCAAACGGTATGACTGAGGTAACAAATCGAACTATTTTGGCTGGGCTGAAGAAGAGGCTAGATGATGCGAAGGGCCTCTGGGTGGACGAGCTCAATAATGTTCTCTGGGCATATCGAACTTCCCCAAGAGCAGCGATAGGCCTTGCTCCTTTTTATTTGACATATGAGATAGAAGCTGTCATCCCATGTGAGATTGGCATTCCAAGTGTCCGAACTTCATCATATGATGCTGAGGACAATGAGGCAAATCTCTTGTATCACCTGGATCGGTTGGAAGGAATCAAAGAGTCCGCCCAATTGCAATCGGCAATATATAAGTAGCGAATGTCATCATATCATGATCAGAACCTTAAATCCCGGTCCTTTCGAGTTGGACAGCTCGTTCGTAAGAAAGTTTATTACGGCTCATACGGTATCTGAGGTCGAAAAGCTAAGCCCAAATTGGAAAGGTCCTTATATGGTAGATGAAGTCAAAGGTGGTGCTTACAGATTGAAGGATCTCTCGGGAAAGTTACTCCCTCATTCTTGGAATATTTCCAATCTGAAGTTATATTTTCAATAGTAAGCTCTATTCGGCAGGTTTGCCACGAGCCCTTTATTTTGTTTAAGCTCATTTCGGCAGGTTCACCATGAGTATTCTTTTTCTTTATTATTTGTTAGCTCATTTCGGCAGGTTCACCAAGAGCATTCCCTTTATTTTGTTTAAACTCATTTCGACAAGTTCACCACGAGCATTTTTTTTCTTTATTATTTGTAAGCTCATTTCGGCAGGTTCGCGAAGAGCATTCTTTTTATTTTATTTTAAGCTCATTTCGGCAGGTTTGTCATGAGTACTTTTAATTATTATAAGCTGGGTACAGCTAAATCGCTATTTGAGTATGTCTTATTATCAATGAAAAGCTCAGTTCGGCAATATCACCATTAGCATTCTTTCAATTTACGGTTCTCCTTCTAATACTTTGTCAATTTTTCAAAAGTTACACCTGTAGTAACTATATTGTTAACCGAGCATACGGAACTATTCATGCAGGCTTATGCAATAACCTTATGATTATTCAGTTTGGAAGAAAAACTTATTCTATTTATATTGAATAATTGTTACAATTTAGAGTTGTAAAATAAAAATGGGCAGTTCGGTTTTCACTCATCAAGGTAAACTTCATCCAGCCAAGACCAGTCCATGTTCGAATGCTGGTCCTTCATTGATTGAATCAGTTTACCATCGAACAAACACATTTGTCGGCCGCTAGGTCTGCCGCCTGGTATTCGAGCTCTGAACACCTTTGTTCTAGCTTGGTTTTTTCTTTGTTCGTGGCTTCTTGTCCTCGCTGCGCTTCCTCTATGCTCAATTCAGCAGCCCAGCTCTTCTTCTTTTCCTGGGCCAGAAGAGCTTCGACTGCAGCGGCTCTTTCCTGGGCCTCATCCACTTCGCTTCTTTGGGCAAGCATTTTCTTCTCTGCCTCCAGAGCTCACTTTTCTGCTGCCTCTAACTTCGCCCTTGCCTCTCCCAGTTGATATCGGAGCCGGGTAACCTCTTTCTCCTCCTTTTTCCAGCTGAGGATGAGCTTATTCATCTTGCCGATTGCCGCTCCAGCCAGCATGCACCCCTAAAAATAAAAAGTTATTATGTCAGCGATTCTAGAGGTTGGGCATGAAATAATTATCAAGTTAGGTAACATACCTCCACTTCATGCTATTTTATGGCATAACTCAGCTGCTCGGCGCTGTAGACACCGGGCCCTGAGACAGCCTAAATCAGGATTACCCAATGATGAAATTTAGTGTGCCTGTTTATAGGCAAAAATAAAAGTTGGAAGTGATGGTTTCCTTGTCAAATTGATTTATTAAAAATAAATAAAAATGTGTTTTAAAAATTATTTTAAGATAAAAAAAGTGAGTTTTGAAATTATAGTGTTTTAACAAATTTTTTTTTAAAAAAAAATCATGAGTGTTGGCGTGCAGGGCGCGCGCGCCTAGTGCGCTGCTGTGCGTGGCGATGCCCATCGGGCGCGCCGACGGGCATCACTAGCCTTTGACGCGGCCCATTCGCCCCCAACAGCCCTTTGGGCTATTTTTAGTGTTTTTACTCATTTTTTTATAGAATTTAAATTTAAAACCTTTTATCTTCTAAACCTTTAAAATTCTTCAGTTTTTTTTTTGTGATTATGAGGATTAAATTAATTTAATTTCTTCATTAAAATTTGATTTTATTAGAGGGTATAAAATGATTTATTTTGGGAGAGAAAAAGGGGGATTTTTCTTAAGAAAAATTGATTTTTTCTCTTCTTCTTCTTCTTCAAGAACAAGTTCCCCAAGTATTTTTAATTTTTTAAGTTAATTCTTGAGAAAAATAAATTAATTATTTGTTCTTGTGAATTTTCTTACTTCTTTTTTACAATTTTTCCTTAAGACAAATAAATTAATTATTTGTTCTTGGGATAAAATTCTGTTATATATTTTATTTTTCTAAATTATGACAAGGAAATTGATCACATAACTTCATTCATCACATCAAAATTTGAGGGTAAATATTCTAGGATCAATTTTTAATTTAATTTTTGTTATAATTTTTTGTTTCTAATTAATTAGCAACCATGTAGATTTTTGATCTTTTATTTTATTTTGTTTATGTTCATGTGATTTAGCCATAGATTTAATATTTTAGCACATTTTATTTTATTCTTGTTTATTTATTTGATTGTTCATCTTTTGTTATTTTTATTTTTATTATTATTATTATTATCATTACTTTTGTTCACATGTTATTATTATTATGATTAGTATTATTATTTAATATGCTTTAACATGTTTTGTTTTATTATTTCTTTTATTTTTGCTTGCTTGATTGTTCATCTTCCTTATTGTTGATTGTTCATCTTCTTTATTGTTATTGTTTATTATTATTATTATTATTATTATTGTTATTTTTAATATCATGATTACTTTTGTTTTATTATTATCATTATTGTGATTATTATCATCATTGGTATTATTATTATCATTATTATATATTATTACTGCTATTACTACCATTATTATTTTTATTTTTGTTAGTATTATTTATTATTGTTATCATTATTATTATTATTATTATTATTGTTATTATTATTATTATTATTATTATTATTATTATTATTTATGTTTTTATGCATGTTGGTTTGTTCATATGTTAAGTTATTTATTTTTATTATGTTATTTAATTGATAGTCATACATGATACATGTTATTTTATTTATTCTTCCATTTTTACATGTTATATGTTTAAATTCATTTTTTATTACTAACATCATTTTTATTTGTGTTTTTATTTCAATACTTATTTTCATGTGTGAGTTTTTTCAATGTTAAGTGGGAGCCCATGGAGATTTGAAGACACCCTCTTGATTGTTCATCCAGGACTTCCCCTGTCATTGCCAGAACTTGCATACGTCGTAAGCCAAAGTTTTCAGTTCCTCAGCCCACGACTTCGTGTCAGGTGCATGTGCTTATTCCTGGCTTTCGGAGGGGTGCTCGAAAGATGTTGCTCGGGTATTCGTTGACTGGGGAGAATGATCGGAACTACTATTAGCGATTGAGGGGGAGCTACGGATAAGGGACTTCGAGCTGCAACATTTGAGCTCAGAGATGTTATGGGAGAGCTCGGGTTCAGAGGTGCCGGGTGGCCTTCCGATAGCAGAAGGGCTTCCTCCAGATTTTTTCCTCTTGGCCCTTATGAGTTCGGCTATGCTAGAATTGGAGCTTATCTTCATGGTTGCAAAAAGCAAACAATAAAAAACAGATCAGAACCCAAGAAATAGAAGTGAAGTTTACCCTTTTTCTTAAAGCTCTGTTTTAGAGGTGGTGGTGGTACGCCACACTGGAGTTGCGCATTTATATCAATCTTCTCTTTGGCCAGCTCCCTCCATCGAGCTAGGGTTCTCTCCTCTTCATCATTGAGTAATAGAGGATTGTCATTTTAGTTCACAAAGCGACTCGAATGAGTCCGAAAAGGGAAGTCCAATTCGCTTTTTATAACAAAGAACTTGTTCTTCCAGTTCTTCAGAGACTCGGGGTTCCCAGCAAATACCCCATATCCAGGGCGAGCTTGAATATAGTTATGATCCTTGGTGTTGGCCTGGAGCCCGACATTATGTGTAGCTCGGAAGAGGCGAACAATAAGATCTATATCGTGCTCAGCCACTAAAATTTGTAGTGCAGAGAGAGTGCGCCAGGCATTGGGATGCAGCTGCCCGATGCTCATGTTGTAGTATTTCAGAAATTCAAACTCGAAGGCTATCAATGGAAGGTTCACTTCGGCTTTAAAGTCTGCCTCATAGATGACTATTGCCTTTTTTCCTTAGAATTTGGCGTTGGCTCTTAGCGAGGCGCTAGCAGCATGCATATTGTTCTCATAGGGAATACCAAGCCTTTCTCTCAGCACAGGCATATCGCTGGATGTCAAAATGGAGCTTATACTCCCTACCCTGGGAAGCCTCCTTGGCTATTTCCTCCCTTCTTGCCTTCGCTGGCTAGTATTGGGGGAATCGGGGGGACTTTGAGCAGTGAGCCCTTCCTCTGCCCTCACTCTTTCAGCAGAGCTCTTAGAGGCACTCATGATAAATAGAGATGAAGAATGAAGCAGTACAAACCTAAAAATCTCAGAAAGGGCCCCGAAGGGAGTTTGAACGTAGCTAAATCAGGAGACACTTAGAGACAATTGCTTGCAGGAGTAGGAGATTTGGGAAATAGGAAGAAGATTATAAAAATTTGGAATGGCGAGATAGAAACGAGGGAAAAAGCTAGAGAGATGAACGGTAAACTGAAAATCAAAGCATGAAACGAAAGCAAAATCCCTAAAATAAAATGAAATATATAGGCAGGGTAAGCCAGTGATTATGTGACAAGTGGCAAGCGCTGTGTGGTTGTGTCAGGGATCATTAAGTGAGGTGCAGATACCGAAGTGTCACAATGATGGCATGTTAACTACCCTAGCCGTCACTTAGCATGAAACGAGACATTGTCCGCGTGAAATGAGGCACTGTCCTCTCCATTTTTAACTCCTCACGTGCCTGATAGTTTAACTTTTTGAATTTTTGGATTACTGCCTAAATGACATAAATGTCATGTACTTGGGGGGGGGGGGGGGGGGGCTTAACCAAACACCCTTTAAGGATTTTGGTTTCGTCTTATCACCCTTCAGGAAGTTCGATCTTGCCTTGCTCTTGAGCCCGGACAGCTGAGCTGATCTAAAATCTCTCAATAATAGCTCGGTATTATCCAGTAGCTCAGAAAGAGCTCGTTTCCTAGGATCATCAGGATTGTTGGAATCCTTCAAGGACTTCCACTAACTTGCAATGCGTTTTCTTCATGATCAACCTTATCTAATCAGTAATTCAACCTTACCCAAATAGGAATTACCCTTATCTGATCACAAAATATTCTTATCTATTTAGAGTTCGAGTTCTGCTCTAGTTAGGACTCCCAGCTCCAGCTCTATTGGGAATACTTGTCCCACGCAAAAAAGGATTCCTTCTCCACCACTGATTCCTAACTCTATAAAAGGGGGAATCCAAGTATGTTTTTCTTTTTGATTCTTTTTTAATTACAATACCATTATTATCTTCAATCTTCCTAACTTGATCGTCAAAGTATCCTTGATCAAAAACCCGTCGTAATTCTTTGTTTTCAAGTGACCGTTTTAAGCTGTCAGCTCAAGGAATTTTGAACTATCATAAGAAAATAATAATAATACGAATAATAAAAGAGTAATAATAGTAAGGGTAATAAAAAGGGTAAAAATAAAAAGAATAAGAATAATCATAATAGTACTGTTAGTGTTAATAATAGGAATAATGATAATAATAATAATAAGTGTAATATAAGAAATTAAAGAACAAGATGTAAATTGATTGAATGAGTTAAGAGAAGTTAATTTAACTAAGGTATAAAATTAATTATTCATGAATGTGTGCATATATGTGTGTATTGTTGATCGAAATATTAGATGTATATCCACCATTGAGAATTCTTATGCTCAGTGCGTAGTGTTTTACCATGCTTAGGTTATGGAAGATAGAAAGACTTAAAAAGGATCGAGGTTTTGCTGAAGTTTGAGAAAAATAAAGTGAAGCAAGTATAGAGGTATATGAGTCATGGCATGTATATGTTCATGTTGGATGTAATAAAGAATCTGAGTGGATAGGTTTATATTCTATATGTATGTATAAGTACAAATGTTAAATAGGACTATATATGGACTGTTATATTGATACCGGTATATGAATGTTATTGATAATTTGAAAAAAAAAAAATTTTACCCGCCGAATTGTCTTGTATAGTGTAACTCGTCACATTAGCAGTGATATGATATTCGATATCCATACCTACTATGGGTATAGGGTGTTACAATAATTATTTAAGAAAAACAAAGGGTATACAAGGTTGAGGTAGCATTTTGTATTCACAAAGCATGCATACCAAAACTGAAAGTATCTATGCTGTCCATTTTTTTCTATAAGAGACATAAAATCTCTCCCTCAAAAAGCTTCACACTATGTTTCCACTGACAACTAATAACTAGATAAGGTTAGTTTTTGGCACCTTTTAGCCACAACTACAAGCCAAATGGCAACTTAATGCAAACTATGTTATATGTAATGGCCCAAATTGCCATATATGGCATATAATGGCTTGAATATTGGTATAGTACTAATAAGTGAATTATGTAGAGTGTATAGTATGGTTTGGGTATGAAAATACCTATAATTACGTCCTAGAATTCAGTAGAGTTATAGGGTTAAACGTGCTCAGGCTAGGGAAGCCCCTGATAGGTGATCTCCCAGGAAACCAGGAGTGAAAAATATTTTATTGGATCACTGGAAAGTACAAGTTATAAGGAGTCTGGTTGTATAATTTGGAGTAAAAATGAGGTCAAATAGGTCCCCGAAAGTCAAACTGAAGAAAAGCCTCTAGTTCGTTTCAATAGTAATTAGGGTTGACCAAGTATTGATCGAATTTTTAAAAATAGTAAAGGAAATTAAAAGGATGTAGTGTGGGAAGTGTAAAGGCTTAAAATAATTTTAAGGAATTTTTGATAGTAATAGATTAGTGAATTACAGCAGAACCGAATAATGTTGAATCGGACCGGTTTAAGTGAACAGGGCACCAAATTGACTCCGATTGAGCTGAAATTTTGTAGGGGGGATATTTTTCATATTATAAGAATGATGGAATTGGTTGGGAGTGAAAATAAGTTGAGAAAATTATAGTTAGCATTAAACAGTGGAATTTGGCCTAAAAATCGAAATTTTGGTTCAAATTGATTGGACCACTTTGGTTGGACCAGTTTGGTTCAAATTACACCTATAAATAACCCTCAAGACCAAATTTCATCTATAGAAATCCCTAGAGAAACTACCTCACTCCTCCTCCCTTTGGCCTAATTGAAGTTTCTCCATTCTTCCTCTATTTTCTTCATTTCTGTTCCAATATGTAACACCCCAATGCCCCTCGGGAGGAACATCGGGATGCCACAACGAAAACATGCAAAAGACATAATCTAAACACTAAAGTGGAAGCATACATATGATAGCGAAAGCGGAAGCATCTCAGAAGCAACATAAACTTATATACAAAACTTAAAACGTAAACATATAACAAATCATAACATGCCATTGATCAGAATTACATGCCTTACAGAACGTTTACAAAATGCTATACAAAAGTCCTATACAAAAGGAATAACACAACTAATAGAAAAGGATCACTTCAACACAACCCTAGTGGCCAACAGATGGGGATTCTCGCTCCGAACAGAACCTGCAAACCTACACGGAAATAAACATCCGTGCTAAGCGATAGCGCTTAGTGGGCATGAACAGAAGCAAAGGACTTCCAAAGAAGTCACAGCAAAACATAACACATGCATAGCAGTAACAGATACTCAAATCAAGATTCAGAAGCTCATTATATACATAGCAAGCAGGAAAGTACAATACTCAAGTCAAAGCAGATTCAGAAGCAATAACAATTGCTAGGACTCAAGAGTATCAGAACATACAATTGCTAATATCAGGAGTATACAGAACATATAACCAAACTCAACTTTACATATAACCTCACATTCAAACGAACAATTAGCCTGAGTTACAAAGATGGTGGATACGGGTGTTCAAAATACTGGCTAGCAGTATCAGAAGATTGAAGCCTAAAACTTTGCAAAAATAGAAGACCGAAGCCCCAATTGTCAGATAACCGAAGGTACATTTTTAGATACCCGGAGGTACAATTTTCAGATACCCAAAGGTACAAAAACTAGACCCTTAATAAGCATGCCTATCTACCCACTACCTTGACCAATCAGGATGACAAACAACTTAAATAACAAAACTTCTACTCATGCACTCAAGTACGTTCAACTTTAATCAATTCACGTACAAGTCAAGTAATTCATCATACTCATAGAATGATGTTAAACTAGGTTAAAATGATGCTCAAACTCATGCATAACATTTACAAATAAAAATAAATCATAGAGCAAAAATAGGGTACCTCACGGTCACAACCACTTGGTTGTCACCGTGACATACCAAGGATGCAAAATAGAAAGCAACATAGGGCACCTCACGGTCACAACCACTTGGTTGTCACTGTGGCATACCTCACAATATCCGGGTAGTAAGCAATCAAGGGTATCTCACGGTCACAACCACTTTGGTTATCACCGTGACATACCAAAGATACAAAATATAATGTAAACTTAGGGTACCTCACAGTCACAACCACTTTGGTTGTCACCGTGACATACCACACACTCCACAGACATAAGCTTTTCTTGCATACCTCACGGTCACAACCACTCTAGTTGTCACCGTGACCTATGCAAGAATGCCCAAAACAAAATTGCATCAACTGTTCCACAACTCAACTCAAAAGCCATAATTGGCCAACATACTTCCAAACCATGCACATGCATATATCAAAGACTTGCTAAACAATATGCCAATAACATTTCAAGGCTCTAAATCAATATCTAACATATAATCATATACCAATTTCAAGCAAGAACATGAATAACCAATCATGAACACATGCCTCTCAAAAGCACAACTAATCATGCTCAATAATCACACTCTAAATAGGTTTAAAATTATCAAAAATCAAACTAAAAGCACATGTATATACACAATCCTATCTCTTAACACAACATACATCACATATACTCAATTCAATAACACATGCACATTCAATAGGGCACATTATCCTAACCTCTTGAAGCAGCCGAACACTTCAAACCCAAATACACTTACCTCCCAACCATAATTCTTGATTAAACTCTTCAATCAACCTCAAAATGCAAAAATCCAAACACGAGCAAAACAACCCAAAGAGATGAAGGAGAGAAGGGGAAACCATGGAACACAGAAGAGGAAAGAAGAAAAACTGCATGCAAAGCAAATGGGGACAGGAACTCCCACTAACTCACCCTTAAATTGCATGTCCAAGCCATGAGGCAACACCACAACAACCCACTTGTTAAGCACTACCATAATTCCCCCTCACATGCAAATTTTCCTCATAAGTCCATGGCAAAGCTCACTTAAGTCCCTCCACTAAAATCTGTTGTACCAAAACTTATTTATCACACTCAAATAAGTCCTTAATTACACATAACCTCATACAAATATAGAATTAACACCACTAATTCTACTAGGTTGCAAATCGGGTTGTTACATAATATCTCATCACATCTAAGCCTCCTAAATAAATTTAAACCTCTTTAGAATTTGGTGATGGTGATTGGAGTCCATTTGGAGTGCTAAAAGTGAAAGAAAATAAGTAGAAAAGTTTATGTGTTAAAATGAGGTATGTAAAGTTGATATTTTTAAATTTATTTAAAAGTTCAAATAGGTATTTTAGGATGTCTAGAGTATTTTTATGTAATTATACAGCATAAAGGAAGCAACGTTATGGTTATTTCTTTAATGATTATATTCGGCCACTTAAGGAAAATAAAGGAGATGATGGTGTTTCAAGGAGCTAATGCAAGGAAAGGTTGCTTAAGAGGTATAGAACAAGAAAGTGAGGTTAGTGGATACAACATCCTCCTTTTTCCATGTTAAAAGTATGATATTTGGTTATGTTTGAACATAAAGTATGTGAAAAATGCATGTTTAATTGAATTAAATGATAGAGTCATGTTTAGAAAGGTTAAAAATGAGATTTTGAATGACTAAAATGAAAGGAAATAAACTATATACCATGGACAACATGTAGGCCTGAATGGTATGTCTATGATTTCATAGGTATATTTTAATGTTTGATGAATAAAAATGGTATATTTGTGATGTATGACATGAAATCTATCTAATGGAATGAATTAGAAAAAGAAAAATTCACATAATGGATGATAAACATGTTAGCCGAATGGTATAGGTATGTAAAAATGTGATTTTGATGTGAATTAATGGCATGGCTATGTTAATGGACATGTAAATTATCTAAATAAATGATAAAGGTAATGAAAAATGTTTATAGTAAAATATTGACATGATGGTTGAATGGTATACATGTATGTATCCATGTAATTTAATGAGATTTATGGCATGTAATGGCATATGAGTGAAAATTAAATGTATAATGCATGATTGGGATGAAAAAGAATGGAATAGTATGATGAAATTCCATGAAATATATGTATGACAACATGAAAATGTGAAGATGGAATGATGGATGCCCTATGTAGTAATCTGGTAGTCAAGTCTAGTTCAGGATATAGTGGCTAGCCATAGGGACACATGATTGCGGGTGTGAGCATGTCGTCTCACTTACTGTAGGCCAATGACGGTCCTACTCTGTATTATTTTGTCTTAATCAATATTTCTATTGTCTGTATCATAGGGGTGATCCCACGGGTTCCCTCTTTTCTGTATTGAAGCTATTGAGTTCACATCTCGTTTATCCTGTTCATAAATTTCTGCAAGTATTATATAGGGGCAAAATGGTAAAAATAAGCTTAAAATGGTTAATCTGTGATTAAAATAATATCTATGTGAAAAATGGACTTAAACGGAATAAATAAATAGTTTTAAGGGCATAATGGTAATTTTGACCTTAAATAAGTTAATAGATGTTAATTAGGGCAAAAATGTAATTTGCATGTTAAATAATGATAAAAAAAGTAAAAAGAATGAACTAATGGCATTTTTGTAATTTTGGTAAAGTTTGAAGACTAAATTGTAATTTTACCATAATAAGGGACTAAAATGTAAATATGGACTTTTATGTGTACAATTTGCATAGTTACCGCTAATTGAAAGATTTAAGAGCAACTATAAATATTTTTGCATCTATAGAAAATTAAATGAATTAAATATTGGTTTATTTGATGTTAAATGTATTATTTATATTCATGAAGTATGCACGTGAATTTAGTCTAGTGGATTAAGTAAATAAATAAGAGAAATTAGTGGCATTTGTGTAAATATAAGGAAGTTAAAGGACCTAAGTATAAATATGCTATAGTTTAGGGACCAAAATGTAAATATGACATAGTTGAGGGACCTAGATATAAATATGACATAGTTGGAGGACTTAAATGCAAATGTGACATAATATGAGGACCTAATTGTAATTATACTATAGTTAAGGGACCTAAATGCAAATATAAAATTTCATGTGTATTAATTATATATATGTCCTTAAATGAGTGATTTAATTGAAATTAAGAATATTATTGCATGTAAAAAATTAAATGAAATAAATAATTATCTAAGGGTAAAATTGTAATTTTACTAATGTTTTTAAGGACATTAGTGTAATGTAGTAAAAGAATAACTTTAAGGACTAAGTGATAAATTGCATGTTAGATAATAAACTAAGTATGATAATAAGATAATTAATGGCATTATTGTAAATAAGTGAAAAGTGAAGGGTAAAACTGCAAATTGGTGAAAGTCTAGAAACTTAAATGTAATTTGTCAATAGCGAGGTAAAATAAGGGATTTAAAAAGATAATTAATAGGTAATTTGAATGTAATCGTGTAATTAATTGACAATAGAGAAATAGTAGAAATATTACTATTAATGCTACTATCATGGAAATGGCAATAGGATTAAATGTAAGAAAAATATATGAGTAATATTAGCATTAATGAATGAATGAAAAACGTCTTTGTACTACTAAAAGATTATTATTACTGATTAGGGATAACTGATATGTAGATTCAATTCTGTCAAATGTAATTGAAGATAAGATAAAATAAATAAGATAAATAATAATGTGTTAGGTAAATTTAATTGAATACTGTGAATTTCATATTTAAGTCATAATGAGTTAAACATGAGTAATAGAATATGTAAAAGACAATTTTATCGAATTATTATAAGTATTATAGGTTGGATCAATTATCTAAAGTGTAAAATATAATAATTAATATTTTCATGATATTGTACATGTAGAATTAAGTAATGGGGTCACCTAAGAATGTTAGTAATGGAGCTAAAGACATAAAAGAGAGTAGAACTGTCATTAAATGTTAAGAGTTAATAGAGAAACAATGATTACTGAAATAATGATAAATAAATAATATAAGTAATTCGGGTGTTAGTATACTACTAGTACTGTTAGTCATGGTAATAAGGAAATTAAATGTAAAATCTTATCGATAGATGTTTAATGAAATAAAGTTAATAGAAATTATGTGTAAAGTTAAGAGAATAATAATGTTAAGCCTACAAATAAGTTAGTAGATTAAGTAATAGCATTAACAATTCAAGTATATAATATGAAATATAACTGAGTAAACTTAAGTATGAAAATAGAGTAAACATATTATGTTTATAGTTTTAAAAATGATACTGTGAAAGAAATGACTAAGTGAAAGATAATAAAATGTATATGAAACGTAAAAAGATTAATGTAACTGAAAGAGTAAAAGAAATATTGTGGATATAAAGGAAATGATAATGATTAATTAGCCAGTTAACAACAGTAAATGATGACTGTTCAATAGATATGTTAGTAATTGATACTGTGCCCAAGTGTAGATTGTAACTGATGTAATAAGTTATAAGCAAATAATGAAAGACAAATGAATATGTTAATAAGATAATTGCAAATATTGTTAATATAATTGGTCATTGAATTAATAGACTAAACATAATGGTATTAATGTTAAAGTTAATAGTAAAGATAATAAAGATCTGATAACAGTATTAGTAATGTTAAAGTATGGTTATTAAAATAATGAAACGGGTATAAGATAAATGATTAAAGCAAAAGATTAGTTAGGACATTAAAAGTAAGGCATAAACTATCTAAAAGCCTTAAGAATTAATATTCATATAATGGAAATAAAGATATATGCTTGTGTGTGCATGCATGTAGTAGTAGTATGAAAAATTTAGGATATGTATCCACACTACTGGGCATTTTAATGCTCAGCGTGTAGAGTGTTACTGCATGCAGGTTGTGATAGATCTTGATGTGGCCGAAGATATAGTGACGACCGAAAGAAGTATTCGACATACGACTGCAGTAGATAAAAGCAATGACATATGGTATAAGTATTGGAATTGTATGTTAGTGTACTTTAAGTTTTGTATATGTATGTTTGTGATTGCTATGGAAAAAAAAATTCCTACTGAATCTTTTGAGTTCATTACAGTGTATTTCATTGCAGTGTATGATATCGGATATCCGTACTACTTACGGGTGTAGGGTGTTACAGTTTTTATTGGTATCGGAGCTAAGCTTTAGGCGGTCCTAAGATCAGAGATAGTGTAATGAGGACAAAGTGATACGTATACATGCCATGAATAGGTATTGATGACAGAAGTGAGTAAAGGTATTTGAGGAGACATAAGGATAGCTTAAGTTTACTAAATTGTAAGAGAATGCAAGGTATGATGGTTGATAGAAAGTAAATGAATCTCCTGAACTGAATGTTTTCATAGCATAGTGGTGGTGATCTGTGATTGTGGTACATAAGGAAATTTCGAGGATGAAATTTTTATAAGTGGGGGAGAATTGTAATGGCATAAATTGCCATAGATGGCATATAATGGCTTGAATACTGGTATAGTACTGATTAGTGGATTCTGCAGAGTGTATAGTATGGTTTGGGTATGAAAATACCTGTAATTACGTCCTGGAATTCAGTGGAGTTATAAGGTTAAATGTGCTTAGGCTAGGGAAGCCCCTGATGGGTGATCTCCCGGGAAACCATTAGTGAAAAATATTTTATTGGATCATTGGAAAGTACAAGTTATAAAGAGTCTGGTGGTATAATTTGGAGTGAAAATGAGGTCAAATAGGTCCCTGAAAGTCAAACTGAAGAAAAGCCTCTAGTTCGGTTCAATAGTAACTAGGGTTGACCAAGCTTTGACCGAATTTTTAAAAATTGTAAATGAATTTAAAATGATGTAGTGTGGGAAGTGTAAAGACTTAAAATAATTTTTAGGAATTTTTGACAGTAATAGATTAGTGAATTACGGCAGAATCGAACAGTGTTAAATCGAATCGGTTTAAGTGAACCGGGCCCAAAATGGACTCCAATTGAGATGAAATTTTGTAGGGAGGCTATTTTTCATATTCTAAGAGTGATGGAATTTGTTGGGAGTGAAAATAAGTTGAGGAACTTATAGTTACCATTAAACAGTGGAATTTGGCCTAAAAACCAAAATTTTGGTTCAAACCGATTGGACCACTTTGGTTGGACCAATTTGGTTCAAATTATACTTATAAATAGCCCTCAAGACCAGATTTTTTGAGAGAATTCCCTAGAGAAACCGCCTCACTCCTCCTCCCTTTGGCCTAATTGAAGTTTCTCCATTCTTCCTCCATTTTCTTCATTTCTCTTCCAATCTCTCCTCACATATGAGCCTCCTAAACAAATTTAAACCTCTCTAGAATCTGGCAATAGTGATTGGAGTCCATTTGGAGTGCTATAAGTTGAAGAAAATAAGTGGAAAAGTTTATGTGTTAAATTGAGGTATGTAAAGTTGATATTTTCAAATTGGTTTAAAGGTTCAAATAGGTATTTTAGGATATCTAGAGTATGTTTATGCAATTATATAGTATAACGGAAGCAACTTTATGGTGATTCTTTGAAGATTGTATTCGGCCACTTAAGGAAAATAAAGGAGATGATGGTGTTTCAAGGAGCTAATGTAAGGAAAGATTCCTTAAGAGGTCTAGAATAAGAAAATGAGGTTAGTGGATACAATATCCTCATTTTTTCATGTTAAAAGTATGATTTTTAGTTATATTTGAACATAAAGTATGTGAAAAATGCAAGCTTAATTGAATCAAACCACACAGTCATGTTTAAGAAGGTTAAAAATGAGATTTTAAATGACTAAAATGAAAAGAAATAAACTATATACCATGGACAACATGTAGACCGAATGGTATGTCTAGGATTTCATAGGTATATTTTGATGTTTAATGAATAAAAATGGTATATTTGTGATGTATGACATGAAATCTAGCTAATGGAATGAATTAGAAAAAGAAAAATTCACATAATGGATGATAAACATGTTGGCCGAATCGTATAGGTATGAAAAAATGTGATTTTGATGTGTTTTGATGTAAATTAATGGCATGGCTATGTTAATGGACATTGAAAAGAATTTATAGTGAAATATTGACATGATGGTTGAATGGTATACATGTATGTATCCATGTAATTTATTGAGATTTATGGCATGTAATGGCATATGAGTGAAAATTAAATGTATAATGCATGATTAGGATGAAAAAGAATGGAATAGTATGATGAAATTCCATAAAATGTATGTATAACAACATGAAAATGTGAAGATGGAATGATGGATGCCCTATGTAGTAATCTAGTAGTCAAGTCTAGTCCAGGATATAGTGGCTAGTCATAGGGAAACATGATCACAGGTGTGAGCATGTCGTCTCACTTAATGTAGGCCAATGACGGTCCTACTCTGTATTATTTTGTCTTAATCAATATTTCTGTTGTCTGTATCATAGGGGTGGTCCCACGGGTTCCCTCTTTTCTGTATTGAAGCTATCGAGTTCACGTCTCATTTATCCTGTTCATAAATTTTTGCCAGTATTATATAGGGGCAAAATGGTAAAAATAAGCTTAAAATGGTTAATCTGTGATTAAAATAATATCTATGTGAAAAATGGACTTAAACGGAATAAATAAATAGTTTTAAGGGCATAATGGTAATTTTGACCTTAAATAAGTTAATAGATGTTAATTAGGGCAAAAATGTAATTTGCATGTTAAATAATGATAAAAAAAGTAAAAAGAATGAACTAATGGCATTTTTGTAATTTTGGTAAAGTTTGAAGACTAAATTGTAATTTTACCATAATAAGGGATTAAAACGTAAATATGGACTTTTATGTGTACAATTTGCATAGTTACCGCTAATTGAAAGATTTAAGTGCAACTATGAATATTTTTGCATATATAGAAAATTAAATGAATTAAATATTGGTTTATTTGATGTTAAATGTATTAGTTATATTCATGAAGTATGCATGTGAATTTAGTCTAGTGGATTAAGTAAATAAATAAGAGAAATTAGTGGCATTTGTGTAAATATAAGGAAGTTAAAGGACCTAAGTATAAATATGCTATAGTTTAGGGACCAAAATGTAAATATGACATAGTTGAGGGACCTAGATATAAATATGACATAGTTGGAGGACTTAAATGCAAATGTGACATAATATGAGGACCTAATTGTCATTATGCTATAGTTAAGGGACCTAAATGCAAATATAAAATTTCATGTGTATTAATTATTTATATGTCCTTAAATGAGTGATTTAATTGAAATTAAGAATATTATTGCATGTAAAAAATTAAATGAAATAAATAATTGTCTAAGGGTAAAATTGTAATTTTACTAATGTTTTTAAGGACATTAGTGTAATGTAGTAAAAGAATAACTTTAAGGACTAAGTGATAAATTGCATGTTAGATAATAAAATAAGTATGATAATAAGATAATTAATGGCATTATTGTAAATAAGTGAAAAGTGAAGGGTAAAACTATAAATTGGTAAAAGTCTAGAAACTTAAATGTAATTTATCAATAGCGAGATAAAATAAGGGATTTAAAAAGATAATTAATAGGTAATTTGAATGTAACCATGTAATTAATTGACAATAGAGAAAATAATGATATATATGTTAATATTAATATAAAAATTTATGTTAATGCTACTATCATGGAAATGGCAATAGGATTAAATGTAAGAAAAATAGATGAGTAATATTAGCATTAATGAATGAATGAAAATCTTCTTTGGACTACTAAAGGATTATTATTACTGATTAGGGATAACCAATATGTAGATTCAATTCAGTCAAATGTAATTGAAGATAGGATAAAATAAATAAGATAAATAATAATGTGTTAGGTAAATTTAATTGAATACTGTGAATTTCATATTTACGTCACAATGAGTTAAAAATGTGTAATAGAATATGTAAAAGACAATGTTATCGAATTATTATAAGCATTATAGGTTGGGTCAATTATCTAAAGTGTAAAATATAATAATTAATATTTTCATGATATTGTACATGTAGAATTAAGTAATGGGGTCACTTAAGAATGTTAGTAATGGAGCTAAAGACATAAAAGAGAGTAGAACTGTCATTAAATGTTAAGAGTTAACAGAGAAATAATGATTACTGAAATAATGATAAATAAATAATATTAGTAATTCGGGTGTTAGTTTACTAGTACTGTTAGTCACGGTAATAAGGAAATTAAATGTAAAATCTTATCGATACATATTTAATGAAATAAGGTTAATAGAAATTATGTGTAAAGTTAAGAGAATAATAATGTTAAGCCTACAAATAAGTTAGTAGATTAAGTAATAGCATTAACAATTCAAGTATATAATATGAAATATAACTGAGTAAAATTAAGTATGAAAATAGAGTAAACATATTATGTTTATAGTTTTAAAAATGATTATGTAAAAGAAATGATTAAGTGAAAGATAATAAAATGTATATGAAATGTAAAAAGATTAATGTAATTGAAAGAGTAAAAGAAATATTGTGAATATAAAAGAAATGATAATGATTAATTAGCCTGTTAACAACAGTAATGATAACTGTTCAATAGATATGTTAGTAACTGATATTGTGCCCAAGTGTAGACTGTAATTGATGTAATAAATTATAAGCAAATAATGAAAGACAAATGGATACGTTAATAAGATAATTACAAATATTGTTAATATAACTGGTCATTGAATTAATAGACTAAACGTAATGGTATTAATGTTAAAGTTAACAGTAAAGATAATAAAGATCTGATAACAGTATTAGTAATGTTAAAGTATGGTTATTAAAATAATGAAACAAGTATAAGATAAATGATTAAAGCAAAAGATTGGTTAGGACATTAAAAGTAAAGCATAAACTATCTAATGTCTTTAAGAATTAATGTTCATATAATGGGAATAAAGATATATGCTTGTGTGTGCATGCATGTTGTAGTAGTATGGAAAATTTAAGATATGTATCCACCACTGGGCATTTCAATGCTCAGCGTGTAGAGTGTTACGGCGAGCAGGTTGTGATAGATCTTGATGTGGACGAAGATATAGTGACTACCGAAAGAAGTATTCAACAACAGGGATAGAGGGACTGGCATGGCATGTATACGACCGCAGTAGATAAAAGCAATGACATATGGTATAAGTATTGGAATTGTATATTAGTGTATTGTTAAGTTTTGTATATGTGTGTTTGTGATTGCTATGGAAAAAAAAAATTCCTACTGAATCTTTTGAGTGTATTACAGTGTATTTCAGTGCAGTGTGACATCAGATATTTGTACTACTTACGAGTGTAGGGTGTTACATTATAAGTACTTAAAAATTTACAGAACTACCTCAAGCGATTGTCCATAAGTTGGGATTTGGTTATTATAGTTTTTTATTTAAATAAAAGGCTTGAATGCTTATAGTATTTGAGATATTAGAACTTTGTTTTATTATTGTTTCGCTAGATCCCATTTCCTATGAAGGTAAACCAATTATCAATCTCTCTATTCTCAATCTGTTCCTGTCCAAAAAAAAAAATAGGATTCCAAATTTTAAAAGGATCCAAGATTTGACTTCCAACCTTACCAATATGTTTAGCATGAAGGTAACAAGACATTTTTATTGAAAGAAGAACATTCATAAATAACGATTTTAAGATTTTGAAAATGATCGTTGATAAAAAAAATAAAAATAAAAATGTCAGTAAATAGTTTAGAAATTTTATAAGAACTATAATAAGTACCTTGACATGCAACCCCACAAATTACTGATGCCTAAATCATCCCGTAACTCATACACGAAACCTAAGAGAAAAATAGAAAACAAAAAGGATTCGGCATTAGTTAAACAAACATTAACCAATATATATATATATATATATATATATATATATATATATATATATATATATATATATATATATATATATATATATATATATATATATTCTTAGCACGGGTGTCTATTCCACTATAAGAAAATTAATGTTTACCCACGGAAAGTCACTCTTTTCCATCGGGAATTAAGATTACCGGTGAAAAAAGTCGTCGAAGAAATGGTTGTTAGCAATTTTCTTGACAAAAAATGTTTGACCATTGGGAAACTTACTTTAATGGCCCAAAATGTACCCTAGACAGATTGGCACATGACTAGGGTGTAATGGTGCCCCAAAATGTGGTATTAGGTGATTGAAATGGTTAATTGTAATAAGGGACGTAATCGGTATTAAATGAAAAGGCTTAGGGTACTTTGGTAAATTGATCTCTAAGGATTTAAATGAAACAATTAAAAATAATTATTTGTTAATGTGTAAGAAAGAAGTAATTAAATGTTACATGTATGAGGATATAATAATTGAGGGATCAAATTGGCAGATTGCCATAAAAATCAAGGAAGAACCAATGGAAGCTTGACATGTTCAATTCATGATAACCATGAATTGAATGGCCATATTTAAGGCCAGAGTTGGCTAGCCAAATGAGAGGAAGAAGACATAAGGAAGACAGGAAATTTCTTTCCCAAAATCATCTCAAAAATTCTGCTTTCTCTCCATGCTCAAGCTTCTCAAATGGGCACCGTAGATGGCAAGTACAAGAATTAAGTTAAAAAGGCTAAGTTTTGTATAGTTGTATCTCTTTCTTCTTTATTTCTTAAGCTAAAATATCTGAATTGATGATGGTGAAATTTTATGATGAGATGAGTTGATGAATTTAACCAAGAGAATGAAAGAAAGGAGAAAGTGGAGCAAAAGAAGTTGGAAGCAAAGGGGAAATGAGTTTTGGTTTACAAATAAGGTTTGGGAATTTATATGTTTTTGTGTGGGAAATGATAAATTGCTATATTTGATATGTGTATGATTAGTTATGGATAGATAGGCATGCCTATAGGGGCCTTAAATGCTGCAGCCTACTATTCTGTTTTGTTGGCCCCGTTTGGGTCATTACTTCGGCCCCGTTTGGGACTTTTGTTAGCGCCGTTTGGGTCACCTTTTGTCTCATAAATATAAATAATTAATTAAAATGAATTTGTACCTACGGGTACCTACTGTTCTGTCTTCCCTTTATCCACCACCTTAGGCATTGCAGGCCTCTTTAAATGACTGTTACATGTATAAAATGAACTATAAGATCACAAGCTCCTCTTAGCTTCGAGATCAGATCGGACCTCCGTACTGAAGCTAAGAAGAGTATATTTGTCATATCACTAGCATACTACAATCAATGCAGTCCAAGTATTACATTTAACATGTCATGTCATTCAATAATCCTTTATAACATTCGTCATGTCAATAATACACAGTACAAAATCAACTCTAAACTATTACATATACATGCCACTAACGATAACAAACATACTCTTCTTAGCTTCAGTCCGGAGGTCCGATCTGATCTCGAATCTGATAGCACACCTGCTCCTCAGACGTCCCACTCCGTACCTGCACGCAGTTAGATAAACTACATGCTGAGCATTAAAAATACTCAGTGGTGATGGCGAATCTAACAATTTCCAACTCTATCTTAGACATACGTATACATACATACACATTCATGCACATCACTTTAACCCCTCACTTTTAGGCTTACTAATGTCATCTTACTATTTAGGGTTTAACTATTCTTTAATTCACTATTCTTTAATTACGACTTTACACTATTTCTTTCTATTTTTGACTCTTGACTTATTATCTTTCCTGTAACATATTCACTTTGGCCCCTTTTAAACTTATTCTTCGCCTTGTTACTCTTGAAATCCTCATATTAACATTGTTCATTGATCTTAGCATCTAACTTCTTTGCTTTTCATTTAACTTTAACTTCATTTCTTATAACTAATCATTCTATTTCTTTAACTTCTCTATCTCTACGTTTATACCTTTCACTTCATTTACCTTAATCAGCATCTTTTTCAATATAGTACGTTTTACTTCTATATTACGTTACTCTTACACACTCATTCTATTTACTCCATTTTTCTTCGTTTCACTTCATATACTTCTATAGTGTAATTTACTTTACTTAATTTCTTAATTTCATTTAGATCACTTACTAAACCTTAATCAGTATCATTGTACACTTATCTACTCATTTGATATATAAATTACGGTTTAATCCTCAAATTATTGCTTTGATGTCCCTTTTTCATATTAGGCCCTAATAAGCCCTTACATTACAATTAGTTCAATTAATCTCTCATTTGATTTTTTATTCATTAAATTTATTCTTTAACATAATTGCTCCTTTTTATACTCTAATTACGATTTTGCCCTTCATTAGTCACTCACTTACTATCGTGGTATTAATTCATTTATGTCATATAATTACACACTATTTTCACTTCACTTTTCAATTATTCTATTAGGTGCCATCAATATGGCAAACTTTTGCTTTAGTCCCTAATCTTTCAATTAATTACAATTTTGCCATTCTTACAACATAATTACGATTTTGACACTAGTTTATTTCTCTTTTCATCTTAAATCATTATTTGGCTTACAAATTACATATTGGTCCTTAATTTAATATTTTCATGCCAAATTACATTTTAGTCCTCACACTTTGCAATTTTTGCATACCTATCATTTTAATTTCATTTTTCTTTTATATATCACTTATTAACTCACTTTCACACATCACTACAGTTTTGCCCCTAAACTTTTATCAATTTACCATATTACCTTTCTTTTAGCGATTAATTACAATTATGTCATATTTTAGCCATATTTCCACTTTTATTCACTTCTTAGCTTATAATTTACCAATTAGTCTCTCAACTAATTGTTTTTATGGTATATTACGTTTTGGTCCTTAAACTTTTATTTTCTTTCATATGAGTTATTTCTTACTCAAATTATCATGTTCATTTCACTTTTTATATTTTCATGTCATTTGACTATTATTATCTATTTAACTTATCATTCGGGTAAACTTTTTTTTTTCACACTAAACTTTTCATTTCTTTCAATTAAGTCTTTTTTCATTTAAACACTCATTTCCACTTACTTTTTATAATTTCATATCACTTTTACAATTATGCCCCTAGTACAATCCCGGCAGAAAATCTGCAGACTGGATATACGGGACGTGGACCCTAAAAATCCACTACATTACAGTAGGGAATGACTCCGAAGGATCACTCCAACACTATCACAGAACAGAACACTGAACATAGAATGAATCTATGCAATATGGGAGACGATCATGAATCTGCCATAGTAAAGCAAGTCGTCATGACTTGCATCGCGGTATAGGTGTCCCTATTGTAATGGCCATGACACCGGGCTAGCTGAAAATAATATTTCTCGATAGTGAATAGTGACACCGGGGGTGAATAGTATCTCTCGGAGTCGAAAAATATTTTATTTGATCATTGGAGAATATAAGTAACAACGAGTTTGAGGTTAAAATTTGGAGTGAAATAGAGGTCAAATAGGGCCTTAAAAGTTAAAAATACGAAAAGGTAGCGGTTTCGATAAGAATAGTGACTGGGTTTGACTGAGAGTTTGACTGGACCGTCGAGAGTGCTACGGACCTCAGATTTGAAAATATGGATGTACTCGTATTGATGAGTAGAATCATATGGTAATGAAAAATTAATTTTTGGTGACACTGAAAAATTGGGTTATCGGACTGGGAAGTGGTTTTCGATTGACCCCAAAATATTAGTGGAGACTAATAAATATATGTTAAGAATTATGAAGCCATGTTTATGAGTAATTAACCTTAGAAAGTAAGGAAAAAGATATGATTTTGGATTGAATAGTACTCGATTTGACCTGAGGTTTGACTGAGGCTTTAAAAATAGTAAATGATCTTTAAAAATTACAGGAATTTTCAGTTAGGCTCTAAATGATATGTAGAAATTTTTGGTAGTGAAAAGGAAATTTTTTGGTAACACTGATAATTATTGAACTGGACTAATTTGATTGAATCGGACCGAAAATGGACTCCGATTGAGGTGAAATTTTGTGTACAGCCTAATTTTTACATGATATGACTTATGGAATCAAATTTGGAGTAATTTGAAGTTGGGAAGTGAGAAAACCACAGAAAAAGTTGCATATTGGGCCTAAAAGTGTAATTGGGATTTTTAGGTTGGACCATTGGTTGGACTAATTTGGGCCACTGTAATAGCACTTAAATGACAGATTTTTAGGTGTATTATTCTTATCTTATTTCTGCCTTCTTCTTCCCTTAGTGGCCGAAGTCCTCTCTCTTTCTTTTCTTTTTATTTTCTTTAAATTTTATTTGATCTTTCCCTTAATTCAAGCATCCTAGATGTAATTCAGCCCCTCTTTGAGTTCATATAAACCTCTAGTGTCTATTTGGAAAATCAAGAATTTAAGGTTGTCTTCAAATAGGGGTAAGTGAAATAAGTTATTTTAATTTGGTTTAGTAGTTTTAAATGATATATTAGAATATATTAAGAGTGTTTATGAAGTTTTATTGCACAAAAGAAGAGGATTGATGAGTGCTTTGATTCCTTATATATTCGACCATAATGAGGAATTTGAGAGGAAATGGCTTTTCAAGGGCTAAAGGAAAGGATTGAGGAGCTTATAGCATGGATATAAGGTTTGTGATTACCTAATCCATGAATTTCCTTTGGAAAATTAGGGTTTAATGTTATGTTTATATGATGACTATATGTGATTTGCATGTATAATTGAAATTGAGGTGATAATTGAGCTTAGGGAGGGTAACTAAGCTAATTAGAGTGATTAAAGTGAAAGAAAACTATGTGCAAGTGTTAGAAATAATGTGATATAACAGGATACTTAGGTATATTTAAGGTATACCTAGTGATTAAGTGAAATTAAATGGTATATGCATGTAAATTGGAGCTTAATATAGTGAAATGAGTAATAATTGGATGAATAACAAAATGTTAGTGAAAAACCCTAATGTGGCTGAATGGTTTAAGTAGAGAAATGTGATAAGTTATATGGTTTATATGTCATAAGAAATGTAAAATGAATAAATGAGTGATTTAGAAGTGAAATGGAGGGTTAAGTGAAAAGAAATACATGAAAATAGAATGATTCACTAAAGTGAATTTGTATTAAAAACATGTGTAAATGAATAATAAGCTTAGCAAAGTGAGTAAGAACCCTTAATATGACATTTGAAATGCTAAAACGAAATAAAAAGAAATTATAAGATGAAATGCCTACCTTGGCTGAATGGTACCCTAGTGTCTACTAGGGTATATTTTGTGCATATTTGAAGTTTAATGGCATGAATTTAGGCATGAAAACAAGTGTCCATAAATTTATTTGAAATTTATGGAATATATATGAATAATTTGAGTATGATATTCCATTATGCTCAAAGTGAAAATAATGATAAACTTTGAATGATTGAATTTGAAATGATATAAAATGAATGAAATCAGCTTTGAAATGAATTTATAGCCATTGAATGGCTTCCGTATACTTATTTTGTGAAATAAGTATATAATGAGAATTGTGCCTAATTGATCAGAATAGTGATCAATTAGGGTATTGAAATGATAATAAAGTGAAAGTAATGAAAATGAAGTGACTGAAATGAAAACAAATTGATAAGTCATACGTAATATGTTATATGTAAAATGAAAGTGCTAAAAGTGGATTTGAAAGTCTATTGATAAAGTTTGCCCTTAGTGGTTCGGGAGTTTAATCTAGTTCAGGATATATTTGGCTAGCTATAGGGACCTCCGTATCGCGGTGCAAGTCATGACAACTTGCTTTGCTATGGCAAGATTCGCAATGGTCTCCCATAGCCTCTATTATATGTTACATATCATATGTCATATGTTCAGTGAAAGTGTTTGAATGGCCCCTCGGGGTCATTCCTCAGTGTATTCCAGTGGGACTTTGGGGCCTATATCCCGTATATCCAGTTTGTATATTTTCTACTGGGATTGTACTGGGGGCATAAAAGTGATATGATTGTAAAATGATTTGAAAATGCAAAAGTGAAATGATCAAAAGTAATATAATATAAAGTAAAATGACATAATGTAATATGTAAAGGATATAACGTATAAAAGCCTAATATGTAAAAGCATCATATGCAAAAGTATAACATGTAAAGGCATAATGTCACACGACATTATGTGATATGACATAATATGTAAAAGTATAATGTATAAAAAGCCTAAGTGTAAAAGGACAGAATTGTAAAATGATATGATTCTGTCAAAAGAAGAATGACATAAAGTAAAATGATATGGAAATATGAAAAGTAACATGAAAATAAGAAGTTATATGAAAAAGGACCTAAATGAAAGAAAGTAAAAGTTTGGGGTCTAAATTGTAATGTGCCCTAAATTATAAGCCAAACGGGTCATAATGATGAAAATGACCTGGAAATGTAAAAAGTATCGTGAAAATGAGAAATAAAATAAAAAAGGACTCATATGAAAGAAAATAAAAGTTTAAGGACCAAACCGTAATTTATTGCAAAAACAATTAGTCGGAAGACTAATTGGTAAATTATAAGCTAAGATGTGAACAAATGTGAAAATGTAATAAGTAAACGACAAAATTATAAGTAAACGTTAAAGGAAAGACCAAATTGTAATTTGTTAAAAGTTCAGGGCCAAGATCGTAATTATACGTGAAAGTACATTAATAAGTAATATGTAAGTGAAATAAGAAATTAAAATGACAAATATGTAAAGAATCCAAAGTTCAAGGACTAAAATGTAATTTGCCATCAAAATGCTAAAATAAGGACTAATATGTAATTTGTAAGCCAAGTAGTGATTTTAAATGAAAAGGAAGATAAACTAGTGGCAATTTTGTAAATAAAGTCAAAAGAAAGGCAAAAATTTAATTTATCTTAAAAATCGATAAAGTTGGGACTAAACGGTAATTTGTATATGAAATGATAGATTAAATGAATAAAATGATAAAATGAATGATTAAATGAGTTAATTGCAATGTAAGAGACTTAATATGAACTAACAGGTAAGATGAACATGAAAATGACAAAGTGAGGACTAAATTGAAATTTTACATGTCCAATGAGTGGGTAAGTGTAAAAAGAATAGCCTTACTGTAAAAAGGGTAAGATATGGAAATATAGGATTAATTGTATAAAGTGATAGTCAAATAAGGACTAAAATGAGAGTTTAAGGATTAAAATGAAAGTCTAAGGACTAAAGGGTAATTAGTACGCTGAGTAAGTAAATAAGAGTGAGAAAGTTTGCTTAAGGGCATATCTGTAATTAAATGGAAACTATATTGTAAAGTGATAATTTAGTGGAATGGAAAGGTAATATGATAAGCATTGAATAAGTTAGGGATCAAATTGTAATTTGCCAATAAGAAGGGCAAATAAAGGACTATAGTGTAAAATGGCACTAAGTAAAGTGTTAGTGAGTGAGTTAAATGAAAATAAGAAATTAGTTAAGTATAATGTAATTTATGCATGTCTATGTATATAAGTTATCATTGGAAATGATTAGATTCGTAATCTCCACTGAGCAGATTTAGTGCTTAGCACATGGTTGTTTGACTGCGTGTAGGTACTGAGTGGAGCTTCTGCGGAGCAGGCAGATTATCAACTTGGAGATCGGACTGGACCATAAATTGAAGATAAGCATAGTATGTGTATAGTTACTAGAATGTATGTAAACATTTTGTATCATTGGAATAGTTATATGTAATGATAAATATTACTGTATTGGATTGGTTATATGAATGGAACTGGAATGTATATTAAGATATACTTGTTGTGCCCCTGAGTTGGGCTGTGTATTGTCTGAATTGCAAGTTTTGGGTAGTTAATATTAAGATGTTATGCTGCCCAATTTTGATCGAATGAATAGTGTTAGTGGCATATATATGTGTAATGGTTTAGCATTGAATATGTATTGAGAATTATGATGAATATTATAGACTATTGAATAACATGATATGTTAAATGTAATGTCTGAACTGGATGGAATGAGAATTGTTAGTGATATGTGGAGTTAAAAAGATAAATGATTATATGAAGTAAAGAATAAATGATCTTATAAGTTAAAGAAGAAGAAAATTTTTTTTTTTACCGCATTTGGCATAGGCATCGATTAGACATTAGTGCTGTGACATCCGATATCCGTATCAATTGTGGGTATAGGGCGTCACACCTATGGCTAGCCACACATATACTGAACTAAATTTAGATAGCTTGACACTACTAAGAACAATACTTTTCAAAAAACTTTCAAATCCACATTTTATACTTAATATTTCCATTTCCATTTACATTTCATTTCCACTTCCATTCACTAATTACTCAACATTTTCATCAATGTTGTGCATTTCATATTATATACTTATTTTACGTAATAAGTATGCTTTGCCCAGTAAGTGGCTATAAATTCATTTCAAGCTGCTTTCTTTCTTTTCTTATTATTTATACTTCAATTATTCACTTGTACAAAAACAATTTCAATACACATATAATTTCAATCATTTCAATATTTGTCAATATTTCCCACCATGGACATAATGGGAAAACATTCTCAAAAATACTTAATTAATTTCTTATAATTTCAATTAACTTTATAAACTTTCAAACCATATACATATTCATTTTATGGTCTTATTATCATTAACTGGACTAATTACATTTTTGATTCATTAAATCAATTATTCGATTTTTATGCAATTCTTTTCATTAGACTTTCTTTTTCACTTCTAATTCACTCATTTATCTAACTTATCACTCACAAATCATATATATCAAATAATCTCTCACATTTTCCTTACTAATCCATTCTGCCACCATTAATATTATACCTTGACATTTTACTTTTCATCCATTTATCACTCAATCAACTAGATTGAGCCCCAATTCACATATCTATACCATTTAATTTCACTTAATCACTAAGCATACCATAAACATACCTAAGCATACCATTATGTTCACTATGTCCAAGACTTACACTTGGTTTTCTTTCAAGTTAATCATCCTAATTAACTTATTTAACCTCCTTAACCTCACTTATCACTTCAATTACAATTATACATGCAATTTACATGCAATCATTATTCACACATAATACAAAACCCTAATTTTCATATGGAAATACTTAGATTAGGTATTCACAAACCTCATATCCATGCTCTAGTCTTCATAATCTCCACAATTCTTGTCATTGACATTTGAAATAGCTTTTCCCCTTAATTTCCTTATGAATGGCTGAATACACAAGACAACAAAACACTAATCAATTTCTTTCTTTTATGCAATATAACTTCATAAACACTCTTAATACACCTTAACCTATTATCTAAAACTAAGAAATCAAATTAAACTAACTTATTTCTCTTACCTCCATTTGAAGACATAAGCTCAAATCCTTGCTTTTTCTTACTTTTAATCCATCAAATGGATGCTAGAGGCTACTATAATCTCATAGAGGGGTTGAATTACAATTAGGGTGCTAAAATTTAGAGAGAAATCAAGTAAAGATTGAAGAAATTGGGAGAGAGGAGGAGGAAGAGGACTTCAGCCATCAAGAGGGAGAGAAGAGCTGGACGAGATAAGGATTACTCAACGACCCTCTGCCATTTAAGTGCTTTTATAGTGAACTAATGGTCCAACCTTGGTCAACTAATGGTCCAACCTATCAAGCCCAATTTAACTAATTTAAGCCCACCTGACAATTTCCTATGGTTTTCTCATTTCCTAACTCCATTTCATTCCAAATTTGATTCCATTATTCATATTATGTGAAAACTAGGTTGTACACAAAATTTCACTTCAATCAGAGTCCGTTTTCGACCCGTTATAATTAAATTAGTCCGATCAACAAATTTTCGGTGTCCTCAAAAAATTTCCTTTTCATTACCAAAAACTCCTACATAAGACTTAGAGTCCATCTGGAAATTTTTATCAATTTTTGAAAACATTTGCTATTTTTAAAATCTCGATCAAACCTCTGGTCCATTCGAGTACTATTTAAACCGAAATCATATCTTTTTTCTTGCTTTTTAAGTGTAACTTCTCATAAAAATGACTCCATAATGCTTGAAATATATTCATTAGACTCCAATAATATTTTTGACCAATCAAAAACATTTCTCGGTCTGATAATTATTTATCAGTCCGATACTCCTATTTTTTCAGTGTCACCAAAATTTAATCTTTCATTACCATATAATTCTACTCATCAATACGCGTATGCCCATATTTTCAGATAATTTTTTGGAGGTCTGTAGCTCAAGATATGGTCCGGTTAATCTCGGGTGACAATCGGTCAAATAGGATTAAAGAAAACTTTTAGACACCCGTTAAGGCAGAGCAAACGCAACATGGCACATGCTTATAATCACATATACTAAATCATAGCGTGATCATTATCAATTATATTCAAAAGCTCATAATCAAATTCATAAATCATACTGATTTCACATGCACATAATCACAACAAATGCCTGCTGACTCACAATAGCGGATAATGAGAGAACACATTGGGGTACCCAAGGGTACAATCGAAAAGCAACATCTTTAATTTTCTCATTCAAAATATTTTCACATTGGAAGATCTTAAATAAGATCCGAACACATTGAGGATCGTGAGGATCCAAACGGGGACCTGATCAGGGTCCGAAACACATTGGGGCTGCAGCTACTGAACTCTATTAGGCATGCCTAACTATCCACTAATTTGACTCTTGCAGGCCATGCATAAATCATCCAATCATATTCATATTGTTCATAAAATCATCCTTGCACAAGTATAATAACATCACAAGTTCGGAAAATAAATATCGAAAGCACAAAAGAAAACTCATTTTAAAAATAGGAGCTGTCGTGCTCGCGACAGGGGCAAAGCTCCCTGAGCGCCGTGCTTGTGACAAGCCTCGTGCTCGCCCACAAAAGAACAGATTGGCTTCTGTCATGCTCGCCATATGTGTCGTGCTCATGGAAGAATGCATTCGACATCACTTTCGCGATCACGCCCTCTTGCACACGCTGGCGACAATGTTGCCTAGATCAACTCAGCATTATGCGCTCTATCGCGCTCGCGACAGCACGAGTGATGCTGCAGCTCGGCAGAACAGAGCTAAGCCTACTATGAGAGCTGGAATCACCCAGCTCTATTATGCTCACGATAGAGTCGGGTTTTCCAGTTCCCCAGCAATTCTGCAGAAAATCATCTCCTCCAAAATTTTACCCAAAAAATCCAATTCAACCCAAACTTCACCACAACACAAATCAAACATTCTAATCATCATAGACAACACAAAACCTAAATTTTATACTAATTATCACAATTAAAATAAGCAACTAACATAATCATAATCTCTAATTTAGCAAACCAGAATTCTGCTCCAAAAGTTCATCAAAAATGGACAATCAAAGCATCTCAACCCAAATTAATCAAAACCCATAACATTTACACACACATAAACAACTTTAACCTCATAATTTCCAAAACGTCAACTCAAAACCAACATAATCAAATAATTCTCCAAAATCATAAATTCCCAAACATTAATCTCCTTTGCTCCTAATCAATGAACTCCACTTCCACTTGCCTTCTCGTTACCCTTAGGGTCTCTAGGAGGCACTTCTGATCAAAACACCCACAATCACACAAAACTCAAACCCTAACCCAAGAACACACACTAACAAAAATCAAAGGAAAAGAGGAAGAAGAAGAAGAAAACCTAACTAAAAACCTATTTAAAACTTACCAATTAACGCTTGAGTTGATCAATTTCCATCAACACCCACTTGAACCACTACTAGGGCACAAAAGAGGAAGAAGGAAGAGAGGAGATGGGGCAGGGAGAGGGGAAATGGGAGAGGGCTAAAACTTGGCTCTCTCTCTCATTTTTCTCTCTCCTAACCATTTATACCCCTCTTTCTCTTTCTTTGCCAGATGCCAAATAGGGGTTGATGGGATTTGATCACTCACACCCTACTCACTACACACAACCACACTCTAACAAAGCCCAAAAACATACATAAAACTCAAATAAAAGAAATTAACACATGCCAAAATACACATACACACTTGCATATAATATGGCTCAAACTACTAGGGTGGGAAAAGGGGAGTTACAATTCTCCCCTACTAACAAGAATTTTGTCCTCGAAATTCTTACCTGCACTGAACAATTGAGGGTACTGAGATCTCATCACTGCCTCTAATTCCCAAGTTGCCTCTTCGATTCCATGATGCTGCTATAGTACTTTAACTAGAGGAACTTGCTTACTCTAAACTTTCGCTCTTCTCGAACTAGAATGGCTTTCGGTTCCTCATCAAAAGAATAATCAGGTTGAATCCTTATGTCTTGAACCGATAACACATGCGATGTATCTGATCTATAACGGTGGAGCATAGACACATGAAAAACATCGTGCATTTTAGCCAATTCTATTGGTAGAGCCAACTTATAGGCAACAGGATCAACCTTTGCTAACACTTCATCGGGACCGATAAATTTGGGACTAAGTTTACCCTTCTTGCCAAAACGCTGCTGTAAGCACCGTGTCCCGAGGCTGTCTGGATTAGAGATTACCCGATGAGGAATCAACGTCCGAGTTCGTACAAACGGTTGAGATTCGGAGGTTTTGGTCCCTTGCTTCACGAGAAATGTGTTCTTTCAGTCTTCGTAGGAAAGAGGGAGGAAATGGGGATTTCTTTTTTGGGTCAAAAGGTGTATTTTTCTCTACCGGCGGTCTGCCCGTCTGTTAAAGGCAAGACCGTCGCTCGCTGCGGGTCAACGATGGCCTATGTGATTTTCCGATGCCCGTTTGAGGGACCTGATTTTTCGGAGCACGCAACCTGATTTCCCGGAACATGCAACCTCTCTGACGCCCGTCGATAAGAGTTACAGGCCCGTCGGTAGAATCCTTGTGTCAGTAGGATTGAACCGACGCCCATCGCTGTAACCGACACCCGTCGATCACCCCTGGCCTATAAAAGCTTTCATTTCCCACCTAGGAAGGGGTTGGAAAAATTTCTAAAGGGGGAAACTCTGTCAAAATTAACACTTGTTTCTCTCTCTTCCAACAAACACAAATCTTAAGAAATCTCTTTTAGTTTAAGAATCAAACCATTAAAAAGGAGCTAAATTTAATTAGTTTTCCTAAGGCTTTGATTCCAAAATTCAGTCTTATGAAGGATCAAGAAGGAAATAGTCTATTTTCCTCATTCTCGACCTTTCATTTTGTCTTCTCGTGGAGCATGCGGGACTTTAATCGATACCAAAAATCTAACCAAAATATTATCTGAGGGTAAATATTCCGACTTCTTCTCCGTATTATTTCATCTTTATTGTTATTCTTGCTTTTTTCGCCTTTTTTGCTTTTATCTTTCTTTATTTTGATCCTTTTCATCTCGTTTTTGTGGTAAAAATCTGTTTTTGCTTTGAAAAAATAGTTTTGCTGTCGTTTTTAGAGACAGCGGTGACCGATGGGTCATCTGTTTCACCGACGCCCGTCGGTCACCCCTCCCACAGGCGCCCTCTCTCGAGTGAGTGATGGGACACGTTGGTCACCTTGACTGACGCCCGTCGGTCACTCGGCAGTGGCCCTCCCTGGGTTCTGTCTCCATATTTTCAAACCCCCTTTTCTTTTCCTTTTTCTATCTCTCTCAAGTCTTAGAGCTTTATTTATATTGCGCTGTTTGTCTATTAACACCCATTAACCTTTTGTGAGCATATATGATTTTCTTGGACTGTTCTGAGCTCGAGGGGCGATCTACCATGCTCGGAGGATTCCGTCCGATTTAGTTTTCTAACCTTCTTAGTTATTTCACTCATTTGTTTATTTATTAATTATTTTATGTACATGAATATATCTTTTTGTATCTCGCTAAATATAAAAATTGATGAATGTTTTATATTTAATAAAGGGAGATTTTCATAAAATTAAGGACCCAATGTCCTATTTTTCATCCAATGAAAAATTTCCACAATAAAAACATCATTTTTATAATAAATACATGCGAGGACTAAAGTCCTCAAAATAAATAATCTCCCATCTTATGTATGTATTGCACATTTATAAATGGGAGTTGTATTCCGCTCCTAGTGTTATTGTAATTTTTTGATTTAATATTCCTTTATTTATCTATTGCTTTAACACGTGAATAAAATGTGCTTTTAATTCAATTGCATCGTGTGGAAAGGGAGTGAATTAATGAGTTCAAAATTTAATCATAAAATGATCGAGGTAGAAATAGATGAGAAGTCCCGAACCCAGCTCTGGTCTTTGGGCTCAAAGAGGCGAGAGGTCTTTCCGATCACTCATTGGAACCTCCAAGACACCTCTTGTGTCCTTTTCAAAGACTTAATCAATGAATCCTAGGCTCCAAGGGAGAGAGGTTCGCCCTCCAAGACCCCTTTTGGTTGGCCCAAAATGGATACATGCGTTGTCTTAGGCTCTCTGAGGCGAGTGAAACTTTCCCAATGTTTTATTGGGTGGCGACTCCATGAAACCTCCTTGTTGCCCAAAATAGACGCACTTGTAAATATCTTTACAAGTTGCCAACGGATCCTCAATTGCCCGATCGCCCTTAAGCGGGCGGTCAGAGGGGCGGCTCCTGGGGTCCAGCGCGCGTCACTGTGGCGACTCCACTGGGGAATTGGTTCGAGACTTTGATTTGAAAATACCTCGGTTAACATTTATAATTAAAGTTTAATTCATAAATTTGCTTTCTCTCATCTCCATATACATCCCATTAGAGCCTTAGAATATGCTAGATCGGTCCCTTCTTAACCTTGGTGCATTCCCGAAGCACAACCCTACTTTCACTCAATGTGGGGAAGTGTTAAGGATAATCACCAGCCCAAGCTTCGTACATTTTAGTATATAAAATGATGACCCGATCGGTCGTTACGCTTGTGAGAAGCTAGACCCGTCGGCAGGGATCATGCTTGGGTAGCCTTAAAGTAATATCTCCCTCGACCAAAGCTCATATAATGGCCGTAGATACTCTCCCTAGGTGATATGAACCGTAATATCATGCTTGCTGTATGGGTCATTATGTATTGGGTGAGTCCAGATGTCTTGCTTGGTAACCTAGCCAAAGGCTTCCATGCCCCGGTAGGGCCATGTCGATATATTTAGGATGTCTAAATACATGATGATCATTATCCATGCGCTTGTGCACTAGCATAGGAGTGTTATGCTGCCGGGTTTTCGTCGCACACCATCCATGTCCATTGGGTTCCCCGCTGACCCGTGGATTAATCCCGCCTAGGAAAGAGACCGCACGACCACGTGTGTGGGAGCAATAAGGGTGGAAGGACCTATCTGCTTGCCTGTGATTTGTGGATATTGCATATCACGGCCATGCATTTCATGCATCATTCTAACACCTTATCTATGCAGCCATCATAGATCTGCCCAGGTGGACGAGAGGACCGACCGGATGACTGATCAGAGTTTCTGTATTTAAGCTGTAAGAAAGAGAGAGTCTTCTAGAAACCCATTCAGAAACCAGTGGTACCGTATCAGAGATGGCAAACTCACTAAGGGAAAATGATGCTACTAGGGCTTTGATTGCTAAAGAAGTGGGTAGAAGGTTTGAGGAGTTCGAAGGCCGTATGATGAATATGTTAGCTGCAATGGCTCAGCAGGCTGCTCCACAAAATCCTCCTCCTCCTCCCATGAGACAAAATGAATGGGAGGAGGAAAGAGTAGAAAGACAGGAGCAACCAATTCGTCCACCACTAGTGGACCTAGGGGCTGCCACGTCAGGAGGGCAAAAGAGAGGAGTAGCCCATAGAATGGAAGAGGACTTAGAAGGGGATGAATATAAAGAACCCCTTTCAGTTAGAGGGAAAGCACCCTAGATAGTAATCCCAGACAGTAGATACCTTTTGGAGGAAGATGGAAGAGAAGTTCGAGGCAATGTCCCGAATGCTAATGATGCAAAGGGGGATGAACCCCAAAGACAAGGAGCTGGATGGGGAGGATCTAATCCCTCTGAACTTCAAGATGCCTGATGTCCCAAAATTTGATGGCACAACGGACCCCACTGCACACATCAAGCAGTACTCTTTGATAATGAAGGGTACTACGTTAACAAAGAGGCAGAAGGTGGAATACTTCTGTTTAAGTTTGATAGGTCCTGCGGTGGGCTGGTATCACGGACTGGATCAGAGAACAAAAGAAGACTGGGATCTGCTAACGGAGGAGTTCCTCCAGCAATATGACTGTAGTACAAGGATGGAGGTCACTCTGAAAGATCTAGAGTTACTACAACAAAAGCCGAATGAGTCATTCCATGAGTACTTGACCCGATGGAGGAATCGGGTAATGGAGATGAAGAAGAGGCCGGACACTCCAGACCAAATCAGGCTGCTTATTAGGAATGCCATCCCATACTTGAAAGATGGGTTAAAGATGAAGGGGCTAAAGGACTGGGAGTCCTTAAAAGATATAGCCATTGAAGCTGAGGCTGAGCATTTGGATAAAATGGCTAAATCTGCAAACCTGGCCTTAGGAAATAGCAGTGGTAATGGGGGAAATACCAAGGCAGCAGAGGTCTCAACCACCGGAATGACTCCTAAACACCTCACCATCTCGGGCAAGCCTCTATCTTGGCACTTCACTTGTCTCATCAAGGAAGGGAAGTTGCAACCCTTGCCAGCTAGGCCTGCCCCAAGTCAGGGAAAGTCGAGGCACAGAACAAACTGGTATTGTGCGTATCACCAGTACACAGGGCATCGAACAAACTATTGTCGCCCTCTGAGAGATCGTATTCAAGAATTGGTGCTTCGCCTGGATGAAGAAAGAAAGGATTAGAGTTGTTATAATGCTTTTCATTTTCTAAAGTGTATTCCTGAACTATGCACTTGTTTATCTTTTCTGCTTTAAAAATATGGGCTTTTCTTATGTATACATTTTTATATTTTATTGCATCAAGCATAAATAATAATCATGATTAAGGCATTGGTTTAAAACACTATTTCATTTAGTTTCAATAAATAGTAATCTTGGTTGCACCCAATTTGACTCCTGAGGTGAGACAAAATTTAAGAGAATAAACAAAAAAAAGAAAAAAGAACGAAAAAAAAAGTCTGAAGAAGTCTTTGCCTGGACCCATGAAGACATGCCAGGAGATAATCGTAAAGTCATCAAACACACCATTCCAACATATCTCGATCATAGACCAGTCGAGTAGAAGCTTAGAAGACCAGGTCGGAGGGGGCAAAAAAAGTCAAAAGGAAGAATCCACAAGCAGAGATGAAGCTAAAATTCTTGGTCAGAGTTCAAAACCGGACTTAGTTGGTCAATGCTATCCCAAGTCAAGAAGAGAAGGGGTACGTGTATGTGTAAACTATCAGGATTAGGACAAAGCTTATCCTCAGAAAAGAACAGAAATAAAAAAATAAAAAAAAAGAAGAACAAAAGAAAAAAGAAGAAGAAGAAGAAGGAAATAAAAAAAGATAGAAGGAAAACATCTTGGGGGCAAGTTTTGTCCAAATCCTGTTGATTTGTACATGTCCGTGTCCTGCCATTCTTCTTGGTTGCCAAAAGGCAAAGGACCAAAATGCTGATCTGCAAACCATCTACCCGTTTTATCTACATGAAGGGTATACTATACAAGCAACAAGTTGATGAATGAGGAAGGATCTAAGAGACGGAAGAAATCCAAGCCAAAATTTGCACGACCTATATGAACGGTTTAATGCTGGCAGAAAAGATCATGAAAAAGGATTGGGCAGAGAAATGACCCCTTTTGCACTTCGAGGCTAGAGAGCCACCAATGGAACCTCTACAAGAGTCATCTATTATTCCTCGACACAGGGGGCAGAAGCAGTATGGCCGATAGATGTAAAGCTCAAATTTTTAAGGACAGTCATGGCTAAATTTTGGAAGCCGACAGAGCACAACAACGACAGCAACAATTGCACAAGTCAGACAACGACAAGTCATGAGATTATCCCCATGGTCAGATCCATCAGAAACATTCTGCTTGATCATTTAGAAAGATGGCCAGAAAGCATCCGATGAAGGAGGGAGATTCAATTGTCAAACAAATGAGACTAGGTGTTCCGGACATACGAGGTAAATTTGGGTCAGTGTGAGAAGGTCCCTTTGTCTTCCAGAGATTGTTATCCAAGAGAGCAGTAACGGATAGAACCGATCAATGTTGATAGACTTAAGAGGGTCCAGGGTTAAGGGCTAAAAATCAAAAGAAGAGAATAAAAGCCCCACGGGTCGAAAACTGAAAAAAGGCGGCCTTGCTAAAATTGGGTGCCTCGTCAGGGTGAAAACCGAAAAAAGGCATCCTGGGCAAAAATTAGAGGCTTGAGAGAAAATATTCAATCAAGAAAACCCGAGAGGGCTGATTGATAATAGGAGATCGGGTGCACCTAAGTTGTTACTCATTGAAACTAAGTAAAACTAGTGCTTTTGTATCACATGTCTAGTCATGGTCATTCTTATTGCTATATGGTGCCTATAGATAGAAATGCATGCATAAGCTAGGCATAAACATGCAATTAGATGGTTAAGAGAAACCTGTTGCAGGCATAAGGACATATGCTGGAACAATTATCAAAGCAACAATAATGATTTTTCATGTGATAAATCCTCCTCCTACCCCTTAAAAAAAAAAAGAAGAAGAAGAAGGCTGTTAGAGATGAAAACTGTGACTGGCTCTCTAAGCAAAAGTTAGGCCAAAGGGCAGGGTGAAAACCTGGGAACAGGCAGTCTGTCCTTAAAAAAAATGAAGAAAAAGCCACTGGAGTGGGTTGGTTCCATTCCAGGCAAAAGTTAGGCATAGGGTTATGTGAAAATCCACAAAGGGACGCATTTTCCGCTAAGAAAAGCTAGTGTGAAAATCCACAAGGGACGCACTACCTTTAAAATAATGACTTTTGAAGGTTGGAGCAATAAGGCAGCATTACTTGAAATGACTTCCCTTTAGACAGGTGCCGTATAATGCAGAACTTGATTCAGAGTGCTGGAGGCAAAATGTTCATTGACCGGGGGGGGGGGGGGGGGGGGCAAAAATGCGCACGAGGCAGTTCTCTTTGAAAAGATTAGGGGTCAGAGACCATAAAGCCAAGACAATGCTTTTCTAGATCCTTGGGGGCATCAGACAACGTGAGCAGCTGAGCAGTACCCTCAACGAATCCCTTAACCACCTGGGATGTGGTCTATCCATTTTTGCATCTCACATGCATAAATATTTTGCATATTGCCCTGCATATCACGTGCATTTAGTCCATTACACTTATGGTTGTACACACAATTCTTGTACATTAATCCTTTGCTTATGTCTCGTGTATATAGCTTTATGTGTATTTTTCATACATGTGATTCCATACGCACACATAATCTTTTGTATATGTTGTTATGCGACCTCATAAGCAAGGATGATCCAAAGGACGGATTCAGCTTGACATGATCGGCCACTGTATCCGGCCTAAAATCAAGTAAATATGTACAGAGGTGAAACGCCCAAGAGAACAAGCCTATTTGGGCACACCATGCTAAAGGAAATCAGATGCGAAAGCGGGTCGAGGTACAGTTTTAGCTCTGCATCGGTGCTCATCCACGCCAAAACAATCAGATCAAGATGAAGTCCTCACAAGAGAAGAATCTCAAGGACCTGCTCCCAAGAGGGAAAAGAATAAGCCTTTCCATGCACACCATGCCAGGAGCGAACAAGTAATTTTTTCTGTCATAAGAGGCACTCTCACACACATCACACAATAAGTGTACAAAATCCAAATTCAAATGTGCAAAATCTCAAGCAAAAATAAATTTCTCGAGCAACAACAGCAACAAAGACTAATAGAGCAAAATAACATAACAAAAAGAAGAAGACATTTTCAAGGCCTTGAAAATCCAACATACTGTAAAAATTCGAATGCATCCGAAGTGTAAAAATTCTAAGAAAGAAAATCCCAAAACAAAAAAAAAAAAATAGAAAAATCTGCCTGCGGGCAAGCAACCAAAACCTCAAATAATAATTTTTCTCTGAGGAGGCTCAAATAATAATTTTCTCTCTGGAGGCTCGACATCAAAGTCTCTTTGGAGCATTATCTTTAAGACCTTTTTAAGGCATTCTCAGTCTCTTTGGAACATTATCTTTAAGACCTTTTTAAGGCATTCTCAGTCTCTTTGGAGCATTATTTTTAAGACCTCTTTAAGGCATTCTCAGTCTGTTTGGAGCATTATCTTTAAGACCTCTTTAAGGTATTCTCAGTCTCTTTGGAGCATTATCTTTAAGACCTTTTTAAGGCATTCTCAGTCTCTTTGGAGCATTATTTTTAAGACCTTTTTAGGGCATTCACAGTCTCTTTGGAGCATTATCTTTAAGACCTCTTTAAGGCATTCTCAGTCTCTTTGGAGCATTATCTTTAAGACCTTTTTAAGGCATTCTCAGTCTCTTTGGAGCATTATTTTTAACACCTTTTTAAGGCATTCTCAGTCTCTTTAGAGCATTATCTTTAAGACCTTTTTAAGGCATTCTCAGTCTCTTTGGAGCATTATCTTTAAGACCTCTTTAAGGCATTCTCGGTCTCTTTGGAGCATTATATTTAAGACCTTTTCTTAAGGCTTTCTCAGTCTCTTCGGAACATCAGGTTATTTTCAAGAATATTCCAAATCCCTTCAATCCTGAGATGATCCGAGAGGTGGGTTCAGCATAACCTTATCAGAAACTGCCCAGAAAGGCAAACCTCTTCATTCACGTTATGCCAGGGGCAATCAGGCCGGGACGAGGCTAACAGATCGCAAACAGAGGTTAGAGTTAGAGAAACTACACCTCACACCGTGCAGGCCGAGACGAGGCTAGCGGTACAGACCAGCCACCGTACAGACCGAGACGAGGTTAGCGGGGCGCCAGTGATAGAACAGATCGCAACAGAGGATGGAGTTAGAGACACTTCACCTCACTCCGTGCAGGCCAAGACGAGGCTAGCGGAACACTCGTGATAGAACAGACCACAGATCGAGGTTGTAGTCAGAGAGTACTGCACCTCATAGCCACCATGCAGACCGAGATGAGGTTAGCAGGGGGATTAGCTATAGAACACATCACGACGAGACTGCAGTAAGAGAATATCGCATCTCGCAATGGAGATTTGTAGTCAGAGAGTACTATATCTCATCAAAGCTGCGCGAGCCGAGACGAGGCCAGCAGAAACAGGTAGAGATGAGACTGGTAAGGGCACATGTACCAGCGCCAATAAGGTAAGGTCCGGCATCCCCAGGTATGTAATTCTCTCTCTTCCTTCTTTTAATTTTAGCTCTCTAGGCACTTGTGCACTAGTCTCCCCAAAATTGGGGGCAACTATAAGCACCGTGTCCCGAGGCGGTCTGGATTAGAGATTACCCGATGAGGAATCAACGTCCGAGTCCATACAAATGGTTGAGATTCGGAGGTTTTGGTCACCTGCTTCACGAGAAATGTGTTCTTTTAGTCTTCGTAGGAAAGAGGGAGGAAATGGGGATTTCTTTTTTGGGTCAAAAGGTGTATTTTTCTCCACCGGTGGTCTGCCCGTCCATCAAAGGCAAGACCGTCGCTCGCTGTGGGTCACCAACCGCCTATGTGATTTTTCGACGCCCGTCGGAGGGACCTGATTTTTCGGAGCACGTAACCTGATTTCCCGGAACACGCAACCTCTTCGACGCCCGTCGGTAAGAGTTGCAGGCCCGTCGGTTAAATCCTTATGTCAGTAGGATTGAACCGATGCCCGTCGGTCACCCCTAGCCTATAAAAGCTTTCATTTCCCACCTAGGGAAGGGGTTGGAAAAATTTCTAAAGGGGGAAACTCTGTCAAAATTAACACTTGTTTCTCTCTCTTCCAACAAACACAAATCTTAAGAAATCTCTTTTAGTTTAAGAATCAAACCATTAAAAAGGAGCTAAATCTAATTAGTTTTCCTAAGGCTTTGACTCCAAAATTCAGTCTTTTGAAGGATCAAGAAGGAAATAGTCTATTTTCCTCATTCATGACCTTTCATTTTGTCTTCTCGTGGAGCGTGCGGGACTTTAATCGACACCAAAAATCCAACCAAAATATTATCTGAGGGTAAATATTCAGGACTTCTTCTCCGCATTATTTCATCTTTATTCTTATTCTTGCTTTTTTCGCCTTTTTTTCTTTTATCTTTCTTTATTTTGATCCTTTTCACCTCGTTTTTGTGGTAAAAATCTGTTTTTGCTTTGAAAAAATAGTTTCGCTGTCGTTTTCAGAGACAGCGGTGACCGACGGGTCATCCGTTTCACCGACGCCCGTCAGTCACCCCTCCCACAGACGCCCTCTCTCGAGTGAGCAACGGGACACGTTGGTCACCTTGACTGACGCCCGTCGGTCACTCGGCAGTGGCCGTCCTTGGGTTCTGTCTCCATATTTTCAAACCCCCTTTTCTTTTCCTTTTTCTATCTCTCTCAAGTCTTAGAGCTTAATTTATATTGTGCTGTTTGTATATTAACACCCATTAACCTTTTGTGAGCATATATGATTTTCTTGGACCGTTCTGAGCTCGAGGGGCGATCTACCATGCTCGGAGGATTCCGTCCGGTTTAGTTTTCTAACCTTCTTAGTTATTTCACTCATTTGTTTATTTATTAATTATTTTATGTACATGAATATATCTTTTTGTATCTCGCTAAATATAAAAATTGATGAATGTTTTATATTTAATAAAGGGAGATTTTCACAAAATTAAGGACCCAATGTCCTATTTTTCATCTAATGAAAAATTTCCACAATAAAAACGTCATTTTTATAATAAATGCATGCGAGGACAAAAGTCCTCAAAATGAATAATCTCCCGTCTTATGTATGTATTGCACATTTATAAATGGGAGTTGTATTCCGCTCCTAGTGTTATTGCAATTTTTTGATTTAATATTCCTTTATTTATCTATCGCTTTAACACGTGAATAAAATGTGCTTTTAATTCAATTGCATTGTGTTGAAAGGGAGTGAATTAATGAGCTCTGTGACGCGCGACGGATCCCCGCGGCCGCCCGTTCGACCGCCCGCACGTGGGCGATCGGGGCAATTGTGGGTCCGTCAACAGCTTGCGATAAATCGCAAGTGCGTTTATATTGGGCAACAAAGAGGTTTCATGGAGTCGCCACCCAATAGAACATTGGGAAAGTTTCTCTCGCCTCGGAGAGCCCAAGACTGCGCTTTGTATCCATTTTGGGCCAGCCAGAGGGGTCTTGGAAGGTAAACCTCTCGCCCTAAGGAGCCTAGGATTAACGCTAAAGCCTCGTGACACAAGAAGTATCTTGGAAGATTACCTCTAACCTCTTGAGCCCAAAGACCAGAGTTGGTTCGGAACTTCTCATTTATTTATACCTTGATTAATATCATAATTAAGTTTTGAATTTATTGTTTCATCAACTTTCCACACAATGCAATTTAAATTAAAGGCGCAATCATTCATATCGAAAGCGGTAAATGTAAGCAAAATCCAAAATAAAGCATTTAAAAACAAATTACAATAACACTAGGAGCGGAATACAACTCCCATTTATAAAGGTCAAATACATGCATAAAACGGGTTATTCATTAATAGTGAGAACATTGGTCCTCGCATGCATATTTATTATGAAAAAGTTTTGATGTGATGATTTATTTGGGTATGAAAAACTAGGACATTGGTCCCCTTTTATTTAGAAAAAGAATGTCAAGTTAATTAATAAAAACGTTTTTGTGATTTTCTTTTTAGCGAGCCTAAATAAATAATTTTACAAGAAAATTAAATGGCAAAATTAAATAAAATATTACAAACCGAATGAAAATATGTATATGAACCAAACGAGCCTTTTTGGACCTCCCGATGTGCTCGCAAAAACGCCCAAGCGAAAAAATGAGTTTAGACATAAAAACAAAATACAATTAAAACAATGTTAGTGATTAAATCAATTAAACATACAAAATAATGAATAACAAATTAAAATAAGATAAAATGATAAAGAAAAGAATAATAAATGAAAACAATTAAAGAATGATGAAAACAATTATATGAACAATATGATTAATTAAATATGTTCACAAATGATATAAACCATTTACATGGCAAAAAGATCAATTAAAATGAATTTATTAATTACATGTTAAAAATAATGATGAATTAAAGTGAAATAAATTAATTACATGTTAAAAATTAATAAACAATCAATATTTATGTGAATAAAAATCATATCATGTATAAACAATTAAATGGAACAAATATAAAATCAATACAACAAATTGAATAGATTAAAACAATAAATAGATCAATAAAAACAATAAAAATATACATGAATAAATAAAATGAAATAAAATAGAATAGGAATTGAAATTGAGCCTAGAATATTTACCCTCAGAGTATTGGATTTGATGAAGGAAAAGTGATTATTGATTTCTTTGTTTGATGATTCACAATATTAGAGTGAAATATTATGAAAATGTTGGAATTTTATTCCAAGAAACATAAAAAAAATGATCAAAAATTCTTTAAGAACAAAGAATTGATACCTTTGCCTAAAGAAATGATTTTGATAAAAAAAAAAGGTTTTTATTGATTAAAATAAAAAAAAATGATTTCAAGAACAATCAATCACTTTGTTCATAAAAAATTGATTGAAGTTTTATTTTAGAAAATCAAATAAAAACTAGATTTTGATGACCAACAATTATTTTATTTGTCTCAAAATCAATTTTTTATCAAAAAGAGATTCAAAACAAAATCAATGAAAAAAGTTTTATTGAACACAAAATAAAAGGTTAAAAACAATTTTGAGAACAAATAATTATTCTATTTGTCTCAAAAATTAAATCAAACAACAAAACTTCCTCTAAAAAATATGTTTAGAAGAAATTATGTTGAAAAAAGAATGAAACAATTGATTTTCTTTTTGATTTTTGGTGGAAGAAGAAGATGAAGAGAAAAATCTGGTCTAAAAAAATGTGGAGGAGAGGAGCCTTTGATTTCATCATAAACTATTTATAGGATAAAATAGGTTGCCCTAATTTAATTAAGGAAAAAACCTATTTTAACCCAAAATTATTTTATTTTTAATGATAAAATCAAGTTTTATTATTTAATTACCTAAACGAAATATTTTAGAATTTAATTTGAAATAAAACCCCAAAAAAATGGGATAAAAAACGGATTTTTGGGTGAAAAAATCGGAAAAAGGCTGAAAAAGAGGAAAAGGGTATCAGACCCTATACCGACGGCCAGGGAGCCGTCGCTAGAGGGACGCCGCCCGTCGCTATAGAGCGACGGGGACTCACGCGGCGACCAGGCGGGCTTCCGCGCGAAATCCGCGCGGAGCTCGGGCGGGAATCGCGCGCAGAGGCGCGCGGTGCGGCGCGCAGCGCGCAATGCTGCGCGTCGCTCTTTAGCGACGCGCGGCAGCGTCGCCAAATCGCGCCCAGCGCGCTGGGCGCCTGGGCGTCTGCGTGCTGGGCGCCAGCGCCTGCGCGCTGCCGCGCCCGACACTTGCGGTCCGAAAATTTTTTTATTTTTTTTATTTTTTTCTATTTTTTTTAAATTATAAATTGACTAAAAACACTATAATTTTAAGCCCCCATTTTTAAAAATTAATTTTTTTAAATCTTTTTTATTATTTTTTAATTTTTCACTCTAAAATGCAAATTTGACGGGAAAACCATCACTTTTAACCTTTTAAGCTCGTGAAGGCAATTATCATCATTGGGTAACTTCGATCTAGGCTTACTCAGGACCCGGTGTCTACAGTTGCCCCCAGTTTAGGGGAATCTAGTACACTAGTGTCTAGGTGAGCCTAAACTCAAAGAAGAAAAGGAAAGAGACAAGTACCTGAGTCAGCCGTCTTTCCGCTTGATGGAATTATGATGATAGCTGTTGCTGTCTTTTGGTTGTAACAGGTAATGCCGTGGTCGTGCTAACCTCTTGTGGGTAGTGCCGCCATCGTGCTAACCTATGTGAATTGGTAGTGCCGTGGTCGTGCTAACCTCTTGTGGGTTGTGCCGCCATCGTGCTAACCGCTGTGAATTGGTAGTGCCGTGGTCGTGCAAACCTCTTGTGGGTTGTGCCGCCATCGTGCTAACCGCTGTGAATTGGTAGTACTGTGGTCGTGCCAACCTCTTGTGGGTTGTGCCGCCATCATGCTAACCGCTGTGAATTGGTAGTGCCGTGGTCGTGCCAACCTCTTGTGGGTTGTGCCGCCATCGTGCTAACCGCTGTGAATTGGTAGTGCCGTGGTCGTGCCAACCTCTTGTGGGTTGTGCCGCCATCGTGCTAACCGCTGTGAATTGGTAGTGCCGTGATCGTGCCAACCTCTTGTGGTTTGTGCCGCCATCGTGCTAACCGCTGTGAATTGGTAGTGCCGTGGTCGTGCTAACCTCTTGTGGGTTGTGCCGCCATCGTGCTAACCGCTGTGAATTTTGGAATTGTGCTCCTTGCCAACCTCTTGTGGGTTGAAGTGGTGCTATCTGTGAGCCCTTCGGTTGATTGCCCCCTGAGAAGTCTCCGTTTCATCGATCATTTGCCCCCTGAGAGGTCTTCAGTTAGCTGCTCCCTGAGAAGTCTTCGATTTTCTGCTCCCTGAGAAGTCTTCGATTTTCTGCTCCCTGAGAAGTCTTCGATTTTCTGTTCCCTGAGAAGTCTTCGATTTTCTGCTCCCTGAGAAGTCTTCGGTTTGCTGCTCCCTGAGAAGTCTTCGATTTTCTGCTCCCTGAGAAGTCTTCGGTTTGCTGCTCCCTGAGAAGTCTTCGGTTTGCTGCTCCCTGAGAAGTCTTCGATTTTCTGCTCCCTGAGAAGTCTTCGGTTTGCTGCTCCCTGAGAAGTCTTCGGTTTGCTGCTCCCTGAGAAGTCTTCGATTTTCTACTCCCTGAGAAGTCTTCGGTTTTCTGCTCCCTGAGAAGTCTTCGATTTTCTGCTCCCTGAGAAGTCTTCGATTTTCTGCTCCCTGAGAAGTCTTCGATTTGCTGCTCCCTGAGAAGTCTTCGGTTTATTGATCGTTTGCCCCCTAAGAGGTCTTCGGTTTGCTGCTCCCTGAGAAGTCTTCGATTTGCTGCTCCCTGAGAAGTCTTCGATTTTTTGCTCCCTGAGAAGTCTTCGATTTTCTGCTCCCTGAGAAGTCTTCGGTTTATTGATCGTTTGCCCCCTAAGAGGTCATTGGATGGTGCTTGGATTGATGATTAAGCTGGTATGTGGATTAATGATTGAGTTGAGACTTGGATATATGTTTTGATCGATGTCTGGATTGATGAATGAGTTGAGGTTTTGATTGATGATTTGACCGATGTCATCACTCGGCTTTTGTCGGTATCCGCCTCAAGTCTCTCTTTCTGCAAAATAAGGAAACTAAACTATGCAAAAATGGTGAGCATGCAAGTGAAATGTATGAGTAATGCAGGAATGCAGGATAAAAATTCATCTATGTGAACTTGAAGATGATGTCGGGCTAGCTGCGATTTGCGATATAATTGATGCCTTTTGAGCTGCTTTTGATTTTCATGCCCTTTGGGATTGCGAGATTCTCATCCGGTACCTGTAGTCATTAATTGAAGGTAGTGCGTCCCTTGTGGATTTTCACACTAGCTTTTCTTAGTGGGAGACGTGTCCTTTGCGGATTTTCACATAACCCCGTGCCTTATTTTTTGCCTGGAATGGACCCAACCCAATCCAGCGGCTTTTCTCTTTCTTCTTTTTTTGAAGGACAGACTGCCTGTTTTCAGGTTTTCACCCTATCCTTTTGCCTAGTTTTGCTTAGAGCGCCAGTTACGGTTTTCACTCTAACGGCTCTCTTTTTTTTGTTTTTTTTTTTTAAGATTGCTGAAGTTGTTGGCAAGAATCTTTAGGGAGTCTTAGGACATGGTTGCATGAGCTTGATTCTTCACATTTGATGGCAGGATGAATCGGCTGAAGCGTTTGTGTGCTGAGAGTAGCAGAGGGTAGGCAGATACATGAGTTTGATCACACAGGGTACAATACTCTGATCACATCATTGCATAAATGCATGTGTTTCAATTTGATTTCATTAAACATGATCATTATTTTGGCATTGACTTAAAAAAACTACAAGACTTTAGCTAATCTCGAGATAGATCTTGAAAGCATCAAACTCCTGTTATTAATCAGCTCTCTCGGGTTTTATGATTAAAGATTTTCTCTCTGCTCTCATTTGATCTTTTGAATGCAAATTCTAGAAGCAATTTTGGGGATGAAACTTAACTCGAATGCATGAATGCAATCGTGGCTCCTCGCTTGAAGCTCAAAAAACACCATATGCCTCTTCACAGTGTAAACTCGCCCTTACCAAGGCAATTTCGATAACCCACAAAGAAATTGTTAATTGTTAAAACGTTCATCAATCCTTTTTAGAGCGGCCACTCTTCTAAGGGGAAGCCAAAATCATTTTAGGCGAGGGGATAGTTTTAACATGTGTAACAACAAAATTGGCACGCATTCAGCATACCCGTATAAAGGCTCAATGGGCTAGCAAGCGATTGTGAAGTAAGGGTAGGAAATGGTCATTTAGAGAGCTATACAAAGAAAATATTGCCTAAATCATTTTCTATGTTCCGTCTTATCCAGGGATCGCTTTGACGGGTAATCAGAAAGGTTCTAGTGCTCTTAGTGAGTTTCCATCCAGTCCCCTAATTGCAACTAGTTTTTCTCTCTTATTTTCATTTTTTCTCTGACTCTCTCTCTCTTCAGGAGTTATATCAGATGCTATCAAGATTTTCTTTGGGATTTCCCAAAGTTTCGAGATTAAATGCAGCCATATTATTTGAATTAATGCCAAAGTAAATGTGTTATGATCATGCGAAATGAAATCAATAGAAATGTCATACAAATAAGCAAAATTGTTCTCTTTATTACAAACAGAAAATAAAAAGTTCCAAAAATGAAAAGATTCCAGCATCTAAAAGCAATATCACTAGTGGGCCACAGGACACGATCATGTTCACGGTGGAGGGACTGCGTTGTAGCCTGCCTTTTTCTTCTTTTCTCTCTTCTCAGGATCTGTGATCTGATTGGTGTCAATGAGATCATGGATCTTGTTTCTCAGAATACGGCAATGGTCAGTCAAATGGCCGGTGTGCTGGTGGTAAGCGCAGTACTGATCACCTCTATGTCCCGGCTGTCCCTGACTCAAGGCTGGTCTGGGTGGCAAAGGTTGCAACTTGCCTTCTTTAATTAATTTTTCCAGTACCCAGGATAGAGAGCGGCCTAAGTTGGAGTAGTATCTTTGACCCTGCCCAACTCCAGTAGCTGAGACCTCTGTCGTCCTACCGTTTCTGCTGTTGCTGCCTCCAGCTCCGCCTGATTTGAATCCCGACTGGTTCCCATAGCCTTTCCCAGCGAAGTTATTTTGGCTTGCTTTCTTTGCCAGGTAAGCCGCCTCAGCTTCTATAGCGATATCCTTAAGCGACTCCCAGTCCTTGAGCCCCTTAAAACTGAGCAAGTCCCTTAAGTAAGGGCATGAGTTTCTGATAAATAGCCTGATCTGGTCTGCAGTGTCAGGCTTCCTCTTCATCTCCATGACCCTGTTTCTCCATCTTGTAAGGTACTCATGGAATGACTCATCATTCTTCTGCTATAGAAGCTCGAGGTCTTTTAGGGTGACCTCCATCCTGGTGCTGCAGTCGTACTGCTTCATGAATTCTTCGGTCAAGAGGTCCCAGTCCTCTTTGGACCTCCTATCCAACCCGTGGTACCAGTCAACTGTCGGGCCCACCAAACTAAGGCAGAAATATTCCACCTTCTGCTTCTTACTCAGCCCTGTGCCTTTCATGACCAAGGTGTACTGCTTGATGTGGGCGGATGGGTCCGAGGTGCCATCAAACTTCGAAAGCTCGGGCATCTTGAATCTTTGGGGCAGCAGCTCTTCATCCCCCAGATCTCTGTCTTCTGGGTTGATCCCCTTGCCTACTGACAGCATGCGGGTGATAGCTTCGATCTGTTGTCTCATACCTCTTAAAGCTTCATCCTCTACTCTGGGTGCTCTGGGCCTTACAGCTTGGTGGACTATCAGCACCACTTCTTCTTCCTCCTCCATCAGGAAATCCTCGTTGGGATTGTGAATCCTTTCCCCTCTTGGCTCGATGGGTGCAGCAGCTCTGTGCTCATTGTTGGGTTGACGAGCAGCAGCTCCAACGAAGGGAGCCTCCCCACCAGCAGGTGGTTCGGCTTGCCCCCTAGGAGGGGCTGCCTGTGGCTGTAGAGCAGCAGGTGGCTGTGGGGCAGCAGGTGGATGGGCAATCCTTTCAGCCATGGCACCCATCATATCCATCATTCTTCGTTCGAAGTCCTCTAGCCTCCTAGCTAGGTCTTGAGTGGTCAAAACTCCAGGTTCTTCTGCCATTGATGATTTAAGAGAGGATTCACTGATTGATGAGAATGACTCAGAATCCCAGTCAGACACTTGTTCTGGTAACTCAAAGAGCAAATTTGTCCTTACTAGCCGACCGTCGGAACCTCTAGTCTACTTAGATGAATCTATGATGGCTGAAAAAAATTAGATTGTTAGGATGATGCATGAATGACATATACAATGCATGATAGTGAGCTATGCAACATTTACAATCACATGCAAGCAATTAGAGCCTTCCAACCTTATTACTCCCATACACGAGGTAATGCGGTCTCTTTCCTAGGTGGGCTTGATCCATGGGTTAGCGGGGAACCCAATGGATGCGTATGGTGCTCGGTGAAGAACCGGCATCGTAACATCTCTTATCTAATGTGCAAGCGCATGGGTTATGACCGTTATGTATTTAGGCAGCCCGAACAAGTTGACATGGGCCTATCGGGGCATGAAAGCCTTTGATTAGGTGACCAATCAAATTATTTGGGTTTGTCCAATATATAATGATCCACATAGCAAGCAAGGTATTACGGTTCATATCACCTAAGGGAAGTATCTATTGCCATTACATGAGCTTTGGTCAAAGGGTGGTGTTATTTTAGGGCTACCAAAGCATGATCCCTGCCGATGGGTCTAGCTCATCACAAGCGTAACGACCGATCGGGTCACCATTTAATATACCATGATGGTACGAGGCTTGGGCTGGTGATTATCCTTAACACTTCCCTAAATTGAGTGAAAATAGGGTCGTGCTTCGGGAACGCACCGGGGCTAAAAGAGGGACCAAACTAGCATAGATCTAAGGCTCTAATGAGATGTAATGCAGTTTTGAAAGAAGATGAAATTTTTAAATTAAAACTCAATTATGATTTTTAATCAAGGTACTTTCGAATCGAAGTCTCGAGTATGTCCCCAGTGGAGTCGCCACTGTGACGCGCGCCGGATCCCCGCGGCCGCCCGTTCGACCGCCCGCACGTGGGCGATCGGGGCAATTGTGGGTCCGTCAACAGCTTGCGAGAAATCGCAAGTGCGTCTATGTTGGGCAACAAAGAGGTTTCATGGAGTCGCCACCCAATAGAACATTGGGAAAGTTTCTCTCGCCTCGGAGAGCCTAAGACTACGCTTTGTATCCATTTTGGGCCAGCCAGAGGGGTCTTGGAAGGTAAACCTCTCGCCCTAAGGAGCCTAGGATTAACGCTAAAGCCTCGTGACACAAGAAGTATCTTGGAGGATAACCTCTAACCTCTTGAGCCCAAAGACCAGAGCTGGTTCGAAACTTCTCATTTATTTATACCTTGATTAATATCATAATTAAGTTTTGAATTCATTGTTTCATCAACTTTCCACACAATGCAATTTAAATTAAAGGCGCAATCATTCATATCGAAAGCGGTAAATGTAAGCAAAATCCAAAATAAAGCATTTAAAAACAAATTACAATAACACTAGGAGCGGAATACAACTCCCATTTATAAAGGTCAAACACATGCATAAAACGGGTTATTCATTAATAGTGAGAACATTGGTCCTCGCATGCATATTTATTATGAAAAAGTTTTGATGTGATGATTTATTTGGGTATGAAAAACTAGGACATTGGTCCCCTTTTATTTAGAAAAAGAATGTCAAGTTAATTAATAAAAACGTTTTTGTGATTTTCTTTTTAGCGAGCCTAAATAAATAATTTTACAAGAAAATTAAATGGCAAAATTAAATAAAATATTACAAACCGAATGAAAATATGTATATGAACCAAACGAGCCTTTTTGGACCTCCCGATGTGCTCGCAAAAATGCCCAAGCGAAAAAATGAGTTTAGACATAAAAACAAAATACAATTAAAACAATGTTAGTGATTAAATCAATTAAACATACAAAAAAATGAATAACAAATTAAAATAAGATAAAATGATAAAGAAAAGAATAATAAATGAAAACAATTAAAGAATGATGAAAACAATTATATGAACAATATGATTAATTAAATATGTTTACAAATGATATAAACCATTTACATGGCAAAAAGATCAATTAAAATGAATTTATTAATTACATGTTAAAAATAATGATGAATTAAAGTGAAATAAATTAATTACATGTTAAAAATTAATAAACAATCAATATTTATGTGAATAAAAATCATATCATGTATAAACAATTAAATGAAACAAATATAAAATCAATACAACAAATTGAATAGATTAAAACAATAAATAGATCAATAAAAACAATAAAAATATACATGAATAAATAAAATGAAATAAAATAGAATAGGAATTGAAATTGAGCCTATAATATTTACCCTCAGAGTATTGGATTTGATGAAGGAAAAGTGATTATTGATTTCTTTGTTTGATGATTCACAATATTAGAGTGAAATATTATGAAAATGTTGGAATTTTATTCCAAGAAACATAAAAAAAATGATAAAAAATTCTTTAAGAACAAAGAATTGATACCTTTGCCTAAAGAAATGATTTTGATAAAAAAAAAAGGTTTTTATTGATTAAAATAAAGAAAAATGATTTCAAGAACAATCAATCACTTTGTTCATAAAAAATTGATTGAAGTTTTATTTTAGAAAATCAAATAAAAACTAGATTTTGATGACAAACAATTATTTTATTTGTCTCAAAATCAATTTTTTATCAAAAAGAGATTCAAAACAAAATCAATGAAAAAAGTTTTATTGAACACAAAATAAAAGGTTAAAAACAATTTTGAGAACAAATAATTATTCTATCTGTCTCAAAAATTAAATCAAACAACAAAACTTCCTCTAAAAAATATGTTTAGAAGAAATTATGTTGAAAAAAGAATGAAACAATTGATTTTCTTTTTGATTTTTGGTTGGGGAATAAATCTGGAATTTTTGGTGGAAGAAGAAGATGAAGATGAAGAGAAAAATCTGGTCTAAAAAAATGTGGAGGAGAGGAGCCTTTGATTTCATCATAAACTATTTATAGGTAAAAATAGGTTGCCCTAATTTAATTAAGGAAAAAACCTATTTTAACCCAAAATTATTTTATTTTTAATGATAAAATCAAGTTTTATTATTTAATTACCTAAAAGAAATATTTTAGAATTTAATTTGAAATAAAACCCCAAAAAAAGGGGATAAAAAACGGATTTTTGGGTGAAAAAATCGGAAAAAGGCTGAAAAAGAGGGAAAAGGGTATCAGACCCTATACCGACGGCCAGGGAGCCGTCGCTAGAGGGACGCCGCCCGTCGCTATAGAGCGACGGGGACTCACGCGGCGACCAGGAGGGCTTCCGCGCGGAGCTCGGGCGGGAATTGCGCACAGAGGCGCGCGGTGCGCAATGCTGCGCGTCGCTCTTTAGCGACGCGCGGCATTGGGGACGCTGCGCGTCGCCAAATCGCGCCCAGCGCGCTGGGCGCCTGGGCGTCTGCGAGCTGGGCGCCAGCGCGCTGCCGCGCCCGACACTCGCGGTCCGAAAATTTTTTTATTTTTTTTATTTTTTTCTATTTTTTTTAAATTATAAATTGACTAAAAACACTATAATTTTAAGCCCCCATTTTTCAAAATTAATTTTTTTAAATCTTTCTTATTATTTTTTAATTTTTCACTCTAAAATGCAAATTTGACGGGAAAACCATCACTTTTAACCTTTTAAGCCTGTGAAGGCAATTATCATCATTGGGTAACTTCGATCTAGGCTTACTCAGGACCCGGTGTCTACAAGTTCAAAATTTAATCATAAAATGATCGAGGTAGAAATAGATGAGAAGTCCCGAACCCAACTCTTGTCTTTGGGCTCAACGAGGCGAGAGGTCTTTCCGATCACTCATTGGAACCTCCAAGACACCTCTTGTGTCCTTTGCAAAAACTTAATTAATGAATCCTAGGCTCCAAGGGAGAGTGGTTCACCCTCCAAGACCTCTTTTGGTTGACCCAAAATGGATACATGCGTTGTCTTAGGCTCTCTGAGGTGAGAGAAACTTTCCCAATGTTTTATTGGGTGGCGACTCCATGAAACCTCCTTGTTGCCCAAAATAGCCACACTTGTAAATATCTTTACAAGTTACCAACGGATCCTCAATTGCCCGATCGCCCTCAAGCTGGCGGTCAGAGGGGCGGCTCCCGGGGTCCGGCGCGCTTCACAGCTGCACTTTTCTCTAAGGCGATACCTTAAGGAACACTTTGTCTCCAACCTCAAATTGAATATCCTTCCTCTTCAAATTAGCATAAGACCTCTGTCTATCCTTGGCTATCTTCAGATTCTGCGGAACCACTCGAATCTTTTCTTCTATATCTCTTACCATCTCAGGCCCAACAAAAGTACGCTCAGTCAATTCTGTCCAACAAATCGGAGTCCTACACTGTTGTCCATAAAGAGCTTCAAATGGTGACATTCCAATAGTTAACTGATAACTATTATTGTAGGTAAACTCCATGACCGATACATACTTATCCCAACTGCCTAAAAATTCCAAAGCACAACCCCAAAGCTGCTTGTAACTCTTTCTGATTATCCATCTGACTGAGGATGAAAAGCCGTACTAAAATTTAACTGAGTACCCAAAGCTGCTTGTAACTCTTTCCAAAACTTCAAAGTAAACCTTGGATCCCGATCTGACACTTTTGATAACGGAATACCATGCAATCTGACCACTTCATTAACATAGATATCGGCTAACTTATCCATCGAAATAATCAACTCTAACAGGCAAAAAATGCGCTGACTTGGTGAGTCGATCCACAACAACCCAAACCGAATCATGCTTCTTCTGCGTCATAGGCAAGCTTGATACAAAATCCATCGTGATGTCATCCCATTTCCACAGAGGGATGGGTAAAGGGTTAAGCAGTCTCGAAGGAACTTGATGCTAGACCTTTACCTGCTGACAAGTCAAACACTTAGCCACAAACTCCATAATATCTCTTTTTATCTTAGGACACCAATAAAACTGCTTCAAATCTCTATACGTTTTCTCACTACCAGGATGCATTGTAAAAACCGCGGTGTGTGCTTCACAAAGAAGTTTCTTCTTTAACTCATCATTCTCGGGCACACACAAACGATTCCAATATATAAGCACCCCATCCAAAACCGAAAACTCAGATTGCCTACCATTCTGGACTTCTTACAAAACTTGCTGTAATTTCACATCGTCTTTCTAGGCATCAACAATCAACTGCCTCAAAGACGGCTTAGCTTTCAATTGGGCAACCAAAGCCCTTCCGAATCCAATCTCCACTTATAATGCTTTAATACCAAAGCTGGCATTGATTTTTGACTCAAAGCATCGACGACCACATTTACTTTACCCAGATGGTATTCTAGAATGCAGTCATAATCCTTAAATAGCTCTAACCAATAGCATTGCCTCATATTCAATTATTTCTGCATGAGGAGATACTTCAAACTTTTGTGGTCCATGGAGATCCTACATGTCTCCCCATACAGATAATGCCGCCAAATCTTAAGAGCAAAGATCACAGTCGCTAACTCTAGATTATGCATCGGATAATTCTTCTCATAAGGTTTCAACTGAAGATATGCATAAGCCACAACCTTCCCCTCTTGCATCAAGACACAACCAAGCCCAACTCCTGAAGCATCATTGTACATTACAAATTCCTTAACCGAAGTGGGTTGAGTAAGTACAGGAGCTTCGATCAATAATCTCTTTAATTTCTCAAAACATGACTGACACATGTCAGACCACTCAAACTTGACCCCCTTTTCCTCAAAAGTCTAGTCATAAGAGCAGCAATAACTGAAAATCCCTTAACAAACCGCCAATAATACCTAGCCAAACCCATAAAACTTCTCACCTCAGGCACATTTCTAGGCGCCTTCTAATTCACAATCGCTTCAATCTTGGCCGGATCAACTTGAATACCTTTAGCCGAAACAACATGGCCCAAAAAGGACACTTTCTTAAGCCAAAAATCACACTTACTAAGCTTCACAAACAAATTGTGATCTCTCAAAACTTGAAGCACTAATCGAAATGCTCTTCATCCTCATTCTCATTCTTTGAGTAAACTAGAATGTCGTCGATAAATACCACAACAAATTGGTCGAGATATGGCCTAAACACCCTATTCATCAAATCCATAAAATCCGCAGGTGCATTGGTCAAACCAAATGGCGTCACAAGAAACTCGTAGTGGCCATATCTCATCCAAAATGCAGTCCTAACCACATCTGCGTCCTTGACTCGAAGCAATATACCCAGACTGAAGATCAATCTTAGAAAAGATTCCTGCACCTCTGAGCTGTAACACCTCTTACCTATACGTAGAGAGCTTCATCCCTCGAGGAGGAAGAAGGACCCCGATAGATGCGGGTTGTCACGTAAAAGCCTCACACAAAGCAAATAAAGTTGCAAAACATACATTCAAAGCGGTAAAATAAAATTCTTAAAACAAAGGACAGGTGCTGAAACCAAAAGTATAATATTATTAAATTATATAATAGTCTTTACATATCAAAATACAAAAGTGCTGTAGCACAAAAGATCATATACATATCTGATATCAAAACAAAATTGCAAAAGTAGAGCTTACATCAAGAGTCATCATTACAAAATCATTAAACTAATACATATACAAAAAGGGTAAAATCCTGTACTACGAAATCTCTCTCCTAGTTGTGTTAGCCCTGCTGAAATGGGTCACCCTACCCAAAAACTCCAACATCTTCCACACCTGCACGAATGAAGCATCCGTGCTAAGCGACTACGCTCAGTGGGGAAAACACAAAGAAAAATGATCACTCACAGTGGACGTCAGAACAAATCACATACTCATGGCACATGCTGAACATCAATGCTTAACACAGTTCATCTAACTCAAGATAACAATATCTTTCACCATACAAACATTTATACTGAACTAAATTATAACACATAATTTCAATAAACCTGCTTATTTAAAATAGTGGATAGCGAGTAAAGAATAGTTATTCAAAACGCATGGATACCTGAGGGTATCAAAATTATTCTTTTCTTTTTTTTTTTTTTATTTCAAACATTGTGCATGGAATCTTGAACAAGATTCAAGTTTAAAAGGGATAGTGAGGATCTGAACGAGGACTTGATCAGGGTCCAGAATGCATACGCATGGCTGAGTGCTGCGCTCGCGACAAGCCTCGCACTCGTGTGCAAAAGAACAGATTGACTTCTGTCGTGCTCGCGATAGAATGCGCTCGAAATCACTATCACGATCACGTCCTCTTGCGCGTACTCGCGACAATGCTGCCCAGATCAGCTTGGCATTACGCTCTCTGTCACCTTTGCGACAGTACGCGTGATGCTGCAGTTTGGTAAAATAGAGCTCGACCTACCGTGAGAGCTGGAATCACCCAACTTTGTCGCGCTCGCGACAGAGTAGCATTTTCCAGTTCCCCAGAAATTCTACAGAAAATCATCTCCTCCAAAATTTTACCCAAAAAATCCAATTCAACCCAAACTTCACCACAACTCAAATCAAACATTCTAATCATTATACACAACACCAAACCCAACTTTTATACTAACTATCACAATTAAAACAAGCAATTAACGTAATCAAAATCTCTAATTTAGCAAACTAGAATTTTGCTCCAAAAGTTCATCCAAATGCATATCTTGATTAAAAAATGCACAATCAAATCATCTCAACTCAAATTAATAAAAATTACATTTATACACACATAAACAACTTTAACCTCATAATTTCCAGAAAATCAACTCAAAACCAACACAATCAAATAATAATCCAAAATCATAAATTCCTAAACCTTAATCTCCTTTGCTCCTAATTAATGAGCTCCACTTCCACTCGCCTTCTTTTTACCCTTAGGGTCTCTAGGAGGACTTCTGATAAAAACACCCACAATCATAGAAAACTCAAACCCTAACCCAAGAACACATATTAACAAAAATCAAAGGAAAAGAGGAGGAAGAAGAAGAAAACCCAACTAAAACCTAACTAAAACTTACCAATTAACTCTTGATTTGATCAATTTCCACCAACACCCACTTGAACCACTACTAGGGCACAAAAGAGGAAGAAGGAAGAGAGGAGATGGGGCAGGGAGAGGGGAAATGGGAGAGGGCTAAAACTTGGCTCTCTCTTTCATTTTTCTCTCTCCTAACCATTTATACCCCTCTTTCTCTTTCTTTGCCACATGCCAAATAGGGGTTGATGGGATTTGATCACTCACACCCTACTCACTACACATAACCACACTCTAACAAAGCCCAAAAACATACATAAAACTCAAATAAAAGAAATTAACACATTCCAAAATACAATACATACTTGCATACCATATGGCTCAAACTACTAGGGTGGGAAACGGGGTGTTACAAAACCAATGTCTAGTGTGATTCTGACCATACAAGCCCGTCGATGTCTTAGAAAAGGATGTAAAGCTTTTTTGGCATTAGTACTTGACTCTAAATAGGGTAAAGTTAAGTTGGAGGATATACCATGTAGCGCCCCAATACCCCTTGGAAAGATATCGGAGTCGCCATGCATGCATACACATACAATACGATTCAATTAAACACTATATATCTTATAAGCGAAATACTTTTATTTTATTATTACACAAGTTGAACATGCATAAACAAACTTAAGTTATCATATTATAAAATATCATTATCTTACTTATATTACTTTAACATTCTCTTTACAATACTTCACTTATCTAATACAAAATATTTTACGTAAACTATATTGTTCATTACAAAAAGAATCATTTACAAAAGACATATTAAGCTCCGACTCCTAGTGGCCAGCAGATGCACACTCTCTATACCGGACCTGCATACCTACATGGGAAAACACCCGTACTGAGCGATGGCTCAGTGGGGATACACAAAAGCAAATAGACTTCTAGCGAAATTGCATTCATCAACCAATAATAAACATATCCACTATAATCATGCTTATCATAATTATACTCAAAAGTTAGTACTCTAAAACAAACATATTTATAACATATCTATATCATTAGCATATAATTCTATATAGATATAACTTCTAGTTTTAACAATTTATCATATACAATAACTGATAGCTTAATCATACATCTCACATATCTTCATATACATGTACATTTAACATATCATCATGCCATTTAACTTTAGCAGTATCGTATACATATGCGATAACATTTTACTACATCAAAATGTATTCATATACGTATAAACATATCATAGAATTTCTATGATGTGCGCCGAACCTAGCCAAGGCCCTCGTTTGAACCCGCTTTTAGGATTCGAGGGATTGGTTTGCGTCTTTTTGATCTTGGGTGCCATGAGACATTTTGGATGCCTCCTTCCCAATAGAACATTGGAAAGGATCATCTAGCCTCGCGGCGCCTTTAGGCACCTTTGAGGTATTTTGGAGTCGCCACCCAATTTACAAGAAATTGAGAAAGGTCTCTAACCTCTTATTGGTCTAGACCAGAGATTGGTGTTAGGAACTTCACTCTTATTTATACTTTGGTTAATTATAAATGAGTTTTTAACTTCCTAAAATTCTACCTATTATCTCACACGATTAATGCATTTAAATTAAAAGCACATTGCAAGCATCTAGAAAGCGATAAGTAAAAGACCGTAAAGAAAGCAATAAAATAAAGCGATAAAGGAAAATGGTAAACACGCCAAGCACACAATTACAAGAGAAATTGGGGCGGAATACAACCCCAAGCAAAAGAAGGTTAAAAATGTAAATCGGGACAGAATACAATCCCAAATGAAAATTAAATAATATTGCCTCAAAAATTAATTACAAGGGCCCAAAATGTATGAACATAAATTTAAACAAACAAACAAAATCAAGCATAAAAAAGACATATATAAATCGGGGCATTCGTTTTGTTTAGAAACGTTGGTTCCTTTACGCTCACTTAAAGAGGGATCGAAGAGTTATTCGTTCGTTGGGTTGAAAGCCAGGATGAGTGATCCCATTTTTGAAAAACTTAACTCTTCGTTTTATTCGTGACATTTTATATTGCTTGGCTAAAATGAGGGACATTGGTCCCAATTTTATTAGTAAAAATTCCAATTTAATTATAAAAGTATTTTTGTGATTTTCTATCTCAGACGTGTATAAATAAAATATTTATTAACAAATAAACACAACACACAAAAAAAAGGAAATAGGAAAGATCTGACAGAACGATGCGCTCCCCTGCGCATGGTGACCCATCCGGGAGGTCACAGGAATGCTCACATAATACGACTCAAATTAAATCTCAGACAAAAAATAGTATCAAAAATATTAGTAATAATTCTTAAAGATTAAGTAACTAAAGACAACATAAATATATGACACGATAATTATAATAATAATAATAATAAAAAAAATCGTAACAGCAAATAATGATGACACGGAATATACATAGAGCAATAATACTAATAATATTAACAATAATAATACCACAAAATAGTAACAATAATAGCATAATGAAATAATAATAATAATGATGGCAACCACATTAACAACAAACATAAAAACATATTAATAATGGTAACAATAATGAGAAGAGCAACAATGTAATGACCAAACAGACTAGTGAATTCACAATAATAATAATAATAATAATAATAATAATAATAATAATAATAATAATATTAATAATAATAATGGCAAACGTGCACAATGGTGAAAATATTAACAAAATGACAATGAAAAGGAAAGGGTGTTAACAACAAATGATAACACTGGAAATGCTAGGAACAGATCATGAATATGGTAATAGTGATAGAAAATAATTATATTAACAACAATAAATGATATACAAGAAATAGAATGAGAATGGGTCCAAAGTGTTTACCCTCAGAATTTATAGATCGAAGAAAATGGTGTCATGATCCGTCCTTCTTGTCGAATTTATGGTGATAAATATTTGAAGGAAATGTAAAAATCTGTGTTTTAAAATAAGTTAACTCAAGAAAATATTTTTGGTGGGATGATTAAGTAAAGAAAATTATTTTTTCTTGCTCAAATCAAACCACGGATGAAATATTTTTAGAGAAGAAAAGATTGAAACTTGAGAAAATGCTTAAGAATTTTTTGAAGAAGAAAAACGTCAGCCTTTTTTTTTTCTTTGCTTGAGAGAAAACTAAAACCCTTTTTTTTCTTAAAGAAAAGTGCCCCCTGTGAAGTGAAGGGAAGTCCCAATTTGTTTCCCTATCTTGTCCCAAAATAGAAAATGGACAAAAAAACCTTTTAATTCTCTTTGTTCAAAAATCAGATAAACACATGAAAAAAGAAGGGAAATAGTAGTCTAAATTTTGTCTAAAAAAGAACAGGTGAAAACGACCACACAGGGGGAAGCAGGTGCGGGGATGCCCGCAGGTGGGGCTGGGCGGCGTACGCCTGGGGGCCGTGCGTGGCCCTAGGTGATGTGCGCCCGGGAGAGTGCACGTCGCCCCACACGACGTGAGGCCCTGCGGGCGCGCTTCCCGCCTGGTGACGTGTAGCCCTGCGGGCGCGCATCGCTCTTGGCGACTTGCGCCCTTGTGGGAGCACTGCGCAAGTCACCTGGGGCACACGCCGCTCCCACGCGGGCATGGCTCCACGCGTGCGAACCAACATGCACGCGAGCGACCCAACCCGCACGCGCGGCACGCAAATAAAAACATAAAATAAACAAAATAAAAATAAAAATAAAAAGGGATAAAAATAAGAGTAAAAATGTAAATTTTTGAATTAAAATTTTTAGAAGAACAAAGGGGATTTTCGACAAGGAAAACATCATTATTGACACCTTTACTTGTGACAAGTATCATTTTCATCATCGGGTAATCCTGATCTTAGACCGCCTCGGGACTCGTTGTCTACAGTTGCCCCCAATTTTGGGGAACCTAGAACTTAGGTGCTTGGGTGAGCCAAAATTTAGAAAAGAAGAAGAAGCGCGTACCTGAGGCGGCTGTCTTCTCGTTCATGTTGATGAAATCATTTCCTTAGGTCGCCGTATAGACTGCGAAATGAATTTTCATCCCTCCGGGTGATGCGTCGAGTCTTCTCCAGACTTACAAAATACGAGAGCTGCCCTTCTGAGCTGCACCGAGTCTGCTCCAGACTTACAAAGTGTGGGGGTTCCATCTCCTGATAGTGATGCACTAAGTCTGCTCCAGACTTACAAAACTCAAGGATTGCTCTTCTGAGCTGCACCGAGTCTGCTCCAGACTTACAAAGTGCGAGGGTTCCATCTCTTGATAGTGATGCGCCGAGTCTGCTCCACACTTACAAAACTCAAGTATTGCTCTTCTGAGCTGCACCGAGTCTGCTCCAGACATACAAAGTGCGAGGGTTCCATCTCCTGATGGTGATGCGCCAAGTCTGCTCCAGACTTACAAAACACGAGGATTGCTCTTCTGAGCTGCACCGAGTCTGCTCCAGACTTACAAAGTGCGAGGGTTCCATCTACTAATGGTGATGCGCCGAGTCTACTCCAGACTTAAAAAATGTTAGGGTTCTATCTCCTGATGGTGATGTATCGAGTTTGCTCCAGACTTACAAAACACGAGGATTGTTCTTCTGAGCTGCACCAAGTCTGCTCCAAACTTACAAAGTGCGGGGGTTCCATCTTCTGATGGTGCTGGTTCTTACTTAGATATTTCCTGCAATAGTTATGTGCACAGAAGTATATACAAGAAACTGCGTGTATGACATGAGATGTAAATTCTTGCGAAAAAATGGATAGACCATGTCCTAGGCGGTCAAGGGTCCGTTAAGGATGCGGCTTGGCTGCTCCACCATGCCCCAAGGATCTGGAAGAGTTCATCTTGGCTTTAGGGAATCTAACCCGAAACCCGCTCTGAAAGACCCTCTAAGCGCGCCTCTTTGCCCCCAAGATTTTGACTCATGTCCTGCATTATACACAACCTGCTCGAGGGGAGGTCATCCGAAGAACCACAGCCTTATCGCTCCAGGCATCAAAAGTCATTAATTAAAGGTAGTGCGCCAGTTATGGATTTTCACACTAGCTTTTCTTAGCGGGAAATGCGTCCTTTTCGGATTTTCACATAACCCTATGCCTAATTTTTGCCTGGAAAGGACCCAACCCAATCCAGCGGCTTTTATTATTATTATTATTTGTAGGACAGACTGCCTATTTCCAGGTTTTCACCCTATCCTTTGGCCTAACTTTTGCTTAGAGCGGCAATTACGGTTTTCATCTCTAATGGCCCCTTTTCTGCCTGTTAGAAGTGCTACTCCCTTGTATACCAATCTCTTAATGACGAACCTTCCTATGTTGGCCTGAATTTACCTTGCATGTCCAGGGTGCTTGGTTTCATTTACCTGGAGACTGAATTTCCTCCTTTCTAGCGAGTGTTTCCTGACCTTCATTCCAAATGATCGAACAAGGTGTTTTCGGATAGATCTGATTTCGATAGTAATCCCACAATCTGTTTTCATTTAACATGTTTAGCTGCTGTAGCCATTGCTTCCATGACTGCCCCTAAAGATTTGATGTGCTTCGACAAGCAGTAGTGCTTTCACCCCAAGCATCGAGGAATATAGCGTGACTCTTGTAGGGGTTCCGACTGTAGACCCCAGCGTGGATCTTCTCCATAACCTTCTTGTCCTTCTTCTCGTTTGTCGTATATCATCAGCTTACCTCTTGTACTGCACACCCTCTATACTGATGAACTAGGTGGATAGCTTGTGAATCAGTCTTTAGGTCCTTTTCGGTAGCCAAGAAGAATACAGGTATGTGTAGATCAACGAGATTTGAACAAAGCTTGCCCCCAGGTAACTTTCCCTTGCCCTTTGATGATCAATTATTTTTTTTCTTTTCTTTCTTTTTTTTTTTTCATTTCTCATTGTTTTTATTATTATTATTTTTTTTCGCTCCCTAACAAGCTATGTCCAAATCTTGATAGTTTACACATACGCACACTTCTCTTCTTAACCATTGGGGATGTTGTTGATCCAACCAGTTGTGAATTGCGCTTCAGTAAAAATTTAGCGCTGGTTCTACTTGTGGATTCCCCCCTTTTAACCTTTCCTGTCCCTCCTGGCTTGAATTTTCTGAGCTTTTGCTTAACTGGTTCATGATCGGGATACATTGGCATAGCGTATTTGGCAACTTCATAATTATCTCCTAGTATGTCTTCCTAGGTCCAGGCAAAGACTTTTTATTTCATTTTTTTTCCATTCTCTCAAATTTTAATCTTTCTTCAAGAGTCATAACAGATGCTATCAAGATTTTCTTTAGGTTCTCTAAAGTTTTGAGATTAAATGAAATGGCATCATTTGAATCATTATTAAATATGAATGTGTCATGATTATGCATAGTGAAATGACAAGAAAATAACACACAGATAAAAACATTCATTCCACTTCATAAAAATTAGAATTAAAACATCGTCATTAAGTAGTTCAAAAATAAAAAAGAGCATCTAAATAGCTAACATCCTCCTTTCTTGCAAACACGGATGCTATAGTCGACGGTCTATCATCACTCTCGGGAACCATTCTCCTCACCTCTCAGCTCCTCATCAATTAAGTATAGAACTTGCCTTCTTAGAATTCGGCACCCATCAGTCTCGTGCCCGGTGTACTGATGATAGGCATAATACAGATCTGCTCGGTGATTAGGACGCCCTTGGCTCCTGGCAGGTTGGGCCGGCATTGGCCGTATTTTCCCCTTGCTAACAAAATAAGCGAGGTATTTAGACAGGGGCTGCTACAGTATGGCATAGTAACTTTGAGTCATTCCGAAGGTTGGGGCCCTTGTGGCTCCAAAGTTCGGCATTAAGGATTTCTGATCTGGTTATTGTCGATCAGATCCTGAATCTCATGCCTCAGCCTATCACAATTATCCGTCACATGGCTAGTGTGCTGGTGGTAGGCACAGTACTCATCTTCCTTATGCCCAGGCTCCCCCCGGGTCTTAGCCAGCTTGGAAGGCATTGGCTATAACATCCCCTTCTTCATCAGCCTTCCCAGAACCCAAAATAAAGGTTTACCCAAGTAAGAGTAGCGCCTTTGAGCTATCTCAATCATTAGTGCTTTCCCTATCCTTCGGGTACCATTGCTATTACTATAGTGACCAACTTCTAGATTGGCATTATCAATAGTAGTCTCATAAAGAGGCACCCGGGTAGTTATAAGCTTGGACCTCATAATCCCTTCTTCTAGATCAGCTTGTTTTCTTTTGGTGTTTGAGGGACAGAGGAGGCTCATCGACTGTAAAGGCTCTGGTCCTTCTGCTCTTCCCACTTGTCCGATTAGTGAGTCGAGTGGTGCCTTGCCCTTAGGCTCGGGAGTGGACAAAAACATTACAACTGTCGTTGCATGATCCTTTTTAACCGTAGCAAGCTCAGCCTGGTTAAGGGTAGTCACCATAAGTTGAGCTTGAAGAACTAGGGCCATGGCATCCATCCTTTCCTTAATTGTGGCCAACAACCTCTTTTCAAGCTCCTCGAACCTTCTATCCATCTCTTGGATTATTAAGGCATGAGTCTCTTCGATCTATCGCGAAAGATCAGCCACTCTTAATGTCTGGTTAGATCCCTCTTATTTTCCTTCCTCCTTTTCCTCTCCACTCTCGCTAGCAGACCAATGATCTATTGTCGCTACAGAAATCCCTCTTTCACTTGTCCCGGGGTGGCTGATAGCGATATAATCAATACCGTACAAGTCTTGCAAGACATACCATTCAGGTAGACTTGACCCAATCATAAAGAAAGGTGGTGGTACAGTATTGTAGTTGGACTTCTTCTTGCCCTCTCTTCATTCAGGATCCGTAATCTGCTTACTATCGATCAGATCTTGAATCTGGTGCCTCAGCGTTACACAATTATCTGTCAGATGCCTGGTATGTCGGTGGAAGGCACAATATTCATTCTCTTTATGCCCCAGCTGCCTTTGGGTTATGGCTGGTTTGGGTTGCAAGGGTTGTAGCTTTCCCTCATTTATCAATCTTTTTAGCACCCATGACAAAGGATGACCCAAATTCGAGAAGTACCTCTGACTCAAACCTATTGCCGATACCTCAACCATCTTCCCACTTCTATTGCCACTGCTGGAGCCTGCTGAATTGGTTACTCCTTGACTGGTATAGCCCTTCTTGGCATAAGCCTCATTGTTTGCCCTCCTAGCCATATGTTCTCCTTCTGCCTCTATAGCAATGTCCTTCAAGGATTCCCAGTCCTTCAACCCCTTCATCTTTAGTCCATCTCTCAGGTAAGGGCTAGCATTTTGAATGAACAATCGGATTTGATCGGGGGTATCAGGTTTGCGCTTCATTTCCATAACTCTGTTCCTCCACCGAGTGAGGTACTCATGAAAAGACTCCCCTGCCTTCTGTTGTAGCAGCTCTAAATCCTTCAATGTGACCTCCATCCTGGTACTACAATCATATAATTTTAGGAACTCTTCAGTCAATAAGTCCCAGTCTTCTTTGGACCTTCTGTCCAACCGTGGTACCAATCAATAACGGCCCCTATGAGACTCAGACAAAAGTACTCTATCTTCTGCTTCCTTGTCAAAGTTGTTCCCTTCATGACCAGTGAATATTGCTTGATGTGCGCAATAGGGTCAGAAGTGCCATCAAACTTGGGAATATCAGGCATCTTGAAGTTTTGAGGGATTAGATCATCACTATCCAGTTCCCAATCCTCGGGGTTTATTCCTCTTCCTGCCATCAACATCCTTGTCAAGGCTTCAAACCTTTCCTCCATTTTTCTCCACATCGCATCCTCCGGATGGGGGCAACTTACCTTTTACTACCATCTCTTCCTCTCACTCCTCCCATAAGTCAATCTCAGATTTAGGGCCCTCTCTATGTTCAACAGGCACTGGCGCTCTCGGCTAAATCGCAGGTGGATCAACTGCCACTGGGGGATCCTCTCTAGCAGCCCCTCGTTCATCTTGCTCCCTACTTGGAATAGCAGCTTGTTGCCCAGCAAGTGGGGCCAGGGTAGTGGCAAGGTTGCCCATCATCCCCATCATTCTGGCCTCAAACTCTTCCATTCTTTTCCCCACTTCTTCGGCAATCATTGCCCTAGTTGCATCAGAACCATTTGATGGATTAGACATTATTGTTTCCACTGATGATTCGGAAGACAATATCTCACTACCCTCTGAAAGAGAATTCGAACTCTGTTCTGACACTAGCTCTTGAAGTCCAAAAAGTGAAATCTTCCTTAGCCGACCGTCGGGACCTCTAAACTACCTGGATGAATCTATGATGGCTATAGAACACACCTCTGTTAGGATGATGCATGATTAAAGTGCAATGTATGGTCGTGCTGATGCAGCATAGATAAACACATGCAAGCAGATAGATCCTTCCAACCTTATTTCTCCTGCACACGAGGTAAATATAGTCTCTTTCCTAGGTGGGCTTTATCCAAGGGTTAACGGAGAACCCATTGGAAGCGTATAGTGCACAGTGAAAAACCGGCAGCATAACACCTCTTGTCTAATGCACATACGTATGGGTGTTTGGCCATTATATATTTGAACAATTCAACTAAATCAAGATGGGCCCACCGGGGCATGAAAGCCTTTGATGGAAGACCATTTAATTTAATTGATTTTGTGATGGCCCAAACAGCAAGCACGGTATTATGGTACATTTCACGTAGTGGAAGTATCTATTGCCATTACATGAGCTTCGTCAAGGTGGTGATACTTTAGGTCTACCCAAGCATGGTCCCTGCTAATGGGTCTAGCTCATCGCGAGCATAGTGACCTATCGGGTCTCCATTCGATATACCAAAAGGTACTAGGCTTGGGCTGGTGATTATCCTTAACACTTTCCTACAATGAGTGAAAGTAGGGTCGTGCTTCGAGAATGCACCGGGGTAAGATAGGGGACCAACTAACATAGTTCTAAGGCCCTAAAATGATGCAATGCAATTTTTAAAAAGAGATAGAATTTTAAGTTTCAAAAACTCAATTATACATTTTAACCAAAACACTTTCAGAGCAAAGTCACAAACAGTCCCCAATGGAGTCGCCACTGTGACGCGCGCCGAACTTAGCCAAGGCCCTCATTTGAACCCGCTTTTAGGATTCGAGGGATTGGTTCTCGTCTTTTTGATTTTAGGTGCCATAAGACATTTTGGATGCCTTCTTCCTAATAGAACATTGGAAAGGATCATCTAGCCTCACGGTGCCTTTAGGCACCTTTGAGGTATTTTGGAGTCGCCACCCAATTTACATGAAATTGGGAAAGGTCTCTAACCTCTTTTTGGTTTAGACCAGAGATTGGTGTTCAGAACTTCACTCTTATTTATGCTTTGGTTAATTATAAATGAGTTTTTAATTTCCTAAAATTCTACCTCTTATCTCACACGATTAATGCATTTAAATTAAAAGCGCATTGCAAGCATCAAGAAAGCAATAAAATAAAGCGATAAAGGAAAACAATAAACACGCTAAGCACACAATTACAAGAGAAATTGGGGCAGAATACAATCCCAAGCAAAAGACGGTTAAAAATATAAATCAGGACGGAATACAATCCCAAATGAAAGTTAAATAATATTGCCCCAAAAATTAATTACAAGGGCCCAAAATGTATGAACATAAATTTAAACAAACAAATAAAATCAAGCATAAAAAAAACATACATAAATCGGGGCATTCGTTTGGTTTAGGAATGTTGGTTCCTTTATGCTCACTTAAAGAGGGATCGAAGAGTTATTCGTTCGTTGGGTTGAAAGTCGAGATGAGTGATCCCATTTTTGAAAAACTTAACTCTTCATTTTTTTCGTGACATTTTATATTGCTTGGCTAAAATGAGGGACATTGGTCCCAATTTTATTAGTAAAAATTCTAATTTAATTATAAAAGTATTTTTGTGATTTTCTATCTCACGCGTGTATAAATAAAATATTTATTAACAAATAAACACAACACAAAAAAAAAGGAATAGGAAAGATCTCACTGAACGACGTTCTCCCCTGTGTGTGGTGACCCATTTGGGAGGTCACAGGAATGCTCACACAATGCGACTCAAATTAAATCTCAGACAGAAAACAATATCAAAAATATTAGTAATAATTCTTAAAGATTAAGCAACTAAAGACAACATAAATATATGACACGATAATAAAAAAAAAATAAAAAGGGATAAAAATAAGAGTAAAAATGTAAATTTTTGAATTAAAATTTTTAGAAAAACAAAGGGGATTTTCGATAAGGAAAAAATCATTATGACACCTCCACTTGTGACAAGTTTCATTTTCATCATCGGGTAGTCCTGATCTTGGACCGCCTCGGGACCCGGTGTCTACAATTTCTCATTTTGCTAGAAACTTACGTTAACTTTCATAGCCTGAATTCACATCAATAGTGGATATAGGTACTCTAGATACTGACAAAAAGTATCAAACATCTGGAGACCTAACTCATAAACATCGGAATACTCAAGGTATCGAACATCTAGACACAAACGGTGCCACTCTGGCAGCTGCAACTCTAACCCTTTATAGGCATACCCATCTATCCATTACTATGTCTATTCAAGCTTACAAATAAACTCTATTCACTATATCATATACTTTACATTTACTCAAATACACTCTTTGAATCATTGCACATACAACTCAAATCATATATTAACCTTACAGCTATGAACATACATATATGTTTGTTAATCATTAATGCCAAACTTTATCTAGCTAATATGCTCATATAGTGTACATGAATATCTTAAATTCAGATTGCACACAAGCATACCCAAAACTCGTCAAGCATCTCATATGTTCTCTTATTAACTTCCTTATGCATAATCATACATAAACTAATGCAATGTAACACACAAATGAGGGCAAATAACTTGCATTCATGACTTTTAGACATCTCGCACTCGCGACAGAACTAATAACACACTGCTATAGCGCTCACGGTAGATGTCACACTCGTAACAGAATGCCCAAATGACTTCTGTCGTGCCCGTAATGACACTCGCGCTCGCGACAGAACACTGCATGGCATACTTTGCCTGCAGAGCACTGTGTCGTGCTCGTGACAGAGCCTGAACTATGAGTTCAAACTCTCATCTCCATATATCTCTAACACATATTGTTAGCCTATTCTACAAGTGCTAATTCCGCAAGCATACAATGTACCGAAATAGTACAAAAGATGTCGATCCCACGAGGAATGTGCTAATTATTACACACTATTACTACTCAATTTTAATCTTGTTTACAATGATCACAAATTTGTTGGTTAAATCTAAACTACTCTATTAAATAAACTAATTACACCTATTTTATGTTAATCAAAGAAGACAAAACATTTAATGAAGAATTAACAATTATAAAACTTAATTCCATCATTATAATATAAATTTAATCTCTTAAGCAAGCCAAGTTGGAATATAGTTCCAATTTACTCTTTCAACATAAATTAGAATGCCTAAAACATACATTTATAATTCTAACTCACAATTTTCATTAATGAATTAGAGAGTTATACATGCAAATTTCAGGAATAATCACCAACCTATAGCAACCATTTAATATTATGATTTCTCAAATAATACTTCAATGATGAACTTCTATTAGATGTAAGTAAGAATTTATCTTTCAATTAAACTCATACTTATAATAATCATGTATACAAATACTAATAGAAAATTCTACATTAAAAGACTACTAATTTAGATGGGAATAGAAGATAATAATAATATTCAAATTCTCAAATAATATTCATTTGATTTACAGAGAAGAAATAATAGATAAGAGTAATGAAAAAGATGACTTGTGCACTTTCCTCAAGCCCTTGTAATAAATTTTCCTTCTCCTTGATCTTCTTCTTCAAAACATGATAAACTACTTAGAACTTTAACTAAGAGAAAACTGTTCTTCAAACTACAGAAAAATTACTTAATAAAAATTCCAACCTAAATTACATACCCTCAAATTACAGTTAACGTTGATATTTGTCTTATTTAATATGTTAATATATTATTTTTGTTCATGTAAATATTGATTTCTTATTATTGCTAACATGTAAATAATTTATTTTTGCTTTGATTTCTCATTATTTTTAACATGTAATTAATTAATTCATTTTAATTGATTTTTTTTTGCCATGTAAATATTTTATGTTAATCGGGATAACATTAATTAATCATGTCATTTATTTAATTATTTGCATCATTCTTTTATTCATTTTTTATCATTCTTTTTCATTGCTATTGTTATATATTTATTGTTTATTCCTTTATTTGTTTATTGTCATTGTTCATTATTATTATTATTATCATGTTCATATTTTTATGTATTAATTCATTAACATGTTTTATTTGTTTTAATCAAATCATTTAATTCTTTTATCATTTAATGCATATTTTTATTTATTTTGATTTGTTAACATGTTAATTCATTTATCATCCTTCATGTCATCTTATTTTATTTTAATTTCTTGTTCATTATTTTATATGTTTCGTTGATTTTATTGATTTAATTACTAACATTATTTCATTTGTGTTTTGTTTTTTATGTCAAAACTTATTTTCTTTACTTGGCCATTTTTGCGAGCACCAGAGGAGATCCAGAAGGCTCGTTTGGGTTAAATATTTAATTGCTTTATTTGTAATATTTCATTTATTTTGGTTTTTTTCATTTATTTTGCCATGTAATTTTCTTATGAAATTTTTTATTTTAGGCACGCTAAAAAGAAAATCACAAAAATATTTTTATTAATTAACATAAAACCTTTCCCAATAAAATGGGACCAATGTCCCAATTTTTTCCATCCAAAATAAAAAATTGTCACATCAAAATTGTTTTATAATAAATATGCATACGAGGACCAATGTCCTCATCTTTAATAAATAGCCTGTTTTATGCATGATTTGTATTTTTATTTACAATGGGGATTGTATTCCGCCCCTAGTTTTATTGTAATTTATTTTCATGCACTTTACTTAATTATGCTTTATTTATTTATCGCTTTCCCTGAATGAACAATCTGCACTTTAATTTAACTGCATTAAATTGAATGAGAAATGGGATGAAACGATAAATTCAAAACTCAACTATAAACTTAACCAAGGTATGAATAAATGGGAAGTCCCGAACCTTCTCTGGTCTTTGGGCTCAACGAGGCGAGAGGGCCATCTCAATATTCTATTGGGATGGGGCCCCCAAGACACCTCTTGTGTCCCGTAAAAGACTCAAAATTGCATAGTCCTAGGCGCCACGAGGCGAGAGGGCCATCCTAATGTTCTATTAGGGTGGATGCCTCCAAGACACCTTTGCTTTGCCCAAGCAAGAGGCCAGAGGACCATCGTATCATTAGGGTGGAAGCCTTCAAGACACCTCCGGCTTGCCTATAATGGTCATAACAGCACTGTTATAGGCTCACTGAGGCTAGATGATCTTTTCCAATGTTCTATTGGGTGGCGACTCCAAGAAACCTCCTGTTGCCCAAAATGGACGCACTTGTAATTTATTACAAGTTTTCATGAACCTCTCCCGAAAGCCCTAAAAGCGGGCGGTTCGAGGCGACCCGGGGTTCGGTACGCGTCACAGGTGCCTAACTCAATTATCCCATTCTAGAGCAGTTAGCCTTGTCACTGGTTATATCATCCATCAAGCTTCAGCCCTATTTTTAGGCACATACTGTAGTAGTCCGGACAAATTCTAATCTCAGAAAAGTGCTCCGGAGGCCAGAAGTATCCGAAAGGCTCACATAATGGGTAGCTTATCTCGAAGAATTAGATGTTCAGTATAAAGCCCGGCAGTTAATGAAGGCTCAAGTTTTGGCTGACTTTGTGGCCGAGTTGCATGCTCTACCTCCTGAGCTAAGAACCCGCTCTTGGAAGTTATTTGTAGACGGAGCCTGATCATTTGAAGGGGCTAGTATCGGTGTGGTCCTTATTGGACCTGAGAAGATAAACATTAAAGGAATGGCTCATACAGCATTTCCAGCCTCCAATAATGCGGCAGAGTATGAGGCTCTCTGTTTTGGATTGCAGCTCGCCATGGAGGTAAAACCTGATTCATTGGCTATTTTTTCTGACTTGCAGTTGATCGTAAGCCAGTTGCTTAGCAAATTTGAGGCTAAGGAGAACACAATGGTTCGGTATAAGGAGCTCATTGCCCTGTTACTGTTCTAGTTGGAGAAAATGGGATATGCATGGTTGATTGAGCAGATACCTTGAACAGAAAATCAGGGAGCAGATGCGTTAGCTATACAAGCCTCTAGTTAGGACATAATATCCTTGGCGGACATAGTGTGGTTGGTCATAACGACACTAACATATAAAACATACAAAGTTCAGTTGAATGAACCGATGGATGGTTGGCATCTGCCGATATATCAGTATCTTAGTTCGGGAGTTCTCCCAGATGATCAGGTAGAGGCTCAAAAAATAGTTCGGCGGTCAAGCCGGTATGCCATCTTGGATGATAAGTTGTATAGGCGATCATTCTCGCATCCCTGGACTTTATGTCTGAGCATCGAAAAGGGTGATTATGTACTCCGAGAGATTCATGAAGGCATTTGTGGTGCGTATGAAGGCGCACAAGCAATAGCTCGAAAAGCTTTATTTATTGGCCCAGATGGAGAAGGATGCTAAAGAGCTCGTTCAGAAGTGTGATAAATGCCAACGGTTTGGCAACATATTGCACCAGAAATCTGCACCACAAGTGCCCATTCACAGTCGTTGATCATTTGCTCAGGGGGGAATTGATATCCTCAGCCCTTTTCCTTTGGCCAGAGGACAGAGGAAGTTTTTGGTAGTGGCAGTTGATAATTTTACGAAGTGGGTAGAGGCAGAGCCCTTGGCTACAATTACTCTGGCAAACATCATAAAGTTTGTGCAGAAGGCTATAATAACAAGGTTTGGAATCCCGCATATAATAATTTCTAATAACGACAAATAGTTTGATTGCTTTTCCTTTAAGAGTTATTGTGTGGATCTAAATATCCAACTGTGTTTCACCTCGGTATACCACCCGTAATCAAACGGTATGACTGAGGTAACAAATCGAACTATTTTGGCTGGGCTGAAGAAGAGGCTAGATGATGCGAAGGGCCTCTGGGTGGACGAGCTTAATAATGTTCTCTGGGCATATCGAACTTCCCCAAGTGCAGCGATAGGCCTTACTCCTTTTTCTTTGACATATGAGATGGAAGCTGTCATCCCATGTGAGATTGGCATTCCAAGTGTCCGAACTTCATCATATGATGCTGAGGACAATGAGGCAAATCTCTTGTATCACCTGGATCGGTTGGAAGGAATCAAAGAGTCCGCCCAATTGCAATCGGCAATATATAAGTAGCGAATGTCATCATATCATGATAAGAACCTTAAATCCCGGTCCTTTCGAGTTGGACAGCTCGTTCGTAAGAAAGTTTATTACGGCTCATACGGTATCTGAGGTCGAAAAGCTAAGCCCAAATTGGAAAGGTCCTTATATGGTAGATGAAGTCAAAGGTGGTGCTTACAGATTGAAGGATCTCTCGGGAAAGTTACTCCCTCATTCTTGGAATATTTCCAATCTGAAGTTATATTTTCAATAGTAAGCTCTGTTCGACAGGTTTGCCACGGGCCCTTTATTTTGTTTAAGCTCATTTCGGCATGTTCACCATGAGTATTCTTTTTCTTTATTATTTGTTAGCTCATTTCGGCAGGTTCGCCAAGAACATTCCGTTTATTTTGTTTAAACTCATTTCGTCAGGTTCGCCACGAGCATTTTTTTTCTTTATTATTTGTAAGCTCATTTCGGCAGGTTCGCGAAGAGCATTCTTTTTATTTTATTTTAAGCTCATTTCGGCAGGTTTATCATGAGTACTTTTAATTATTATAAGCTGGGTACAGCTAAATCGCTATTCGAGCATGTCTTATTATCAATGAAAAGCTCAGTTCGGCAATATCACCATTAGCATTCTTTCAATTTATGGTTCTCCTTCTAATACTTTGTCAATTTTTCAAAAGTTACACCTGTAGTAACTATATTGTTAACCGAGCATACGGAACTATTCATGCAGGCTTATGCAATAACCTTATGATTATTCAGTTTGGAAGAAAAACTTATTCTATTTATATTGAATAATTGTTACAATTTAAAGTTGTAAAATAAAAATGGGCAGTTCGGTTTTCACTCATCAAGGTAAACTTCATCCAGCCAAGACCAGTCCATGTTCGAATGCTGGTCCTTCACTGATTGAATCAGTTTACCATCGAACAAACACATTTGTCGGCCACTAGGTCTGCCGCCTGGTATTCGAGCTCTGAACACCTTTGTTCTAGCTTGGTTTTTTCTTTGTTCGCGGCTTCTTGTCCTCACTGCGCTTCCTCTATGCTCAATTCAGCAGCCCGGCTCTTCTTCTTTTCCTGGGCCAGAAGAGCTTCGGCTGCAGTGGCTCTTTCCTGGGCCTCATCCACTTCGCTTCTTTGGGCAAGCATTTTCTTCTCTTCCTCCTGAACTCACTTTTCTGCTGCCTCTAACTTCGCCTTTGCCTCTCCCAGTTGATATCGGAGTCGGGTAACCTCTTTCTCCTCCTTTTTCCAGCTGAGGATGAGCTTATTCATCTTGCCGATTGCCGCTCCAGCCAGCATGCACCCCTAAAAATAAAAGTTATTATGTCAGCGATTCTAGAGGCTGGGCATGAAATAATTATCAAGTTAGGTAACATACCTCCACTTCATGCTTTTTCATGGCATAACTAAGCTGCTCGGCGCTGTAGACACCGGGCCCCGAGACAGCCTAAATCAGGATTACCCAATGATGAAATTTAGTGTGCCTGTTTATAGGCAAAAATAAAAGTTGGAAGTGATGGTTTCCTTGTCAAATTGATTTATTAAAAATAAATAAAAATAAATAAAAATGTGTTTTAAAAATATTTTAAAAATGTTTTAAAAATTATTTTAAGATAAAAAAAGTGAGTTTTGAAATTATAGTGTTTTAACAAAATTTTTTTTAAAAAAAATCATGAGTGTTGGCGTGCGGGGCGCGCGCGCCTAGTGCGCTGCTGGTGCGCCCGGGCATCGCTAGCCTCTGATGCGGCCCATTCGCCCCCAACAGCCCTTTGGGCTATTTTTAGTGTTTTTACTCATTTTTTTTTAGAATTTAAATTTAAAACCTTTTATCTTCTAAACCTTTAAAATTCTTCAGTTTTTTTTTTTTTTTTTTTTTGGGATTAAATTAATTTAATTTCTTCATTAAAATTTGATTTTATTAGAGGGTATAAAATGATTTATTTTGGGAGAGAAAAAGGGGGATTTTTCTTAAGAAAAATTGATTTTTTCTCTTCTTCTTCTTCTTCTTCTTCAAGAACAAGTTCCCCAAGTGTTTTTAATTTTTTAAGTTAATTCTTGAGACAAATAAATTAATTATTTGTTCTTTTGAATTTTCTTACTTCTTTTTTACAATTTTTCCTTAAGACAAATAAATTAATTATTTGTTCTTGGGATAAAATTCTGTTATATATTTTATTTTTCTAAATTAAGACAAGGAAATTGATCACATAACTTCATTCATCGCATCAAAATTTGAGGGTAAATATTCTAGGATCAATTTTTAATTTAATTTTTGTTATAATTTTTTGTTTCTAATTAATTAGCAACCATGTAGATTTTTGATCTTTTATTTTATTTTGTTTATGTTCATGTGATTTAGCCATAGATTTAATATTTGAGCACATTTTATTTTATTCTTGTTTATTTATTTGATTGTTCATCTTTTGTTATTTTTATTTTTATTATTTTTATTATTATCATTACTTTTGTTCACATGTTATTATTATTATGATTAGTATTATTATTTAATATGCTTTAACATGTTTTGTTTTATTATTTCTTTTATTTTTGCTTGCTTGATTGTTCATCTTCCTTATTGTTGATTGTTCATCTTCTTTATTGTTATTATTTATTATTATTATTGTTATTGTTAATATCATGATTACTTTTGTTTTATTATTATCATTATTGTGATTATTATCATCATTGGTATTATTATTATCATTATTATATATTATTACTACCATTATTATTTTTATTTTTGTTAGTATTATTTATTATTGTTATCATTATTATTATTATTATTATTATTATTATTATTATTATTATTATTATTATTATTATTATTATTATTATTATTATTATTATTATTATTATTATTATTATTATTATTATTATTTATGTTTTTATGCATGTTGGTTTGTTCATATGTTAAGTTATTTATTTTTATTATGTCATTTAATTGATAGTCATACATGATACATGTTATTTTATTTATTCTTCCATTTTTACATGTTATATGTTTAAATTCATTTTTTTATTACTAACATCATTTTTATTTGTGTTTTTATTTCAATACTTATTTTCATGTGTGAGTTTTTTCAATGTTAAGTGGGAGCCCATGGAGGTTTGAAGACACCCTCTTAATTTAATTTGTCATTTTTAATATTTTTACTATTTTTCATTATTTTGCTTTTTTTTGCTTTTATTATGTATTATGTAATAGATGTAGTTATTTATTTTTATACACATTAATTAAAAAGTCACAAAAAGTCTTATATTAATAAATTGGGATCTTTTTCTAATAAAATGTGACTAATGTCCTAATTTCAACCAAAAATACACTTTTAAAAAGGAGTTAAATTTTCTCAAAATGGGATCACTCATCCTGATTTTCCTAAGTATGCCAAAAATAACTCTTCGATTTTCTAAAGTAAACATGAAGGAACCAATGTTCCTATTTTAAATAAATATCCTGATTTATGAATGTTTATTTTATTCATTTGGTTTATTTATTTATGTTTTGCTTGATTTTATTTTGAGGGATTGTATTTTTTTGTCCCAAATTTTAATATCTTTTTTTATTTTGGGGGATTGTATTTTGTCCCAATTTTTTTTATCTTTCTTTAGTTTGCTTTATTATTTTATTGCTTTCTTTATTGATTGATTGGCACTTTATTTTTTATATACATGACCGCGTGAGAAGAGAGATAGAAATTTAAAATTAAAAACCAATTTATAATTAACCAAGGCATTAATAAGAGTAAATTTCTAAATCTTTCTCTAGTTTAAACCCCCGAGGTTAGATGAACTTTCCCAATTTCTTATAAATTGGGTGGCGACTCCAAAATACCTCAAAGGTGCCTAAAGGCCTCATGGGATTAGATGATCTTTTCAGTGTTCTATTAGAAAGAGGTGTGCAAAATATCTCATGATTGCCCAAGATCAAAAGATGCAAACCCCTCTCAGGCCCTAAAAGCGAGCATCCTGGGAATCGATCGGGTCCGGCGCGCATCACAGGCACTCATTTTCACCAGTGGCATAGCCTCTGAGGGAATACATGCTGCCTGATGAATGAAGGTGTTGAAGTTTAGATTCTCTTTCATCTAGGGCTTCCCCTGTCATTGCCAGAACTTGCATACATCGTAAGCTAAAGTTTTTAGTTCCTCAGCCCATGACTTCGTGTCAGGTGCATGTGCTTATTCCTGGCTTTCGGAGGGGTGCTCGGAAGATGTTGCTCGGGTATTCGTTGACTGGGGAGAATGATCGAAACTACTATTGGCGATTGAGGGGGAGCTACAGACAAGGGACTTCGAGCTGGAACATTTGAGCTCATAGATGTTATGGGAGAGCTCGGGTTCAGAGGTGCCGGGTGGCCTTCCGATAGCAGAAGGGCTTCCTCCAGATTTTTGCCTCTTGGCCCTTATGAGTTCGGCTATGCTAGGATTGGAGCTTATCTTCATGGTTGCAAAAAGCAAACAATAAAAAATAGATCAGAGCCCAAGAAATAGAAGTGAAGTTTACCCTTTTTCTTAGAGCTCTGTTTTAGAGGTGGTGGTGCTACGCCACACTGGAGTTGCGCATTTATATCAATCTTCTCTTTGGCCAGCTCCCTCCATCGAGCTAGGGTTCTCTCCTCTTCATCATTGAGTAATAGAGGATTGTCATTTTAGTTCACAAACCGACTCGAATGAGTCAGAAAAGGGAAGTCCAATTCGCTTTTTATAACAAAGAACTTATTCTTCCAGTTCTTCAGAGACTCGGGGTTCCCAGCAAATACCCCATATCCAGGGCGAGCTTGAATATAGTTGTGATCCTCGGTGTTGGCCCGGAGCCCGACATTATATGTAGCTCGAAAGAGGCAAACAATAAGATCTATATCGTGCTCAGTTGCCAAAATTTATAGTGCAGAGAGAGTGCGCCAGGCATTGGGATGCAGCTGCCCGATGCTCATGTTGTAGTATTTCAAAAATTCAAGCTCGAAGGCTGTCAATGGAAGGTTCACTTCGGCTTTAAAGTTTGCCTCATAGATGACTATTGCCTTTTTTCCTTAGAATTTGGCGTTAGCCCTTAGCGAGGCACTAGCAGCACGCATATTGTTCTCATAGGGAATACCAAGCCTTTCTCTCAGCGCAGGCATATTGCTGGATGTCAGAACGGAGCTTATGCTCCCTACCCTGGGAAGCCTCCTTGGCTATTTCCTCCCTTCTTGCCTTCGCTGGCTAGTGTTGGGGGAATCGGGGGGACTTTGAGCAGTGAGCCCTTCCTCTACCCTCACTCTTTCAGCAGAGCTCTTAGAGGCACTCATGATAAACAGAGATGAAGAATGAAGCAGTACAAACCTAAAAATCTCAGAAACGGCCCCGAAGGGAGTTTGAATGTAGTTGAATCAGGAGACACTTAGAGACAATTACTTGCAGGAGTAGGAGATCTGGGAAATAGGGAGAATATTATGAAAATTTGGAATGGCGAGATAGAAAAGAGGGAAAAAGCTAGAGAGATGAACGATAAACTGAAAATCAAAAGCATGAAATGAAAGCAAAATCCCTAAAATGAAATGAAATATATAGGCAGGGTAAGCCAGTGATTATGTGAAAAGTGGCAAGCGCTGTGTGGTTGTGTCAGGGATCATTAAGTTAGGTGCCTTTACCGAAGCGTCACAATGATGGCATGTTAACTACCCTAGCCGTCACTTAGCATGAAACGAGACATTGTCCGCGTGAAATGAGGCATTGTCCTCTCCATTTTTAACTCCTCACGTGCCTGATAGTTTAACTTTTTGAATTTTTGGATTACTGCCTAAATGACATAAATATCATGTACTTGGGCGGGGGGGGGGGGGGGGGGGGGCTGCTTACGATAACCAAACACCCTTTAAGGATTTCCGTTTCGTCTTATTATCCTTTAGGAAGTTCGATCTTGCCTTGCTCTTGAGCCCGGACAGCCGAGCTGATCTGAAATCTCTCAATAATAACTCAGTATTATCCAGTAGCTCAGAAAGAGCTCGTGTCCTGGGATCATCAGGATTGTTGGAATCCTTCAAGGACTTCCACTAACTTGCAATGCGTTTTCTTCATGACCAACCTTATCTAATCAGTAATTCAACCTTACCCAAATAGGAATTACCCTTATTTGATCACAAAATATTCTTATCTATTTAGAGTTCGAGTTCTGCCCTAATTAGGACTCCCAGCTCCAGCTCTATTGGGAATACTTGTCCCACGCAAAAAAGGATTCCTTCTCCACCACTGATTCCTAACTCTATAAAAGGGGGAATCCAAGTATGTTTTTCTTTTTGATTCTTTTCTAATTACAATACCATTATTATCTTCAATCTTCCTAACTTGATCGTCAAAGTATCCTTGATCAAAAACCCGCCGTAATTCTTTGTTTTCAGGTGACCGTTTCAAGCTGTCAGCTCAAGGAATTTTGAACTGTCATAAGATAATAATAATAATAATAATAATAATAATAATAATAATAATAATAATAATAATAATAATAATAATAATAATAATAATAATAATAATAATAATAATAATATGAATAATAAAAGAGTAATAATGGTAAGGGTAATAAAAAGGGTAAAAATAAAAAGAATAAGAATAATCATAATAGTACTGTTAGTGTTAATAATAGGAATAATGATAATAATAATAATAATAATAAGTGTAATATAAGAAATTAAAGAACAAGATGTAAATTGATTGAATGAGTTAAGAGAAGGTAATTTAACTAAGGTATAAAATTAATTATTCATGAATGTGTGCATGTATGTGTGTATTGTTGATCGAAATATTAGATGTATATCCACCATTGAGAATTCTTATGCTCAGTGCGTAGTGTCTTACCATGCTTAGGTTATGGAAGATAGAAAGACTTAGAAAGGATCGAGGTTTTGCTGATGTTCGAGAAAAATGAAGTGAAGCAAGTATAGAGGTATATGAGTCATGGCATGTATATGTTCGTGTTCGATGTAATAAAGAATCTGAGTGGATAGGTTTATGTTCTATATGTATGTATAAGTACAAATGTTAAATAGGACTATATATGGACTGTTATATCGATACCGGTACATGAATGTTATTGATAATTTGAAAAAAAAAAATTTTACCCATCGAATTGTCTTGTGTAGTGTAACTCGTCACATTAGCAGTGATATGATATTCGATATCCATACCTACTATGGGTATAGGGTGTTACAATAATTATTTAAGAAAAACAAAGGGTATACAAGGTTGAGGTAGCATTTTGTATTCACAAAGCACGCATACCAAAACTGAAAGTATCTATGCTGTCCATTTTTTTCTATAAGAGACATAAAATCTCTCCCTCAAAAAGCTCCACACTATCTTTCCACTGACAACTAATAACTAGATAAGGTTAGTTTTTGGCACCTTTTAGCCACAACTACAAGACAAATGGCAACTTAATGCAAACTATGTTATATGTAATGGCCCAAATTGCCATATATGGCATATAATGGCTTGAATATTGGTATAGTACTAATAAGTGAATTATGCAGAGTGTATAGTATGGTTTGGGTATGAAAATACCTATAATTACGTCCTAGAATTCAGTAGAGTTATAGGGTTAAACGTGCTCAGGCTAGGGAAGCCCCTGATAGGTGATCTCCCAGGAAACCAGGAGTGAAAAATATTTTATTGGATCACTGGAAACTACAAGTTATAAGGAGTCTATTGGTATAATTTGGAGTAAAAATGAGGTCAAATAGGTCCCCGAAAGTCAAACTGAAGAAAAGCCTCTAGTTCGTTTCAGTAGTAATTAGGGTTGACCAAGATTTGATCGAATTTTTAAAAATAGTAAAGGAAATTAAAAGGATGTAGTGTGGGAAGTGTAAAGGCTTAAAATAATTTTAAGGAATTTTTTATAGTAATAGATTAGTGAATTACAGCAGAACCGAATAATGTTGAATCGGACCGGTTTAAGAGAACAGGGCACCAAATTGACTCCGATTGAGCTGAAATTTTGTAGGGAGGATATTTTTCATATTATAAGAATGATGGAATTGGTTGGGAGTGAAAATAAGTTGAGAAAATTATAGTTAGCATTAAACAGTGGAATTTGGCCTAAAAATCAAAATTTTGGTTCAAATTGATTGGACCAGTTTGGTTCAAATTACACCTATAAATAGCCCTCAAGACCAAATTTTATCTAGAGAAATCCCTAGAGAAACTACCTCACTCCTCCTCCCTTTGGCCTAATTGAAGTTTCTCCATTCTTCCTCTATTTTCTTCATTTCTCTTCCAATATGTAACACCCTAATGCCCCTCGGGAGGAACATCGTGATGCCACAACGAAAACATGCAAAAGACACAAGCTAAACACTAAAGTGGAAGCATACATATGATAGTGAAAAGCATCTCAGAAGCAACATAAACTTATATACAAAACTTAAAACGTAAACATATACAAAATCATAACATGCCATTGATCATAATTACATGCCTTACAAAACGTTTACAAAATGCTATACAAAAGTCCTATACAAAAGGAATAGAACAACTAATACAAAAGGATCACTTCAACTCAATCCTAGTGGCCAGCAGATGGGGATTCTCGCTCCGAACAGAACCTGCAAACCTACACGGAAATAAACATCCGTGCTAAGCGATAACGCTTAGTGGGGATGAACATAAGCAAAGGACTTCCAAAGAAGTCACAGCAAAACATAACACATGCATAGCAGTAACAGATACCCAAATCAAGATTCAGAAGCTCATCATATACATAGCAAGCAGGAAAGTACAATACTCAAGTCAAAGCAGATTCAGAAGCAATAATAATTGCTAGGACTCAAGAGTATCAGAACATACAATTGCTAATATCAGGAGTATACAGAACATATAACCAAACTCAGCTTTACATATAACCTCACATTCAAACGAACAATTAGCCTGAGTTACAAAGATGGTGGATACGGGTGTTCAAAATACTGGCTAGCAGTATCATAAGATCAAAGCCTAAAACTTTGCAAAAATAGAAGACCGAAGCCCCAATTGTCAGATACCCGAAGGTATATTTTCAGATACCCGGAGGTACAATTTTCAGATACCCAAAGGTACAAAAACTAGACCCTTAATAAGCATGCCTATCTACCCACTACCTTGACCGATCAGGATGACAAACAACTTAAATAACAAAACTTCTACTCATGCACTCAAGTACGATCAACTTTAATCAATTCACGTACAAGTCAAGTAATTCATCATACTAAAACATAGCTTTAAGCACATATCAATACTCATAGAATGATGTTAAACTAGGTTAAAATGATGCTCAAACTCATGCATAACATTTACAAATGAAAATAAATCATAGAGCAAAAATAGGGTACCTCACGGTCACAACCACTTGGTTGTCACCGTGACATACCAAGGATGCAAAACAGAAAGCAACATAGGGCACCTCACGGTCACAACCACTTGGTTGTCACTGTGGCGTACCTCACAATATCCGGGCAGAAAGCAATCAAGGGTATCTCACGGTCACAACACTTTGGTTGTCACCGTGGCATACCAAAGATACAAAATATAATGTAAACTTAGGGTACCTCACGGTCACAACCACTTTGGTTGTCACCGTGACATACCACACACTCCACAGACATAAGCTTTTCTTGCATACCTCATGATCACAACCACTCTGGTTGTCACCGTGACCTATGCAAGAATGCCCAAAACAGAATTGCATCAACTGTTCCACAACTCAACTCAAAAGCCATAATTGACCAACATACTTCAAAACCATGCACATGCAAATATCAAAGACTTGCTAAACAATATGCCAATAACATTTCAAGGCTCTAAATCAATATCTAACATATAATCATATACCAATTTCAAGCAAGAACATGAATAACCAATCATGAACACATGCCTCTCAAAAGCACAACTAATCATGCTCAATAATCACACTCTAAATAGGTTTAAAATTATCAAAAATCAAACTAACAGCACATGTATATACACAATCCTATCTCTTAACACAATATGCATCACATATACTCAATTCAATAACACATGCACATTCAATAGGGCACATTATCCTAACCTCTTGAAGCAGTCGAACACTTCAAAAATTAAACTTTGTCCTTGCCCTTTTCAATCCTTCTTCTATCCTCAGCCTCTTGTAAAACCCAAATAAACATATCCCTTAATCCAAGTCTCAAATAACCAACCACAAGAAGAGGGTCTAGAAGCGGAAATTCAAACCCAAATACACTTACCTCCAAACCATAATTCTTGATTAAACTCTTCAATCAACCTCAAAATGCAGAAATCCAAACACGAGCAAAACAACCCAAAGAGAGGAAGGAGAGAAAGGGAAACCATGGAACACAAAAGAGGAAAGAAGAAAAACTACATGCAAAGCAAATGGGGACAGGAACTCCCACTAACTCACCCTTAAATTGCATGTCCAAGCCATGAGGCAACACCACAACAACCCACTTATTAAGCACAACTATAATTCCCACTCACATGCAAAGTTTCCTCATAAGTCCATGGCAAAGCTCACTTAAGTCCCTCCACTAAAATCTATTGTACCAAAACTTATTTATCACACTCAAATAAGTCCTTAATTACACATAACCTCATACAAATACAGAATTAACACCACTAATTCTACTAGGGTGGAAATCGGGTTGTTACATAATATCTCATCACATCTAAGCCTCCTAAATAAATTTAAACCTCTTTAGAATTTGGTGATGGTGATTGGAGTCCATTTGGAGTGCTAGAAGTTGAAGAAAATAAGTGGAAAAGTTTATGTGTTAAATTGAGGTATGTAAAGTTGATATTTTTAAATTTATTTAAAAGTTCAAATAGGTATTTTAGGATGTCTAGAGTATTTTTATGTAATTATACAGCATAAAGGAAGCAACGTTATGGTTATTTCTTTAATGATTGTATTCGGCCACTTAAGGAAAATAAAGGAGATGATGGTGTTTCAAGGAGCTAATGCAAGGAAAGGTTGCTTAAGAGGTCTAGAACAAGAAAATGAGGTTAGTGGATACAACATCCTCCTTTTTTCATGTTAAAAGTATGATATTTGGTTATGTTTGAACATAAAGTAAGTGAAAAATGAATGTTTAATTGAATCAAATGATAGAGTCATGTTTAAAAAGGTTAAAAATGAGATTTTGAATGACTAAAATGAAAGGAAATAAACTATATACCATGGACAACATGTAGGCCTGAATGGTATGTCTATGATTTCATAGGTATATTTTAATGTTTGATGAATAAAAATGGTATATTTGTGATGTATGACATGAAATCTATCTAATGGAATGAATTAGAAAAAGAAAAATTCACATAATGGATGATAAACATGTTAGCCGAATGGTATAGGTATGTAAAAAAGTGATTTTTATGTGAATTAATGGCATGGCTATGTTAATGGACATGTAAATTACCTAAATAAATGATAAAGGTAATGAAAACAGTTTATAGTAAAATATTGACATGATGGTTGAATGGTATACATGTATGTATCCATGTAATTCAATGAGATTTATGGCATGTAATGGCATATGAGTGAAAATTAAATGTATAATGCATGATTGGGATGAAAAAGAATGGAATAGTATGATGAAATTCCATGAAATATATGTATGACAACATGAAAATGTGAAGATGGAATGATGGATGCCCTATATAGTAATCTGGTAGTCAAGTCTAGTTCAGGATATAGTGGCTAGCCATAGGGAAACATGATTGCGGGTGTGAGCATGTCGTCTCACTTACTGTAGGCCAATGACGGTCCTACTCTGTATTATTTTATCTTAATCAATATTTCTGTTGTCTGTATCATAGGGGTGATCCCACAGGTTCCCTCTTTTCTGTATTGAAGCTATTGAGTTCATATCTCGTTTATCCTGTTCATAAATTTCTGCAAGTATTATATAGGGGCAAAATGGTAAAAATAATCTTAAAATGGTTAATCTGTGATTAAAATAATATTTGTGTGAAAAATGGACTTAAACGGAATAAATAAATAGTTTTAAAGGCATAATCGTAATTTTGACCTTAAGTAAGTTAATAGATATTAATTAGGGCAAAAATGTAATTTGTATGTTAAATAATAATAAAAAAAGTAAAAAGAATGAACTAATGGCATTTTTGTAATTTTGGTAAAGTTTGAAGACTAAATTGTAATTTTACCAAAATAAGGGACTAAAACGTAATTATGAACTTTTATGTGTACAATTTGCATAGTTACCGCTAATTGAAAGATTTAAGTGCAACTATGAATATTTTTGCATCTATAGAAAATTAAATGAATTAAATATTGGTTTATTTGATGTTAAATGTATTATTTATATTCATGAAGTATGCATGTGAATTTAGTCTAGTGGATTAAGTAAATAAATAAGAGAAATTAGTGGCATTTGTGTAAATATAAGGAAGTTAAAGGACCTAAGTATAAATATGCTATAGTTTAGGGACCAAAATGTAAATATGACATAGTTGAGGGACCTAGATATAAATATGACATAGTTGGAGGACTTAAATGCAAATGTGACATAATATGAGGACCTAATTGTCATTATGCTATAGTTAAGGGACCTAAATGCAAATATAAAATTTTATGTGTATTAATTATTTATATGTCCTTAAATGAGTGATTTAATTGAAATTAAGAATATTATTGTATATAAGAAATTAAATGAAATAAATAATTGTCTAAGGGTAAAATTGTAATTTGACTAATGTTTTTAAGGACATTAGTGTAATGTAGTAAAAGAATAACTTTAAGGACTAAGTGATAAATTGCATGTTAGATAATAAACTAAGTATGAGAATAAGATAATTAATGGCATTATTGTAAATAAGTGAAAAGTGAAGGGTAAAACTGCAAATTGGTGAAAGTCTAGAAACTTAAATGTAATTTGTCAATAGCGAGGTAAAATAAGGGATTTAAAAAGATAATTAATAGGTAATTTGAATGTAATCGTGTAATTAATTGACAATAGAGAAATAGTAGAAATACTACTGTTAATGCTACTATCATGGAAATGGCAACAGGATTAAATGTAAGAAAAATATATGAGTAATATTATCATTAATGAATGAATGAAAAACGTCTTTGTACTACTAAAAGATTATTATTACTGATTAGGGATAACTGATATGTAGATTCAATTCCGTCAAATGTAATTGAAGATAAGATAAAATAAATAAGATAAATAATAATGTGTTAGGTAAATTTAATTGAATACTGTGAATTTCATATTTAAGTCATAATGAGTTAAAAATGAGTAATAGAATATGTAAAAGACAATTTTATCGAATTATTATAAGTATTATAGGTTGGGTCAATTATCTAAAGTGTAAAATATAATAATTAATATTTTCATGATTTGTACATGTAGAATTAAGTAATGGGGTCACCTAAGAATGTTAGTAATGGAGCTAAAGACATAAAAGAGAGTAGAACTGTCATTAAATGTTAAGAGTTAATAGAGAAATAATGATTACTGAAATAATGATAAATAAATAATATCAGTAATTCGGGTGTTAGTATACTACTAGTACTGTTAGTCATGGTAATAAGGAAATGAAATGTAAAATCTTATCGATAGATGTTTAATGAAATAAGGTTAATAGAAATTATGTGTAAAGTTAAGAGAATAATAATGTTAAGCCTACAAATAAGTTAGTAGATTAAGTAATAGCATTAACAATTCAAGTATATAATATGAAATATAACTGAGTAAAATTAAGTATGAAAATAGAGTAAACATATTATGTTTATAGTTTTAAAAATGATACTGTGAAAGAAATGACTAAGTGGAAGATAATAAAATGTATATGAAACGTAAAAAGAGTAATGTAACTGAAAGAGTAAAAGAAATATTGTGGATATAAAGGAAATGATAATGATTAATTAGCCAGTTAACAACAGTAAATGATAACTGTTCAATAGATATGTTAGTAATTGATACTGTGCCCAAGTGTAGATTGTAACTGATGTAATAAGTTATAACAAAATAATGAAAGACAAATGAATATGTTAATAAGATAATTGCAAATATTGTTAATATAATTGGTCATTGAATTAATAGACTAAACATAATGGTATCAATGTTAAAGTTAACAGTAAAGATAATAAAGATCTGATAACAGTATTAGTAATGTTAAAGTATGGTTACTAAAATAATGAAACAGGTATAAGATAAATGATTAAAGCAAAAGATTGGTTAGGACATTAAAAGTAAGGCATAAACTATCTAAAAGCCTTAAGAATTAATATTCATATAATGGAAATAAAGATATATGCTTGTGTGTGCATGCATGTAGTAGTAGTATGGAAAATTTAGGATATGTATCCACACTACTGGGCATTTCAATGCTCAGCGTGTAGAGTGTTACTGCGCGCAGGTTGTGATAGATCTTGATGTGGCCGAAGATATAGATACGACAGAAAGAAGTATTCGACATCAAGGATAGAAGGATTGGCATGGCATGTATACGACCGCAGTAGATAAAAGCAATGACATATGGTATAAGTATTGGAATTGTATGTTAGTGTACTGTTAAGTTTTGTATATGTATGTTTGTGATTGCTATGGAAAAAAAAAATTCCTACTGAATCTTTTGAGTGCATTATAGTGTATTTCATTGCAGTGTATGACATGGGTTTAGGGTGTTACAATTTTTATTGGTATCGGAGCTAAACTTTAGGCGGTTCTAAGATCGGAGATAGTGTAATGAGGACAAAGTGATACGTATACATGCCATAAGTAAGTAAAGGTATTTGAGGAGACATAAGGATAGCTTAAGTTTACTAAATTGTAAGAGAATGCAAGGTATGATGGTTGATAGAAAGTAAATGAATCTCCTGAACTGAATGTTTTCATAGCATAGTGGTGGTGATCTGTGATTGTGGTACATAAGGAAATTTCGAGGATGAAATTTTTATAAGTGGGGGAGAATTGTAATGGCATAAATTGCCATAGATGGCATATAATGGCTTGAATATTGGTATAGTACTGATTAGTGGATTCTGCAGAGTGTATAGTATGGTTTGGGTATGAAAATACTTGTAATTACGTCCTGGAATTCAGTGGAGTTATAAGGTTAAATGTGCTTAGGCTAGGGAAGCCCCTGATGGGTGATCTCCCGGGAAACCATTAGTGAAAAATATTTTATTGGATCATTGGAAAGTACAAGTTATAAGGAGTCTGGTGGTATAATTTGGAGTGAAAATGAGGTTAAATAGGTCCCAAAAAGTCAAACTGAAAAAAGCCTCTAGTTCGGTTCAATAGTAACTAGGGTTGACCAAGCTTTGACTGAATTTTTAAAAATTGTAAATGAATTTAAAATGATGTAGTGTGGGAAGTGTAAAGACTTAAAATAATTTTTAGGAATTTTTGACAGTAATAGATTAGTGAATTACGGCAGAACCGAACAGTGTTAAATTGAATCGGTTTAAGTGAACCGGGCCCAAAATGGACTCCAATTGAGATGAAATTTTGTAGGGAGGCTATTTTTCATATTCTAAGAGTGATGGAATTTGTTGGGAGTGAAAATAAGTTGAGGAACTTATAGTTACCATTAAACAGTGGAATTTGGCCTAAAAACCAAAATTTTGGTTCAAACCTATTGGACCACTTTGGTTGGACCGATTTGGTTCAAATTATACCTATAAATAGCCCTCAAGACCAGATTTTTTGAGAGAATTCCCTACAGAAACCGCCTCACTCCTCCTCCCTTTGGCCTAATTGAAGTTTCTCCATTCTTCCTCCATTTTCTTCATTTCTCTTCCAATCTCTCCTCACATATGAGCCTCCTAAACAAATTTAAACCTCTCTAGAATCTGGAAATGGTGATTGGAGTCCATTTGGAGTGCTAGAAGTTGAAGAAAATAAGTGGAAAAGTTTATGTGTTAAATTGAGGTATGTAAAGTTGATATTTTCAAATTGGTTTAAAGGTTCAAATAGGTATTTTAGGATATCTAGAGTATGTTTATGCAATTATATGGTATAAGGGAAACAACTTTATGGTGATTCTTTGAAGATTGTATTCGGCCACTTAAGGAAAATAAAGGAGATGATGGTGTTTCAAGGAGCTAATGCAAGGAAAGATTGCTTAAGAGGTCTAGAACAAGAAAATGAGGTTAGTGGATACAACATCGTCCTTTTTTCATGTTAAAAGTATGATATTTGGTTATGTTTGAACATAAAGTAAGTGAAAAATGAATGTTTAATTGAATCAAATGATATAGTCATGTTTAAAAAGGTTAAAAATGAGATTCTGAATGACTAAAATGAAAAGAAATAAACTATATACCATGGACAACATGTAGGCCGAATGGTATGTCTAGGATTTCATAGGTATATTTTGATGTTTAATGAATAAAAATGGTATATTTGTGATGTATGACATGAAATCTAGCTAATGGAATGAATTAGAAAAAAAATTCACATAATGGATGATAAACATGTTGGCCGAATAGTATAGGTATGTAAAAATGTGATTTTGATGTGTTTTGATGTGAATTAATGGCATGGCTATGTTAATGGACATTGAAAAGAATTTATAGTGAAATATTGACATGATGGTTGAATGGTATACATGTATGTATCCATGTAATTTATTGAGATTTATGGCATGTAATGGCATATGAGTGAAAATTAAATGTATAATGCATGATTGGGATGAAAAAGAATGGAATAGTATGATGAAATTCCATGAAATGTATGTATAACAACATGAAAATGTGAAGATGGAATGATGGATGCCCTATGTAGTAATCTGGTAGTCAAGTCTAGTCCAGGATATAGTGGATAGTCATAGGGAAACATGATCACAGGTGTGAGCATATCGTCTCACTTAATGTAGGCCAATGACGGTCCTACTCTGTATTATTTTGTCTTAATCAATATTTCTGCTATCTGTATCATAGGGGTGGTCCCACGGGTTTCCTCTTTTCTGTATTGAAGCTATCGAGTTCACGTCTTGTTTATCCTGTTCATAAATTTTTGCCAGTATTATATAGGGGCAAAATGGTAAAAATAAGCTTAAAATGGTTAATCTGTGATTAAAATATTATCTATGTGAAAAATGGACTTAAACGGAATAAATAAATAGTTTTAAGGGCATAACGGTAATTTTAACCTTAAATAAGTTAATAGATGTTAATTAGGGCAAAAATGTAATTTGCATGTTAAATAATGATAAAAAAAAGTAAAAAGAATGAACTAATGGCATTTTTGTAATTTTGGTAAAGTTTGAAGACTAAATTGTAATTTTACCATAATAAGGGACTAAAACGTAAATATGGACTTTTATGTGTACAATTTGCATAGTTACCGCTAATTGAAAGATTTAAGTGCAACTATGAATATTTTTGCATATATAGAAAATTAAATGAATTAAATATTGGTTTATTTGATGTTAAATGTATTATTTATATTCATGAAGTATGCATGTGAATTTAGTCTAGTGGATTAAGTAAATAAATAAGAGAAATTAGTGGCATTTGTGTAAATATAAGGAAGTTAAAGGACCTAAGTATAAATATGCTATAGTTCAGGGACCAAAATGTAAATATGACATAGTTGAGGGACCTAGATGTAAATATGACATAGTTAGAGGACTTAAATGCAAATGTGACATAATATGAGGACCTAATTGTAATTATACTATAGTTAAGGGACCTAAATGCAAATATAAAATTTCATGTGTACTAATTATATATATGTCCTTAAATGAGTGATTTAATTGAAATTAAGAATATTATTGCATGTAAAAAATTAAATGAAATAAATAATTGTCTAAGGGTAAAATTGTAATTTTACTAATGTTTTTAAGGACATTAGTGTAATGTAGTAAAAGAATAACTTTAAGGACTAAGTGATAAATTGCATGTTAGATAATAAAATAAGTATGATAATAAGATAATTAATGGCATTATTGTAAATAAGTGAAAAGTGAAGGGTAAAACTATAAATTGGTAAAAGTCTAGAAACTCAAATGTAATTTGTCAATAGCTAGATTAAATAAGGGATTTAAAAAGATAATTAATAGGTAATTTGAATGTAATCATGTAATTAATTGACAATAGAGAAAATAATGATATATATGTTAATATTAATAGAAAAATTACTGTTAATGCTACTATCATGGAAATGGCAATAGGATTAAATGTAAGAAAAATAGATGAGTAATATTAGCATTAATGAATGAATGAAAATCTTCTTTGGACTACTAAAGGATTATTATTACTGATTAGGGATAACCAATATGTAGATTCAATTCAGTCAAATGTAATTGAAGATAAGATAAAATAAATAAGATAAATAATAATGTGTTAGGTAAATTTAATTGAATACTGTGAATTTCATATTTACGTCACAATGAGTTAAAAATGCGTAATAGAATATGTAAAAGACAATGTTATCGAATTATTATAAGCATTATAGGTTGGGTCAATTATCTAAAGTGTAAAATATAATAATTAATATTTTCATGATATTGTACATGTAGAATTAAGTAATGGGGTCACTTAAGAATGTTAGTAATGGAGCTAAAGACATAAAAGAGAGTATAACTGTCATTAAATGTTAAGAGTTAATAAAGAAATAATGATTACTGAAATAATGATAAATAAATAATATTAGTAATTCGGGTGTTAGTTTACTAGTACTGTTAGTCACGGTAATAAGGAAATTAAATGTAAAATCTTATCGATACATATTTAATGAAATAAGGTTAATAGAAATTATGTGTAAAGTTAAGAGAATAATAATGTTAAGCCTACAAATAAGTTAGTAGATTAAGTAATAGCATTAACAATTCAAGTATATAATATGAAATATAACTGAGTAAAATTAGGTATGAAAATAGAGTAAACATATTATGTTTATAGTTTTAAAAATGATTCTGTAAAAGAAATGATTAAGTGAAAGATAATAAAATGTATATGAAATGTAAAAAGATTAATGTAACTGAAAGAGTAAAAGAAATATTGTGAATATAAAAGAAATGATAATGATTAATTAGCCTGTTAACAACAGTAATGATAACTGTTCAATAGATATGTTAGTAACTGATATTGTGCCCAAGTGTAGACTGTAACTGATGTAATAAATTATAAGCAAATAATGAAAGACAAATGGATACGTTAATAAGATAATTACAAATATTGTTAATATAACTGGTCATTGAATTAACATACTAAACATAATGGTATTAATGTTAAAGTTAACAGTAAAGATAATAAAGATCTGATAACAGTATTAGTAATGTTAAAGTATGGTTATTAAAATAATGAAACAGGCATAAGATAAATGATTAAAGCAAAAGATTGGTTAGGACATTAAAAGTAAGGCATAAACTATCTAATGTCTTTAAGAATTAATGTTCATATAATGGGAATAAAGATATATGCTTGTGTGTGCATGCATGTTGTAGTAGTATGGAAAATTTAAGATATGTGTCCACCACTGGCCATTTCAATGCTCAGCGTGTAGAGTGTTACGGCGAGCAGGTTGTGATAGATCTTGATGTGGACGAAGATATAGTGACTACCGAAAGAAGTATTCAATAGCAAGGATAGAGGAACTGGCATGGCATGTATACGACCGCAGTAGATAAAAGCAATGACATATGGTATAAGTATTGGAATTGTATATTAGTGTATTGTTAAGTTTTGTATATGTGTGTTTGTGATTGCTATGGAAAAAAAAAATTCCTACTGAACCTTTTGAGTGTATTACAGTGTATTTCAGTGCAGTGTTGTGACATCAGATATTTGTACTACTTACGAGTGTAGGGTGTTACATTATAAGTACTTAAAAATTTACAGAACTACCTCAAGCGATTGTCCATAAGTTGGGATTTGGTTATTATAGTTTTTTATTTAAATAAAAGGCTTGAATGCTTATAGTATTTGAGATATTAGAACTTTGTTTTATTATTGTTTCGCTAGATCCCATTTCCTATGAAGGTAAACCAATTATCAATCTCTCTATTCTCAATCTGTTCCTGTCCAAAAAAAAAATAGGATTCCAAATTTTAAAAGGATCCAAGATTGGACTTCCAACCTTACCAATATGTTTAGCATGAAGGTAACAAGACATTTTTATTGAAAGAAGAACATTCATAAATAACGATTTTAAGATTTTGAAAATGATCGTTGATAAAAAAAAAAGAAAAATGTCAGTAAATAGTTTAGAAATTTTATAAGAACTACAATAAGTACCTTGACATGCAACCCCACAAATTACTGATGCCTAAATCATCCCGTAACTCATACACGAAACCTAAGAGAAAAATAGAAAACAAAAAGGATTCGGCATTAGTTAAACAAACGTTAACCAATATATATATATATATATATATATATTCTTAGCACGGGTGTCTATTCCACTATAAGAAAATTAATGTTTACCCAGGGAAAGTCACTCTTTTCCATCGGGAATTAAGATTACCGGCGAAAAAAGTCGTCGAAGAAATGGTTGTTAGCAATTTTCTTGACAAAAAATGTTTGACCATCGGGAAACTTACTTTAATGGCCCAAAATGTACCCTAGACAGATTGGCACATGACTAGGGTGTAATGGTGGCCCAAAATGTCGTATTAGGTGATTGAAATGGTTAATTGTAATAAGGGACGTAATCGGTATTAAATGAAAAGGCTTAGGGTACTTTGGTAAATTGATCTATAAGGATTTAAATTAATCAATTAAAAATAATTGTTTGTTAATGTGTAAGAAAGAAGTAATTAAATGTTACATGTATGAGGATATAATAATTGAGGGATCAAATTGGAAGATTGCAATAAAAATCAAGGAAGAACCAATGGAAGCTTGACATGTTGAATTCATGATAACCATGAATTCAATTGCCATATTTAAGTCCAGAGTTGGCTAGCCAAATGAGAGGAAGAAGATGTAAGGAAGGCAGGAAATTTCTTTCCCAAAATCATCTCAAAAATTCTGGTTTCTCTCCATGCTCAAGCTTCTCAAATGGGCACCGTAGATGGCAAGTACAAGAATTAAGTTAAAAAGGCTAAGTTTTGTATAGTTGTATCTCTTTCTTCTTTATTTCTTAAGCTAAAATATCTGAATTGATGATGGTGAAATTTTATGATGAGATGAGTTGATGAATTTAACCAAGAGAATGAAAGAAAGGAGAAAGTGGAGCAAAAGAAGTTGGAAGTAAAGGGGAAATGAGTTTTGGTTTACAAATAAGGTTTAGGAATTTATATGTTTTTTGTGTGGGAAATGATAAATTGCTATATTTGATATGTGTATGATTAGTTGTGGATAGATAGGCATGCCTATAGGGGCCTTAAATGTTGCAGCCTACTATTCTGTTTTGTTGGCCCCATTTGGGTTATTACTTCGGCCCCGTTTGGGACTTTTGTTAGCCCCGTTTGGGTCACCTTTTGTCTCATAAATATAAATAATTAATTAAAATGAATTTGTACCTATGGGTACCTACTGTTCTGTATTCCCTTTATCCACCACCTTAGGCATTGCAGGCCTCTTTAAATGACTGTTACATGTATAAAATGAACTATAAGATCACAAGCTCCTCTTAGCTTCGAGATCAGATCGGACCTCCGTACTGAAGCTAAGAAGAGTATATTTGTCATATCACTAGCATACTACAATCAATGCAGTCCAAGTATTACATTTAACATGTCATGTCATTCAATAATCCTTTATAACATTCGTCATGTCAATAATACACAGTACAAAATCAACTCTAAACCATTACATATACATGCCACTAACGATAACAAAACATACACTTCTTAGCAGTCCGGAGGTCCGATCTGATCTCGAATCTGATAGCACGCCTGCTCCTCAGACGTCCCACTCTGTACCTGCACGCAGTTAGATAAACTATGTGCTGAGCATTAAAAATGCTCAGTGGTGATGACGAATCTAACAATTTCAAACTCTATCTTAGACATACGTATGCATACATACACATTCATGCACATCACTTTAACCCCTCACTTTTAGGCTTACTAATGTCATCTTACTATTTAGGGTTTCACTATTCTTTAATTCACTATTCTTTAATTACAACTTTACACTATTTCTTTCTATTTTTGACTCTTGACTTATTATCTCTCTTGTAACATATTCACTTTGGCCCCTTTTAAACTTATTCTTTGCCTTGTTACTCTTGAAATCCTCATATTAACATTGTTCACTGATCTTAGCATCTAACTTCTTTGCTTTTCATTTAACTTTAACTTCATTTCTTATAACTAATCATTCTATTTCTTTAACTTCTCTATCTCTACGTTTATACCTTTCACTTCAATTACCTTAATCAGTACCTTTTTCAATATAGTACGTTTTACTTCTATTTTACGTTACTCTTACACACTCATTCTATTTACTCCATTTTTCTTCGTTTCACTTCATATACTTCTATAGTGTAATTTACTTTACTTAATTTCTTAATTTCATTTAGATCACTTACTAAACCTTAATCAGTATCATTGTACACTTATCTACTCATTTGATATATAAATTACGGTTTAATCCTTAAATTATTTCTTTGATGTCTCTTTTTCATATTAGGCCCTAATAAGCCCTTACATTACAATTAGTTCAATTAATCTCTCATTTGATTTTTTATTCATTAAATTTATTCTTTAACATAATTGCTCCTTTTTATACTCTAATTACGATTTTGCCCTTCATTAGTCACTCACTTACTATCGTGGTATTAATTCATTTATGTCATATAATTACACACTATTTTCACTTCACTTTTCAATTATTCTATTAGGTGCCATCAATATGGCAAACTTTTGCTTTAGTCCCTAATCTTTCAATTAATTACAATTTTGCCATTCTTACAACATAATTACGATTTTGACACTAGTTTATTTCTCTTTTCATCTTAAATCATTATTTGGCTTACAAATTACATATTGGTCCTTAATTTAATATTTTCATGCCAAATTACATTTTAGTCCTCACACTTTGCAATTTTTGCATACCTATTATTTTAATTTCATTTTTCTTTTATATATCACTTATTAACTCACTTTCACACATCACTACAGTTTTGCCCCTAAACTTTTATCAATTTACCATATTACCTTTCTTTTAGCGATTAATTACAATTATGTCATATTTTAGCCATATTTCCACTTTTATTCACTTCTTAGCTTATAATTTACCAATTAGTCTCTCAACTAATTGTTTTTATGGTATATTACGTTTTGGTCCTTAAACTTTTATTTTCTTTCATATGAGTCATTTCTTACTCAAATTATCATTTTCATTTCATTTTTTTATATTTTCATGTCATTTGACTATTATTATCTATTTAACTTATCATTCGGGTAAACTTTTTTTTTTCACACTAAACTTTTTATTTCTTTCAATTAAGTCTTTTTTTATTTAAACACTCATTTCCATTTACTTTTTACAATTTCATATCACTTTTACAATTATGCCCATAGTACAATCCCGGCAGAAAATCTACAGACTGGATATACGGGACGTGGACCCTAAAAATCCACTACATTACAGTAGGGAATGACCCGGAAGGATCACTCCAATACTATCACAGAACAGAACACTGAACATAAAACGAATCTATGCAATATGGGAGACGATCATGAATCTGCCATAGTAAAGCAAGTCGTCATGACTTGCACCGCGGTATGGGTGTCCCTATTGTAATGGCCACGACATCGAGCTAGCTAAAAATAGTATTTCTCGATAGTGAATAGTGACACCGGGGTGAATAGTATCTCCCGGAGTCAAAAAATATTTTATTTGATCATTGGAGAATATAAGTAACAACGAGTTTGAGGTTAAAATTTGGAGTGAAATAGAGGTCAAATAGGGCCTTAAAAGTTATAAATACGAAAAAGTAGTAGTTTCGATAAGAATAGTGATTGGGTTTGACTGAGAGTTTGACTGGACCGTCGAGAGTGCTACGGACCTCAAATTTGAAAATATGGATGTACTCGTATTGATGAGTAGAATCATATGGTAATGAAAAATTAATTTTTGGTGACACCGAAAAATTAGGTTATCGGACTGGGAAGTGGTTTTCGATTGACCCCAAAATATTAGTGGAGACTAATAAATATATGTTAAGAATTATGATGTCATGTTTATGAGTAATTAACCTTAGAAAGTAAGGAAAAAGATATGATTTTGGATTAAATAGTACTCGATTTGACCTCAGGTTTGACTGAGGCTTTAAAAATAGTAAATGATCTTTAAAAATTACAGGAATTTTCAGATAGGCTCAAATGATATGTAGAAATTTTTGGTAGTGAAAAGGAAATTTTTTGGTAACACTGATAATGATTGAACTGGACTGATTTGACTGAACCGAATCGAAAATGGACTCCGATTGAGGTGAATTTTGTGTACAACCTATTTTTTACATGATATGACTTATGGAATCAAATTTGGAGTGATTTGAAGTTGGGAAGTGAGAAAACCACATAAAAATTGCATATTGGGCCTAAAAGTGTAATTGGGATTTTTAGGTTGGACCATTGGTTGGACCAATTTGGGCCACTGTTATAGCACTTAAATGATAGATTTTTAGGTGTATTATTCTTATCTTATTTTTGCCTTCTTCTTCCCTTAGTGGCCGAAGTCCTCTCTCTTTCTTTTCTTTTTATTTTCTTTAAATTTTATTTGATCTTTCCCTTAATTCAAGCATCCTAGATGTAATTCAGCCCCTCTTTGAGTTCATATAAACGTCTAGTGTCTATTTGGTTGGTTAAAAGCAAGGAAAATCAAGAATTTAAGGTTGTCTTCAAATAGGGGTAAGTGAAATAAGTTATTTTAATTTGATTTAGTAGTTTTAAATGATATATTAGAATATATTAAGAGTGTTTATGAAGTTTTATTGCACAAAAGAAGAGGATTGATGAGTGTTTTGCTTCCTTGTATATTCGACCATAATGAGGAATTTGAGAGGAAATGGCTTTTCAAGGGCTAAAGGAAAGAATTAAGGAGCTTATGGCATGGATATAAGGTTTATGATTACCTAATCCATGAATTTCCTTTGGAAAATTATGGTTTAATGTTATGTTTATATGATGACTATATGTGATTTGCATGTATAATTGAAATTGAGGTGATAATTGAGCTTAAGGAGGGTAACTAAGCTAATTAGAGTGATTAAAGTGAAAGAAAACTATGTACAAGTGTTAGAAACAATGTGATATAATGGGATACTTAGGTATATTTGAGGTATACCTAGTGATTAAGTGAAATTAATGGTATATGTATGTAAATTGGAGCTTAATATAGTGAAATGAGTAATAATTGGATGAATAACAAAATGTTAGTGAAAAACCCTAATGTGGCTGAATGGTTTAAGTAGAGAAATGTGATAAGTTATATGGTTTATATGTCATAAGAAATGTAAAATGAATAAATGAGTGATTTAGAAGTGAAATGGAGGGTTAAGTGAAAAGAAATACATGAAAATAGAATGATTAACTTAAGTGAATTTGTATTAAAAACATGTGTAAATGAATAATAAGCTTAGCAAAGTGAGTAAGAACCCTTAATATGACATTTGAAATGCTAAAATGAAATAAAAAGAAATTATAAGATGAAATGCCTACCTTGGCTGAATGGTATCCTAGTGTCTACTAGGGTATATTTTGTGCATATTTGAAGTTTAATGGCTTAAAATGAATTTAGGCATGAAAACAAGTGTCCATAAATTTATTTGAAATTTATGGAATATATATGAATAATTTGAGTATGATATTCCATTATGCTCAAAGTGAAAATAATGATAAACTTTGAATGATTGAATTTGAAATGATATGAAATGAATGAAATCAGCTTTGAAATGAATTTATAGCCATTGAATGGCTTCCGTATACTTATTTTGTGAAATAAGTATATAATGAGAATTGTGCCTAATCGATCAGAATAGTGATCAATTAGGGTATTGAAATGATAATAAAGTGAAAGTATTGAAAATGAAGTGACTGAAATTAAAACAAATTGATAAGTCATACGTAATATGTTATATGTAAAATGAAAGTGCTAAAAGTGGATTTGAAAGTCTATTGATAAAGTTTGCCCTTAGTGGTTCGGCAGTTTAATCTAGTTCACGATATATTTGGCTAGCTATAGGGACCTCCATACCGCGGTGCAAGTCATGACAACTTGCTTTGCTATGGCAAGATTCGCGATGGTCTCCCATATCGTCTATTATATGTTACATATCATATGTCATATGTTCAGTGAAAGTGTTTGAGTGGCCCCTCGGGGTCATTCCTCAGTGTATTCCAGTGGGACTTTGGGGCCCATATCCCGTATATCCAGTTTGTATATTTTCTGCTGGGATTGTACTAGGGGCATAAAAGTGACATGATTGTAAAATGATTTGAAAATGCAAAAGTGAAATGATCAAAAGTAATATGATATAAAGTAAAATGACATAATGTAATATGTAAAGGATATAACGTATAAAAGCCTAATATGTAAAAGCATCATATGCAAAAGTATAACATGTAAAGGCATAATGTCACACGACATTATGTGATATAACATAATATGTAAAAGTATAATGTATAAAAAGCCTAAGTGTAAAAGGACAGAATTGTAAAATGATATGATTCTGTCTAAAGAAGAATGACATAAAGTAAAATGATATGGAAATATGAAAAGTAACATGAAAATAAGAAGTTATATGAAAAAGGACCTAAATGAAAGAAAGTAAAAGTTTAGGGTCTAAATTGTAATTTGCCCTAAATTATAAGTCAAATGGGTCATAATGATGAAAATGACCTAGAAATGTAAAAAGTATTGTGAAAATGAGAAATAAAATAAAAAAGGACTCATATGAAAGAAAATAAAAGTTTAAGGACCAAACCGTAATTTATCGTAAAAACAATTAGTCGGAAGACTAATTGGTAAATTATAAGCTAAAATGTGAACAAATGTGAAAATGTAATAAGTAAACGACAAAATTATAAGTAAACGTTAAAGGAAAGACCAAATTGTAATTTGTTAAAAGTTCAGGGCCAAAATCGTAATTATACGTGAAAGTACATTAATAAGTAATATGTAAGTGAAATAAGAAATTAAAATGATAAATATGTAAGGAATCCAAAGTTCAAGGACTAAAATGTAATTTGCCATCAAAATGCTAAAATAAGGACTAATATGTAATTTGTAAGCCAAATAGTGATTTTAAATGAAAAGGAAGATGAACTAGTGGCAATTTTGTAAATAAAGTCAAAAGAAAGGCAAAATTTTAATTTGTCTTAAAAATCGATAAAGTTGGGACTAAATGGTAATTTGTATATGAAATGATAGATTAAATGAATAAAATGATAAAATGAATGATTAAATGAGTTAATTGCAATGTAAGAGACTTAATATGAACTAATAGGTAAGATGAACATGAAAATGACAAAGTGAGGACTAAATTGAAATTTTACATGTCCAATGAGTGGGTAAGTGTAAAAAGAATAGCCTTACTGTGAAAAGGGTAAGATATGGAAATATAGGATTAATTGTATAAAGTGATAGTCAAATAAGGACTAAAATGAGAGTTTAAGGATTAAAATGAAAGTCTAAGGACTAAAGGGTAATTAGTACGCTGAGTAAGTAAATAAGAGTGAGAAAGTTTGCTTAAGGGCATATCTGTAATTAAATGGAAACTATATTGTAAAGTGATAATTTAGTGGAATGGAAAGGTAATATGATAAGCATTGAATAAGTTAGGGATCAAATTGTAATTTGCCAATAAGAAGGGCAAATAAAGGACTATAGTGTAAAATGGCACTAAGTAAAGTGTTAGTGAGTGAGTTAAATGAAAATAAGAAAGTAGTTAAGTATAATGTAATTTATGCATGTCTATGTATATAAGTTATCATTGGAAATGATTAGATTCGTAATTTCCACTGAGCAGATTTAGTGCTTAGCACATGGTTGTTTGACTGCGTGTAGGTACTGAGTGGAGCGTCTGCGGAGCAGGCAGATTATCAACTTGGAGATCGGACTGGACCATAAATTGAAGATAAGCATATGTGTATAGTTACTAGAATGTATGTAAACATTTTGTATCATTGGAATAGTTATATGTAATGATAAGTATTACTGTATTGGATTGGTTATATGAATGGAACTGGAATGTATATTAAGATATACTTGTTGTGCCCCTGAGTTGGGCTGTATATTGTCTGAATTGCAAGTTTTGGGTAGTTAATATTATAGATGTTATGCTGCCCAATTTTGATCGAATGAATAGTGTTAGTGGCATATATATGTGTAATGGTTTAGCATTGAATATGTATTGAGAATTATGATGAATATTATAGACTATTGAATAACATGATATGTTAAATGTAATGTCGGAACTGGATGGAATGAGAATTGTTAGTGATATGTGGAGTTAAAAAGATAAATGATTATATGAAGTAAAGAATAAATGATCTTATAAGTTAAAGAAGAAGAAAAAATTTTTTTTACCGCATTTGGCATAGGCATCGATTAGACATTAGTACTGTGACATCCGATATCCGTATCAATTGTGGTTATAGGGCGTCACACCTATGGCTAGCCACACATATACTGAACTAAATTTAGATAGCTTAACACTACTAAGAACAATACTTTTCAAAATACTTTCAAATCCACATTTTATACTTAATATTTCCATTTCCATTTCCATTTCATTTCCACTTCCATTCACTAATTACTCAACATTTTCATCAATGTTGTGCATTTCATGTTATATACTTATTTTACGTAATAAGTATGCTTTGCCCAATAAGTGGCTATAAATTCATTTCAAGCTGCTTTCTTTCTTTTCTTATTATTTATACTTCAATTATTCACTTGTACAAAAACAATTTCAATACACATATAATTTCAATCATTTCAATATTTGTCAATATTTCCCACCATGGACATAATGGGAAAACATTCTCAAAAATACTTAATTAATTTCTTATAATTTCAATTAACTTTATAAACTTTCAAACCATATACATATTCATTTTATGGTCTTATTATCATTAACTGGACTAATTACATTTTTGATTCATTAAATCAATTATTCGATTTTTATGCAATTCTTTTCATTAGACTTTGTTTTTCACTTCTAATTCACTCATTTATCTAACTTATCACTCACATATCATATATATCAAATAATCTCTCGCATTTTCCTTACTAATCCATTCGGCCACCATTAATATTATACCCTGACATTTTACTTTTCATCCATTTATCACTCAATCAACTAGATTGAGCCCCAATTCACATATCTATACCATTTAATTTCACTTAATCACTAAGCATACCATAAACATACCTAAGCATACCATTATGTTTCACTATGTCCAAGAGTTACACTTGGTTTTCTTTCAAGTTAATCATCCTAATTAACTTATTTAACCTCCTTAACCTCACTTATCACTTCAATTAAAATTATACATGCAATCATTATTCACACATAATACAAAACCCTAATTTTCATATGGAAATACTTAGATTAGGTATTCACAAACCTCATATCCATGCTCTAGCCTTCATAATCTCCACAATTCTTGTCATTGACATTTGAAATAGCTTTTCCCCTTAATTTCCTTATGAATGGCTGAATACACAAGACAACAAAACACTAATCAATTTCTTTCTTTTATGCAATATAACTTCATAAACACTCCTAATACACCTTAACCTATTATCTAAAACTAAGAAATCAAATTGAACTAACTTATTTCTCTTACCTCCATTTGAAGACATAAGCTCAAATCCTTGCTTTTTCTTACTTTTAATCCATCAAATTGATGCTAGAGGCTACTATAATCTCATAGAGGGGTTGAATTACAATTAGGGTGCTAAAATTTAGAGAGAAATCAAGTAAAGATTGAAGAAATTGGGAGAGAGGAGGAGGAAGAGGACTTCGGCCATCAAGAGGGAGAGAAGAGCTGGAGGAGATAAGGATTACTCAACCACCCTCTGCCATTTAAGTGCTTTTATAGTGAACCAATGGTCCAACCTTGGTCAACTAATGGTCCAACCTATCAAGCCCAATTTAACTAATTTAAGCCCACCTGACAATTTCCTATGGTTTTCTCATTTCCTAACTCCAGTTCATTCCAAATTTGATTCCATAATTCATATTATGTGAAAACTAGGTTGTACACAAAATTTCCTTCAATCAGAGTCCGTTTTCGGCCCGTTATAATTAAATTAGTCCGATCAACAAATTTTCGGTGTCCTCAAAAAATTTCCTTTTCACTACCAAAAACTCCTACATACGACTTAGAGTCCATCTGGAAATTTTTATCAATTTTTGAAATCATTTGCTATTTTTAAAATCTTGATCAAACCTCTGGTCAATTCGAGTACTATTTAAATCGAAATCATATATTTTTTCTTACTTTTTAAGTGTAACTTCTCATAAAAATGACTCCATAATGCTTGAAATATATTCATTAGACTCCAATAATATTTTTGACCAATCAAAAATATTTCTCGGTCCGATAATTATTTATCAGTCCGATACTCTAATTTTTCTAGTGTCACCAAAATTTAATCTTTCATTACCATATAATTCTACTCATCAATACGAGTATGTCCATATTTTCAGATAATTTTTTGGAGGTCCGTAGCTCAAGATATGGTCCGGTTAATCTCGGGTGACAATCGGTCAAATAGGACTAAAGAAAACTTTTAGACGCCCGTTAAGGCAGAACAAACGCAACATGGCACATGCTTATAATCACATTTACTAAATCATATCGTGATCATTATCAATTATATTCAAAAGCTCATAATCAAATTCATAAATCATACTGATTTCATATGCACATAATCACAACAAATGCCTGCTGACTCACAATAGCGGATAATGAGAGAACACATTGGGGTACCCGAGGGTACAATCGAAAAGCAACATCTTTAATTTTCTCATTCAAAATATTTTCACATTGGAAGATCTTAAATAAGATCCGAACACATTGAGGATCACGAGGATCAAAACGGGGACCTGATCAGGGTCCGAAACACATTGGGGCTGCAGCTACTGAACTCTATTAGGCATGCCTAACTATCCACTAATTTAACTCTTCCAGGCCATGCATAAATCATCCAATCATATTCATATTGTTCATAAAATCATCCTTGCATAAGTCTAATAACATTACAAGTTCGGAAAATAAATATCGAAAGCACAAAAGAAAACTCATTTTAAAAATAAGAGGTGTCGCGCTCGCGACAGGGGCAAAGCTCCCTGAGCGCCGCTCTTGTGATAAGCCTCTGCTCGCCTGCAAAAGAACAGATCGGCTTTTGTCGTGCTTTCCATATGTGTCATGCTCATGATAGAATGTGCTCGACATCACTTTCGCGATCACGCCCTCTTGCGCACGCTGGCGACAATGTTGCCTAGATCAGCTCAGCATTACGCGCTCTGTCGCGCTCGCGACAGCACGAGTGATGTTGCAGCTCGGCAGAACAGAGCTAAGCCTACTACGAGAGCTGGAATCACCCATCTCTGTTATGCTCACGATAGAGTCGGGTTTTCCAGTTCCCCAGCAATTCTGCAGAAAATCATCTCCTCCAAAATTTTACCCACGAAATCCAATTCAACCCAAACTTCACCACAACACAAATCAAACATTCTAATCATCATAGACAACACAAAACCTAAATTTTATACTAATTATCACAATTAAAATAAGCAACTAACATAATCAAAATCTCTAATTTAGCAAACTAGAATTCTGCTCCAAAGTTCATAAAAAATGGACAATCAAAGCATCTCAACCGAATTAATCAAAACCCATAACATTTACACACACATAAACAACTTTAACCTCATAATTTCCAAAACATCAACTCAAAACCAACATAATCAAATAATACTCCAAAATCATAAATTCCCAAACATTAATCTCCTTTGCTCCTAATCAATGAGCTCCACTTCCACTTGCCTTCTCTTTACCCTTAGGGTCTCTAGGAGGCACTTCTGATCAAAACACCCACAATCACACAAAACTCAAACCCTAACCCAAGAACACACACTAACAAAAATCAAAGGAAAAGAGGAAGAAGAAGAAGAAAACCTAACTAAAAACCTATCTAAAACTTACCAATTAACTCTTGAGTAGATCAATTTCCATCAACACCCACTTGAACCACTACTAGGGCACAAAAGAGGAAGAAGGAAGAGAGGAGACAAGGCAGGGCCAGGGGAAACGGGAGAGGGCTGAAACTTGGCTCTCTCTCTCTCTCTCATTTTCTCTCTCCTAACCATTTATACCCCTCTTTCTCTTTCCTTGCCACATGTCAAATAGGGGTTGGTGGGATTTGATCACTCACACCCTACTCACTACACATAACCACACTCTAATAAAGCCCAAAAACATGCATAAAACTCAAATAAAAGAAATTAACACATGCCAAAATACACATACACACTTGCATATAATATGGCTCAAACTACTAGGGTGGGAAAAGGGGAGTTACAATTCTCCCATACTAACAAGAATTTTGTCCTCGAAATTCTTACCTGCACTGAACAACTGAGGGTACTGAGATCTCATCACTGCCTCTAATTCCCAAGTCGCCTCTTCGATTCCATGATGCTGCCATAGTACCTTAACTAGAGGAACTTGCTTACTCTCAACTTTCGCACTTCTAGAGCTAGAATGGCTTTCGGTTCCTCATCAAAAGAATAATCAGGTTGAATCCTTATGTCTTGAACCGATAACACATGCGATGTATCTGATCTATAACGACGGAGCATAGACACATGAAAAACATCGTGCATTTTAGCCAATTCTATTAGTAGAGCCAACTTATAGGCAACAGGATAAACCTTTGCTAACACTTCGTAGGGACCGATAAATTTGGGACTAAGTTTACCCATCTTGCCAAAACGCTGCTGTAAGCACCGTGTCCCGAGGCGGTCTGGATTAGAGATTACCCGATGAGGAATCAACGTCCGAGTTCGTACAAACGGTTGAGATTCAGAGGTTTTGGTCCCTTGCTTCACGAGAAATGTGTTCTTTCAGTCTTCGTAGGAAAGAGGGAGGAAATGGGGATTTCTTTTTTGGGTCAAAAGGTGTATTTTTGTCCACCGGCGGTCTGCTCGCCTGTCAAAGGCAAGACCGTCACTCGCTGTGGGTCACCGACGACCTATGTGATTTTTTTCGGAGCACGCAACCTGATTTCTCGAAACACGCAACCTCTCCGACGCCCATCGATAAGAGTTGCAGGCCCGTCGATAGAATCCTTGTGTCAGTAGGATTGAACCGACCCCCGTTGATCACCCCTGGCCTATAAAAGCTTTCATTTCCCACCTAGAAAGGGGTTGGAAAAATTTCTAAAGGGGGAAACTCTGTCAAAATTAACACTTGTTTCTCTCTCTTCCAACAAACACAAATCTTAAGAAATCTCTTTTAGTTTAAGAATCAAACCATTAAAAAGGAGCTAAATCTAATTAGTTTTCCTAAGGCTTTGATTCCAAAATTCAGTCTTTTGAAGGATCAAGAAGGAAATAGTCTATTTTCCTCATTCTTAACCTTTCATTTTGTCTTCTCGTGGAGCGTGCGGGACTTTAATCGACACCAAAAATCCAACCAAAATATTATCTGAGGGTAAATATTCCGGACTTCTTCTCCGTATTATTTCATCTTTATTCTTATTCTTACTTTTTTGCTTTTATCTTTCTTTATTTTGATCCTTTTCATCTCGTTTTTGTGGTAAAAATTTGTTTTTGCTTTGAAAAAATAGTTTCGCTATCATTTTCAGAGACAGCGGTGACCGACGGGTCATCCGTTTCACCGACGCCCGTCAGTCACCCCTCCCACAGATGCCCTCTCTCAAGTGAGTGATGGGACATGTTGGTCACCTTGACTGACGCCCGTCGGTCACTCGATAGTGGCCATGCCTGGGTTCTGTCTCCATATTTTCAAACCCCCTTTTCTTTTCCTTTTTCTATCTCTCTCAAGTCTTAGAGCTTTATTTATATTGCGTTGTTTGTATATTAACACCCATTAACCTTTTGTGAGCATATATGATTTTCTTGGACTGTTCTGAGCTCGAGGGGCGATCTACCATGCTCGGAGGATTCCGTCCGGTTTAGTTTTCGAACCTTCTTAGTTATTTCACTCATTTGTTTATTTATTAATTATTTTATGTACATGAATATATCTTTTTGTATCTCGCTAAATATAAAAATTGATGAATGTTTTATATTTAATAAAGGGAGATTTTCATAAAATTAAGGACCCAATGTCCTATTTTTCATCCAATGAAAAATTTCCACAATAAAAACGTCATTTTTATAATAAATGCATGCGAGGACCAAAGTCCTCAAAATAAATAATCTCCCGTCTTATGTATGTATTGCACATTTATAAATGGGAGTTGTATTCCGCAACTAGTGTTATTGTAATTTTTTGATTTAATATTCCTTTATTTATCTATCACTTTAACAAGTGAATAAAATGTGCTTTTAATTCAATTGCATCGTGTGGAAAGGGAGTGAATTAATGAGTTCAAAATTTAATCATAAAATGATCGAGGTAGAAATAGATGAGAAGTCCCGAACCCAGCTCTGGTCTTTGGGCTCAACGAGGTGAGAGGTCTTTCCGATCACTCATTGGAACCTCCAAGACACCTCTTGTGTCCTTTTCAAAGACTTAATCAATGAATCCTAGGCTCCAAGGGAGAGAGGTTCACCCTCCAAGACCCCTTTTGGTTGGCCCAAAATGGATACATGCATTGTCTTAGGCTCTCTGAGGCGAGAGAAACTTTCCCAATGTTTTATTGGGTGGCGACTCCATGAAACCTCCTTGTTGCCCAAAATAGATGCACTTGTAAATATCTTTACAAGTTGCCAACGGATCGTCAATTGCCCGATCGCCGTCAAGCGGGCGGTCAGAGGGGCGGCTCCCGGGGTCCGACGCGCATCACAGTGGCCACTCCACTGGGGAATTGGTTCGAGACTTCGATTTGAAAATACCTCGGTTAACATTTATAATTAAAGTTTAATTCATAAATTTGCTTTCTCTCATCTCCATATACATCCCATTAGAGCCTTAGAATATGCTAGATCGGTCCCTTCTTAACCTCGGTGCATTCCCAAAGCACAACCCTACGTTCACTTAATGTGGGGAAGTGTTAAGGATAATCACCAGCCTAAGCTTCGTACCTTTTAGTATATAAAATGATGATCCGATCGGTCGTTATGCTTGTGATGAGCTAGACCCGTCGGCAGAGATCATGCTTGGGTAGCCTTAAAGTAATATCTCCCTCGACCAAAGCTCATATAATGGCCGTAGATACTCTCCCTAGGTGATATGAACCGTAATATCATGCTTGCTGTATGGGTCATTATGTATTGGGTGAGTCCAGATGTCTTGGTTGGTAACCTAGCCAAAGGCTTCCATGGCCCGGTAGGGCCATGTCGATATATTTGGGATGTCTAAAGACATGATGATCATTATCCATGCGCTGCACACCATCCGTGTCCATTGGGTTCCCCGCTGACCCGTGGATTAATCCCGCCTAGGAAAGAGACCGCACGACCACGTGTGTGGGAGCAATAAGGGTGGAAGGACCTATCTGCTTGCCTTTGATTTATGGATATTGCATATCACGGCCATGCATTTCATTTGCATTTCATGCATCATTTTAACACCTTATCTTTGCAGCCATCATAGATCTGCCCAGGTGGACGAGAGGACCGACCGAACGACTGATCAGAGTTTCTGTATTTGAACTGCAAGAAAGAGAGAGTCTTCTAGAAACCCATTCAGAAACCAGTGGTACCGTATCAGAGATGGCAAACTCACCAAGGGAAAATGATGCTACCAGGGCTTTGATTACTGAAGAAGTGGGTAGAAGGTTTGAGGAGTTTGAAGGCCGTATGATGAATATGTTAGCTATAATGGCTCAGCAGGCTACTCCACAAAATCCTCCTCCTCCTCCCATGAGACAAAATGAATGGGAGGAGGAAAGAGTAGAAAGACAGGAGGAACCAATTCGTCCACCACTAGTGGACCTAAGGGCTGCCACGTCAGGAGGGCAAAAGAGAGGAGTAGCCCATAGAATGGAAGAGGACTTAGAAGGGGATGAATATGAAGAACCCCTGTCAGTTAGAAGGAAAGCACCCTAGACAGTAGCTACCTTTTGGAGGAAGATGGAAGAGAAGTTCGAGGCAATGTCCCGAATGCTAATGATGCAAAGGGGGATGAACCCCGAAGACAAGGAGCTGGATGGGGAGAATCTAATCCCTCTGAACTTCAAGATGCCTGATGTCCCAAAATTTGATGGCACAACGGACCCCACTGCACACATCAAGCAGTACTCTTTGATAATGAAGGGTACTACATTAACAAAGAGGCAGAGGGTGGAATACTTTTGCTTAAGTTTGATAGGTCCTGCGGTGGGCTGGTATCACGGACTGGATCGAAGACCAAAAGAAGACTGGGATCTGCTGACGGAGGAGTTCCTCCAGTAATATGACTGTAGTACAAGGATGGAGGTCACTCTGAAAGATCTAGAGTTACTACAACAAAAGCCGAATGAGTCATTCCATGAGTACTTGACCCGATGGAGGAACCGGGTAATGGAGATGAAGAAGAGGCCGGACACTCCAGACCAGATTAGGCTGTTTATTAGGAATGCCGGCCCATACTTGAAAGATGGGTTAAAGATGAAGGGGCTGAAGGACTGGGAGTCCTTAAAAGATATAGCCATTGAAGCTGAGGCTGAGCATCTGGATAAAATGGCTAAATATGCAAACCTGGCCTTAGGAAATAGCAGTGGTAATGGGGGAAATACCAAGGCAGCAGAGGTCTCAACCACCGGAATGACTCCTAAACACCTCACCATCTCGGGCAAGCCTCTATCTTGGCACTTCACTCGTCTCATCAAGGAAGGGAAGTTGCAACCCTTGCCAGCTAGGCCTGCCCCAAGTCAGGGAAAGTCGAGGCACAGAACAGACTGGTATTGTGCATATCACCAGTACACAGGGCATCGAACAAACTATTGTCGCCCTCTGAGAGATCGCATTCAAGAATTGGTGCTTGGCCTGGATGAAGAAAGAAAGGATTAGAGTTGTTATAATGCTTTTCATTTTCTAAAGTGTATTCCTAAACTATGCACTTGTTTATCTTTTCTGCTTTAATAATATGGGCTTTGCTTATATATGCATTTTTATATTTTATTGCATCAAGAATAAATAATGATCATGATTAAGGCATTGGTTTAAAACACCATTTCATTTAGTTTCAATAAATAGTAATCTTGGTTGCACCCAATTTGACTCCTGAGGTGAGACAAAATTTAAGAGAATGAACAAAAAAAAAAAGAAAAAAGAACAAAAGAAAAAAAAAGTCTGAAAAAGTCTTTGCCTGGACCCATGAAGACATGCCAGGAGATAATCGTAAAGTCGTCAAACACACCATTCCAACATATCCCAATCATGGACCAGTCAAGTAGAAGCTTAGAAGACCAGGCCGGAGGGGGCAGAAAAAGCCAAAAGGAAGAATCCACAAGCAGAGATGAAGCTAAAATTCTTGGTCAGAGTTCAAAACCGGACTTAGTTGGTCAATGCTATCCCAAGTCAAGAAGAGAAGGGGTACGTGTATGTGTAAACTATCAGGATTAGGACAAAGCTTATCCTCAGAAAAGAACAAAAATAAAAAAAGAACAAAAAAAAAAGAAGAACAAAAGAAAAAAAAAAAGAAGAAGAAGAAGGAAATAAAAAAAGATAGAAGGAAAACATCTTGGGGGCAAGTTTTGTCCAAATCCTGTTGATTTGTACATGTCCGTGTCCTGCCATTCTTCTTGGTTGCCAAAAGGCAAAGGACCAAAATGCTGATCTGCAAACCATCTACCCGTTTTATCTGCATGAAGGGTATACTATACAAGCAACAAGTTGATGAATGAGGAAGGATCTAAGAGACGGAAGAAAGCCAAGCCAAAATTTGCACGACCTATATGAATGGTTTAATGCTGGCAGAAAAGATCATGAGAAAAGATTGGGCTGAGAAATGACCCCTTTTGCACTTCGAGGCTAGAGAGCCACCATTGGAACCTCTACAAGAGTCATCTATTATTCCTCGACACAGGGGGCAGAAGCAGTATGGCCGATAGATGTAAAGCTCTAATCTTTAAAGACAATCATGGCTAAATTTTGGAAGCCGACAAGCACAACAACGACAACAACAATTGCACAAGTCAGACAAGGACAAGTCATGGGATTATCCCAATGGTCAGATCCATTAGAAACATTCTGCTTGATCATTTGGAAAGGCGGCCAGAAAGCATCCGATGAAGGAGGGAGATTCAATTGTCAAACAAATGAGACTAGGTGTTCCGGACATATGAGGTAAATTTGCATCAGTGTGAGAAGTTCCTTTTGTCTTCCAGAGATTTTTATCCAAGAGAGCAGTAACGGACAGAACCGATCAATGTTGACAGACTCAAGAGGGTCCAGGGTTAAGGGCAAAAAATCAAAAGAAGAGAATAAAAGCCCCGCGGGTCGAAAACCGGAAAAAGGCGGCCTTGCTAAAATTGGGTGCCTCGTCAGGGTGAAAACCGAAAAAAGGCATCCTGGGATAAAATTAGAGGCTTGAGAGAAAATATTCAATCAAGAAAACCCGAGAGGGCTGATTGATAACAGGAGATTGGGTGCACCTAATTTGTTACTCATTGAAACTAAGTAAAACTAGTGCTTTTGTATCACATGTCTAGTCATGGTCATTCTTATTGCTCTATGGTGCCTATAGATAGAAATGCATGCATAAGCTAGGCATAAACATGCAATTAGATGGTTAAGAGAAACCTGTTGCAGGCATAAGGACATACACTGGAACAATTATCAAAGCAACAATAATGATTTTTCATGTGATAAATCCTCCTCCTACCCCTTAAAAAAAAAGAAGAAGAAGAAGAAGGCCGTTAGAGATGAAAACCGTGACTGTCTCTCTAAGCAAAAGTTAGGCCAAAGGGCAGGGTGAAAACTTGGGAACAGGCAGTCTATCCTTCAAAAAAATGAAGAAAAAGCCGCTGGAGTCGGTTGGTTCCATTCCAGGCAAAAGTTAGGCATAGGGTTATGTGAAAATCCACAAAGGGACGCATTTCCCGCTAAGAAAAGCTAGTGTGAAAATCCACAAGGGACGCACTACCTTTAAAATAATGACTTTTGAAACTTGAAGCAATAAGGCAGCATTACTCGAAATGACTTCCCTTTAGACAGGTGCCGTATAATGCAGAACTCGATTCAGAGTGCTGGAGGTAAAATGCTCATTGACCGGGGGGGCAAAAATGCGCACGAGGCAGTTCTCTTTGAAAAGATTAGGGGTCAGAGACCATAAAGCCAAGACAACGCTTTTCTAGATCCCTGGGGGCATCAGACAACGTGAGCAGCTGAGCAGTACCCTCAACGAATCCCTTAACCACCTGGGATGTGGTCTATCTTTTTTTGCATCTCACATGCATAAATCTTTTGCATATTGCCCTGCATATCATGTGCATTTAGTCCATTACACTTATGGTTGTAAACACAATTCTTGTACATTAATCCTTTGCTTATGTCTCGTGTATATAGCTTTATGTGTATATTTCATACCCGTGATTCCATACGCACACACAGTCTTTTGTATATGTTGTTATGCACATGACTCAGAAGGATAGGTCTGAATAGACCTCATAAGCAAGGATGATCCAAAGGACGGATTCAGCTTAACATGATCCGCCACTGTATCCGGCCTAAAATCAAGTAAATATGTACAGAGGTGAAACGCCCAAGAGAACAAGCCTATCCGGGCACACCATGCTAAAGGAAATCAGATGCGAAAGCGGGTCGAGGTACAGTTTTAGCTCTGCATCGCCGCTCATCCACGCCAAAACAATCAGATCAAGATGAAGTCCTCATAAGAAAAGAATCTCAAGGACCTGCTCCCAAGAGGGAAAAGAATAAGCCTTTCCATGCACATCATGCCAGGAGCGAACAGGTAAGTTTTTCTATCATAAGAGGAACGCTCACACACATCACATAATAAGTGTACAAAATCCAAATTCAAATGTGCAAAATCTCAGGCAAAAATAAATTTCTCAAGCAACAACAGCAACAAAGACCAACAGAGCAAAATAACATAACAAAAAGAAGAAGACATTTTCAAGGCCTTGAAAATCCAACATACTGTAAAAATTCGAATGTATCCGAAGTGTAAAAATTCCAAGAAAGAAAATCCCAAAACAAAAACAAAAACAGAAAAATCTGTCTGCAGGCAAGCAACCAAAACCTCAAATAATAATTTTTCTCTGAGGAGGCTCAAATATTAATTTTCTCTCTGGAGGCTCGACATCAAACTCTCTTTGGAGCATTATCTTTAAGACCTTTTTAAGGCATTCTCAGTCTCTTTGGAGCATTAACTTTAAGACCTTTTTAAGGCATTCTCAATCTCTTTGGAGCATTATTTTTAAGACCTTTTTAAGGCATTCTCAGTCTCTTTAGAGCATTATCTTTAAGACCTCTTTAAGGTATTCTCAGTCTCTTTGGAGCATTATCTTTAAGACCTTTTTAGGGCATTCTCAGTCTCTTTGGAGCATTATTTTTAAGACCTTTTTAGGGCATTCACAGTCTCTTTGGAGCATTATCTTTAAGACCTCTTTAAGGCATTCTCAGTCTCTTTGGAGCATTATCTTTAAGACCTTTTTAAGGCATTCTCAGTCTCTTTGGAGCATTATTTTTAAGACCTTTTTAAGGCATTCTCAGTCTCTTTGGAGCATTATCTTTAAGACCTTTTTAAGGCATTCTCAGTCTCTTTGGAGCATTATCTTTAAGACCTCTTTAAGGCATTCTCGGTCACTTTGGAGCATTATATTTAAGACCTTTTCTTAAGGCTTTCTCAGTCTCTTCGGAACATCAGGTTATTTTCAAGAATATTCCAAATCCCTTCAATCCTGAGATGATCCGAGAGGTGGGTTCAGCATAACCTTATCAGAAACTGCCCAGAAAGGCAAACCTCTTCATTCACGTTATGCCGGGGGCAATCAGGCCGGGACGAGGCTAACAGATCGCAAACAGAGGTTGGAGTTAGAGAAACTACACCTCAAACCGTGCAGGCCGAGATGAGGCTAGCGGTACAGACCAGCCACCGTGTAGACCGAGACGAGGTTAGCGGGGCGCCAACGATAGAATAGGTTGCAACAGAGGATGGAGTTAGAGACACTTCACCTCACTCCGTGCAGGCCAAGACGAGGCTAGCGGAACACTCATGATAGAACAGACCACAGATCGAGGTTGTAGTCAGAGAGTACTGCACCTCATAGCCACCATGCAGATAGAGATTAGGTTAGCAGGGAGATTAGCAATAGAACACATCGCGACGAGACTGCAATAAGAGAACACCGCATTTCGCAATGGACATTTGTAGTCAGAGAGTACTACATCTCATCAAAGCTGCACAAGCCGAGACGAGGCTAGCAGAAACAGGTAGAGATGAGACCGGTAAGGGCACATGCACCAGCGCCAACAAGGTAAGGTCCGGCATCCCCAGGTATGTAATTCTCTCTCTTCCTTCTTTGAATTTTGGCTCTCTAGGCACCTGTGCACTAGTCTCCCCAAAATTGGGGGCAACTTTAAACACCGTGTCCTGAGGCGGTCTGGATTAGAAATTACCCGATGAGGAATCAACGTCCGAGTCCGTACAAACGGTTGAGATTCAGAGGTTTTGGTCCCCTGCTTCACGAGTAATGTGTTCTTTTAGTCTTCGTAGGAAAGAGGGAGGAAACGGGGATTTCTTTTTTGGATCAAAAGGTGTATTTTTCTCCACCAGTGGTCTGTCCGTCTGTCAAAGGCAAGATCGTCGCTCGCTGCGGGTCACTAATGGCCTATGTGATTTTTCAATGCCCGTCGGAGGGACCTGATTTTTCGGAGCACGCAACCTGATTTCTCGAAACATGCAACCTCTCTGACGCCCGTCGGTAAGAGTTGCAGGCCCGTCGGTTGAATCCTTGTGTCAGTAGGATTGAACCGACGCCCGTCGGTCACCCCTGGCCTATAAAAGCTTTCATTTCCCACTTAGGGAAGGGGTTGGAAAAATTTCTAAAGGGGGAAACTCTGTCAAAATTAACACTTATTTCTCTCTTTTCCAACAAACACAAATCTTAAGAAATCTCTTTTAGTTTAAGAATCAAACCATTAAAAAGGAGCTAAATCTAATTAGTTTTTCTAAGGCTTTGATTCCAAAATTCAGTCTTTTGAAGGATCAAGAAGGAAATAGTCTATTTTCCTCATTCTTGACCTTTCATTTTGTCTTCTTGTGGAGCGTGCGGGACTTTAATCGACACCAAAAATCTAACCAAAAATATTATCTGAGGGTAAATATTCCGGACTTCTTCTCCGTATTATTTAATCTTTATTCTTATTCTTGCTTTTTTCGCCTTTTTTTCGTTTATCTTTCTTTATTTTGATCCTTTTCATCTCTTTTTTGTGGTAAAAATCTATTGTTGCTTTGAAAAAATAGTTTCGCTATCGTTTTCAGAAACAGCGGTGACTGACGGGTCATCTGTTTCACCGACGCCCGTCGGACACCCCTCCCACAGACGCTCTCTCTCGAGTAAGCGACGGGACACGTTGGTCACCTTGACTGATGCCCGTAGGTCACTTGGCAGTGGCCGTCCCTGGGTTCTGTCTCCATATTTTCAAACCCCCTTTTCTTTTCCTTTTTCTATCTCTCTCAAGTCTTAGAGCTTTATTTATATTGCGCTGTTTGTATATTAACACCCATTAACCTTTTGTGAGCATATATGATTTTCTTGGACTGTTCTGAGCTCGAGGGGCGATCTACCATGCTCGGAGGATTCCGTCCGATTTAGTTTTCGAACCTTCTTAGTTATTTCACTCATTTGTTTATTTATTAATTATTTTATGTACATGAATATATCTTTTTGTATCCCGCTAAATATAAAAATTGATGAATGTTTTATATTTAATAAAGGGAGATTTTCATAAAATTAAGGACCCAATGTCCTATTTTTCATCTAATGAAAAATTTCCACAATAAAAACGCCATTTTTATAATAAATGCATGCGAGGACCAAAGTCCTCAAAATAAATAATCTCCCGTCTTATGTATGTATTGCACATTTATAAATGGGAGTTGTATTCCGCTCCTAGTGTTATTGTAATTTTTTGATTTAATATTCCTTTATTTATCTATCGCTTTAACACGTGAATAAAATGTGCTTTTAATTCAATTGCATCGTGTGGAAAGGGAGTGAATTAATGAGTTCAAAATTTAATCATAAAATGATCGAGGTAGAAATAGATGAGAAGTCCCGAACCCAGCTCTGGTCTTTAGGCTCAACAAGGCGAGAGGTCTTTCCGATCACTCATTGGAACCTCCAAGACACCTCTTGTGTCCTTTGCAAAGACTTAATTAATGAATCCTAGGCTCCAAGGGAGAGAGGTTCACCCTCCAAGACCCCTTTTGGTTGGCCCAAAATGGATACATGCGTTGTCTTAGGCTCTCTGAGGCGAGAGAAACTTTCCCAATGTTTTATTGGGTGGCGACTCCATGAAACCTCCTTGTTGCCCAAAATAGACGCACTTGTAAATATCTTTACAAGTTGCCAATGGATCCTCAATTGCCCGATCACCTTCAAGCGGGCGGTCAGAGGGGCAGCTCCCGGGGTCGGGCGCGCGTCACAGCTGCACTTTTCTCCAAGGCGATACCTTAAGGAACACTTTGTCTCCAACCTCAAACTGAATATCCTTCCTCTTCAAATTAGCATAAGACCTTTGTCTATCCTTGGCTATCTTCAGATTCTGCGGAACCACTTGAATCTTTTCTTCTGTATCTCTTACCATCTCAGGCCCAACAAAAGTATGCTTAGTCAATTCTGTCCAACAAATCGGAGTCCTACACTATCGTCCATAAAGAGCTTCAAATGGTGACATTCCAATACTTGACTGATAACTATTATTGTAGGCAAATTCCATGAGCGATACATACTTATCCCAACTGCCTAAAAATTCCAAAGCACAACCCTAAAGCATATCCTCCAGAATCTCTATAACCCTTTCTGATTATCCGTCTGACTGAGGATGAAAAGCCGTACTAAAATTCAACTGAGTACGCAAAGCTGCTTGTAACTCTTTCCAAAACTTCAAAGTAAACCTTGGATCCCGATCTGACACTATTGACAACGGAATACCATGTAATCTGACCACTTCATTCACATAGATATCGGCTAACTTATCCATCGAAATAATCAACTCTAACAGGCAAAAAATGCGCTGACTTGGTGAGTCGATCCACAACAACCCAAACCGAATCATGCTTCTTTTGAGTCATAGGCAAGCTTGATACAAAATCCATCGTGATGTCATCCCATTTCCACAGAGGGATGGGTAAAGGGTTAAGCAGTCTCGAAGGAACTTGATGCTAGACCTTTACCTGCTGACAAGTCAAACACTTAGCCATAAACTCCATAATATCTTTTTATCCTAGGACACCAATAAAACTGCTTCAAATCTCTATACGTTTTCTCACTACCAGGATGCATAGTAAAAATCGCGGTGTGTGCTTCACAAAGAAGTTTCTTCTTTAACTAATCATTCTCGGGCACACACAAACGATTCCTATATATAAGCACCCCATCCAAAACCGAAAACTCAGATTGCCTACCATTCTGAACTTCTTACAAAACTTGCTGTAATTTCACATCGTCTTTCTGGGCATCAACAATCAACTGCCTCAAAGACGGCTTAGCTTTCAATTGGGCAACCAAAGCCCTTCTGAATCCAATCTCCACTTATAATGCTTTAATACCAAAGTTTGCATTGATTTTTGACTCAAAGCATCGACGACCACATTTACTTTACCCGGATGGTATTCCAGAATGCTGTCATAATCCTTAAACAGCTCTAACCAATGGCATTACCTCATATTCAATTCTTTCTGCATGAGGAGATACTTCAAACTTTTGTGGTCCATGAAGATCCTACATGTCTCCCCATACAGATAATGTCGCCAAATCTTAAGAGCAAAGATCACAGCCGCTAACTCTAGATTATGCGTCGGATAATTCTTCTCATGAGGTTTCAACTGAAGATATGCATAAGACACAACCTTCCCCTCTTGCATCAAGACACAACCAAGCCCAACTCTTGAAGCATCATTGTACATTACAAATTCCTTACCCGAAGTGGGTTGAGTAAGTACAGGAGTTTCGATCAATAATCTCTTCAATTTCTCAAAACATGACTGACACATGTCAGACCACTCAAACTTGACCCTTTTTCTCAAAAGTCTAGTCATAAGAGCAGGAATAACTGAAAATCCCTTAACAAACTGCCAATAATACCTAGCCAAACCCAGAAAACTTCTCACCTCAGGCACATTTCTAGGCGCCTTCTAATTCACAATCGCTTCAATCTTTGCCGGATCAACTTGAATACCTTTAGCCGTAACAACATGGCCCAAAAAGGACACTTCCTTAAGCCAAAAATCACACTTACTAAGCTTCACAAACAAATTGTGATCTCTCAAAACTTGAAGCACTAATCGAAATGCTCTTTATCCTCACTCTCATTCTTCGAGTAAACTAGAATGTTGTCGATAAATACCACAACAAATAGGTCGAGATATGGCCTAAACACCCTATTCATCAAATCCATAAAATCCGCAGGTACATTGGTCAAACCAAATGGCGTCACAAGAAACTCATAGTGGCCATATCTCATCCAAAATGCAGTCCTAACCACATCTGCGTCCTTAACTCGAAGCTGATAATACCCAGACTGAAGATCAATCTTAGAAAAGATTCCCGCACCTCTGAACTATAACACCTCTTACCTATACGTAGAGAGCTTCATCCCTCGAGGAGGAAGAAGGACCCCGATAGATACGGGTTGTCACGTAAAAACCTCACACAAAGCAAATAAAGTTGCAAAATAGACATTCAAAGCGGTAAAATAAAATTCTTAAAACAAAGGACAGGTGCTGAAACCAAAAGTACAATATTATTAAATTACATAATAGTCTTTACATATCAAAATACAAAAGTGTTGTAGCACAAAAGATCGTATACATATCTGATATCAAAACCAAATTGCAAAAGTAGAGCTTACATCAAGAGTCATCATTACAAAATCATTAAACTAATACATATAAAAAAAGGGTACAATCCTCTACTACGAAATCTCTCTCCTAGTTGTGTTAGCCCTGCTGAAATGGGTCACCCTACCGAAAAACTCCAACATCTTCCACACCTGCACGAATGAAACACCCGTGCTAAGCAAATACGCTCAGTGGGGAAAACAAAAAGAAAAATGACCACTCACAGTGGACGTCAGAACAAATCACATACTCATGGCACATGCTGAACATCAATGCTTAACACAGTTCATCTAACTCAAGATAACAATATCTTTCACCATACAAACATTTATACTGAACTAAATTATAACACATAATTTCAATAAACCTGCTTATTTAAAATAGTGGATAGCGAGTAAAGAATAGTTATTCAAAACGCATGGATACCTGAGGGTATCAAAATTATTCTTTTCTTTTTTTTTTTATTTCAAACATTTTGCATGGAATCTTAAACAAGATTCAAGTTTAAAAGGGATTGTGAGGATCCGAACGGGGACTTAATCAGGGGTCTAGAACGCATACGCATGGCTGAGCGCTGTGCTCGCGACAGGGGTAAAGCTCCCTGAGCGCTGCGCTCGCGACAAGCCTCGCGCTCGTGCGCAAAAGAATAGATTGACTTCTGTCGTGCTCGCGATAGAATGCGCTCGAAATCACTATCACGATCACGTCCTCTTGCACGCACTCGCGACAATGCTGCCTAGATCAGCTTGGCATTACGCTCTCTGTCACCTTTGCGACAGTACGCGTGATGCTGCAGCTTGGCAAAATAGAGCTCGACCTACCGTGAGAGCTGGAATCACCCAACTTTGCCGTGCTCGCGACAGAGTAGCATTTTCCAGTTCCCCAGCAATTCTACAGAAAATCATCTCCTCCAAAATTTTACCCAAAAAAATCCAATTCAACCCAAACTTCACCTCAACTCAAATCAAACATTCTAATCATCATACACAACACCAAACCTAACTTTTATACTAATTATCACAATTAAAACAAGCAATTAACATAATCAAAATCTCTAATTTAGCAAACCAGAATTTTGCTCCAAAAGTTCATCCAAATGCATATCTTGATTCAAAAATGCACAATCAAAGCATCTCAACTCAAATTAATAAAAATTACATTTATACACACATAAACAACTTTAACCTCATAATTTCCAGAAAATCAACTCAAAACCAACACAATCAAATAATACTCCAAAATCATAAATTCCTAAACCTTAATCTCCTTTGCTCCTAATCAATGAGCTCCACTTCCACTTGCCTTTTTTTACCCTTAGGGTCTCTAGGAGGCACTTCTGATAAAAACACCCACAATCACAGAAAACTCAAACCCTAACCCAAGAACACATATTAACAAAAATCAAAGGAAAAGAGGAGGAAGAAGAAGAAAACCCAACTAAAAACCTAACTAAAACTTACCAATTAACTCTTGAGTTGATCAATTTCCACCAACACCCACTTGAAATACTACTAGGGCACAAAAGAGGAAGAAGGAAGAGAGGAGATGGGGCAGGGAGACGGGAAATGGGAGAGGGCTAAAACTTGGCTCTCTCTCTTATTTTTCTCTCTCCTAACCATTTATACCCCTCTTTCTCTTTCTTTGCCACATGCCAAATAGGGGTTGATGGGATTTGATCACTCACACCCTACTCACTACACACAACCACACTCTAACAAAGCCCAAAAACATACATAAAACTCAAATAAAAGAAATTAACACATGCCAAAATACACATACATACTTGCATACCATATGGCTCAAACTACTAGGGTGGGAAACGGGGTGTTACAAAACCAATGTCTAGTGTGATTCCGGCCATACAAGCCCTTCGATGTCTTAGAAAAGGATGTAAAGCTTTTTTGGCATTAGTACTTAACTCTAAACAGGGTAAAGTTAAGTTGGAGGATATACCATGTAACGCCCCAATACCCCTTGGAAAGATATCGGAGTCGCCACGCACGCATACACATACAATACGATTCAATTAAACACTATATATCTTATAAGCGAAATACTTTTATTTTATTATTAGACAAGTTGAACATGCATAAACAACTTAAGTTATCATATTACAAAATATCATTATCTTACTTATATTACTTTAACATTCTCTTTACAATACTTCACTTATCTAATATAAAATATTTTACGTAAACTATATTGTTCATTACAAAAAGAATCATTTACAAAAGACATATCAAGCTCCGACTCCTAGTGGCCAGCAGATGCACACTCTCTATACCGGACCTGCATACCTACACGGGAAAACACCCATACTGAGCGATGGCTCAGTGGGGATACACAAAAGCAAATAGACTTCTAGCGAAGTTGCATTCATCAACCAATAATAAACATATCCACCATAATCATGCTTATCACAATTATACTCAAAAGTTAGTACTATAAAACAAACATATTTATAACATATCTATATCATTAGCATATAACTCTATATACATATAACTTCTAGTTTTAATAATTTATCATATACAATAACTGATAGCTTAATCATACATCTCAAATATCTTCATATACATGTACATTTAACATATCAACATGCCATTTAACTTTACCAGTATCGTATACATATGCGATAACATTTTACTACATCAAAATGTATTCATATACGTATAAACATATCATAGCATTTCTGTGACGTGCGCCGAACCTAGCCAAGGCCCTCGTTTGAACCCGCTTTTAGGATTCGAGGGATTGGTTTGCGTCTTTTTGATCTTGGGTGCCATGAGACATTTTGGATGCCTCCTTCCCAATAGAACATTGGAAAGGATCATCTAGCCTCACGGTGCCTTTAGGCACCTTTGAGGTATTTTGGAGTCGCCACCCAATTTACAAGAAATTGGGAAAGGTCTCTAACCTCTTATTGGTCTAGACCAGAGATTGGTATTAGGAACTTCACTCTTATTTATACTTTTGTTAATTATAAATGAGTTTTTAACTTCCTAAGATTCTACCTATTATCTCACACAATTAATACATTTAAATTAAAAGCACATTGCAAGAATCAAGAAAGTGATAAGTAAAAGACCGTAAAGAAAGCAATAAAATAAAGCGATAAAGGAAAACGGTAAACATGCCAAGCACACAATTACAAGAGAAATTGGGGCGGAATACAACCCCAAGCAAAAGAAGGTTAAAAATGTAAATCAGGACGGAATACAATCCCAAATGAAAATTAAATAATATTGCCCCAAAAATTAATTACAAGGGCCCAAAATGTATGAATATAAATTTAAACAAACAAACAAAATCAAGCATAAAAAAGACATATATAAATCGGGGCATTCGTTTGGTTTAGAAACGTTGGTTCCTTTACGCTCAATTAAAGAGGGATCGAAGAGTTATTCGTTCGTTGGGTTGAAAGCCGGGATGAGTGATCCCATTTTTGGAAAACTTAACTCTTCGTTTTATTCGTGACATTTTATATTGCTTGGCTAAAATGAGGGACATTGGTCCCAATTTTATTAGTAAAAATTCCAATTTAATTATAAGAGTATTTTTGTGATTTTCTATCTCACGCGTGTATAAATAAAATATTTATTAGCAAATAAACACAACACAAAAAAAAGGGAATAGGAAAGATCTCACAGAACGATGCGCTCCCCTGTGCATGTTGACCCATCCGGGAGGTCACAGGAATGCTCACATAATACAACTCAAATTAAATCTCAGACAAAAAATAGTATCAAAAATATTAGTAATAATTCTTAAAGATTAAGTAACTAAAGACAACATAAATATATGACACGATAATTATAATAATTATAATAATAATAATAAAAAATCGTAACGGCAAATAATGATGACACAAAATATACATAGAGCAATAATACTAATAATATTAACAATAATAATACCACAAAATAGTAACAATAATAGCATAATGAAATAATAATAATAATGATGGCAACTACATTAACAACAAACATAAAACATATTAATAATGGTAACAATAATGAGAAGAGCAACAATGTAATGGCCAAACAGACTAGTTAATTCACAATAATAATAATAATAATAATAATAATAATAATAATAATAATAATAATAATAATAATGGCAAACGTGCACAATGGTGAAAATATTAACAAAATGACAATGAAAAGGAAAGGGTGTTAACAACAAATGATAACACTGGAAATGCTAGGAACAGATCATGAATATGGTAATAGTGATAGAAAATAATTATATTAACAACAATAAATGATATACAAGAAATAAAATGAGAATCGGTCCAAAGTATTTACCCTCAGAATTTATAGATCGAAGAAAACGGTGTCTTGATCCGTCCTTCTTGTCGAATTTACGGTGATAAATATTTGAAGGAAATGTAAAAATCTATGTTTTAAAATAAGTTAACTCAAGAAAATATTTTTAGTGGGATGATTAAGTAAAGAAAATTATTTTTTCTTGCTCAAATCAAACCACGGATGAAATATTTTTAGAGAAGAAAAGATTGAAACTTGAGAAAATGCTTAAGAATTTTTTGAAGAAGAAAAACGTCAGCCTTTTTTTTTCTTTGCTTGAGAGAAAACTAAAACCCTTTTTTTTCTTAAATAAAAGTGCCCCCTGTGAAGTGAAGGGAAGTCCCAATTTGTTTCCCTATCTTGTCCCAAAATAGAAAATGGACAAAAAAACCTTTTAATTCTCTTTGTTCAAAAATGAGATAAACACATGAAAAATGAAGGGAAATAGTAGTCTAAATTTTGTCTAAAAAAGAACAGGTGAAAACAACCACACAGGGGGAAGCAGGTGCGGGGATGCCCGCAGGTGGGGCTGGGCGGCGTACGCCTGGGGGGCGTGCGTGGCCCTAGGTGACATGCGCCCGAGAGAGTGCACGTCACCCCACGCGACGTGAGGCCCTGCGGGCGCGCATCCCGCTTGACGATGTGTGGCCCTGCGGGCGCGCTTCCCGCTTAGTGACGTGCAGCCCTGTGGGCGCGCGTCGCTGTTGGCGACTTGCGCCCTTGTGGGAGCACTGCGCAAGTCACCTAGGGCACACGCCGCTCTCGCGCGGGCATGGCTGCAAGCGTGCGAACCAACAGGCACGCGTGCGACCCAACCCGCATGCGTGGCACACAAATAAAAACATAAAATAAACCAAATAAAAAAAATAAAAATAAAAAGGGATAAAAATAAGAGTAAAAATGTAAATTTTTGAATTAAAATTTTTAGAAGAACCAAGGGGATTTTCGACAAGGAAAACATCATTATTGACACCTCTACTTGTGACAAGTATCATTTTCATCATCAGGTAATCCTGATCTTGGACCGTCTCGGGACTCGGTGTCTACAGTTGCCCCCAATTTTGGGGAACCTAGAACTTAGGTGCTTGGGTGAGCCAAAATTTAGAAAAGAAGAAGAAGCGCGTACCTGAGGCGGCTGTCTTCCCGTTCATGTTGATGAAATCATTTCCTTAGGTCACCGTATAGACTGCGGAATGAATTTTCATCCCTTTAGGTGATGCGTCGAGTCTGCTTCAGACTTACAAAATGCGAGAGCTGCTCTTCTGAGCTGCACCGAGTCTGCTCCAGACTTACAAAGTACGGGGGTTCCATCTCCTGATAGTGATGCACCAAGTCTGCTCTAGACTTGCAAAACTCAAGGATTGCTCTTCTAAGCTGCACCGAGTCTGCTCCAAACTTACAAAGTGCGAGGGTTCCATCTCTTGATGGTGATGCGCCGAGTCTGCTCCACACTTACAAAACTCAAGGATTGCTCTTTTGAGCTGCACCGAGTCTGCTCCAGACTTACAAAGTGCGAGGGTTCCATCTCCTGATGGTGATGCGCCGAGTCAGCTCCAGACTTACAAAACACGAGGATTGATCTTCTAAGCTGCACCGAGTCTGCTCCAGACTTACGAAGTGCGAGGGTTCCATCTACTAATTGTGATGCGCCGAGTCTACTCCAGACTTAAAAAATGTTAGGGTTCTATCTCCTGATGGTGATGTATCGAGTCTGCTCCAAACTTACAAAGTGCGGGGGTTCCATCTTCTGATGGTGCTGGTTCTTACTTAGATATTTCCTGCAATAGTTATGTGTACAGAAGTATATACAAGAAACTGTGTGTATGACATGAGATGTAAATGCTTGCGAAAAAATGGATAGACCATGTCCTAGGCGGTCAAGGGTCCGTTAAGGATGCGGCTTGGCTGCTCCACCATGCCCCAAGGATCTAGAAGAGTTCATCTTGGCTTTAGGGATTCTAACCCGAAACCCGCTCTGAAAGACCCTCTAAGCGTGCCTCTTTGCCCCCAAGATTCTAATTCATGTCCTGCATTATATACCACCTGCTCGAGGGGAGGTCGTCCGAAGAACCACAGTGTAACACCCCCACCGCCGCCCCCGTTGGAAGGGCGCCGGCGGGCGCGCTACCCGACGCTCACTCACGACGTGACGAAACATACAACGGAAGCATACATGCGCTAAGCGGAAGCATTCAATAACCAAAATAAAATCTTAGAAAAAAAATATAAAAAGAAACATACTTCATTACATAAATAGTCAAAATACGAGTTATATACAATAGCCCAAAAGATTACATTTTAAAAACCTTTACAAAATAAAGAAATACATATACAAAAAGAATTACAGGAGGAGATAAAAATAATTAACTCGACTCCAATGTGGCCTGCCTGCAGATGCACGACTCGAGCACTCCCAAAAATCCTTCACGCTACCTGCACGGGATAAAAGCCCGTGCTAAGCAATAACGCTTAGTGGGGAGAAACAAGCACAACAGAACACTATAATAATAAACATGCACTAACTTACATAAATCATTATGCATCAGAGTATAGAGATATAAATAAATGTATATCCAGAATAACATAACGCAATGCACTAAACCATTACACTATTCGGAAATAACACTTTGATCAGAACACTCAATTTATCACTACAAGACAGTTCACACAATAGCCTGAAATCAATGGTTGAGGATACGGGAACACGGCACAGGAGACCGAAGCCTCAAAAACACTTTAATACTCAAAGGCATCGCGGGAGACCGGAGTCTCAAAACATTTTATCACTACACGGAAGATGACCATCTCGGAGGTCGACCGCTTCGCCCAAACTGGCGGACAGAACAGCTGAACACTAACCCTTCTTAAGCATGCTTAATTATCCTATACCTTGACACTTCAGGCTCAACAACACATAAACTCTCAAGACAATACATAGACAACAACAATATTCAAAATTAAAGCTCTTATATAATATAAATCCATAACAAGGACACTAGTACAATAATATCACGAGTCAAAAGCACACACATATTCCATGCAATAGTGAGAAACCGTGCAAAGTGGACCAAAAGAAACACATTCAGAAAACAAGGCAAGCAGGAAAGGCCTCTGTCGCGATCGCGACATGTGTCACGCTCGCGATAGAGCACGGGGTACTTTGTCGCGTCCTCGCGCCAAGAGGCCTGGTCGCGACGAAGCACTCGCGGCAGAATTCACGGAGCCGAGCTCTGTCGCGCTCGCGACAAGCGTCGCGATCGCGACAGAGACCAGTTCCTTCCTCCTCGCGCGCACGCTCGGCAGCACGCTCGCGTGGAGGGTTCCGCTACCGAGCTCTCTGTCGCGCTCGTGACAAGCGTCGCAGTCGCGACAGAGGGCTCTTCAAGAACAAGGGGCCAAGTCCGCCTTCTGTCGCGATCGCGGCACTTGTCGCGATCGCGACAGAACCCAGATTCGCCCTATTCTGCTCTTTTCCTACTCTTTTCACACCCAACACTTCATACATGCACACAACATGCTCAAAACACTTACCTCTCGCCTCCAGCACATCACCGCATCATTCTCAAGCCACATAATCACATTTACACAATAATTAAATATAATTTCAACATGAAATCACCCACAACCAAACTCAAATACACTAACGTGGCATGTTCAAATTCCGGAAACACATAATATCTTCACTATAAATCACTATCACTTCACTATAAATCACTACTTGAATTAAACATGCATTCATAAAACACTCAAGATTACAAATAACTAGCAAACACAAGATAGAGTTGATCCAAGAAAGAATTTAGGGAAAACCACAATCCACAACACAGCTCACAACACTTACTTGCACTTAAACCCAATTCCAAACAACACTCAAGAACACAGCTCCCATACCTGGAAAACGAAGCTTCAACCGAACTCCTCACGAATCCACTTTATCCTTGCCCTTGCTCTTTCTTCTCTCTTCCGATTCTTGCACAACCCAACCAAATACACTTAAATCAAAACCAATCACAACCCAAAACCAGAAATCCAAATAACAAGAACAACTAAAGAAACCCCAAACCGAACTCAACCACTTACCTTCAACACTTCCAGCTCAAACCTTCAAGATTTCCACTCAAAACTCAAAGAAGCACAAGAGAAGAGAGGTGAGAGTAGAAGAATGAAAGCAAGAGAGAGGGAAGAACGGGAAATGAAGAAGAAAAGAGGGAAAATGAGATAGCTTCCACGGGAAGACTAACCCAAAAGCTGCCCCTCCCTTCCTCTCTCCTACTTTTCATTAATTGCTCACCAACCCTTGCCACTTGTCACCTTCTTAGAGAATCAATCCATCCATCTAAACTCATCCAGTCTTGGCACCATACACTAACCACACACAAGCTTAATTACACAAATATCTTCTAATGCACCAAACACAACCCACACCTTATAATTTCCAATAACCCACTTTCATCCTAGGCACCATGCACCACAAACCACACAATAAAAGCCCTATGTCCACTTACACCCTACAACCATACACTACAAACACACACTAATATTCCCTTCACTTCACTTAACACTTAATTAATTAATTCCTTTAACACATACTTCCTTATTAACCAAAATTCCTCTACTTAAATCACGAAAAAGTCCTCACTTTACCAACTTACCTCGCAAATTCCGACCAGGCTCTATTTGGGTTGTTACACACAGCCTTATCGCTCCAGGCATCAGGCATCAAAAGTCATTAATTAAAGGTAGTACGCCTGTTGTGGATTTTCACACTAGCTTTTTTAGCGGGAAATGCGTCCTTTTCGGATTTTCACATAACCCTATGCCTAATTTTTGCCTGGAAAGGACCCAACCCAATCCAGCGGCTTTTATTATTATTATTTTTTGTAGGACAGACTGCCTGTTTCCAGGTTTTCACCCTACCCTTTGGCTTAACTTTTGCTTAGAGCGCCAATTACGGTTTTCATCTCTAACGGCCCCTTTTCTGCCTGTTAGAAGCGCTACTCCCTTGTATACCAATCTCTTAATGACGAACCTTCCTATATTGGCCTGAATTTACCTTGTACGTCCTGGGTGCTTGGTTTCATTTGCCTGGAGACTGAATCTCCTCCTTTCTAGCGAGTGTTTCCTGACCTTCATTCCAAATGATCGAACAAGGTGTTTTCTGATAGATCTGATTTCGATAGTAATCCCACAATCTATTTTCATTTAACATGTTTAACTGCTGTAGCCGTTGCTTCCATGACTGCCCCTAAAGATTTGATGTGCTTCGACAAGCAGTAGTGCTTTCACCCCAAGCATCGAGGAATAAAGCGTGACTCTTGTAGGGGTTCCGACTGTAGACCCCAGCGTGGATCTTCTCCATAACCTTCTTGTCCTTATTCTCGTTTAAGCACCTCAGTCGTATATCATCAGCTTACCTCTTGTACTGCACACCCTCTATACTGATGAACTAGGCAGATAGCTTGTGAATCAGTCTTTAGGTCCTTTTCGGTAGCCAAGAAGAATACAGGTATGTGTAGATCAATGGGATTTGAACAAAGCTTGCCCCCAGGTAACTTTCCCTTGCCCTTTGATGATCAATTATTTTTTTTCTTTTCTTTCTTTTTTTTTCGTTTCTCATTGTTTTTATTATTATTTTTTTTTTGCATACATTTTTTTTCGCTCCCCAACAAGCTTCGTCCAAATCTTGATAGTTTACACATACGCGCACTACTCTTCTTAACCATTGGGGATGTTGTTGATCCAACCAGTTGTGAATGGCGCTTCAGTAAAAATTCAGCGCTGGTTCTACTTGTGGATTCCCCCCTTTTAACCTTTCCTATCCCACCTGGCTTGAATCTTCTGAGCTTTTGCTTGACTGGTTCATGATCGGGATACATTGGCATAGCGTATTTGGCAACTTTATAATTATCTCCTGGTATGTCTTCATAGGTCCAGGCAAAGACTTTTTATTTCATTTTTTTTCCATTCTCTCAAATTTTAATCTCTCTTCAAGAGTCATAACAGATGCTATCAAGATTTTCTTTAGGTTCTCTAAAGTTTTGAGATTAAATGAAATGGCATCATTTGAATCATTATTAAATATGAATGTGCCATGATTATGCATAGTGAAATGATAAGAAAATATCACATAGATAAAAACATTCATTCCACTTCATAAAAATTAGAATTAAAACATCGTCATTAAGTAGTTCAAAAATAAAAAAGAGCATCTAAATAGCTAACATCCTCCTTTCTTACAAACACGGATGCTATAGTCGACGGTCTATCATCACTCTCGGGAACCATTCTCCTCACCTCTCAGCTCCTCATCAATTAAGTATAGAACTTGCCTTCTTAGAATTCGGCACCCATCAGTCTCGTGCCCGGTATACTAATGGTAGGCACAATACAGATCTGCTCGGTGATTAGGAGGCCCTTGGCTCCTAGCAGGTTGGGCCGGCATTAGCCATATTTTCCCCTTGCTAACAAAATGAACGAGGTATTTAGACAGGGGCTTCTACAGTATGGCATAGTAACTTTGAGTCATTCCGAAGGTTGGGGCCCTTGTGGCTCCAAAGTTCGGCATTCAAGATTTGTGATATGGTTATTGTCGATCAGATCCTGAATCTCATGCCTCAGCCTATCACAATTATCCGTCACATGGCTAGTGTACTAGTGGTAGGCACAGTACTCATCTTCCTTATGCCCAGGCTGCCCCCGGGTCTTAGCCAGCTTGGGAGGCATTGGCTATAAATCCCCTTCTTCATCAACCTTCCCAGGACCCAAAATAAAGGTTTACCCAAATCAGAGTAGCGCCTTTGAGCTATCTCAGTCATTAATGCTTTCCCTATCCTTCGGGTACCACTGCTATTACTAAAGTGACCAACTTCTAGATTGGCATTATCAATAGTAGTCTCATAAAGAGGCACCCGGGTAGTTGCAAGCTTGGACCTCATAATCCCTTCTTCTAGATCAGCTTGTTTTCTTTCGGTGTTTGAGGGAAAGAGGAGGCTCATCGACTGTAAAGGCTCTGGTCCTTCTGCTCTTCCCACTTGTCCGATTAGTGAGTCGAGTGGTGCCTTGCCCCTAGGCTTGGGAGTGGACAGAAACATTACAACTGTCGTTGCATGATCCTTTTTAACCGTAGCAAGCTCAGCCTGGTTAAGGGTAGTCGCCATAAGTTGAGCTTGAAGAACTAGGGCCATGGCATCCATCCTTTCCTTAATTGTGGCCAACAACCTCTTTTCAAGCTCCTCGAACCTTCTATCCATCTCTTGGATTATTAAGGCATGAGTCTCTTCGATCTGTCGCGAAAGATCAGCCACTCTTAACGTCTGGTTAGATCCCTCTTATTTTCCTTCCTCCTTTTCCTCCCCACTCTCGCTAGCGGACCAATGATCTATTGCCGCTACAGAAATCCCTCCTTCACTTGTCCTGGGGTGGCTGATAGCGATATAATCAATACCGTACAAGTCCTGCAAGACATACCATTCAGGTAGACTTGACCCAATCATAAAGAAAGGTGGTGGTATAGTATTGTAGTTGGACTTCTTCTTGCCCTCTCTTCCTTTAGGATCTGTAATCTGCTTAATATCGATCAGATCCTGAATCTGGTGCCTCAGCGTTACACAATTATTTGTCAGATGCCCGGTATGTCGGTGGAAGGCACAATATTCATTCTCTTTATGCCCCAGCTGGCTTGGGTTGCAAGGGTTGTAGCTTTCCCTCATTTATCAATCTTTTTAGCACCCATGAGAAAGGCCGACCCAAATTCGAGAAGTACCTCTGACTCAAACCTATTGCCGATACCTCAACCATCTTCCCACTTCTATTGCCACTGCTGGAGCCTGCTGAATTGGTTGCTCCTTCACTGGTATAGCCCTTCTTAGCATAAGCCTCACTGTTTGCCCTCCTAGCCATATGTTCTCCTTCTGCCTCTATAGCAATGTCCTTCAAGGATTCCCAGTCCTTTAACCCCTTCATCTTTAGTCCATCTCTCAGGTAAGGGCTAGCATTGCGAATGAATAATTGGATTTGATCGGGGGTATCAGGTTTGCGCTTCATTTCCATAACTCTGTTCCTCCACCGAGTGAGGTACTCATGAAAAGACTCCCCGGCCTTCTGCTGTAGCAGCTCTAAATCCTTCAATGTGACCTCCATCCTGGTACTACAATCATATTATTTTAGGAACTCTTCAGTCAATAAGTCCCAGTCTTCTTTGGACCTTCTGTCCAACCGTGGTACCAATCAATAACGGCCCCTATGAGACTCAGACAAAAGTACTCTATCTTCTGCTTCCTTATCAAAGTTGTTCCCTTCATGACCAGTGAATATTGCTTGATGTGCGCAACAGGGTCAGAAGTGCCATCAAACTTGGGAATATCAGGCATCTTGAAGTTTTAAGGGATTAGATCATCACTATCCAGCTCCCAATCCTCGGGGTTTATTCCTCTTCCTGCCATCAACATCCTTGTCATGGCTTCAAACCTTTCCTCCATTTTTCTCCACATCGCATCCTCCAGCTGGGGGTGACTTCCCTTTTACTACCATCTGTTCCTCTTACTCCTCCCATAAGTCAATCTCAATTTTAGGGCCCTCTCTATGTTCAACAGGCACTGGCGCTCTCGGCTAAACCGCAGGTGGATCAACTGCCACTGGGGGGTCCTTTCTAGCAGCCCCTTGTTCATCTTGCTCCCTACTAGGAGCAGCAGCTTGTTGCCCAGCAAGTGGGGCCAGGGTAGTGGCAAGGTTGCCCATCATCCCCATCATTCTGGCCTCAAACTCTTCCATTCTTTTCCCCACTTCTTCGGCAATCATTGCCCTAGTTATATCAGAACCATTTGATGGATTAGACATGATTGTTTCCACTGATGATTCGGAAGACAATATCTCACTACCCTCTGAAAGAGAATTCGAACTCTGTTCTGACACTAGCTCTTGCAGTCCAAAAAGTGAAATCTTCCTTAGCCGGCCGTCGGGACCTCTAAACCACCTGGATGAATCTATGTTGGCTATAGAACACACCTCTGTAAGGATGATGCATGATTAAAGTGCAATGTATGGTCGTGCCGATGCAGCATAGACAAACACATGCAAGCAGATAGATCCTTCCAACCTTATTTCTCCTGCACACGAGGTAAATATAGTCTCTTTCCTAGGTGGGCTTTATCCAAGGGTTAACGGAGAACCCATTGGAAGCGTATGGTGCACAGTGGAAAACCGGCAGCATAACACCTCTTGTCTAATGCACATACGTATGGGTGTTTGGCCATTATATATTTGAACAATTCAACTAAATCAAGATGGGCCCACCGGGGTATGAAAGCCTTTGATGGAAGACCATTTAATTTAATTGATTTTGTTCAATATGTGATGGCCCAAACAGCAAGCACGGTATATGGTACATTTCACATAGTGGAAGTATCTATTGCCATTACATGAGCTTCCATCAAGGTGGTAATACTTTAGGTCTACCCAAGCATGGTCCCTGCTAATGGGTCTAGCTAATCGCGAGCATAGCGACCTATCGGGTCTCCATTCGATATACCAAAAGGTACTAGGCTTGTGCTGGTGATTATCCTTAACACTTCCATACAATGAGTGAAAGTAGGGTCATGCTTCGAGAATGCACCGGGGTAAGATAGGGGACCAACTAACATAGTTCTAAGGCCCTAAAATGATGCAATGCAATTTTTGAAAAGAGATAGAATTTTAAGTTTTAAAAACTCAATTATACATTTTAACCAAAACACTTTCAGAGCAAAGTCACAAACAGTCCCCAATAGAGTCGCCACTGTGACGCACGCCGAACTTAGCCAAGGCCCTTATTTGAACCCGCTTTTAGGATTCGAGGGATTGGTTCGCGTCTTTTTGACTTTGGGTGCCATGAGACATTTTGCATGCCTCCTTCCTAATAGAACATTGGAAAGGATCATCTAGCCTCACGGTGCCTTTAGGCACCTTTGAGGTATTTTGGAGTCGCCACCCAATTTACATGAAATTGGGAAAGGTCTCTAACCTCTTATTGGTTTAGACCAGAGATTGGTGTTCAGAACTTCATTCTTATTTATGCTTTGGTTAATTATAAATGAGTTTTTAATTTCCTAAAATTCTACCTCTTATCTCACACGATTAATGCATTTAAATTAAAAGCGCATTGCAAGCATCAAAAAAGCAATAAAATAAAGCGATAAAGGAAAACGGTAAACACGCCAAGCACACAATTACAAGAGAAATTGGGGCGGAATACAACCCCAAGAAAAGACGGTCAAAAATGTAAATCGGGACGGAATACAATCCCAAATGAAAGTTAAATAATATTGTCCCAAAAATTAATTACAAGGGCCCAAAATGTATGAACATAAATTTAAACAAACAAATAAAATCAAGCATAAAAAAGACATACATAAATCGGGCCATTCGTTTGGTTTAGGAATGTTGGTTCCTTTACGCTCACTTAAAGAGGGATCGAAGAGTTATTTGTTCGTTAGGTTAAAAGTCGGGATGAGTGATCCCATTTTTGAAAAACTTAACTCTTCATTTTTTTCGTGACATTTTATATTGCTTGGCTAAAATGAGGGACATTGGTCCCAATTTTATTAGTAAAAATTCTAATTTAATTATAAAAGTATTTTTGTGATTTTCTATCTCACGCATGTATAAATAAAATATTTATTAACAAATAAACACAACACATAAAAAAAGGGAATAGGAAAGATCTCATTGAACGACGTGCTCCCATATGTGTGGTGACCCATCCGGGAGGTTGCAGGAATGCTCACACAATGCGACTCAAATTAAATCTCATACAGAAAACAATATCAAAAATATTAGTAATAATTCTTAAAGATTAAGCAACTAAAGACAACATAAATATATGACACGATAATAAAAAAAATAAAAATAAAAAGGGATAAAAATAAGAGTAAAAATGCAAAATTTTGAATTAAAATTTTTAGAAAAATAAAGGGATTTTCGATAAGGAAAACATCATTATTGACACCTCCACTTGTGACAAGTTTCATTTTCATCATCGGGTAGTCCCGATCTTGGACCGCCTCGGGACCCGGTGTCTACAATTTCTCATTTTGCTAGAAACTTACGTTAACTTTCATAGCCTGAATTCACATCAATAGTGGATATAGGTACTCTAGATACTGACAAAAAGTATCAAACATCTGGAGACCTAACTCATAAACATCTGAATACTCAAGGTATCGAACATCTAGACACAAACGGTGCCACTCTGGCAGCTGCAACTCTAACCCTTTATAGGCATACCCATCTATCCATTACTATGTCTATTCAGGCTTACAAATAAACTCTATTTACTATATCATATACTTTACATTTACCCAAATACACTCCTTGAACCATTGCGCATACAACTCAAATCATATATTAACCTTACAGCTATGAACATACATATATGTTTGTTAATCATTAATGCCAAACTTTATCTAGCTAATATGCTCATATAGTGTACATGAATATCTTAAATTCATATTGCACACAAGCATACCCAAAACTCGTCAAGCATCTCATATGTTCTCTTATTAACTTCCTTATGCATAATCATACATAAACTAATGCAATGTTACACACAAATGAGGGCAAATAACTTGCATTCATGACTTTTAGACATCTCGCACTCGCGACAAAACTAATAACACACTGCTATAGCGCTCGCGGCAGATGTCACACTTGTAACAGAATGCCCAAATGACTTCTGTAGCGCCCGTAATAACACTTGCGCTCGCGACAGAACACTGCATGGCATACTTTGCCTGCAGAGCACTGTGTCACGCTCGCGACAGAGCCTGAACTATGAGTTCAAACTCTCATCTCCATATATCTCTAACATATATTGTTAGCCTATTCTACAAGTCTAATTCCGCAAGCATACAGTGTATCGAAATAGTACAAAAGATGTCGATCCCACGAGGAATGTGCCAATTATTACACACTATTACTACTCAATTTTAATCTTGTTTACAATGATCATAAATTTGTTGGTTAAATCTAAACTACTCAATTAAATAAACTAATTACACCTATTTCATGTTAATCAAAGAAGACAAAACATTTAATGAAGAATGAACAATTATAAAACTTGATTCCATTATTATAATATAAATTTAATCTCTTAAGCAAGCCAAGTTGGAATATAGTTCCAATTTACTCTTTCAACATAAATTAGAATGCCTAAAACATACATTTATAATTCTAACTCACAATTTTCATTAATGAATTAGAGAGTTATACATGCAAATTGCAGGAATAATCACCAACCTATAACAACCATTTAATATTATGATTTCTCAAATAATACTTCAATGATGAACTTCTATTAGATGTAAGTAAGAATTTATCTTTCAATTAAACTCATACTTATAATAATCATGTATACAAATACTAATAGAAAATTCTACATTAAAAGACTACTAATTTAAATGGGAATAGAAGATAATAATAATATTCAAATTCTCAAATAATATTCACTTGATTTACAGAGAAGAAATAATAGATAAGAGTAATGATAAAGATGACTTGTGCACTTTCCTCAAGCCCTTGTAATAAATTTTCCTTCTCCTTGATCTTCTTCTTCAAAACGTGACAAACTACTTAGAACTTTAACTAAGAGAAAACTGTTCTTCAAACTACAGAAAAATTACTTAATAAAAATTCCAACCTAAATTACATACCCTCAAATTACAGTTAACGTTGATATTTATAAAATTCTAAAGATTGTGTCCCTTGGAAATGTCCCTTCAAATGGTTGCAATTGTTGGGAGAAAGAGGTGCCTTTTTAGGTGACTTTTCAGGGAAAAACTGCCCAATGGCTAGTTCTGTCGCGCTCGCGACAGAACACGCGCTTCCTTTCTTTCCTCTTCTTTTCTCCCTTGCTTTTCTGCTTCTCTCTGGCCATTCATGACTCGTGATCCCCTTTCATAAGTCGTGATCCTGCATGTGAGTCGTGACTTTGTCTCACGACTCGCTTTCCTCTTCCCTTTCTTCTTCTCTTCTTGCTAATTTCTTCCTAGACATTCACGACTCGTGATCAATTCTCACGAGTCGTGAATCATACTCCCTTGTTCTTTCCTTTCTTGTTTAGCTGGTTGCTGTACCTCATAACGAGTCGTGATTTCTCTTCACGGCTCGTGACTCATGTTCCTCTGCTCTGTCTTCATATCTTTGCTACTTCCTTCACTCACGAGTCGTCTAATTAGTCATGACTCGTGAACGTGCTGACGAAACTTCATGAGAAACACAGTAAGTCCCAATGCATGCCTCTTTTCATCTTTTTAACTCCAAATCCTTTAAATTACCCTACAAAACAGATAAACAAATAAACTAACACAAATAACATGAAAGATACACATAATTACATATTTAGCTCTATAGTTTATACAAAATATATACTAAATAATACTTTAATTATACACCTATCACATACTTTTCATATACTTTCCTATATTCGCATGCATGACTTCCATCATCAATCTAACACTAATTCTAGCCAAAATGACCTTCAAATAAATAATCACATGTAAATAACTTTCTCATACATAACTTATAACATACTTATAGTCAACATGCAATAGTCAAAACCCTATATAACTTCAAGTTGTCAATAAGTATCACGCAACTCATCAAAATAACCCATATAGAATTTAACCACTAGAAAAGTTATTGAACTTTTCAAAACCCAGAATTTCCCCAATTTAAATCAATCATGGATCAATTAAAAGAAATCACATATATAATCCCAAACCCCAAAAGCAGCTTGATCAACTTGCTCTCTAGCTCAAATCTTGTCTTTGCCTTTATCTTTTCTCTTGTCCAAAACTTCTTACATAAAACAAATCAAAATATACACTTAGATCATTAACCAAACCCACTCAAAATCACAACCAAATAGGGTAGAAGAAAAGATAACTTAAACTTCCAAATGCACACTTACCTTTCCAATTTAATCTCTTAACTCTTCATACCAATCCAAACTCAATTCTTTAGAATAACCAACGAAGAAGAAATAGCAAGGAAAGGAAGAAGAAGACGAAAGAAAAACCAAGAAAGAGAGAGGTGGAGGAAACCGGACCAACATGTAGAAATGAGGCCACTTGCCTCCACTAACCCTCCTTATATTGCATGTAGGAGCTTATGTGGCAAGCTCCCAATAAGCCACTTGTCAACTCTTAACACATGTCCAGCTCATGCCAAATAACCCACTTAATCCTTTGGCCAACTCCTATTAAGTCCCTCAAACAAATTCCTCCTTTCTAATACTTTTAATTTCTTTTCACTTTCATCCTTAATTACCCATAAACTCACACTTACAAAATCACCCTTGTACCCTCACTAATCAATTAACACTACAAATAATTCTAGGGTACCATTTGGGCCATTACATACCAATAGTGAGAGAATTCCCAGATGTGTTTCCTGAAGAGTTACCCGGACTTCCTCCAGAAAGAGAAGTGGATTTGTTGATTGAGATCTTACTTGGGACAGCTCTTATCTCCAGGGCACCCTACAAGATGGCTACAATTGAATTAAAAGAATAAAAAGTTCAATTGCAAGAGCTCCTGGATAAAGTATTTATTAGACCCAGTGTTTCTTCTTAAGGTACGCCGGTCTTATTTATGAAAACGAAGGATGGTACTCTTTGGACAAGGAAAGGAGAAAGAAAACCGAGAGAGAGAGGGGAGAATGGGACAAGGCAAGGGCAGAATTCTGCCCCTATCTCTCTCTCCTTTTCCCTTTTCTTCCTTTTTCATTTAATGCCCACACCAACCCTTGCTTAGGTGTCCACTTCCTATTGGTCCAAAATAAAAATCTTTGTCTTAATTCACTTTGGTCCTTAGCTTTTCTCTACTTAGTCCTTGATAATTACCACTTGGTCACTAAAATAAATTCTTCACTTAAATACTTTTTTTCCCATTCAATAAAATCCTCATTTAAATCCAATTAAACATGCAAAATCCTTCTAGGCCCTAATTTGGGATGTTACAATTCTATCCCCCGTAAGAAAATTTCGTCCTTGAAATTTCCACGACAACAACTTACATCCCAAAATATCAATTAAAATTTACTTGAACATAACGAATCAACATTTACCGGAAGGATCTGCGGCCTCATTCATATCCTTTTTGATCGCTATAAATACTTTGGCTGGACCTCCAGAAACATTCGATTCCCCAATTCAACCTCTTTCTCTTCCATCCTTGGCCGCTCTTGATATACTCATTGTATCGTTGCTTGCTTATAGCACTTGGTTCTCCCTTGATTTAGGACACTTGGCAAGCAAATGATCCTTGCTGCCACACCTAAAGCAGGCTCCCGTGATCTTCCTACACTTGCCCCAGTGTTGCCTCTGACAGTGTTGACATTTCGGTGCCTCCCGTGCTCTCTTGTCTACTTTTGTTTCTATACCCGATGCCTTTTTCTTTTGTCCTCTTTTCTTAACAAAATCCTTAGAAACTTGAGGAGAAGTCAATCTGTCCAAAATTCAAATCAACCCTTGCACAATTTCTGAATTCTCATACCCTATAATAGGACCATCATCTCGCTGACGCTGCGGAGCAGGCTGATCAACTCTAACTGGAATCACACTACTCGTTGTCTCACCCACATTCTCACTCGGATTAGACTCCATCTAGACTCTACACAAGATAGCATCTGCATTAGGTCATGACACAAGACAGACTCGCATGCAATGACTCTACACTCAAACAACCACAAGAAAACCAGAACCGCCTAAACTGTTGCTCTGATACCACAAAACTGTAACACCCCGATACCACCGTTGGAAGGATACCAGAGTGCTACACACACAAACACATATACATACTCTCATTCATGGCCTGAAAGCAAATACATTTAACCGAAAAGATATCAAATCCATATATAAATAAATATAATAATTTAAGTTTTACAAAGGAGATTTGTAAACCTTATACATAGACATATACAGAAACGTTCCTTTACAAAATTACATTGCCAAAACCAAAATCCATGTACAAAACTTATATTAATAGAAAAATAGAAGCGAACGACAAAAAGGAACTCCATCTATAGACTTCTACTGGCCGACCTGCAGATGTCTGACTCCAAACCAACCTGCTACCTACACGGGAAATAACTCGTGCTAAGCGATAACGCTTAGTGGGGAGGGAAAAAAACCAAGAGAACATATATACACACAATATATATATATCAACCTCTTACTGTAACATTAGCTAAGCAAACATACCAACAACTATATAATCATATACTTGTACATATACAACATGTGTATTATCATATAATAACTTACACAATCATAAATACTTATCCACAAACATCAAGTACCCAGACATCAATATACTAGAATCATTTCACAACGTAGCATCTACATGTACATATATGCATAAGCATTACCTACTCATCATATGCATACTCATGACTATAAAGTAACTAACCATCAACATCTAATTACAAATATTGCATCAATTTTTTCATATCAAGTATATAAACATGTAGTGTATATCCATTTACCACATCATAGGAAACATATAATAGCCTGATTACTCACTAAACTAGTGGATACGGGCATTATTGATACTGATAGGACACAGTATCCAAGCATATAGAGACATAGGTCTCAAATATCTTATAATTTTTTGATACTGATAGGACACAGTATCCAAGCATATAAAGATATGAGTCTTCAAACATCTTATATGACCCAAATGAGGCCGAATCAAAGACCCACATGGGGCCTGCATATAAATACGTAGCAGCTGCACTCACACTACCCTTGATAAGCGCTTATCTATCCACTACTATGACCATTCAGGCTCAAACCGACTCTACTCAAGTCATATAAACATTATCCATATACACATATACTTATAGGAGCATCATATCTCAATACATATAAAGCCAACCAACCCATCAAACATGTAGCATAACTCACATAATAGACCACATTGTAAGAATAGCAATATATTTCATATAACAATTCATCAATTGAACAAGCATATAATTCATGAAATCCTTTAAAATATCATAAAATGATTTAACAATGCATGCTCAGTCATAATTCATGGATAAAAAACCATTTAAAAGGGGTCTTAAAATAACATTTAGAAAAATAGGGCTTCTGCAAAAAATATGAACCATACACTAGTGAGAAACCATGCATAGTGAAGCAAGAAAAATCATTTCAGAAAATAGGGCAGGCAGGATGGGCTTCTATCGCAATCGTGACATGAGTCGCGCTCGCGGCAGTAATCGAAATTACGCTACGAGAGAGGAGCCTGTCACGACTCGTGCACGATATCAAGACTCGTGACACTAGCTGCACGAGTTGTGCCAAGCCTCACAACTCGTATCCTCCTTCACGACTCGCACGGCTACCACAAGATGCAGGAAACACCCAGCTCTGTCCTGCTCGCAATAGAGTCGCATTTTCCAGCTCTCCAAAAAACTGCAGAAACTCAAAGCTTCCAAACTCAATCCTAACTTACCCAGAACCATTCGTCATGCAAAATCATATGAAACTATACCTCCATTGCACTCAGAACATGCTTATGATCATAAGAACTCAATTTACACTAACTTAACTGGAGATTCAACAAGATACACTAAATGCAGCTCAAGAACATTTAGATCAAATCCTACACTAACTCGTGCCATTTCACTTCAAAAACCAACATGCAAACCATTACAACACTAACATTCAATGTCATCAAACCCACTCAAATTAACGCATGCATTTACACATATCGAAACACCCAAATTCCAAAAATTAAGATACACACACATGATCTGAAAAGAATTAGGGCAAATAACTCCTAAACCTCTTGAAGCTCAAAACCAGTTCTTTTTCAAGCTACACCTTCTCTTTCCCTTGATCAAGCCTCTTCTCACCGGATTCTTGCACATGCAAACCCAGAAATCTCTTAATCCAACATCAAAACGCAAATCGAAATCAAAAGAAGAAGGAGATGAAGACAACTAGCCACTTACCTCTTCACAAATCAGCTCAAAGCCTAGGAAACAACCATCACATGCAAACACCTCCCAAGAAGAAGAAGATGGAGTAGAAAATGGACAAGGAAAAGAGAAAGAAGACAAAGAGAGAGAGGGGAGAACGGGATAAGGCAAGAGCAGAATTCTGCCCCTTTCTCTCTCTCTTTTTCCCTTTTCTTCCTTTTTCATTTAATACCAACACCAACCTTTGCTTAGGTGTCCACTTCCTATTGGTCCAAAATAAAAATCTTTGTCTTAATTCACTTTGGTCCTTGGCTTTTCTCTACTTAGTCCTTGATAATTACCACTTGGTCACTAAAATAAATTCTTCACTTAAATACTTTTATTCCCTTTCAATGAAATCCTAATTTAAATCCAATTATACATGCAAAATCCTTCTAGGCCTTAATTTGGGATGTTACAAGAACCGTCATCAACCATTACACATGCATTATGCTTTTCATTGATCCGTGCCCTTATGTACAATGGGAGATTGTGGTTGTGACCCTCCACTGGTAAGTCTGCATCTAAATACACAAGGCTTTCTTCGAAACTCCTCTTTACAATGTCCAAAAGTTCTGTTGGGGAGATGATGGTTGCTACCGTTGACTCACACAAAGCATCTACCAACTTTTGCCTATGCAGTGGTGATTGTCTTAGCAAGTCCCATATCGATATCTAAGCCGATGTTCTCTTTAACTTCTTTATTATTGGGTTTTCTTTCGGCTCCTTCTCCGTAAGTGGTTGTTCTAGTTCTTACTTCTTCTCAACTTCTAGAACTACCCTTCATCTTCGGGTCACTGCTCCAATTTTTTCATCTACTGAGCCCTAAAGATCAAAGGGCTTGTCTTTTTCCTTTTCACCGCCACTCTCACTAGTGGACCAACAGTCAATCGTTGCCACAAGAATCCTTTCTTCACTAACCTTCTGTTCATGGCGTGTTATAGCAATGTACTTATTTCTAAAAAGGTCTTTTAACACGTACCATTCAGGCAGACTAGACCCCAATCATGAAAACTTGCGGGGGCACTTTATTGTATCTTAACTTCTTTTGGCTCTCCCTCCACTCCGGATCAGTGATTAATTTGGTATAAATAAGTTACTGAATCTTGTCTCGTAAAGTCTAGCAACTATCCATTGTGTTGCTAGTGATATGTGCAATATTTATTACTGTTGTGTCCCAATTGCCCTATGTTCTTAGCGGGTCTGGGTTGTAAGGGTTGCAGCTTCCCCTCCTTCGTCAATCTCTTCAATACCCATGGTAAAGATCTACCCAAGTTCGAGTAGTATCTTGGCCTTGCTTCGGTGGCTGAAACTTCTACAGTATTTCCCATCCTATTCCCACTGGAACTTGCTGACTTGCTTGCCCCCTGACTAGTATACCCCTTCTTAGCATAGTCATTGCTTGCCCTTTTTTCCAGGTACTCACTTTTAGATTCTATGATGATGTCTTTCAAGGAATCAAATCCTTTAGCCCCTTCATTTTTAACCCCTCTTTTAGGTACGAACTGGCATTCCTGATGAACAGTCTAATCAAATCGGCAGTGTCAGCTTTACACTTCATCTCCATAACCCTATTCTCCACCTGTTAAGGTACTCATGGCATGACTCTCCCACCCTCTATTGGAGGAGCTCTAAGTCCTTTAGGGTGACTTCCATCCTTGTACTATAGTCATATTGTTTGAGGAATTCCTTTGTCAGTAGATCTTAATCTCCTTCGTCCTCCTATCGAGCCTATGATACCAGTTAATTACGGGCCCTTTCAAACTTAAGCAGAAGTATGCTATCTTTTGCTTTCTAGTTGAAGCCGTACCCTTTATCACAATTAAGTACTGCTTAACATACTGTAGACAATGGGTCCGGAGATAGCCCAGACTAGGGTTACCCAGTGATGAAATTAATTACCTAGTCAGAGGCAAGAAGGTTGGAAGTGATGTTTTCCTTATCAAGTTTCTTAAAAAATAAATTAAAAAAAATAAAAAAGAAGGTTGGAAGTGATAGTGTTCTTGTCAAAATTTATTTTTTTTAAAAAAAAATTTGACAACTTGCGACCTCCAGTGCGCGAGGACAAGCACCCCTTTTGTGCAGGCCGTAGTGTGCATGAGCACGCGTTGAGAGGTGGCCAGCCTGCCCCTCATGCATCTCCCATGCCTTGAGTGCGCGAAGCACTCACACGTGAGGCTTAGGGGCAGCCTTCGCCTACCCAGCCCGCCCCTCGTTGCCAGTAGCCACCTAGGCGATGTTTTCGGTTAAAATCCTTTTTTTGTCATTTTTTTTATTTTTCCATTTTTTTCAGGAATTTTGAAGGTTGCATCAGTTTTTTCCGTTTCAATGGGAATTTTATTCATTTAATGGCTTAGTAAAAGTTATTTTTGGGGATATAAAATATATTTTGGAGAGAAAAAAATGGGGTTTCTTTTTGGAGAAAAAATTGCTTTTTTTTCTTAATTTTTCTTCTTCAAATCTTTGATTGTTGACAAGAAAAACAATTCACGATCTACCTTTTACATAATGATAATTTTGAGAGTAAATTTCTAGGCTCAATTGCATAATTTTGTATATTTTTTTTTGCTCTAAAACTTCCATTTGTTCTTAAATTTTTAATATTTTGTGTGATCAATTTATTGGATTCGTTCTTTTTTGTTTATAATTTAAGTCAACTTAGATGTTTTCTATATGAATATGACATAAAATCATGTAAAAAAAATTAAAATTGCATTTTTGTATTGGATATTTGAAGAAAAGTGTGGATTTTTGCTCCATCTTTGTTCCTGCCCGCAAGGGGCAGGAAGAAGGTGAGGGGCGGCCTGCGTGCCTCTCGTGGCTAGGCCACCCCTCACTCTTTTTTTTTTGTCCTTTATTGTATTATTTTCTTTTTTTTTTCTATTTATTTTGTTCCATTTTTCTTATTTGCGATCCATATTTTACGTGGAATGTTTTTTGTGTGATTTTAATTTTATTTTATCATGTTTATTCTATATTTCATTATTTTATGTGATAATATTTATCTTTATTATCTTGTTGATTAATTTTTTTTAGATTTATTGTCTAACATTAGTTTTATTTTGTTTTTTATTGTGTATACAATTCTTATTTTTGTGTGAGTATTCTCAATGGCAAATAGGGTTCTATGGAGATTTGGAGACACCTTTTGGTTTGATATTTTTTAGCATTTTTATTATTTTAATTTTACATATTTTACTATGTAATTTGTAATAAATTTAGTTTATTTTATGCATGTAAAAAAGAAAATCGCAGAAAAATATTATATCAATAAATTGGATTTTTTCTAATAAAATGGGACTAATGTCCTAATTTTCAACCAATAAAACATTCACTTTTAAAAGAAAAGTTAATTTTCTTCAAAATGAAATCCGTCATCCCGATTTTCTTAAAGATGCCTAAAAATAACTCTTCAATTTTTTTAAGTGTGCATGAAGGAACCAATGTTCCTATTTCAAATAATACCACGCCATTTTGTGTGAGTTTTAGTTATGTTACTTTAATTTTATTTTGGGAGATTGTATTTTTGTCCTAGATTTTAATTTTGCATTTTGGGAGATTGTATTTTTGTCCCAATTTTATATTTTAATTTATTTTTATAGTTTGCTTTATTATTTTAATGCTTTCTTTTGATGCTTGATATGTGCTTAAATTTTAATGCATGATGTGTGAGAGAGAGATGGAAATGTAATAATTAAAAAAATCATTTATAATTGACCAAGACATTAATAAGAGTAAAATTCTGAATTACTGTCTGGTTTGGACCCCGAGGTTAGACGAACTTTCCTAATTTCTTGTCAATTGGGTAGCGACTCCAAATTACCTCAAATGTGCTTAAAGGTTTCATGGCATTAGATGAACTTTCCCAATATTCTATTGGATAGGGATTCTAAAATATCTTATGTTGCCCAAGATCAAAAGACGCAAACCCTCTCGGGCCCTAAAAGTGGGCTTCCGAGTCTAAAGTGGGTTCGGCGCGCATCATAGTAGCGATTCTACTGGAGACCTATGAGACTTTGCTTTGAAAGTATCTTGGTTAAAAAAATAATTGGGTTTCTATGAATTAAAATTCAGTTTCTTTTCAAAAAAATTGCATTGCATACATGCTATAGCCTTAGAATTATGCTAGATGGTCCCTTATTTTACCCCGGTGCATTCCCGAAGCATGACCATACGTTCACTCAATGTAGGGAAGTGTTAAGGATAATCACCAGCTCAAGCCTAGTACCTTTTGGTATATCAAATGGAGACCCGATTGGTCATTATGCTCGTGATGAGCTAGACCTGTTGGCAGTGACCATGCTTGGGTAGCCCTAAAGTATCATCACCTTTGACTAAAGCTCATATAATGGCAATAGATACTTCCACTAGGTGAAATGTATCGGAATACCGTGCTTACTATGTGGGCTGTCATATATTAGACAAAATCGATTAAATTAAATAGTCTTTCATCAAAGGCTTTTATGCCTCGGTAGGCCTATCTTAGTTTAATTAGAGTGTTTAAATACATGATGGTCAAAGACCATATGTATGTGCATTAGACAAGAGGTGTTATTCTGTCAATTTTTTATCGTGCACTTTTACACGTCCATTGGGTTCACCGTTAACCCTTGGATAAAACCCACCTAGGAAAGAGACCGCACTACCTCATGTGTGGGAGAGACAAGGTTTGAAGGATCTATCTGCTTGCATATGGTTATGGATGTTGCATTACATATTCATGCATTATGTGTCATTCATACACATAAAAACATAAAAAATAAAAATAATAAGAAAAAATAATTTCCTTCATGTGTGTGTACATCCTATTCTGTGCATATAATTTTCACATGTACATATCATCCTGTTCCTAAATCTTTCCATGCATCACATGCATTATTGTAATCTCTTGATCTTTCAGTCATCGAGGACTATTTGTATGGCATAATCATTCACTACATGTCATTCATGCATCATTATAACTCCTTAATTTTTCAGCTATCATAGACCATTTGCCTAGTTGGTTTAGGGGTTCTGACAGCTGCCTTATCAGAGGGTTTTAACTGAGCAACCAGAATCAAAATTAAGTGCAATTAACAGTGCAATCAGAACAATTTTCAAAAATGGCTAATTTACCAAGAGAATCTGAAGCAACCCGTGCACTGATTGCTGAAGAAGTGGGTAAAAAGATGGAAGAGTTTGAGGCTTGAATGATGGAAATGATGCTGAACCTTACTGTTACTCTAGCACTACTGGCTAGACAGTAACCTACCGCTTCTTTTGCGGAGCAAAATGAATAAGAACTAATTAGAGAAGGTCCTCTAGCAGCAAACCCACCGATAATTGAGCCCAGAGTGGTAGTGCTAGTAGAGCAAAGAGGAGCTCGTAGACCCAAAGATGTCTTACGGGAGGAAGAGCAAGAGCAGCCAATCATGATAAGAGGTAAGGTCGCCAAGATAGGGGAGATCATCTCGAGGAAAATGGAGGAGAAGTTCGAAGCTATGTCCCATTTGCTGGTAGTAGGAAGAGGCATAAGTCCGGAGGACAAAGAGCTGGATGGTGAAGTTCTAATTCCCCAGAACTTCAATATTGTAACAGCCCAAAAAGGGCCTAGTCGGAATTGGCATGCCAAGTTAAAAATGAAGGGTATTTTGGTAAATTGTGCATGCGGAACATTTTGGAATTTTGGGATTTTATGTTAAGAGAAGTAATTATCTAGTGGAACGTGTGTATTGTACCAAGGATTTAATGTGTTTAATATGGAAGTTATCTAGTGAGTAGGGTGCATGGTGCCTTGATGAAGAGTTAGTTAAAGAGGGATCTTGATTCTTTAGGATCTTGAAATGTGGTCCAATAGGATTTTGACTAGTGGTTTGGGTTGGTAGGGAGTAATTAAAGAAAGAAGAAAAAGAAAACAAGAAAGGAAAAGAGGGAAATCAGATTTTTCGTTCTCTTCCCTGCGTTTTCTCCTTCTTCCATTTCTTGCTCTTTGCTTCTCTTTTGGTCCGATGATCTTCAAGGTTTTGTTTGGGTTTTATGAGATTAAGAATTATTTTGAAGAGATAAGTGTTTGGTTTTAGTTATTTGAAGTTGATCTTTCCTTTTGGTTTTGCTTTTGATTTTAGAAAGTTAGGGTTGTAGTTAAGTGATTCTTGGGTTTATTTGTTCAAGTATTGGGTGATGAGGAGAAGAGCAAGGCTAGGAAAGTGGGTTCTTGAAGATAGAGGATTTGAGCTGCAAGTTTCCAAGTTTGGAGTTTGTTTACCCTATTTCTCGCTTTGGATTATGTGTGTGTGTTGTGTTTAAATTTCTTAATTCTGAGTGTTTTGTATGTGTTTATGCATGTATTTAATTTGGGTAGTGATAGTGGTAATATGTTAGTGTTGTGTTGATGGTTTGTATGTAGTTTTAGAGGTGTTTGAGCATGAGTTTTGAATTGAGTTTGATTGTATTAATCTTAAGTTATTACATATCTCTGAATATTATTAGTGATTAATTGGAGTTTCAATGATCTTGGGCATGTTTAGACTGTATATGTTTAGGAATTTGAGGTGGTATGCATGATATGTTGAGAATGGGTTAGAAGATGTGAGTTTTCTGCATGAAATTCTGGGCTTGGATGATTTACATGGCAGTAAGAGACCACCATACCGCCGTGTAAACACATTCTGGACAAGTGAGTTTTGGTTGCCGTCGGGCCACACGGCGGTAAGGATAACCCATACCGCCGTGTAAATGCTCTTACACGGCGGTAAGGAGTGACCATACCGCCGTGTAAGCCCTGAGGAATGGGAATTGCCTTCCTGTGCACGAGTTGTGCATAATGAGCACGGGTCATGCTCTTGTGCACGAATCGTGCACAAGTGTGCTTTTGCACCTGTGCATAAGACGTGCACAAGTGCACAAAAAGTGCACGAATCATGCACATTGAGCACGAGTCGTGCTCCTGTGCACGAGCCATGCATAAGAGCATGAATCGTACATTTGGCCCATTTCCTGCAGTGCTTCTGGCTTCTGTCACGAGCACGACTTCTTATCGCGATAACGACAGTAAACCCCCTTTTCTACCCTATTTTCTACCCTATTTTTTGAACTGTTTTCTTATCTCACTATGCATAGTTTTTCACTATTGCATGGCTCATGTCTCTGCTCATACCTGTTAGCGATATTGATCTTGAATTGTGTGCATAAGTATATTATAGTAGTGTTTTGATTCCTGTTTCTTATATACCTTGAGTCAGTGTTTATTGGTGTGACAGTATTTTGATTTTAATTCTCATATGGTTTGACTTAGTGATTATGGCTTTGATTATCGTTTTGACGGGTGTTTTGGTATTGTCAAGTGATGCATTTAGAGTGAGTAAGTTGAGCCTGAGGTGTCATGGTAGTGGATAGATAAGCATGCTTATAGAGGGATATATGAGTGCAGCTGGTTATTTAGGCCCCGTTTGGGTCGTTCGGCCGGCCTCGATGTGACACGCGTCGAACCCAGCAAGGGCCCTTGCTAAATCCGCTTTTAGGATTCGAGGGACTAGTTCGCGTCTTTTTGATCATGGGCACCATGAGACATTTTAGACGCTTCCTTCCCAATAGAACATTGGAAAGGAACATCTAGCCCCATGGCACCTTTGGGCACCTTTGAGGTATCATGGAGTCACCACCCAATTCACGAGGAATTGGGAAAGGTCTTTAACCTCTTATTGGTCAAGACAAGAGATTGGTGTTCGGAACTCCCCTCTTTTTCATCCTTGGTTAATTATAAATGAGTTTTTAATTCCCTAAAATTCTACCTCTCATCTGATATGATCAATGCATTTAAATTAAAGGCTCATTAAAAGCACATAAAGAAAAAAAAGAAAAGCGATAAAGAAAGTGGTAAATGAAGTAATTAAGGAAAGCGGTAAACACACAAGCAAACAATTACATGAGAGATAGGGGCAGAATACAACCCCTAATGAAAGGAGGCTAAAGATATAGGTTGGGACGGAATACAATCCCAAAATTAAATGATATTGCCCCAAAATTAATTACAAGGGCCCAAAAGAAATGAACTTAAACCTTAAAATAGTCAAACAAAATCAAATACAAGGGAAACATACATAAATCAGGATATTAATTTTAGGTTGGAACATTGGTTTCTTCGTATTTGTTTAAAGGTTTAGGGACATTGGTTCATTCGCGTTTATTTAAAGAGGGTTCGAAGAGTCATTTGATTGTTGAGTTGAAAAGCCGGAATGAATGATCCCATTTTTTGGAGAAAATTAACTCTTCGTTTTATTGTGATATTTTTCATTGCTTGGCTAAGATGAGGGACATTGGTCCCAATTTTATTAGTAAAAATTCTGATTTAATTGTAAAAATATTTTTGTTATTTTTTATCTCACACGTGCGTAAATAAAATAATTATTTTACAAGTAAACACAACAAAAAGAGAAGGAATAGGAAATGTCTCACCAAACGACACGGTCTCCTACGCGTGGTGACCCATCCGGGAGGTCTCGAGAGCACTCACATAATGCATGTCACAATAAATCTCAGACAGAAAAATAATATTAAAATATTAATAATAATTCTAAAAATTAATCAAATAAAGAACAAAATAATGATAACAATAAAGTTGTAGTGACAATAACAATAAATAATCATGGCATAATGGTGACAATCAAATAATAATAATAATAATAATAATAATAATAATAATAATAATAATAATAGTAGTAGTAGTAGTAGTAGTAGTAGTAGTAGCATGATAATAATAATGATAACATAATAATGATAACAATAACAATTAAAACAATAATAATAATAATAACACCCTACTGCTACTACTACTACTAATAATAATAATAATAATAATAATAATAATAATAATATAAAAAATAGCACTAATGATACAATAAAGATACTAACAGTAATGGAACCACAAAATAATAACAATAGTAGTAGTAGTAATAATAATAATAATAATAATAATAATAATAATAATAATAATAATAATAATAATAATAATAATAATAATAATAATAATAATAATAATAATAATAATAATAATAATAATAATAATAATAATAATATAAGAAAATAATAATAATAATAATAATAATAATAATAATAATAATAATAATAATGTCAACAGTGAATAAACATCAAACAATAATAGCAACAACATAATATGATGATAACAATATAAAATGGTAATAATAATAATAGTGGTGTAGGACACATAATAATAATAATAATAATAATAATAATAATAATAATAATAATAATAATAATAATAATAATAATTATAATGATGATAATAATGAAGAGAATGAGAATAATGGCAACGGGAATCACAAAGAAATCAAACTAAAACAATAGACAACACATCAACAGTACTAAAATCACATTAAAATGCTAGGAATAAATTATAGATGATAATAACATGAAAAACAATAATATTGACAACAAATAAATGATATCAAAAATAAATGAGGAAGGGTCCAAAGTGTTTAGCCTCATAATTTTATAGATTGAAGAAAAAGGTGTCTTGATCCGTCCTCCTTGTCGAATTTAAGGTGATAAATACCCGAATAAAATATAAAAATCTATGTTTTTAAATAAATTAGCTCAAGAAAATATTTTTGTTGGAATGAATAAGCAAAGAAAATTAATTTCTCTTGCTCAAATCAAACCCAAGATGAAATGTTTTCTAGAGGAGAAAAGATTAAAACTTGAAAAAAGAAAGTTAAGAATTTTTTGAAGAAGAAAAATGTTTACTTGAGAGAAAACTAAAAAACCCCCTTTTTTTGAATAAAATTGTCATCCCCTAAAAATGAAGGTCAGCTCCCTTTTGATTCCTGTCTTTGTCCCAAAATAGGAAAAGACAAAAGAGCTTTCATTTTTAGTTGATCAAAACTAGCATAAAAATGTGAAACAAGCCCATAAAAACGGATTGAGAAAATGCAGGAAATGCAGAAAACGCAGCGAAAGGGACTGGGCGGGCATTCTTGCCCTGTGTGGGAGGAGCAGCGCGCGCGCCTGCGAAGAGACGCGCCCGCAAGCGTATGCGGCTCCTGCGCCAGCGCGATCCGCCCGCTCAACATGCCGACCGAAAAAATAAAATAAAATAGGAATAAAACATGAAAAATAAAAAAATAAAAAATAAAAATAAAATAAAAAAATGAAAAATAAAAATAGAAAATAAAAATAAGAGTAAAAATGAAAGTGAAAATAAACAAACAAAAACATAACGATGCAAATTTTAAATTGAAGTTTTCAGAGGAACAAAGGGAGCTTTCGACAAGGAAGACATCATTCCTGACACCTTACTGGTGGAAATTATCCTTTTCATCATCGGGTAATTCTAATCATGGATTGCCTCGGGACCCGGTGTCTACACTCGGAGATGGTCATTTTTCGTGCAGTGATAAAATGTTTTGAGACTTCGGTCTCCCCCTTGCCTTCCGGGCCTAAAAGTGTTTTTGAGGCTTCGGTCTCCCGTGTAGTGTGTGATCGAGGCTTCAGTCTCTCACAATTGATACTGTTCGCAGTATCCTCTGTCGTGTAGTGCTCCTGTATCCACAACTAGTGAGGTTCAGGCTAAGGTTTGAGTTGTGTAAGTGTATGTTCAGTGTAGTGTTATAATTGGTCAATGCAGTGTTATAATTATGAGTGGCTTGATATAGTGATTATGTTTTGATATGATTCTAGTATATTATGCATGTGATATCTCGTGTGTTGCCATGGTGAGTATTTCAGTATGTATCGTATTCCTGTTTGCATGACTTATTGTATTTCTGTTTAGTGTACTTGTTTCTGTCTGTTTTTATCCTTCCCCAATAAGCATTATCGCTTAGCACGGGTTGTTTTCCCGTGTAGGTGGTAGCTTTAGTTCTGGTTCGCATCGTGCATCTGTAGGGTTGGCCACATAGGAGTTAGAAGTGTTTTATTTTGTATTCTGCTCCTGTAATTCTGTATATGTATTTTTGTTATAAGGATTCAGATGTAATTTTGGATAATGTAATTATATTTTAAATTATATATATATATATATATATATGTTTAAGTTTCTTTTATGATTAGTGTATAGTGTATGTTTTCGCTGAAATGTATGTTTTCGCGTGAGTGTCGTTGTGGCGCTCCTGTATCCTTCCAACAGGGGCTATCGGGGTGTTACATTTAGTGGTATCAGAGCCCGATTTAGGCGGTTCTAGTGGTTTCTGATTGTTTGAGTGTAGAGTCATTGTATCCGAGTCTGTCTAGTGTCGTGGCCTAATGCAGATGCTGATTGTGTAGTGTATGTTGTGTAGTATATAGATGGAGTAAGTGAGATGTCGGAAATAGTGAGTGATATAAGATTATGTGCATAGTATGAGTTTGAGGTGACACTCTGTATGCCTGTCCGCTATCTCCTTTGAATAGTTTGAACATAAGCATAGTGAAGCATGGGGATGGGAAAAGTGCATTACTATAGCGTGCATTGCATTTTCACATCATTTCGCATACATAAATCACAACATAACCATTTAATTCGCATCCCTCATTTGTTTGTGAAAAGCATCATTGTATGCGTTTCATTAAGAAAAGCAGACAGGATATACATCGAGTGATTGATATTTAGGGAAGTGTATGGATAAGAGTGCATTGCGTTAAGGAAAGTGTGAAGTGTTAGTAGTCAGGGTTAAGAAGAAAAGAGTGTTATGGAATAATGTGCTAGTAAAAGAGATAAGATTTTGATTATGGCATGAGTGTTATATATATGAAGAAAGTAATATGTGTATCTGATGGATCTGAATTGTTGGAAATTGTATATTAAGATGTTATGAGTAGATTGGTTCCAGTGTGAAGTGTATATGTTTTGATAATTGAAGGGTATGAGTGATAGCGATTTGGAGTTTAGTCTTTGGACTTATCTGTGTAAGTGATTAGCGGGGAAATTTCGAAGACGAAATTTCTTAAGGGAGAGAGATTGTAACAACCCAAAAAGGGGCTAGTCGGAATTTGCGTGCCAAGTCAGAAGTGAAGGGTATTTCGATAAATTATGCATGTGGAAAATTTTGGAATTTAGTGATTTTATGTTAAGATAAGTAATTATCTAGTGGAACGTGTGTATTGTATCAAGGTTTTAATGTGTTTAATATGGAAGTTATCTAGTGAGTAGGGTGTATGGTGCCTTGATGAAGAGTTAGTCAAAGAGGGATCTTGATTCTTTAGGATCTTGACATGTGGACCAATAGGATTTTGACTAGTGGTTTGGGTTGGTGGGGAGTAATTAATGGAAGAAGAAAAAGAAAACAAGAAAGGAAAAGAGGGAAATCAGATTTCCCATTCTCTTCCCTGCATTTTCTCCTTCTTCTTCCATTTCTTGCTCTTTGCTTCTCTTTTGGTCGGATGATCTTCAAGGTTTGGTTTGGGTTTTGTGAGATTAAGAATTATTTTGAAGAGGTAAGTGTTTGGTTTTAGTTATTTGAAGTTGATCTTCTTCTCCTTCTGGTTTTGCTTTTGATTTTAGAAAGTTAGGGTTTTGGTTAAGTGATTCTTTGGTTTATTTGTGCAAGTATTGGGTGATTAGGAGAAGAGCAAGGCTAGGAAAGTGGGTTCTTGAAGATAGAGGATTTGAGCTGCAAGTTTCCAGGTTTGGGAGTTTGTTTGCCCTATTTCTCACTTTGGATTATGTGTGTGTATTGTGTTTAAATTTCAGAATTGTGAGTGTTTTGTATGTGTTTATGCATGTATTTAATTTGGGTAGTGATAGTGGTAATATGTTAGTGTTGCGTTGATGTTTTGTATGTAGTTTTAAAAGTTTTTGAGCATGAGTTTTGAAGGATTTTTGAATTGAGTTTGATTGTGTTAATCTTAAGTTATTGCATATCTCTGAATATTGTTAGTGATTGATTGGAGTTTCATGGATCCTGGGCATGTTTAGAATGTATATGTTTAGGAATTTGAGGTGGTATGCATGATATGTTGAGAATGGTTTAGAAGATGTGAGTTTCCTACATGAAATTCTGGGCTTGTAATGATTTACACGGCGGTAAGAGACCCCCATACCGCCGTGTAAAAACATTCTGGACAAGTGAGTTTTGCTTGCCGTCGGGCCACACGGCGGTAAGGATAGTCCATACCGCCGTGTAAATGCTCTTACACGGCCATAAGGAGTGACCATACCGCTCTATAAGCCCTGAGGAATGGGAATCGCCTTCCAGTGCACGAGTCGTGCTCTTATGCACGAATCGTGCACAAGTGTGCTTTTGCACCTCTGCACGAGACGTACACAAGTGCACGAATCGAGCACATTGTGCACGAGTCATGCACAAGTGCACGAATCGTGCACATTGAGCACGAGTCGTGCTCCTGTGCACGAGTCGTGCACAAGAGCACGAGTCATTTGGCCCATTTCCTGCAGCGCTGCTGGCTTCTCTCGCGATCGCGACAGTAAACCCCCTTTTCTGCCATGTTTTCTGCCCTGTTGTCTGAACTGTTTTCTTATCTCACTATGCATGGTTTTTCACTATTGCATGGCTCATGTCTCTACTCGTACCTGTTAGCGATATTGATCTTGAATTGTGTGCATAAGTATATTATAGTAGTGTTTTGATTCCTGTTTCTTATATACATTGAGTCAGTGTTTATTGGTGTGACAGTGTTTTGATTTTAATTCTGATATGGTTTGACTTAGTGATTATGGCTTCGATTAGCATTTTGACGGGTGTTTTGGTCATGTCAATTTAGAGTGAGTGAGTTGAGCCTGAGGTGTCATGGTAGTGGATAGACAAGTATGCTTATAAAGGGATATATGTGTGCAGCCGCCTATGTAGGCCCCGTTTGGGTCGTTCGACATTTTTCGTGCAGTGATAAAATATTTTTAGACTTCGGTTTCCCCCTTGCCTTTGGGCCCAAAAGTGTCTTTGAAGCTTCGATCTCCTGTGTAGTGTGTGATCGAGGCTTCAGTCTCTCACAATTGATACTGTTCCCAGTATGCTCTATCGTGTAGTGCTCCCGTATCCACAGCTAGTGAGGTTCAGGCTAAGGTTTGAGTTGTGTAAGTGTATGTTCAGTGTAGTGTTATAATTGTTCAGTGCAGTGTTATAATTATGAGTGGCTTGATATAGGGATTATGTTTTGATATGATTCTAGTATATTATGCATGTGATATCTCGTGTGTTGCTATGGTGAGTATTTCAGTATGTAACGTATTCGTGTTTGCATGACTTATTGTATTCCTATTTATGTCTGTTTTTATAGCTCCCAACTAAGCGTTATCGCTTAGCACGGGCTGTTTTCTCGTGTAGGTGGCAGGTTCAGTTCTGGTTCGTGTCGTGTATCTACAGGGTTGGCCACATAGGAGTTAGAAGTGTTTTATTTTTTATTCTGCTCCTGTAATTCTGTATATGTATTTTTGTTATAAGGATTCAGATGTAATTTTGGATAATGTAATTATATTTTGAATTATATATATATGTTTAAGTTTCTTTTATGATTAGTGTATAGTGTATGTTTTCGCGTGAATGTCGTGGTGGCGCTCCGGTATCCTTCCAACAGGGGGTATCCGGTTGTTACAAATATGCCTGACATTCCTAAGTTTGATGGTACCTCAAAACCAACAACACATGTAAAACAGTACTCATTAGTGATGAAGGGTACGACTTTGACAAAAAAGCAGAAGATAGAATATTTCTGCTTGAGCTTAATAGGGCCCGCAATCGATTGGTACCATGGACTGGATAGGAGGTCCAAAGAGAATTGGGAGCTGATAGAGGAATTCCTAAAGCAATATGATTGTGGTATGAGGATGGAGGTCACCCTAAAAGACCTAGATCTGCTTCAACAAAAGTTGAAAGAATCTTTCCTTGAGTACCTTACTAGATGGAGGAATCGAGTCATAGAAATGAAGAGAAAACCTGATTCCCCATATCATATCAGGATATTTATCTGGAATGTTAGCCCGTATTTGATAGAAGAGCTAAAGATGAAGGGAGTCAAAGATTGAGAGTCGCTTAAAGATATAGCCATCAAAGCTAAGGCCGAGCATTTGGAGAAAATGGCTAAATCTGCATACTTGGCCTTTAGCATGAATGAAGGAAGCAGCAGTGGTAAGAGGGGCAATGTTGGGACAATAGAAGTCTCAACCACAGGATCAACTCGGCACCACTTCACCATCTTAGGAAAGTCACTGTCTTGGCACTTCACCCATCTCATCAAAGAAGGGAAGTTACAGCCATTGCCAATAGGGCCTGTCCCAAGTCAATGGCATCCTAGACACAAAATAGATTGGTATTGTACATATCACCAATACACGGGGCATAGAACATACTATTGTCGTCCTCTAAGAGACTACATTTAAGAATTGATGCCGGGACTAAAGGAAGAAAGGAAGAATTAGAGTTGTTATAATGCCATTCTTTTTATGATACGAGGTGTGTTTTTGAACTATGTCATGCACTTATTTCTCTAACTATATTAATAGTATGGGCTTTTCTTATGTATGCATTATCATATCTTATCGTATCATGCATAAGTAATAATCATGACCAAGGTATTGGTTCAATAAATATTTTTTAAATTCAATCTCAAGGAAAAAACATCTTTGGCTGCATCCAACCTAACTCTTGAAGTGAGATAATACTTGAGAGATAAAAAAAACATAAAAAAAGAAAAGAAAAAAAAAAGAAAAAAGGAATTTGCTTGGACCTGGAATGACATGCTGAAAATTTACAAGGGCATTGCTAAGACAACACTGCTTTAATTTGTAAACATGACGACAAATAAAATTTCAAAAGCCATTCCCTTGCCTCCTCAACATCTAGGATGCATACAATAAAGCCAAATGAAACCAAGCTCCAATCACTATAGGGCTACCTTAGAAGCTGGATTATCAAATTCAAGACGAACGAAACTTTGGGCCTTCACAAAAAAATAAAAAAGAAAAGAAGAAAACAGAAAGAAAAAAAAAAAAAGAAAAAAAAAAAGAAGAAAACAAAAGAGAAAAAAAAAAGAAAAGAAAAAAAAAAGAAAAAAACCCACAGTTTTAGTTTAAACCATCTGAGGCCAATCTGCAACCCAATCTCAACCATTGAAAGCTACCTCAGAAATTGAGTGGCCATAGTAAAAAAAAACAAAATCCAAGCTTTCATAGTCAAGTTCCAAAAGGAGAGCTCATTGACTTAGCTAGTTTGCACAAAGGTCAAGAGTAAGCCTTTTGTGTTGACAAGCCATTATCGGAGGAGGCAACAATCCCGGGTAAAATAATGATGAAGCATTGCCGATAGAATGAAGAGGGTCTCATGGCAAAGGCAACAAAAGAGAGAGAGAGAGAGCCCCGCAGGTCGAAAACCAAAAATAGGCGATCTTGCTAAAATTAGGTATCCCACTAGGGCAAAAACCTGGAAAAAGGTACCGTATTAAAAAATTAGTTGCTGAGAGAAAATATTCAATCAAGAAAACCCGAAAACGCTGATTAAGAACAGGAGCCGAATGCACCCAAGGTGTTACTCTCTGATATTGAATAAAACCTGTGTTTTTGCATTACATGTCTAGTTATGGTTATTGTTGTTGCTATATGGTGCATATAAATACGAACACATGCATAAGCTAGGCATAAACATGCGATTGAATGGTCAAGAGAAACCTGTGGCCTGCATAGTGACATGTGTTAGAGCAAGTCTCAATGCAGTGATAACGACACTTTGTGTGATAAATCCTACAGTTCCAAAAACAAGAAAGAAAAAAAAAAAGAAGAAAAAAAGAAGGCTGTTAGAGATGAAAACCGTAACTGGCTCTCTAAGCAAAAGTTAGGCCAAAGGGCAGGGTGAAAACCTGAAAACAGGCAGTCTGTTCTTCAAGAAAAAATGAAATGAATAAAAACCGCTGGAGTGGGTTGGGTCCAGGAAAAAATTAGGCACAGGATTATGTGAAAATCACCAAAGGGATGCATTTCCAGCAAAGAAAAGCTAGTGTGAAAATCCAGAAGGGACGCACTACCTTCAATAAATGACTTCCAGTACTCGAAGTGATAAGGTGGTCCAAACAATCTCCCTTCAGGCAAATAGTGCATAATGCGGGACACAAGTCAGAGTCCTGGGGGCAAAATATTGTACAGCTCATAATACAAGGCGCATGCTTATTGACCAGGGCAAAGATGCACACCGAATGATTCTGTCTAAAAAGATTATGGGTCAGAATTCCTAAGACAAGATGACACTTTTGGATCCTTGGGGGTATTAGACAGTATGGGCAGTCAAGTCGTACCCTCAATGAATTCATTAACCACCTAGGATATGGCCTATCCATTTTTACGTACATACGTCCTTTGCAAACATTTGCATACAATATCTCACGTGCATCACATGTACGATCTTTTGCATATTTGCATAACTCTTTGCATCTCACGTGCATCGCACATGTACGATCTTTTGCCTATTTGCATAACTCTTTGCATCTCACGTGCATTGCACAAGTACAATCTTTTGCATATTTCTTTGCATCATCGTTCCATGGATACATGGTGCCCCACATGCATTCACATGCATGATCCCTTGCACATATCTCGCATATGCAATTTTTGCACTCATCCAGTGTTCATATTCCAACATAGTTTCTGCATACATAAGACGCATATAGGTCTTTGCACATAGTTCGCACGCATAGCATCACGCATACATCACATGCATATAGTTTGCACAAAGAGCTGTTAGAACATAATCCTTTGTGCCTGTTTCTTGATATGGCCTTAGGTATATATTTCACACATGCACACACAATCTCCTGTATATGTTCTTATGGACATAACTTTGCAAGAAATGTCTAAATAAACCTCACAAGCAAGAGTGGGCCAAAGGACAACTTCAGCTCAACATCGGCCCTCATCCACACTAAACAACCAGACCAAGATGAAGTCCCAACGAAAAAGGAATCTTGCAGATCCTCGCCAATGCGAACATCTAAAAGAGAAAGCTATTCATGCACGCCATGCCGAGGGCAATCAGAAGGCTCAAAGTCTAAGTCTCTCAGTGAGCATCTAAGCCTCTTAGTGAGCATCTAAGCCTCTCAATGAACATAAATTTTCAAAGTCTCCCTGCGAGCACAAAGTCCTCTTAAGAGGCATACAGGTCTTTTTAATAAGAAGGTGACACCGGATGCATCTTCATTAACTCAATCAACGTAAAGTTTGTAGAATGACTCAGCGGCATTAATAACAAGCAACATCGACAGTAGTGTTTAGAAATGACTCGATGCAATCCAAGAGGATGATATCTGCATTTTGTAAGTCCAGAGAGTGGCTCGGTGTAATCCAAGAGGATGATATCCTCATTTTCTAAGTCCAGAAAGTGTCCCGGTGCAATCCAAGAGGATGTTTTCCGCATTTTATAAGTTCAGAGACTGACTTAGTGCAATCCAAGAGGATGTCTTTTGCATTTTGTAAGTCCAGAGAATGACTCAGTGCAATCCAAGAGGATGTTTTCCGTATTTTATAAGTCTAGAGAGTGAATCGGTGCAATCCAAGAGGATGTTTTCTGTATTTTGTAAGTCTAGAGAGTGACTCGGTGCAATCCAAGAGGATGTTTTCTGTATTTTGTAAGTCCAGAGAGTGACTCGGTGCAATCCAAGAGGATGATATTGGCATTTTGTAAGTCCAGAGAGTGACTCTGTGCAATCCAAGAGGATGATATTGGCATTTTGTAAGTCAGAGAGTGACTCGGTGCAATCCAAGAGGATGATATCCGCATTTTGTAAGTCCAGACAGTGACTTGGTACAATCCAAGAGGATGATATCCACATTTTGTAAGTCTAGAGAGTGACTCGGTGCAATCTAAGAGGATGATATCTGCATTTTGCAAGTCTAGAAATGACTCGATGCAATCCAAGAGGATGATATCCGCATTTTGTAAGTCCAGAGAGTGACTCGGTGCAATCCAAGAGGATGATATTCGTATTTTGTATGTCTAGAGAGTGACTCGGTGCAATCCAAGAGGGTGACATTTTCACTTTGTAAGTCTAGAAAATGACTCGGTGCATCCAAGAGGGTGACATCTACACTTCGTAAGTCTAGAGAATGACTCTGTGCAATCCAAGAGGATAATAATCACTTTGTAGTCTGGATAATGGCTCGATGAAATTCAAGAATGATTGCACTTTGAAATTCTAGAAATGACTCGGTGCCAGGGGCCCCGTGGGAGCTGTTTTCGGCCGAAGTCTGTTTTTGTCTTTTTTTTTTATTTTTTCCATTTTTCCTGGAATTTTGAAGGTTACATCAATTTCTTTTCCATTTAAATGGGAATTTAATTGTTTTAATGGCCTTCATAAAAGTTATTTTTGGGGATATAACATATTTTTTGGAGAGAATAAAGGGGGCTTTTTTTGTGATTTTTTTTGGAGAAAAAAGAAAAACAATTTTTTTTTTCTTAATTTTTTCTGTAACACCCTTATTCTATACGTATACTATCAACTTAACAATTATCGTGCGATTACCATGATTGACGACAATCGTCATATAACTTTAACGGAAATACTAGTAAAATTTTCACTTTTCTTCTTTAGCTACTTAACATGTATTTCCCATAATTTAATTTCATAAGTCATGCATAACCATATATAAATATAATATATCCATAGCAATCAGTTTATATACATACAACTACATATTCTTAATATGCATAAACTCTTAATACATGGCCATACTAAAATATACAAAAACATCTTCTTCGAGTTTCTCACTTACGGTCCCAAAATTCTCGTTGTATGCTTGCTCCGCTCCTTAAGCTCCTATACCTACCCGTAGTCAAATAAACTGCGTGCTTAGCATTATTTATGCCCAGTGCTGGATACAAATTATAGATTTTCCACAACCAAATTCATGCACGAATGCATAATCTTAAAAACTTACACACAATACTTATATCCATTAACATTCACATTATTCATTATATAATTTAATTACTTACTTTACATTATCTATTTCACATTTATATTCACAACTCATATTTATTATACTTAATTATGCGCTAATGTCCATACAAATAATTTCATGTTTTACCATTTAATAAGCATACAACTTAAATCAATTATCCTTATTACTTAATTTATCATAATTTTTCCATATCAAATATTACTATATCTATACATAACATTTATTTTTATTCCTACTTATTTTTCTTTAATAAAATCCTTATTACTTTTATTATTATCTTATATTATTATCATATTATTATTATTATTATTATTATTATTATTATTATTATTATTATTATTATTATTATTATTAACATATAATAATTCTAATTATTCCTTAACATTTCATTTTCACTTAAACCTTACTTATGGTTAATTACATTTTAAATCCTTTAATTAACATTACTATTGCCCTTTTACAATTTAGTCCCTACATTTTTACTAATTTACCATATTACCCTTTTTTTCTTTTATTTGCAATAACATCACTACTTAAATTTTATTCTTACATTTATTTCATTATTTGACATACAAATTACCATTTAGTCCTTAAAATACTATTTTCAAGTCAATTTACATTTTAGTCCTTATATTTTCATTAAATTATGTTTTTGCCATTTAACTTCACTATATTTACAATTATGCCATGAGTTACCCTTATTTCATACTTTATTTATTATTTAACACGTAAAATTACCCGTTTAGTCCCTAAATTATGTTATATGCATAAATTTCACATTCAATCCATGACTATTCATTTTATTACTTCTTAAGTCAATTAATTACTTATTATTTATGTATTACCTCATTTTCACCCACTATTAAACATATTTACAATTATACCCCTAATACTTTAAATCCTTACAATTTAGTCCTTATTTACTTTATGTTTCTTATTAATTTATTATTTATTCATTTTTATCTATTTTTCCATATTATGCCCCTAGTAGCAATTCGGTAGAAATCCCTAAACCGGATACACGGGACAATGAACCATAAGAGATTATGACCACTAGGGATCACTAACTCTAGAGCCATAAGAGTAGGTAATCACTAAGGATTACCACTCTAGGAGCCATAAGAGTAAGTGACCATTAAGAGTCACTACTCTAAGTCATAAAATAATCCGTCAATTCTTTAAGCCATAGTGGCATAGTGCCATATATAGTAAACTGTCATTGGCCTACAATACGAGTCGTTTTGACTCGAACCACGGTATAAAAGTCCCTATGGCTAGCCAACTATATCCTGTACTAGTGATTCTCTACCAGTATACTAAGGGCAATAATTTGCATACTTTAATTCTTTATATCCATAACCATAATTATTTCATGATAATCATAATATTTCCTTATAGCCATATTCACTCTATAATAACTTATTCATATCCTTAATAGCCATATTCGTTCCATATCATGTCTTAACATAACCTTACTCTTATTCTTACATACAAATCTTATTTCTTATAAAATAAATAACCGTACATACATTACCTTTTTAATTCTTAAATTCTTCTTTATACTTATATGCCATGAAATTAATACTTAATAACCGTTTCATAATTACATATTGCTTATGTATTAGTGCACTAAATTTCTTTTTCATTATATTCAATTCCATTTTACTTATTATTTTATTCTGTACACACTTATGTCATTTCTTTACATAAACATATCTCATTCCACATTATTCACCTAATACATAATGCAATTTAAATATAAATTATATTCATTAGTAATCCAAAAATTCAAATAAATTATTACACACTCTATTTTAACTATACTTTTATTTTATGATCTAATATTCCTTAAATTAATAACATACACCTTAACATACTTCATAATACCATTCGGCCACACCATATAATTTGCATTCAATTTTGTTTTTCTACTATTTAACACTTATTCAAATATATTTCATACATATTAACATAACTATGCAAACATATATCATAAAACATCAAAATATACCTACATATAACTAAAGAATACATTCGGCCCTAACTTAGAAATTTCATACACACCTAATTTCCTTCATTTTATTATCTCATTAATTTAGTTACACGAAAGTTAGCTTGCATACACATTTAAATATCATTAAACCATAAATTAACCCATGTTAAACTTATAAAACCCATTCAGCCAATCTTAGATTTCTTACTACAAATTTATTCTTTCATTATTTATCTTTCAAATCATCATTTTTCATAGCCATAAATATGTGTATAGCCTTAGATTTAATTATACATGCATAGTTCACACAATTCCATCATATATATAAGCTTAAAACTAAATAAAATTCATGGAAAATAAAGGATGTTGTATCCAATAACCTTGTAATCTTGTTCTACACCTCTCAAGCTTCCTTATCCTTACTTTTAGCCCTTGGAAACTTTTCACTTCCTTTAGATCCTTAATTTGTGTCCTAAACTTGCGACCTTAGATTTCTTTACTTCCAAAGCTCCAAATGGACTCTAATCACTTCTACTAAGTTACAGAGGGACTAAAAATTGTCTAGGAGGCAAAAATTGTCTAGGAGGCTAAGATTTGAGGAAAGATGGAGAGAAAATGGAAGAAAAATGGAGAAGAAGATGAAGACTTCAATTCGGCCAAGATGGGAGAAGGGGGAGGTGGTGGCTGCTGGATTTCTCTAGAGAAATTTGGCCTTATACATCCTTATATAGGCTAAAATTGAATGGAACCAGTCCAACCAAAGTGGTCCAACCGGTTTGGACTAAAATTTTTATTTTTTGGTCAATTTCTACTATTTCAGGGTATCTATGTGTTTCTCAAATTATTTCCACTACCAAAAAATTCCATAATTCTTAAAATATCAAATATAGCCTCCCTACAAATTTTAGGTCAATCGGAGTCCATTTGGGGCCTGTTTCACTTAAACCGATCCGATTCAACACTATTCTGTTCAGCAATAAATAAAAAATTCCTAAAAATTATTTTAAACCTTTACACTTCCCAAATTACACCATTTTAAGCTCATTTACTATTATTAAAAATTAAGTCAAAGTTCGGTCAAACCCTGGTTCAATTGAACCGAACCTGAGGCAAACTTAAACTTAACTTTCGGATGCCCAAATAACCTCATTTTCAGTCCAAATTATATCACTAGACTCCTGACAGTCCACAGATCAATTTTATCCAATATAAATTTTTTGGTAGCTACTGTCAATTTTGACTTTATAGCTACCCCGAGGTCACCCATCCCGGGATCGCTATACCTAGAGCATACTTAACTTTTTAATTCTACTAAAATAAAAGATACTCCACTATCATTCTATACCAGAATCACATTACAAACTTTATGCAATTCACTAAATACTTCTAAACTAGTATTTGGGCCATTACATTTTCTTCTTCAAATCTTTGATTGTTGACAAGGAAAACATTTCACGAACTACCTTTTTCCATATTGATAATTCTGAGGGTAAATTTCTAGGCTCAATAGCATAATTTTATATTTTTTTTCCTCTCAATCTTCCATTTGTTCTTAAATTTTGAAAATTTTGTGTGATCAATTTATTTGATTCGTTGTTTTTTGTTTATTATTTAAGTCAATTTAGATGTATTTTGCATGAATATGACATAAAATCATGTAAACCAAATAAAATTGCATTGTTGTATTGGATTTTTGAAGAAAAGTGTGCCTTTTTGCTCCATCTTTGTTCCTGCCTATGAAGGGCAGGAAGGAGGTGAGGGGCGGCCTGCCTGCCCCTTCTGGCTAGGCTGCGCCTCACTTTTTTTTTTGTCCTTTATTGTTTTCTTTTCTTTTTTTTTTTTAATTTAATTTATTCCATTTTTCTTATTTTTCGATCCATATTTTGCGTGGAATGTTTTTTGTGTGATTTTAATTTTATTTTATCATGTTTATTTTATATTTCATTATTTTATGTGATAATGTTTATCTGTATTATCTTTTTGATTAATTTTTTTACATTTATTCACTAAATTTTATTTTATTTTGTTTTCTATTGTGTATATAATTCTTATTTTTGTGTGAGTATTCTCAATGGCAAATAGGGATCTATGGAGATTTGAAAACACCTTTTGGTTTGATGTTTTTTTAGCATTTTTATTACTTTTCATTATTTTACTTTTATTTATTTTACTATGTAATTTGTAATAAACTTTGTTTATTTTATGCATGTAAAAATGAAAATCTCAGAAAAATATTTTATTAATAAATTTGTTTTTTTCTTACAAAATAGAACCAATGTCCTAATTTTCAACCAATAAAACATATCACTTTTAAAAGAAGAGTTAATTTTCTTCAAAATGGGATCACTCATTCCTATTTTCTTAAAGATGCCTAAAAATAACTATTTGATTTCTTTTGAGTGTGCATGAAGGAATCAATGTTCCTATTTCAAATAATACCCTGCTTTGTGTATGAGTTTAAGTTATATTACTTTAATTTTATTTTGGAGGATTGTATTTTTGTCCCAGATTTTAATTTTGCATATTGGGGGATTGTATTTTTGTCCTAATTTTATCTTTTAATTTATTTATAGCTTGCTTTATTATTTTAACGCTTTCTTTTGATTGTTGATATGCGCTTAAATTTTAATGCATGACATGTGAGAGAGAGATGAAAATTTAATAATTAAAAAGCATCATTTATAATTAACCAAGACATTAATAAGAGTAAAGTTCCGAATTACTCTCAGGTTTGGACCCCGAGGTTAGACGAACTTTCCTAATTTCTTGTAAATTGGGTAGCGACTCTAAAATACCTCAAATGTGCCTAAAGGCTTCATGGGATTAGATAAACTTCCCCAATGTTCTATTGGATAGGGATTCCAAAATATCTCATGTTGCCTAATATCAAAAAGCGCAAACCCTCTCATAGCCTAAAAGCGGGCTTCCGAGTCTAAAGGGGTTCGGCACGTGTCACACATGTACTGATTGGTCTGATGTACCATCAAACTTTGGAACATCAAGCATTTTAAAATTCTGAGGGAACAGGCCCTCGCCATCCAACTCCTTATCTTCTGCATTCATTCCTTTCCCTGCAGTCAACATATGAGACATTGTTTCTAATTTCTCCTCCATCTTTCTCCACATTGCATCTTCAGGCTTAGGGGCCCTGCCTTTTGCACCTAGCTCCTCATCTTTGAAGAAGTCAAGGTTAAGGTTATGAACTCTTCTTTGTTTCGATGGTGTTGTGGTTCTAGGGTCAGTAATTGGCGGGTGCACCACTTTAGGAGGATCTTCTCTGGCTTGCTCTTGCCCCTTTTATTGTACTTCAGAAGTGTGATGTGGTTGTTCGGTGAGCGGTGTCACTGCAGGTGTGAGGTTTCCCATCATTGTCATAATTCGGGTTCCAAACTCTTCAAACCTCCTTTCTATTTCTTGCGACCTTCTATTCATCTCACCTGTAATAAGAGAATGAGTTGGATTAGCTTCTCTTGATGGGTTAGCCATGTCGATTTTTGCTGAAAATTCTGAAGAGTATGTTTCGCTGCTATCCGAGAGTGATTCAGAACCCTAGTCTGTTACCCTTTCTGGCAATTTGAATACTGGATTCCTGGTTAAGTGACCGCTGGGACCTCTGGACCACTTAGGGGAATCTATGATGGCTGTATCCACACACTATTAGGATGATGTATGAATGGGGTGCAGTGCATGGTCAAACATATGCATGCAAAGTAGATTCTTCCAACCTTATCACTCCCACACACAAGGTCGTGTGGTCTCTTCCTAGGTGAGCTTAGCCCAAGGGACAACAGGAAACCCAATGGACTTGTATGGTGCTCGGCGAAAAGCCGGCAGTATAACCTTTCTTATGTAAAGCACATACGTATGGGTTTTGACCATTGCGTATTCAATCAATTCAAAGAGAATAAGATAGGCCCATCGAGGTTTGAATGCCTTCGATGAGTGACCATCTAATTTGGTTAAATTTTTTTAAAATGCCATGGTCCACATAGCAAGCACAGTATTAAGGCTCATACCACCTAGGGGAAGTATATACTTTTCATTACATGGGCTTTAGTCAAGAGTTGATATTTCATGGCTACCTAAGCATGATCCCTGCCAATGGGTCTAGCCCGTCGTGAGCATACAAAAAAAGGTACTAGACTTGGGCTGGTCATCATCCCTAACACTTTCCCATATTGAATGAACATACGATCATGCTTCGAGAACGTACCGGGGCTAGAAAGGGACACCCTAGCATAGTTCATTCAAAAAGGGATGAAATTTCAATTAAAAACTCATTTATATATTATTAACAAAAATACTTTCAAAGCAAAGTTTCCAAGTCCCCAGTTGTAACACCCCGAATACACCCTAGTCAGATTACGGTAAGTTCAGGGTGTAACGGAAATCGAATATGCAAGAGCTAGGGACGAAAGTGTCAAAAAGGATACAATCGTCATTAATTCAAAAGTTTCGGCGAGTTTTGGTAAATTGGACAATTATATCGTTGTGCCTTAAACAACATGAAAATAATTATTTTGGTGATTTAAAAATGTGTAATTAGATGAAGGAAGTGATTAATTGTAGTAAAAGATGTGGCCGGTTTTAAATGTATAGGGTAAGGGTATTTTGGTCATTTCATAATTATGGGATTAAATTGAATAAATTAGTTAAGTCATGTGAGTCAATGTATGTGATAGAAAAGTGTTATGCCAATTGAAGAAAAAGAGGTAAGTTAAGGGATTAAAAGATAAGTTTGGCATAAAAATCTTTATTGGACCAATCAAAGGGTGACAAGTGGCATTTGGGGGATAAGATTGAATTTATGGTTGTTTGACTCCTTTTGGCTGCACTTAGGCCATTCTTGGCCGGCCAAGGGAAGGGAAATAGAGTGAGGGAATTTTTTTTCCTTCTTCCTAACGCCAAATCCCTTAATTCATGGCCTAAGATGGATTTGTTTAAAGCTTCAAGAAACTAGATGCAAGATTTGGGTTAGGAAAAGGTAAGTGGTTGGTCTTTCTCTCTTCCTCTCCTCTTCTCCTTGAAGATAGATAAGGGTATGTGTAACTTTGAGTTTTGATTGTTTTGTTTTGAGGGAACAAGAGAAGCTAAAGATGGAGTAAGGAAGAAAAGGAGATTGTGCAGCTACTTGAACGGTTCGGGAGCAAAGGAAAAGAGGTTTGGAAACTAGTTCAATTTGATGTGTTTTGATGATAAATAATATGATTTTTTGATATATTTGAATGATATGTGTTGAATCTATGATGATGATAGTGAGTGTTGGCTTTAGATTGTTAAAATTGTGCATGTGAGTAGGATTTGATGAAAATTGTGTTAGAAAACACTTGACCCTTCTTCGGTCATTAGGCTTTATCCAGAGTTTTAGAACTTGAAATAATATGAGATTAGTACCGTTTGAAAGCTAAGACATATTTCTACAAATGTCTTAGAAATAAGCTTGAGCTAATTTTAGCTCTAAGTGTCCCAAACGTGGTCATGAAGTAGAGCTATCTTCTCTGGCCGGGTTCAGGGGAGCAGTATAGATTGTTTTAATCATAACTTAATATTTAAGTGTCCAAATGACCTGAAATTTGTTCCATATGAAATATAACATCCTACGTATCATTTGTTAAGAAGGATGTTTGGCCTAAAAATTAGGTTTAGAGGTCGGTTTAGGTTATTGAAGTTTGAAGTGGAAAGCAGTCCTGACCTTGTGATTCTGTTTTGCTATTTTGGTATGTCACGGTGGCAACCAAATTGGTTACCACCGTGACCAATGCCTAAAGAAGGCAGAATGCTTAATTTTGGACCTCACGGTCACAACCAAGTGGTTGCCACCGTGACCCACCCCTGTTTTGCATATTTTGGGTGTTTTTCCTCCCGAAACGCACCCGAACTTCATTGGAAGTTTTTGGAACTTATCCGAGAGTTTTGTAAAGCATAATCAATTGGTTACAACTTAGGAATACAAGTGACTAGGGTTTTGAATAAGAATTTGGATTAAGATATTTAAAGGTTTAATGAGTCGAACACTTTCGGATTCGTCTAACATTGATATAATTATAGTATCTTAGGAGAGTTGAAGCGAAGTTCTACCACCTTTATTTTGAAGTTGTAGAACTATGGGGTTCTGATTCCCAATTCTTTGGGATACGTAGGAAGCTTGGGGTATTCTTCCAAGTCCGAACCAAAACACCAGGGCTTATTTAGACATAAAGTATAGTGTTTCAATTGAATTCTGTTAGACGCCATGATACTTATTAAAAATAAACGTGATATGTATCTGTCGTTTTACAAAAATATATAAAGTTATTAATGACTCAAGTCTTGAGTAAGATAATGTATAGTTTAAAATTTGCATGTGATATTAAGATGGAATAAAATGAATGTTTAGGTGTGTCTTAACTTAAGTTGAACGAATATTTCGTATATCAAATACCAAACGGTTTTATATGAATGACTGAGTAATAATTAATCCTTAATAAATTGAATAGTACAAGTTCCCTGTGTTGGAATTCTTGAGGTTAACGCATGTGCTTAAAGAAGTAATGTTTATAAAATTGATTATGGACATTATAAGAATAAATATGTTTTTTTTTTGTAAAGTTCATTTAATTAAGAATAACTAGAGTGGGATGCTTGGTTCTCTATCGCGAGCGCGACTCCTTCTTATATCATAAACGTATATCGTACGAGCTTTTAAACATGAGTCTTGACTTGTAATTAACATATGACATATTGTTTCAATTAGGTTATAATATACCATGTGAGCTATGGTTGAGATAAATGGTTAAGCCGTTAATGAATTAAATTATGATTGTAATTAAAGCTTATGGTTGGTTATATTGTTTTTATGAGCCATTGCTTTAGCTTATGTATGAATTATGCGTAACATTGTTATATGACTATACTAAGTGTATGTATTTATGAAAAGTATGAAAATATAATATGTACATCATTAAAAGAAACAAGTATGTATTAGCCTGCATTAGTCGAGTCGTGGATAGTTAGGCATGCCTAATAGAGTTATGTGTTGCTGCAGCTATGTGTACGATTCTGGACCCTGATCAGGTCCCCCGATTGGATCCTTGCGATCCTTCTGTTGAATCTTTCTTAAGATTCTATGTGAATACGTTATTGAACAAAAATGAAAAGAATGTTTTGATGCCTTCAGGTATCTATGTGTTATGTGATGATATCGATACCCTCGGGTATCTATGTGTACTCGTTATCCACCCCTTTTGACTCAGCAGGCAATAAATGAACAAGAGTATGTGATTCAAATAATAAGATGTGAATTGATCAATATATATGATGACTTGTATGCAAGTATGGGATTAAGCAGTTCACAAGAATGTGACCTATGTGTGTGAAGTGGATTAGTGCTTTAAGCACTCATGGGTTTATGGGCTCCGTATGAATCTTTGTTTATGAATAGGATAATACCTTTGTATAAATTGGTATATGTGATCTAATACTCCATTGATTAGAAAGTTATATGGTAAGACCTGGTAAGTAAATTGTATGAAATGAATTTTGGGAACCGTAATGAATGTAAATAAGTGAACAAAATGACATGTATATAATGCGAAATGGTGTATTATTACATAAGTGATTTGTTAACATTGATACATGAAGTGAGTAGTTATTTTGATGACCTACTAGAAAATATCTAACTTATTATGATATATACGATTATACTTTCTGTATTATGTTCTTCTTTGAACTTATCTGACGGTTCTTCTTAGTGGTCGTCTATATTTATGTGTTTCCCACTAAGCTTTATGCTTAGCACGGATTTTCTTTTAATCCGTGTAGGTACCATTGATCAGATCGTTCGAGAGTCCTTCCGCAGCAGTCCAGGCCAGTGCAAGACTATGAAAGGATTTTAGGATAGGATTTGTATAGTCTTCGAAATGTATACAAGATTGGTAGTTATAAATAATAAGTTTGTATAAGTGAATTTAGTTTTGTAAATGATCTATCTGTAGTAAATTCTGGAAAAGTTATACTTTATGGTGTGATTGTGTAATGAATTTAAAGTTAACCATAATGTGTTATTGAAATGAAAGAAATTTTATAATTCATATTTTAGCTTAAAGGTTTATAAGTTTTACTTGGTTGTTCGGTAATGCCCTTGACCGTCGTCGTGAACCACCGGTTCACGGTATGGTTTACTACGTACGGGTAAGGGGTGTTACATTTAGTGGTATCAGAGCCTGGTTTAGTCGGTTCTGGACGACTAGAGTTTAGGGTTCAGTCTGTATAGTTTTTGCATTAGCCAATGCGGAGGTTTTAATTTTGTATAAGTGTTGCGGTAGGAGTGGATAGACGTTGATGACATCAGCAATGAGACAGCTAAGTGTGAGATGTGATAAGTTGTGATCAGTTTATTGTGAATCCGTTTCCTGTTATTAAGGTATTGGACATAGTTGTAGAGATTCTAGTTAGAGATTGTATATAGTACAATATAAGTTATGTATAAGTTTGCCTGAGGGAAAATATGGAATAAAGGATTAGACAGTGCTGAATTTTCTATAATTGAAATTATTTTGAGGATTGTGACACTCTGTACACCTGTCAGTTACTTTACTGATGAGAGCAATTATTTGAATGTAATACATTATGGGTGTTGGGCAACTTGCATTGCCATTATTTGAACTGCATTAATACATTTCATCATTCTGCATACATAAATCATTCAGCATCCATTTCATTTATTTCTGTTGTTCCTTTTTAATGAACATCAGACATGTGCATTTGCCTCAGGTGACAGGAAGGTGACAGAATGTACATTGAGTGTAACAAAGTTGTGTAAGTATAATAAAGAATTAGTTATTCAAACTAGAAAAAAAAAAGGTGAAGGATTATTGAATGTGTATAAGTATGATAGGAGATTTGTGTCTGTAAGATTGGTGGGTTTGACCCTTCTTTGTTAAGGAATTAAGGTATAAAATGGGCTGAGATTTTTATATATATATTTGGAAAGGAATGAAATTGTATCTGATTAAGATTGACTTATTGGTTATAGATTTGAACCTATTTATAAGAGTGAATAAGACTGTGAACTTTTATGTAGGATAGTCAAATAATAGTTACTATAAAATCTATGTGATGTTTCAGAAGTCATAGCCAATCGTAAATAGTGATACTGCTAATTTAGAAGCGAACTGTTATAGATTGTTTTGATTAAGAGAGGAGTTTAGTGAATGTGTGAGTAATTCTGTATTTAAAGGATGAGACGTTCCATGAGGAAGGAGCTAAGTGAAAGATTTTCATGATAAGCATAGGTTAAAGGTAAATACACATAAAGATATATGATGAATTGAATATTAAGAGTATGTGTATGTCATGATTGTATTGGAATTTGAATAAGGAATAATTCGATGAAAGAGGTTATATGTACATATGATGTGATAAGGTGGATTGAGAATGACATTTGGGACCTGATAGTAACAAAATGTAAACGATTTGTACCTCAAATTTGGAGAAGCTTGTTTGAAAAGACGGATTTTCGGATATATGTAATGATACTAGTAATAATGATTTGGACTGTATGATGACTATGTACGGTGGCATATTGTGACAATGACAGTTGATACGGATATTGAGGGGACAATTTGCTAATTGGATAGTAACGTTGAAGATTTCTCAAGCAGATTATTATTGTTTCGAGATAATAACCATTTGGAACAAGGAACAATCAGAAATTTAAGTAAACATTGAAAAGCTGTATAAATCATACTATGTGACAGGAAGTAATAATAGTGGAGTATCTGAGAAACAAAGTGTAATTATTATATGATAAGTATAATGTTAGTGTGGGTAAGTGTAGTGATAAAGATTTTTATATGCAAAAATCAGATATAAGTGAATTTCGAGGACGAAATTCTTTTAAGGAGGGTAGATTTGTAACACCCCGAATACACCCTAGTCAGATTACGGTAAGTTCAGGGTGTAACGGAAACCGAATATGCAAGAGCTAGGGACGAAAGTGTCAAAAAGGATACAATCGTCATTAATTCAAAAGTTTCGGCGAGTTTTGGTAAATTGGACAATTATATCGTTGTGCCTTAAACAACATGAAAATAATTATTTTGGTGATTTAAAAATGTGTAATTAGATGAAGGAAGTGATTAATTGTAGTAAAAGATGTGGCCGGTTTTAAATGTATAGGGTAAGGGTATTTTGGTCATTTCATAATTATGGGATTAAATTGAATAAATTAGTTAAGTCATGTGAGTCAATGTATGTGATAGAAAAGTGTTATGCCAATTGAAGAAAAAGAGGTAAGTTAAGGGATTAAAAGATAAGTTTGGCATAAAAATCTTTATTGGACCAATCAAAGGGTGACAAGTGGCATTTGGGGGATAAGATTGAATTTATGGTTGTTTGACTCCTTTTGGCTGCACTTAGGCCATTCTTGGCCGGCCAAGGGAAGGGAAATAGAGTGAGGGAATTTTTTTTCCTTCTTCCTAACGCCAAATCCCTTAATTCATGGCCTAAGATGGATTTGTTTAAAGCTTCAAGAAACTAGATGCAAGATTTGGGTTAGGAAAAGGTAAGTGGTTGGTCTTTCTCTCTTCCTCTCCTCTTCTCCTTGAAGATAGATAAGGGTATGTGTAACTTTGAGTTTTGATTGTTTTGTTTTGAGGGAACAAGAGAAGCTAAAGATGGAGTAAGGAAGAAAAGGAGATTGTGTAGCTACTTGAACGGTTCGGGAGCAAAGGAAAAGAGGTTTGGAAACTAGTTCAATTTGATGTGTTTTGATGATAAATAATATGATTTTTTGATATATTTGAATGATATGTGTTGAATCTATGATGATGATAGTGAGTGTTGGCTTTAGATTGTTAAAATTGTGCATGTGAGTAGGATTTGATGAAAATTGTGTTAGAAAACACTTGACCCTTCTTCGGTCATTAGGCTTTATCCGGAGTTTTAGAACTTGAAATGATATTAGATTAGTACCGTTTGAAAGCTAAGACATATTCCTACAAATGTCATAGAAATAAGCTTGAGCTAATTTTAGCTCTAAGTGTCCCAAAAGTGGTCATGAAGTAGAGCTATCTTCTCTGGCCGGGTTCAGGGGAGCAGTATAGATTGTTTTAATCATAACTGAATATTTAAGTGTCCAAATGACCTGAAATTTGTTCCATATGAAATCTAACATCCTATGTATCATTTGTTAAGAAGGATGTTTGGCCTAAAAATGAGGTTTAGAGGTCTGTTTAGGTTATTGAAGTTTGAAGTGGAAAGCAGTCCTGACCTTGTGATTCTGTTTTGCTATTTTGGTATGTCACGGTGGCAACCAAATTGGTTACCACCATGACCAATGCCTAAAGAAGGCAGAATGCTTAATTTTGGACCTCACGGTCACAACCAAGTGGTTGCCACCGTGACCCACCCCTGTTTTGCATATTTTGGGTGTTTTTCCTCCCGAAACGCACCCGAACTTCATCGGAAGTTTTTGGAACTTATCCGAGAGTTTTGTAAAGCATAATCAATTGGTTACAACTTAGGAATACAAGTGACTAGGGTTTTGAATAAGAATTTGGATTAAGATATTTAAAGGTTTAATAAGTCGAACACTTTCGGATTCGTCTAACATTGATATAATTATAGTATCTTAGGAGAGTTGAAGCGAAGTTCTACCACCTTTATTTTGAAGTTGTAGAACTACGGGGTTCTGATTCCCAATTCTTTGGGATACGTAGGAAGCTTGGGGTATTCTTCCAAGTCCGAACCAAAACACCAGGGCTTATTTAGACATAAAGTATAGTGTTTCAATTGAATTCTGTTAGACGCCATGATACTTATTAAAAATAAACGTGATATGTATCTGTCGTTTTACAAAAATATATAAAGTTATTAATGACTCAAGTCTTGAGTAAGATAATGTATAGTTTAAAATTTGCATGTGATATTAAGATGGAATAAAATGAATGTTTAGGTGTGTCTTAACTTAAGTTGAACGAATATTTCGTATATCAAATACCAAACGGTTTTATATGAATGACTGAGTAATAATTAATCCTTAATAAATTGAATAGTACAAGTTCCCTGTGTTGGAATTCTTGAGGTTAACGCATGTGCTTAAAGAAGTAATGTTTATAAAATTGATTATGGACATTATAAGAATAAATATGTTTTTTTTTGTAAAGTTCATTTAATTAAGAATAACTAGAGTGGGATGCTTGGTTCTCTATCGCGAGCGCGACTCCTTCTTATGTCATAAACGTATATCGTAGGAGCTTTTAAACATGAGTCTTGACTTGTAATTAACATATGACATATTGTTTCAATTAGGATATAATATACCATGTGAGCTATGGTTGAGATAAATGGTTAAGCCGTTAATGAATTAAATTATGATTGTAATTAAAGCTTATGGTTGGTTATATTGTTTTTATGAGCCATTGCTTTAGCTTATGTATGAATTATGCGTAACATTGTTATATGACTATAATAAGTGTATGTATTTATGAAAAGTATGAAAATATAATATGTACATCATTAAAAGAAACAAGTATGTATTAGCCTGCATCTTGGCCGAAATACACAAGGAGAAGGATTCTTCCTTGCTTGCTTGTGACTTTGAGCATTGATTACACATAGTAGAAGGACAAGATCAAGTCTTGTGGCTTCAAACTAATTCCATTACACAATACATATTTAGTAAGCTAGCACTTTCGGTTTTGAGCCGTCTTTGCGAGTGTGTGTGTGAGAATAGAGAGGAGTGGCGAAAAAGGCTGTTCCTTAGCATTGGTGGTGAACATCTAAGGTGGACAAGATCATCTAAATTGCTGGTCATCATCAAATTCAATTTGAAAGGCATCTAAAGTTGTAAGTTATTAAAACCCTAAAATTGCATGTTTCCGATTCTTGTCATGGAATAGTTTGGCATGTATGATCAAATTTTTTTTGTTTTCCGCTGCGTGATCATCATACACATACCATGACATATTCCATCAGTGGTATCAGAGCCTAAACATGCTTATTTTAGTGCTTTAGGTGCATGAAATAATTAATTAAAAATCGTTACTTTTAATACATGCAATGCTGAAATTTTCTGTTTTGAGTTTTTTGCATTGTTTTGGTGTAAAAACGATTTTAATTGATTAGATAGGTATTATAATTAATATGACATGTTAATATACTGTCCTTAGGTTGTTTAGGGGCTGTTAATGGTCAGATTTAATTATGTATACCTGATGGTACATGTTAATGTTAAAACTAGGTGCATTAAGGCATGTTAATTGAAATTTTAACAACTAGTTTTATATATTAAATGTAAAATTGGTTTTGGCATGTTTGTAAGTGTTTTTAAAATATTAAATATCAGGTCTGGACATTATTTAAATATGGTTTTAATTCTGGTCCATGACAAATTAATTGATTAATTTTAAAATCACTTAAAACATGACTAGTTTGTGTTTGTTACATGTTTAATCAACATTGTTTTGTTTTGATTTGATTAAAATGGTAAAAACACATTTAGATCAGATTGGTACAGAATGTTAAATCAATATTTATGACCTTATTTAGATTATTAAATGACTCATAAAATTGATTTAAGTGTTTGTGCATTTTTGGCATCACATAAGCATTAAACAACTAGTTTTTGTTGTTTGTTTGTTTTTATATGCATGCCATGTTTTATATATATGTTCTTCATGATTTTATGCTTTAATTCATGTTGGTACATATTATATGTATTTTTAATGTTTATGGGCTGAATGGCATAAAATTAAAAATGGCAAAATTGGAAATAACACTAGAGTTGATTTATGGCACAAATCTAACTAGTTTGTGTTTTGGGCTTTTAAGAGAACTTATTCAATAAGAGGATTTAGTCCATTGGGTCTCGGCCCAGGCCCATCATAGGGTCATCTCTTAAAGGTTCAAGTACACAATTTCCATTAATGGGCTTGGCTAATTTAATTAAAATTGGACTTTGTTTGATCCATGAATGTTATGTATATTAATTTGCTTGTTTGGTGTGATAAATGGATATGCATGGTGCATTCATGGGCCCTGGGTTTTTGTAATTAATTATGGCCTGCGAGCCATTATGTATTATTGTAAAAGTTTCATTTATTTCTTAGAATAGAATTTACTTGAAGACTTTGTAAATCAAGATGAAGCCCACCGGAGTGGTGAAGCCCAACTAAGAAGATTCTTGTGTAATAGTATAGAATCTTAGTTGTAGGTTTTATGGGCCCATGTTTGTCACGCTTTACTTTATGCAATTATTTATATATGCATGCTATGAATGGATGACAAAGCGTATGCCATGTAAGCCGTAATAAAATGAATCCCTAAAATAGTAAGTCATAAAGTTGCCTTCCTAATTCGAAACATGTCAAGGCATCGATCATCGGTAACGTAGACTAGGAGTCCTAGATGCGCCCGATTATCTTTGTGAGGCATGAGTTGTGAATGTAGGTTGGACTTAACATGGAAAGGGATGCCCGGACCTAGGCAACTAATAAATGGGTTTGTGCTATAACATCTTAAGATGTTAGCCCATTTGATCCAAGAGTCATGTACGAATCATGATTGGAGTTATCCTACCTAAGTAACTTAACTTGTTAGGTGTACAAGCTCAGCTTGACTAATAAGGTTGTTGTGAAAAGTGGATCTTGGCCCACATTAAATCACTAACGCGAATTATTTAAAGGGATATTAATTCGGTTTGTGGGATTATTAATAAGACCTCATTTAATCTTGCTAAATTTTATTGTAGATTGAAAAATGGCATCTTCAAACAACAATTTCTCATTGCGATCGGTCCTTGAAAAGGACAAATTGAATGGCACCAATTTCATAGACTGGTCTCGAAACTTAAGGATAGTTCTTAAGCAAGAGAAAAAGTCGTATGTTTTGGATGCACCCTTGCCTCAAGAACCTGGAAGGAACGCCTCTGCGGTTCAAAGGGAAACTTTTGAGACCAAGAAGAGCGACTCCAATGATGTGACCTGTTTGATGCTAGCCACTATGGTGCCTGACTTGCAAAAGCAATTTATGGACCAAGAGGCGTATGCGATCATGGTGCACTTAAAGGAGATGTTCCAAGAGCAAGCTCGTCACGAGAGGTTTGTGACAACTAAGGCCTTAATTTCCTGTAAGATGGCTGCAGGTACTCCTGTTAGTACGCATGTACTCAAGATGAAAGGGTATCTTGATACTCTTGAGAAGCTTGAGGTACAAGTACCAAAGGAATTGGCTACTGACTTGATTTTAGGATCATTGGCTGATGATTATGATCCATTTGTAATGAATTATAACATGCATGCGATGAACAAGTCAGTTACTGAGCTTCATGGGATGCTTAAGAATGCTGAAGAAAACATTCGAAAAACTAATCCCATACTGATGGTTCAAGGGGGCATTAAGAAGGGACCGGCTAAGGGAAAAGGAAAGGGAAAGGCAAAACCCAAGAATGACCTGGCTCGGTTCAAGTCAAATGGGAGCGCACCTCAGGCCCAATCCAAGCCCAAGGCGCAAAAGCCCAAGGAGAGCGAGAGCACTTGCTTCCATTGCAACAAAATAGGGCATTGGAAGAAGAATTGCGCTCTCTTCAAGGAAGAACAAAAAAAGAATGGAGCCAAGGCGTCCAGTTCAGGTATTTTTGTTGTTGAAATTAACCTTTCTATTTCTACCACTTGGGTACTAGATACCGGTTGTGGTTCTCACATTTGTTCAAATGTGCAGGGGCTAAGAAATAGGAGATTACTTGGGAAGAATGAAGTGGACCTCCGTGTGGGGAATGGAGCACGAGTTGCTGCCATGGAGATAGGCGACTATCAACTCACTTTACCTTCAGGACTTTGTTTAATTTTGAAAAATTGTTATTATGTGCCTGCTATGAGCAGAAACATTATTTCAGTTTCATTATTGGATTTGGATGAATTTGATTTTGTTATTAAAAATGGCAATGCTCATATTCGTCGCCAAGGCATTTCATATGGCAATGCCATGTTGCAAAATGGCCTTTATATCCTTGACCTATCAAACAAAGAGTCCATATACAACATTAATACAAAGAGGGTTAAATCAAATGAGTTAAACCCTACTTACTTCTGGCATTGTCGTTTAGGACATGCAAACGAAAAACGCATTTCAAGACTCCACAAAACTGGAGTGCTTGGGTCATTTGACTTAGAATCTTATGATACATGCGAGCCATGTTTGCATGGAAAATTGACAAAGAGTCCTTTTAACAAGAAAGGTGAGAGGACTAATGGCTTATTGGAGCTAATACATACCGATGTATGTGGACCATTAAGTACACAAGCCAGAGGTGGTTTTAGCTACTTCGTGACATTCACAGATGACTTCAGTAGATATGGCTATGTCTATCTAATGAAGCATAAATCTGAAACTTTTGAGAAATTCAAAGTGTTTAAAAACGAAGTAGAAAACCAACTTGGCAAAAGTATAAAAGCAATTCGGTCAGATCGAGGTGGCGAATATTTAAGCCAAGAGTTTGACTGTCATCTAAAGGAGTGTGGTATTATATCACAGCTCACTCCTCCTGGAACACCACAATGGAATGGTGTGTCCGAAAGGAGAAATCGAACTCTATTGGACATGGTTCGATCTATGATGAGTCAAGCAAATCTTCCTGTCTCTTTTTGGGGCTATGCATTAGAAACTGCTGCGTTTCTACTAAACCGTATTCCAACTAAAGCAGTTGAAAAGACACCATACAAGGTATGGACTGGGAAAGAACCCAATATGTCATTTCTCAGGATTTGGGGCTGTGAATCACATGTTAAGAAATTAACATCTGACAAACTAGAGTCCAAATCCACTGTCTGCTTATTTGTTGGTTATCCCAAAGAAACAAAGGGATACTACTTTTACTCACAAACCGAGAACAAAGTATTTGTTGCTCGCAAGGCTGTTTTCTTGGAAAAGGAGTTCCTTCTCAAGAAAGACAGTGGGAGTAAAGTAGAACTTGGAGAAATTCAAACGCCACAAACTCCTATACAGGATGAATTGGAAATGGGATCAAGTTCACAACCAATTGTGGAACAAGAACCCATTGCACAAGTACCTAGAAGGTCCGGTAGGGTACGTCAGGAGATTGAGAGATATGGTTTTCTAATCACTGACAGTGACACTATTGAGTTAGTAGATCGTGAGGATCCTACTACCTACCGAGAAGCTATTGAAAGCCCAGACTCGAAAAATTGGCTTGAAGCCATGAAATCCGAGATGCAATCAATGTACGATAACCAGGTTTGGACCTTGGTTGATCCACCACAAGGTGCTAAAGTAATTGAATGCAAGTGGCTATTTAAACTCAAAGCTGATAAGACCTACAAAGGTAGACTAGTAGCGAAAGGTTTTCGACAAACACATGGTGTAGACTATGATGAAACCTTTTCGCCTGTAGTCATGCTCAAGTCCATTAGGATCTTGCTTGCCATAGCTGCATATCATGATTATGAGATATGGCAAATGGATGTCAAAACTGCTTTCCTCAATGGAAATTTACTAGAGGAGGTGTTTATGACACAGCCTGAAGGTTTTGTCAATCCCAAGCATCCTAAGAAGGTTTGCAAGCTTCAGAAATCCATTTATGGATTAAAGCAAGCATCCCGAAGTTGGAATCTTCGTTTTGATGAGGCAGTCAAAGAATTTGACTTCGTCAAGAACGAGGATGAGCCTTGTGTATACAAGAAGGTTAGTGGGAGCATAGTAGTATTTCTGGTCCTGTATGTGGACGACATCCTTCTCATTGGGAATGACATTCCAACATTGCAAAAGGTTAAGCAATGGTTGGGGAAATGTTTCTCAATGAAAGACTTAGGTGAAGCTGAGACAATACTTGGCATTCGGATCTACAGAGATAGATCGAATCGGCTATTGGGACTAAGTCAAGAAAAGTACATAGACAAGGTACTAAAGCATTTTAGTATGGGAGACTCAAAGAAAGGGTACATACCTTTGGCTTTGGGAGTTCCTTTAACTAAAGAACAGTGCCCTAAAACCAAAGAGGAAAGGGACAACATGAGTAGAATCCCATATGCATCTGCTATTGGATCTATCATGTACGCTATGTTATGTACTAGGTTGGATGTTGCTCATGCACTGAGTATAACCAGTAGGTTTCAGCAAGACCCTGGTGAAAAGCACTGGTCTGCTGTAAAAGGGATTCTAAAGTACCTACGAAGGACTAAGGATCACTTCTTGGTGTATGGTGGTCAGGAAGAGCTCGTCATACAAGGCTATGCCGATGCTGCTTTTCAAACCAGCACTCAGGACTCAAGATCGCAATCTGGATTCGTTTTTGTTTTAAACGGTGCTGCTGTCAGCTGGAGAAGCTCAAAGCAAGAGACCGTTGCCGACTCAACTACAGAATCTGAGTATATTGCAGCAAGTGAGGCTGCAAAAGAGGCTGTTTGGATTAGAAATTTCATTTCTGGATTAGGAGTGGTCCCAAGCATCCTAGATCCATTAGAAATTTTTTGTGACAACAACGGGGCCATTGCACAGGCCAAGGAGCCCCGGTCACACCAGAAATCCAAACACATACTCAGGAGGTACCACCTGATCAGAGAAATCATTGATCGTGGGGACGTCAAGGTCAGCAAGATAGCAAGTGAAGACAATGTAGCAGATCCTTTGACGAAACAGTTGCGCCCAAATCTGCACGAAGCTCATTTGAGATCATTCGGTCTTAGGGCTATGCCCAATTGGGACTAGTGCTAGTGGGAGATTGTTAGTGTAAGCCCTAGCCCCAACACATTGTAATAAAACACTTTAGTTAATAAATGAGGCATTTGTTTTATCCATTGAATTCCTGTGCATGTCAATTGATAGAACTATCCAAGAATGTTGTTTCAGTTTAAGTTATCATGTGTGAGGCACATGGTTGTAAGACCTTGAAACAAATGAGACTTCATTCTAAATATCCCTAGTCAGTCATTGTTATGGCAATAACAAATGAATTAAGACTAGTATGCTCTCTCTGATTAGTTGAGTTCTGTCTTACGGATCATAAGGACAAAAGTGTCGATCAGAGATCATAGATACATGTTTGTAACATGGTATTTGGATACGATCCACACATGAGAACACTACATGGTACAAGTCATAAGTGTTCATCATATGCAAGTTTTGTATCGGAGTTCTTAGACCTAAAATCTCTATGAAACTCTTTATGAATTACTGTGTACTTTGACATACACCTAACGTGCTCGTAACTGAGTGATAAGTATGGGTATGCTTGGGTATGCATTGATTCATGTTAGAGAGCATGAGAGAAGTGAAGGGATTACCCCTCTCTACAAGAGAGAAAATATCATCGGCCACTTGATCAGTGAACTGAGAAGTGTATGGCCATACCGAGATGAAATAATGAGTAACCATTATTTATCTGAGAGTTCAGTGTCACTGGAATATCAAGAAAGGAATTAACTTACATATAAGGATGACTAGTTCCATGCCTTATATTAATTCTGATATTTATGGGTAAGGGACTATATAAAATTGCATTAGGTCACTAAATGCCAATTGCATTTTCATTTAATTTGGAATGCTATAATATCTTGCTAGAGAATATATATAGCCTTTGAATTAATTCTTAATTCATTGCCAATATTAAATGGACCTATAGGATCGCACACAAAGCATTGGGCTTAAAATACTTTAATAAAGTATTGAGCATTAATTTAGGCTTTTAATTTAAGTCAAATTAATGTATATGTAATGGGTATTTAATTGCTAATGGACCTTGGTCCATGAGAGAGGAAATTCGGCCCACATGGGTTTAATTTCAATTAATTAATTATGTTGTATTAATTAATTTAATTGAGTATTAAATCCTAAGATATTTAAGTCAAACTAAATCACTTAATAATGGGATGACCTAGCCGAAATTCCAAAGGATATATACCATGGGAATTTCAGCACATGTTAAATGGTAAGTGATTAGTTTGATTAATACATCTTAAGGTTTTATTTCAAATCAATTTGAATTTTAAATTCAAAAGGGATTGAGCTAATATTTACTACTGATCTTTAGGAAGTGTTTAAGGTGGAATTAACTATCTCAAGGTAGGAAAATTCGGATTAAAAGACTTGCCATAAGGAGGGGTATATATTAGATAAGAATAAAACCCTAAGAGAGGAAAAAAAGAGTGGTGGCTAGGTTTTGCGTGAAACATCTCTCTCTCTCTCATTTTTTTCTTCTTGGCCGAAATACACAAGGAGAAGGATTCTTCCTTGCTTGCTTGTGACTTTGAGCATTGATTACACATAGTAGAAGGACAAGATCAAGTCTTGTGGCTTCAAACTAATTCCATTACACAATACATATTTAGTAAGCTAGCACTTTCGGTTTTGAGCCGTCTTTGCGAGTGTGTGTGTGAGAATAGAGAGGAGTGGCGAAAAAGGCTGTTCCTTGGCATTGGTGGTGAACATCTAAGGTGGACAAGATCATCTAAATTGCTAGTCATCATCAAATTCAATTTGAAAGGCATCTAAAGTTGTAAGTTATTAAAACCCTAAAATTGCATGTTTCCGATTCTTGTCATGGAATAGTTTGGCATGTATGATCAAATTTTTTTGTTTTCCGCTGCATGATCATCATACACATACCATGACATATTCCATCAGAGTCGTGGATAGTTAGGCATGCCTAATAGAGTTATGTGTTGCTGCAGCTATGTGTACGATTCTGGACCCTGATCAGGTCCCCCGATTGGATCCTTGCGATCCTTCTGTTGAATCTTTCTTAAGATTCTATGTGAATACGTTATTGAACAAAAATGAAAAGAATGTTTTGATGCCTTCAGGTATCTATGTGTTATGTGATGATATCGATACCCTCGGGTATCTATGTGTACTCGTTATCCACCCTTTTTGACTCAGCAGGCAATAAATGAATAAGAGTATGTGATTCAAATAATAAGATGTGAATTGATCAATATATATGATGACTTGTATGCAAGTATGGGATTAAGCAGTTCACAAGAATGTGACCTATGTGTGTGAAGTGGATTAGTGCTTTAAGCACTCATGGGTTTATGGGCTCCGTATGAATCTTTGTTTATAAATAGGATAATACCTTTGTATAAATTGGTATATGTGATCTAATACTCCATTGATTAGAAAGTTATATGGTAAGACCTGTGTAAGTAAATTGTATGAAATGAATTTTGGGAACCGTAATGAATGTAAATAAGTGAACAAAATGACATGTATATAATGCGAAATGGTGTATTATTACATAAGTGATTTGTTAACATTGATACATGAAGTGAGTAGTTATTTTGATGACCTACTAGAAAATATCTAACTTATTATGATATATACGATTATACTTTCTGTATTATGTTCTTCTTTGAACTTATCTGACGGTTCTTCTTAGTGGTCGTATATATTTATGTGTTTCCCACTAAGCTTTATGCTTAGCACGGATTTTCTTTTAATCCGTGTAGGTACCATTGATCGGATCGTTCGAGAGTCCTTCCGCAGCAGTCCAGGCCAGTGCAAGACTATGAAAGGATTTTAGGATAGGATTTGTATAGTCTTCGAAATGTATACAAGATTGGTAGTTATAAATAATAAGTTTGTATAAGTGAATTTAGTTTTGTAAATGATCTATCTGTAGTAAATTCTGGAAAAGTTATACTTTATGGTGTGATTGTGTAATGAATTTAAAGTTAACCATAATGTGTTATTGAAATGAAAGAAATTTTATAATTCATATTTTAGCTTAAAGGTTTATAAGTTTTACTTGGTTGTTCGGTAATGCCCTTGACCGTCGTCGTGAACCACCGGTTCACGGTATGGTTTACTACGTACGGGTAAGGGGTGTTACACCAGTAGCCACTGTGATACACACCAAACCTGCGCAGTTTCTTAGAGGCCAGCTTTTAGAAGAGGGTTTGCGTCTATTTTTGGCATCAAAAGGTGTTTTGGAGTCACCACCCAATAAAACATTGGAAAAGTTTCGTCTTGCATCATTAAGCCTAATATTATGCATGTTCGTCTAATTTGGGCTGTCAAGAAAGCATCTTGGAATCACCTTCCAATACGGTGCTGGAAGGGTCATCTAGCCTTTTGAAGCCTAAGACTATGGATATGTGTCTATTTTGGGCCATAAGAGTATCTTGGATTTACCTTTCAATAAAAAGTTCAAAGGGTCATCTAACCTCATAATGCCTAATACTATATAAATGCGTCTATTTTATGCTGTCATGAGAGTATTTTGGAATTACCTTCCCATAGAACATTGAAAGGGTCATCCAACCTCATAAAGTCTAAGACCGAAGAGAGTTTGGAACTTCGCTCTTATTCATACCTTGGTTAAAGTTATAAGTGAGTTTTTAGTTAAGCTTCTATTTCTTTTCTCATTCAATTCACGCAATCAATTAAATCACAAACAACGATCCTTTAGGCATCATTAAAGAAAAATTGATAAAATACATTAATTTAAAGTTAAATTGAGAGTTTAGAAGATAAACGATACATAAAGAAGTCTAAGAAAAATGAACTGAAAAGTTATGCCCATGTTGTCTATTTTTGCTTTTCTTTTATCATCCTCGGCCAAAATAAGCTCACAAAACCCATCACAAAAATATGTTAAATGTTAAATGAAAAAATAAATTGAATATTAAATGCTAAAAAATTAATAAGTAAAACAATAAAGGAGTATTACTTGTATAGAAAATGCATGGCGTGATGAGAGAAAAGAAATACTAAAAAAAAGAAGCAGCAAAGCATAGAAAAGAGTCAAGGATGGGTAAGAAAGACCGAGCGACGGGCGTCTGAAAACTTACCAATGGGAGGAAGGAGGTTTCCCCGACTCGCTTGACCGGCGACCGTCGGTGGGGTATTTTTCTCTTCGGTCATCACCAGAACCAAAAAACAAGAGGGAAACTCCATAGATGTATGTTTAAAGCTCCAACTTCACATTCTTTACATATTTCTTAGCTCAAAGCCACCAAATAATATTAGAAATAGTTCACAAAGAAGGGTTATCAACAAAATAATACAAATTAACCAAATTCACATTTCATCAAGATATGCATATCACATCACAATCTTGAGGTTAAAGCATGATTAAGCCAATCGTGATCTAAGATGTTTACCCTCAGAACTTGGATCTCTGGAGAGTGATGAAACCATAAGTTCTTACCTTGAACTTCACACAATCAGATTAAGAACTAACGAGAAAATTACTTTCTCTCTCTACTTTCTCTAAGAATTCTATGACAATAAAAATTGGAGCAAACCAAGAAATGGGAATTAATTTCTCTTCCTTATTTGAACTCTTTGATTTTTAGAAAACATATTTTGAAAGAAAAGGTGGACAAAGAATATTTAAATTCTAGGAAAACTATTTTTACTCATCCACCAAAAACTACAACTCCTTTTTAGGTTAGAAATCATGTCAATTTATAGGCATCCCTACCCTTAAAAAACTGGATTTCAGAAATATTTGAGGAGGAACATCAGTAATTTCGAAATCAAACCCCTAAAATCCCTCAATAAACGCAGGAAATCTGATCCTAGATCCTTAAAATTAGTATTCCAGAATTCCTGTAGAAGGCAATCTAGATATACGATAACAGATCACGACCGACGGGCGTCGCTTAAATGCACGACGGCCATCGCTTGTTAAAATAAACTGAGTACCAATCCTACCATTCGACAGTCTATCCTTTAGGGAGGGGGCTTCCCTCTGAGCTACCGACAAACGTCTATCATTTGGTAGTCCATCCCTTTTGAGGCATTCTCAGACAGGTGTCTTTCACGACAGTGACGGCTGTCACTCGCTTGAGCAATAAGCATCATTCGCTAAATTACCGACAGGTGTTGAAAGGAACAACAAGTGCCCCTTGCCATAGCGATGGGCATCGCTCGTGAGGGATGACCCATCTTGGGGTCCATCCTCCGCATGGGACAGGCATAAGTATCCTCACAAATGCCATGATTGAAAACTGGAGCCACGATTAACGCACATTTAATCGGCATCAAAGCCGCGGTTGTTGGATGTTAGATGTGATTATCGCTAGCTTGTTGGCATGAAGAATCACAGTTGTTTGGATGGTGACTAATGCACATTTTATTGGCATAAAAGTCACGATTAGTGTGATCAGCGCACATTTGATTATCCTGAAGACTACTATTGAAAATTTGGGCCACGATTAACGCACATTTAATCGGCATGAAAATCATGGCTGTTGGATGTTAGATGTGATTATCGCCAGCTTTTCAGCATGAAGAACCACAGTGATTGGGTGTGATTATCGTTAGCTTGTCGGCATGAAGAACCAAAGTTGATTGGGTGTGATCATTGCCAACTTATCGGTATGAAGAACCACATTTGATTGGGTGTGATTATCACCAGCTTGTCAGCATGAAGAACCACAGTTGATTGGGTGTGATTATCGTACATTTAATCGGCATGAAAATCACAATTGGTGTGATCAACGCACATTTGATCGGCATGAAGATCATGATTGGAAATTGCGAGCATATTGAAGAGATCTCATTCTTGTTAAGTAATGGATTCCCTGTCAATGTATAGATTTTTTTTTCAATTTGTTGCGTCAAAGCATGAATTCATTGTCAAATTTCATCATATTTTGATATCTTGTTATTCGTGTCAAATTCTTTATTTATTTTTATTGTTATTTAATTTATCTTTTATTTACCTTTTATCATTTTTCTATCTAGTATGTATTTTTGGAATAAAAAAAAATTAAGTGAAAACATAAAAATGTAACTAAATAATGAAGAATTTATACATCAAAAGGTGTCCAAATATAAATCTACCTGAACATGCCCAGCCTAAGGGGAATAAGACTCATAATCTTCAAAAGGATTTGATGACTTTTATGAGGACGAAAAACTATGGGTACTGGAGGGAACCTGGAGCTTAAAAGTCAATCAGGCCGAGCTCTAGAAGAGAATGGCTGGTGACCGGAGGTGGACGGCTGAAGAGTGATGTCTTTTGAAGGAGCTCGTAAAGCAATTGGATGCTCTGGCTGCAGTGGCTGGTGAAGTTGAACCTCCATTTGACCTTCTGCAAATGAGTATACACACTCTCCTAGGAATCTCACGAAGTCGGAGACACCCTCCTGTAATCTATTGACAGCCTGGGTTTGCCCAGTCATCTGCAGCCGGGATCGTTCCACCATGTGTGCAAAGCGGGCCTCTATCTCACCTCGTATCTCTCTGAGGACTCCTGATACGCTCGGGAAGGCACTCTCTATCCTCTCTGTGCAAAGCCTCACCTTGCCAACCGACTGGTCAACCATCTGGATGTCCTTCGTCAATCCTCTGTGCTGTCTTGGCCTGGGAACTCCTCAAAGCACCCTCCAGCTGATCAATTTGCTCTCTCTGAGCATCTAGGTGATCGGCCCGCCTAGTTACCATCTCCTCTAGTCTCGTGAATGTCTCATCCATGCATTGGTTTAGTACGGCTACAATAGCAGTCATGGCAGCTATGATGTCTTGTGCTGATGACTGAGTAAATGATGGTGCGGGCTCCTTCTGAAGCTGGATCGGGGGTGGAACCATAGAGGTGGAGGCCCCTGGATGATTTGGGTAACTGTATGGGTGGTACCTCTTCTCTACTCTAGCCTTTGCTCAGGATGAAGATGGTACCCGACATCTCCATAGGACCCTGCTGTGAAGCTGGAGTGCTGATCATCTAGTTGATGTCGAAGTCCATGCCCATCCACACAGGTGTAAAGGGCTCCTCTGGCTGTGGCTGATGTTGGTGAGGCTAGTCCTCCCCAGGATGCTGCTGTTACCCAAATTGCGGCTCCTCTGGCTCCTTGGCCACTAGCTAGAATGGAGTCAAGTGAAAAAGGTGCCTAGTCTCTGCCACTGTTAGCAACTTGTATTCACCTACATATCTCGGTACCTAGGCCACCATCCTCATAGTCTAAGCTACCCCATATCTATGTATATGTCATCATCCAGTGGAGGTCTAAAGTGATCAACATCAACTCCCAAGTAAAGTAACACCCTGTTAATTACTCCCCGAGCACATATAAACGGGGTTGTCCCTCTAGCCAAGCGTACCAGATTAGCCAAGATCTCGTGGCTAATATTCAAGCGCCTACCTATAACCATGACCCACAAACTCCATACCTCGGCTGAGTTGCCTATGCTTGGGTTCCTACTCTGGCCAAGTATGAGCTGGACAAGGCCTTATATAGACACCAGATGCCCTGTGAAGAGAGCATAGTGCTCTTCGACGTATCATGATCATACAGTATCTCTAATATAGAAATAACCACCTAGTGTGGCCTATAAACTACTCTCTCTGTGATCGAGGCATCTATACCGGCTGGCAATCCTAGTGTGTGGGCGAAGGCCCTGCGAGTGAAACTAAAATGGTGGCCTCGGACTCTAAACAGGATGACCCCCTCCTCGGTGTCAGTCTTCTGAACACTCTCGAAATGGAGTGTAGCTATAAAATCCCTCGATATCTTAAGGTACATCCGGAATGATGGCCTTAGGAACTCTGTCAACCCCGCGGCCTCCAAGAGTCTATCCACCTCATCCAACATCCACATCTGTTGGAGGAATGGCCTGGACATGTATCTACTAGACCGGAACTGAGCCTGTACCAATGCCTCAAACCTCTCTCTCTAGTCCGGAGTCATCCACTCTGGAGTTGGGATCTCCGGGTGCCCTGTGGTTGGTTATGTCTCGGAGGCATCCTATAGGAAAAGTCAAAATTTACTTTGTTCGAAGTCATTTGACCTTATTGGGAGACTTAAATGAGTCTTCATTCTATTACTTAACATTTTGCCTGGAATGTGGCTTACCAAAATTTTTTGGTGATATCCTGAAAAGGATATGCCGAATCAAAGAAATAGGCAACATTCCAGCAAGAATATACCTCAAATTACCCGTACAAATTCAAAATAAAGGATAGGCCTAGGCCCCAATGACCAAATTTTCATTTTTGAAGTAACAAATTTTCTAATTATTATTAATGATTATTTGCCATTGAAAAGTTGGCAGCATCTCGACTAAGATGTGCTTAAACAAAGAAAGTTTTGGCAGCATCCCGAATAGGTGCGTTTGCCCTGAAAAATTTTGGCAGTATCCCGGCTAGGATGCGTGCCACTCCCCACATAGTAAAAGCAATAAAAAGGACAGGCCTTGGGCCCCAATCACACAACAAAGGCCTTAGGCCAATATGCACAATTTGTAATGCCCCCGACACCCCCGTTGGAAGGATGCCGGTTGCGCCAGGCGCCCAAAACATATACAACTCAAATACATATATATATATACTCAAGCATGCTAAAACAAATATGTATAATCATAAAGATAACAAATCCATATACATATAATCGTTTACAAAAATTACATATCCAAAATCAATTTCCATATACAAAATTTATACTAATAAAAAAATACAACGGAAGAAAAAATAAACTCCAACTATAGACCTCTAGTGGCCGACCTGTAGATGTCCGACTCCAAAAAGAACCTACCACCTACATGGGAAAAGAGCCCGTGCTAAGCGATAACGCTTAGTGGTGCATGTACATATATTCGCAATAAACATATATATAAGCTTAACAATAACACAAGAATATAAACATATACTACTCAAACCTATAACAAATATTCATCATACACATGTATATCGAAAAGTAACCATTCATATCCAAGCCATCAATATTCATATGCATCTACACAATACAACACTTAACCATTCATGTCCGAATACAAGTATTATATTTCATCGTGTCATAACGCATATACATATACATGTAACATATATTTATTTCATATAAATAACGGATTCGTATATCAATCTCATGTAATAACCTCAAGTAATAGCCTGATTACTCATTAACTAGTGGATAGGGTACTAATGATACTGATAAGACACGGTATCCCAAGCATATGGAGACATGGGTCTCAAAATATTTTGTAATCATGTATACTCGAAAGTATACCGGAGACCGGGGCCTCAAACATCTTATATGACCCAAACGGGGCCCCCATGTAACATGTAACATATAGCAGTTGCACTCACACCCTGACCCTTGATAAGCGCTTATCCATCCACTAACTATGACTATCAAGCTCAAATAACAACTCAATCATGTTCTAGTACTATTGTCAAATAATCGAGAATAAGTTAAGTATAATCATATAATTTCATATATATATGTATATTGATCAATTTTACGGACATATAAATCATATACAAATATGAATAAGGATATAATTTATCATTTAATAGGCTATAACAGACAAATCAAGTGTCATGTAATGAAAACTCATGTAAAAGAAGCTTGTGAAATCATTTTTAAAATAGGGAAGGAAAGGCTCACTATCGCGCTAGTGACAATGAGTCGCGTTCGCGACAGTAGTCGAGGAAAAGAGAGGCCAGTCACAAGTCGCACATGTTGTCGCAACTTGTGATCCCCCCCCCCCTCCCCCCCACCATCTTCACGTGTCGTGAGCCATCTTCACGACTCTTGAAGATGCCAGGCACCAACTGCCGAGTCGTGCTGCATTCTCACGACTCGAATAGAGCATCTCAACACACTGCATGAGAAGGTGAATTTTGTGATTCTGTCGCGATTGCGATAAGTGTCGTGCTCGCGACAGCATCGCGTTCTTCAAATTCTCAGCAGACCATGCAAAACCCAGACTTTAACAGAATCAAAACCCATTTTACCCAACATCATATATCATGCAAAATCACATAAACACATACCTCTAGTGCTCTCCAATCATGCTTATAACAAATATAACTCAATTTTTACCACAGTTACACAAATCAAAGCAACATATATTAAGGTTGCATAAATCCAGAAATTCATCTCATATTCATGTTCAAACTCTTCAAGAATATACATGCAAAGCCTAATAATTCTTCTATCTCAAATTATATACACATATCTATGAACAGATAAATTTACATGTAACAAAACATACAAATAACAAATAATCACATATCAACCCAAGATCCAAAGAGAAATGGACAACCACTCTCAAATATACACAGCCAAATACAAACTCCCAAACAAACATATTCACATACAACTCCCAAACCTGGAAATGGAGTTCAACCCGCTAGCTTCAAAGTCCAGTCTTTTCTTTCCCTTTACTCTTTCTCCTTTCTTCAGATTCTTGTAAATAATTCAACCAAAATGAAACCCAATTAACCCATGCAATGAGAACCATATAACCATAAAACCAAAGGGAGAAGAAGATGGAAAAAAAGCAACCCAAAACAACCACAGCCACTTACCTCTTGAAACACTTGTGATCTCAAAACCCTAATCCAAACATGAAGAACAACTCATGCAAGAGCTTGAGAGAAGAAAATGGAGATGTGAAGGAGTAGGAGAACGTGAGAGTGCAAGAGAGAACAAATGCAAATGGCTTCCATGGGATGCTTCACTTCCTGCTTTCCCTCTCTCCACTCCCTTTAAATCACATTCAATGCTCTCAACAACTCATACACATGTCACTCATTCATTGGACCCCTTATTCCACTACCTTGATTTTTGTCTTAGTCCTTGGCTTATCCCTTTATAAATTCTTGGCAAATTACATATCACTCACTAACAATAATTATTTAATAAAATTACTTTAAATAACTCTCCAATTAAGTCCTTAATTCACTTTCATAAATTACCACTATACCCTTAATGTCCAATTAATCCTGCTATTTCCAACTAGGCCATATTTCCAACTAGGCCCCTTAAGAAATTTCATCCTCAAAATTTCCCCGCTATTCACTTACATCTCAAATACCAAAACCGAACTCAAATATAAACTTAACAAGTCAATACTTACCGGAAGGACCTACAACCTCTGGAGTATCCTTTCTAATCATTGCATAGACTCTAGTCGGAGCATACTCTCCCATAGTCCCTAGCCGATGCACATTTTTCGATGGCACCTGAGGAGCTCTACTTCTATGCCGGTTGCTTGTTGTTGTATTCGTTTTACCAGTACCAGCTTTACTCTCTTATTGGCTCTTGTTCTCCCTCCGGTCGGGACAATTAGCAAACCGATACTCCATGCTTCCACACTTGAAGCATTCTCCAGAGATCTTGCGGCATGTACCCCAATGGTACCTTTGGCAATGTTCACACTCCGGTTCTCTATTTCCTCTACTCGTGGGCGATGCTACACTTCCCACTTTAGAAGGCATTTGAACAGTCCCTCTACTTACTTGTCCGAATGAAACACCTTTGGTATAACATCCCAAAGTGTACCCTAGTTGGATTAAAGTGTCAATTGCATAATACGGTATAAATGAGATTGGATTAAGTGAGTAATTAAGTGTGTAAGGGTATAATTGAAAGGAAGAAAGTTGTAATTAAAAGGCAGATTTGAGTAAGGGACTTAATGGTTATTTATCAAGGAGCTGAACGTGAGATTTAGTGGAAAATTGGTTTTGGGTTAGTGGAATCCACGTGTGGATCTCACCTTATGCCAACCAACTTCTTTACATGCAAAGGTATAGGGATTTGGGAGCAAAATGGGTAGTGGAATTTTACAGCAATTCAGCCATTCTTTGTATTTGCTCTAATTCTGTATCTCTTTATCTTTTAAGTTGAGTTTCATTTTCTTCTTAAATGGAACCTAGAATTTGGTAATTGAATTTGCTAAAGAGTTAAGTGAAAAAGGTAAGAGTTGATGGTTATGTGTTTATTTCTTGCTTCTACCCCTTTTCTTTGAGTTGGATTTCGATTGATTGAGTAATGGACTAAGAAAATATATTCTGCATATTGGTGTAAGATTTGGACAAGAGAAGAGCAAAGGGCAAGGAGAAGGTGTAGTTAGAGACTGAGAGTGTCCAGCAACCTGCTTTTGAGGTTTGGGATATATATGTGTTATATGTTGACTTTACTTGAATATGTATGTTGATTAATTTGCCTTCTATGTGTAAATGATGCATGAATGTGAGATTTGAGATATTGAGCATGACAATGTGCTATGTGATGAAATGTAATTGAAGTGTTATAAATGCTATGTGGTGAGAATGAAAAACTAGCATGTGCAAAACAAAGAGCAAGATGAACCTTAGTCTAGGGAAAATCCTGTTTATGTCCTACCAGACCTCTGTGTATTGTTTTGCTTATAACTAGAGTTTGACAACTCTAATTTGAGTGTTTATTGGGCTATTGAACCATAACTTTCGTATCTTTAAATGTCTAAGAGAGACCATAAATTAATTCTATCTCTAAGAGGCCTAAAAATGGCAATAAACGGACGTGTTTCTGTCTAGCTGGGTTGATTTGAACAGTCTATAGTGTTTAATTCATATCTCATAATTTAGGAATCCAAATGACTTGACACTTATTCCATTTGAAATTAGACATCCTAGAGAACAATTGTTAAGAAGGACATTTTATCTAAAAATGAGGTCTAGAGGGTCTTTTAGGCGATACTACTTTGGAGTAAAAACTAGTCTCGCAATTCATCTGTGGGGAGCTACTGTCGCGAGCACGACACAGGTAGCGACCTCGCGATAGAACAACTCTCACGAAGCCTTTTCTTCTTACTTTTGAGCCCATGGTTGGCATGGATCAATCCCCTATCTTTCCCCCCAACTTATTATGCATAATTAGGGTTATTAAATGATTATAAAAGTAGTTATCATTGGGAAACACTTATGAGTATGATTAAGATTGGTAATTTAACTAATAAAGTAACAATATATATACTTATGTGAAGGATAGCAAAAGGAATGACAAATATGTGTGTGAGCTATGGGTATCTCAAGTATGATGAACTATGTATGCGAATGCGTATAAACACGTATGAGTTAATATGTAATAACATGTATAATTTAGTATGGAATAATATATATATATATATATATATATATATATATATATATATATAAAGTGTTGTATGTGAATGAATTTAGGATGACATGTACGCATAAGTAGTAAGAAAGGAAGAGAGTGCATGAATGTTCTAGTTGACATATGCTATAAGTTACATGTGTGTATAGTAAAGGTTAAAGTAAATGTATATGAGAATGTGTATATGCTTTGTTATGAATAATAGTTATAAGCCTAAGATGTTCATATAAGTGGATAGATAGTCATGCCTATAAAGGGTTAGATGTTTTGCAGCTGCTAGATGTTGGCACCAATGGTGTCTAGATGTTTGGCACCGACAGGTGTCTATATATTTGGAACCGATGGGCGTCTAGATGTTGTTACTTGCAAAGTATCTAGATGTTCTGAGACTCCGGTCTCTAGATGACTTGAGACTACGATCTCTATATGATTTGGTACCATTACTTGGTATCTATATATACCCGTGTCCACTTATGCTATGACATTAGGCTACCTATTATATGTAAATATACAAGAGATGTTGTTAGTTGTACATGAGATGTTATTTATAAGTACATGAGATGTCATATATGCTAGAGAGCTATTGTAAATGGTTAAAGAAGTATATGATTATCGTATACCGGAAATGTTAAATGAGTTAGTACATGTATATGAGAAGTTATTACTTGTATATAATATGTTATAAGTATGCCTAAATGTCTGCATGTGTGTATGATTGTATATGAGATGTGAAGATACGATATGGTATATGACATGTACACGAAAAGATGTTAGGATGCATTAAAAGATGATACATGATAAATGTATAAGTTATAGTTATGTTTAGAGGGACATGAGTATGAAATAGGTTATAAGAACTTATACATGATGCCATGTATGTATGTTACAATTTTACTTCATTGTTTTGCGAATCTATATGCTTGGCATGCTTATTGTAAATGAGTTAAATGTTGATAAAGTGATGCTTGTGACTTCGTAAGAAGTCTTTATTATGTGTGATATCCCCACTAAGCGATTTCGCTTAGCACGGGTGCTTTCCCGTGTAGGTTTACAGGTTCGGAGGGTTGCACATCTGCAAGGTCATGGCCACTAGGAGTTTGAGTTGGTGTCTTTTGTATATGGCATAGTCATGTATACATGGTATAGAATTTTTGTATAGCTTGGCATATGAGATGTAAAGCAAATTTTGTATACGAGATGTTCATGATAAAGTAAAGTATAATTTTTGTAACCAATATGTAAATGTAAAAGAATGCTTATATGTAAAAGAACAGTTTCATTTTGTAATAAATGGATATATGACATGTTATTAGTTATGTGTTTAAAAGGTTGATTTCCGCTGTGTGTGATTGAATGCTTATTATTTTCGCTTTCGCATGAGTGTTCTGTATGTGTATGCATGTGTGGCGACCTAATATCATTTCAAGGGGTATTGGGGTGCTACAGGTTGTGGTATCAGAGCATAGGTTAGATGTTTCTGCATAATAGATGTTATAGTATTGATTAGATGTATGTGAGTCTGTCTAGAGTTGTGGCCTAATGCAGATGTTACCCTATGTAGGAAGTAGATGGAGTCAGATCCGAGTGAGGAAATAGGAGAGACGACGGGTAGTGTTAATCCTGCGAGGGTAATCAGCTAGCACAAGAGAGACCTCGAGCTGAGGGTGTAGGTCCGAATTATGGTGACCCAATGTTGTTACAGGGAATGATGCAAGTGATTGAAAGGTTAAGTGCCCCTAAGACTCCAACATATTTGATTAGAAAGAGAGGAGCAGAGGAGTTCAGTGGAACTACTTTGGATCAGTCAAAAGTGGCTGAGTTTTGGTTGCAAAGGACGAAAAGGATATTATAGGAAATCAATTGTCCACAAGACCAGCGAGTGACTTGTGCAGTGTCATTACTGCAAGGTCCAGCTTATGACTGGTGTCACACCCCGTTTGCCCCCTAGTAGAATGAGCTTGTCTGTGTGAACATGCATATGCATGTGTTCGGCATATCATAAGGGTATTTTGGTAAAATGTATGTTTTTGGGTTTTGTTAGTATGTGGGTGCATATAGGGTATTAGTGTGTGAATTATTTGGATAATAGTTGTGTGCACTTGAGCATATCATATTATGGTGTTTTAAGTTGGGATATGCTTGTGTGTGTCTGTTCATACCATTGTAGGGTGTGCATTAGTAGGGAGTGTATTAGGTGTGTGTAGTGCATGTTAGTTTGGTGTGAGTGGTTAGCTTCACCAATAGGAAATGGACACATACTTAGGGCAAAGAAAAGAAAAAGAAAAAGGGAAGAAAGAAGGGAAAATGGCAGATTGACGTTTCCTTCTTCAATCACCTTCTTCTTCTTCATTTTCTTCATTCTAAGAATTGTGGTGTGGATTCAAGTTTGTATTGGTGGAGTTAATCATCTCTTTGCATCTCTTTGGTAAGTAATTGTATTCTTCTTATCTTGTTTTCCATTTGTGTTCATCTTCTTTCCTTCTTTGGGTTTAGATTTAACATAGGGTTTGCATTGTTGGGTGTTCTTTGATTTGTTGTGTTTAGCTGAGGCCCCTCGTGATCCCAAGGGCAAGGAGGTTGCTGGGACGAGTGGAGCTAAGTGATTGAAGCTTAGAATCTCAGGTTTGGGATTTTTACTTGTGGATTGTGCTTGATTTGAACTTACTGTAATTTCTAGGGTTTATGTTCTTGAATGTGGTTATGTATGATTTTGGTTGTGATGAGTGTTGAATTAAGTTGTTATATGTTATTGTGATGCTTGAATGATCTTCTAGAAGGTAAGAATTGATTTGTGTGATTTTGATTCAAGTTTGGAGTTGATTTCTGTGTTCTGGGAAAATTCTGGAAAACTGGAAAATCGTGTTACTGTAGAAAATTCCCGTTTTGCTGTGTCTGTCGCGTGACTACCCAAGAAGAGAGGCAAGTCACGAGACGTGACTCCCAATCACGACTCGTGACCTGCCAGAAAGAAGCTAGTCACGAGTTGTGACTGCCTGTCACAACTCGTGACCAGCCAAGTGGAAGGAAGTCACGAGGCGTGACTCCCAGTCATGAGGCGTGACTCCCAGTCACGACTCGTGACAGGCCTGAGACAGTCACGCGTGACCAGCCCCCCAAAGAAGCCAGTCACGAGACGTGACACCCAGTCACGACTCGTGACCAACAAGAGAGAGATAAGTCACGACGTGACCGGGAAGCCAGTCATGAGGCGTGACCCCTAGTCACATCTCGTGACAAGCCTTGTGAGGAGGCCAGTCACGAGTTGTGATGCCAGTCACGACTCGTGACCAACCAACCTCATCGGTCACCCCGTTCGGCCCATTTTCGGAAATTTCCCATTTTTAACTCAAAAATGGATTCCGTAATACTTCCGAATGGACTTATACTACTGTTTAATGCATGTCATACTTTTATATGCTTTCATATGAGTGATACCATGATTCTTCAGATGAATTATATGTTGTGTTCTGAAATATGAGTTGAATGACGCATAACCTGCTAGAGTCAAGTAAGTGGATAGTTAGGCATGCCTAATAGAGTCTTTTAGCTGCAGGCCTTTGTTTCGTTCGGACCCCGATCAGGTCCCCGTTTGGTTCCTCGCGAACCCTATTGTGTAAGGATCTTGTTTAAGGTGCCTTTTGAAAATGATTTGTAAAAGTTAAAAGTAAAATGGTTTTCTTGATTCGTACCCATAAGGTACTGTCTGTAATCGGCTCGTACCCGTAAAGTACTGTCTGTACACTCATTATCCACTACCCAGAGTCAGCAGGTGTTCTTTTGGTGTTCGATTGGTTTGCTCTACTCTTATGACTATATACATGTGATATCGGCATAAGTATGTTGATGAAATGTATGTTCAGCTAATATGGAAATGGATATGAATTTGAGATGCAAAATGTATGGCTTTAAATTGTGAGCATGTTCTTATGAATTATGTTATGAGCTATTGCATTTTGCCATTGTGAATGTGTTATGCCTTGACGACCATTGTGAATGGCCGTTCATATTTTATGTGTGTTTCCCCACTATGTGTTTATCGCTTAGCACGGTGTTTTTACCCGTGCAGGTGCGGAAGGAGTTTTGCTTTGAGAGAGTCGCCGCCGTCAAGCCAACACAGAAGGTTTTAGTGTAGGGCTCAGTTTTGTAATCTGTAATGATTCTTTTATATTGAACTCTCCTGTATCAGTTTTGTGGTAGCTTCCGCTATTGTACTTATATTTTGGATATGTAACATCTTTTGTTTCAGCTAGTTTGATCAGAATATTATTGTAATGGTTTATTATATTAATGTATGATCAGCTATGGCTTTCTTTTCCTTTAAAGTTTTTATTTATCCTGTATTTCAGTATGTATGTTATGAATGAATGTATGATTTGCTTTGTATCTGTTTGGTAACACCTTTACTCATACGGCGTCTCACTCCTTATCGGATGGGATTGCTTACGTATGGGTAGGGGGTGTTACAGTTTTTGGTATCAGAGCATAGGTTTAGGCGTTTCTGGGTGTTGTTTGCTTTGTTGATGTGTTGAAGTGTGTAGATGAGTATGTGTTTAGATCTATGTTGGCTAATGCGGTTGTCCTCTTGTTTGTTAGATGGATTCTGATTCTGCTCATGGTGCGCTTGAGGAGTCTGCCGAGAGTGTGAATCCTCCAGCTGTAGATCCATCTATTTCTGTTACTGTGTCGGCTCAGCATGCTAGGGTCCAGCCCGAGGCCGCAGCCATGCCTTTTGGGGCTATGTTCAGATTGCATCAGGACATGGCTAGGGTTTTGGAGAGAGTGACTGCGCCTAGAGACCCTATTGAGAGTTTAAGAAGAGCTGGTGTTGAGGATTTTTATGGGACTGGGCTAGATGAGTCTGAGTTAGCTGAGAAGTGGCTTGATAAGGTAAAGAGAGCTTTAAAAGAAGTCAGATGTCCTCCCGATCAGCAAGCTGAGTGTGCTGTGGCATTGCTTCAGGGGTCAGCCTATGAATGGTGGGAATTGGTTAGTAGGCAACCTCAGATGCCTTATCCGGTTACATGGGATTTCTTCAGTGAGGAGTTCACTAGGAAGTTTGTGACTCAAGCTTATAGAGATACAAGATGGGCACAGTTTCTGAGTTTGAGGCAGAGGACTTTGTCAGTTTCGGATTATGAGAAAAAGTTTAATAGGTTATCTCGCTATGCTCCTCGCGGGGAGATGATTTCAGATGCAAGCACTTTGAAGCCGGGTTGAATCAGTCTTTGAAGATTGCCTTGATTTCTTTGATGTGTATGCCTGGGGTAAGTTATTATCAGATTGTAGAGGCCGCCATGAGAGCTGAGAGGTCGGAATCTTTGCTTAGGGAAAGAGCTCAGCGAAGGAATTCTGCTCGGGGTGGTTCTTCCTCATCTTCGGGTAAGAGATCCAGGAACCCGCAAGATGAGCCAGCGGCTGGTTCAGCTTCTAGAGGTAGAAGACAGGGTTCTGCAGCAGTATCTGGTTCTAGCAGTGGTGGTAGGTCTGATGTTGTACCTGTTTGTGCGAATTGCAGCAAGGCTCACCGGGGTGAGTGTAGGTGGCTCACTGGTGGATATTTTAGATGTGGGAGCACCGAGCACCGTGTGGCTAGTTGTCCCCAGATGAGTGAGGATTCAAGACCTCAGGGAGGAGCTAGCAGAGTTGGATCGAATGCTTCTCAGGCTGCTAGAGGTAGAGGTAGAGGTAGAGGTCGAGGCGGTCGGCCTAGAGATGGAGCTGCTTCTGAGACTATTGAGCGTCCTCCTCAGGTTGCCACTAGAGCTTATGCTGTGAGAGCCAGAGAGGAGCAGGATGCACCTGATGTTATTGCTGGTAAGTTCCTACTCCATGACACTGAATTATATGCTCTAATTGACCCTGGTTCCACACACTCATACTTGTGCACAGATAAAATTGTTGATAAGTTGCATGTGATTGATCAGTTAGATTATGAGATTTGTGTGACCAGTCCATTAGGGCATAGTGTCAGTGTGAGTAGAGTCTTTAGGAGTTGTCCTTTGATGGTTGAGGGAGTTGTGCTTCCAGCAGATTTGATTGAGTTACCTTTCAGAGAGTTTGATCTGATTCTGGGTATGGACTGGTTGGGTAAGCATCGGGCCATAGTTGATTGCCATAGGAAGACAGTTGTACTCCGGGATAGATGTCAGTCTCTTGTGTTTATGAAGGGTTTGGGCGCTAGTTCTTTGAATAATGTGATTTATGCGATGCAAGCCAAGAGGTTTATCAGAAAAGGTTGTGAGGCTTTTCTAGCAGTTGTGTTGGATTCCAAGAGATATCAAGTTCAGATTGAGGATATTCCTGTAGTGCGGGAGTTTAGTGATGTGTTCCCGAGTGAGTTGCCTGGTTTGCCTCATGAGAGAGAGGTTGAGTTGTCCATTGAGATTATGTCGGGTACCACTCCTATTTTGAAAGCACCTTATCGGATGGCTCCTGTAGAGTTGAGAGAACTTAAGACTCAGTTACAAGAGCTATTAGATAAGGGGTTTATTCGACCCAGCATATCTCTTTAGGGAGCTCCAGTTCTGTTTGTCAAGAAGAAAGATGGATCTCTGCGGATGTGTATCGACTACAGGCAGATAAATAAGGTCACAGTGAAGAATAAGTATCCGTTGCCTAGGATTGAAGATTTGTTTGATCAGCTTCGAGGTGCAGGTGTTTTCTCCAAGATAGATCTTCGGTCAGGGTACTATTCGCTTCGAGTTCAGGATGCAGATGTGGTTAAGACTGCATTTCGGACTAGGTACGGCCACTATGAGTTTCTTGTGATGCCGTTTGGTTTGACCAATGCTCCAGCGGCTTTTATGGATTTGATGAACCGTGTGTTTAGGCCATACTTAGATCGATTTGTAGTAGTGTTCATTGATGATATCTTGGTGTATTCCAAGGATGAGAGTGAGCATGAGGAGCATCTCCGATTGGTTTTGCAGAAGTTGAGAGAGCACCAGTTGTTTGCCAAACTTAGCAAGTGTGATTTCTGGCTTTGAGAAGTGTCATTCTTGGGTCACATTGTTTCAGCTAGGGGTATTCAGGTTAATCCATCCAAGATTGAGGCGATTGTTGATTTGAAAGCGCCTAGAAATGTTCAGGAAATGAGGAGTTTCCTTGGTTTGGCAGGTTACTACCGTCGGTTTGTTAAGGGCTTTTCTGTGATTGCCGCTCCGATGACTAGATTGTTGAGGAAAGGGGTCAGATTTGAGTGGTCAGATAGATGCCAGGCTTGTTTTGATCAGTTGAAGCAGTTGCTTGTTGAGGCTCCTATTATTACTCAACCCATTTCGGGTAAAGAGTTTGTCATTTATAGTGATGCTTCAGGTGTTGGCCTTGGATGTATTTTGATGCAAGAAGGTAAGGTTGTGGCTTATACTTCTCGTCAGTTAAAGCCACATGAGAAGAACTATCCGACGCATGATCTTGAGTTAGCAGCTGTGATCTTTGCCTTGAAGATTTGGCATCATTATTTGTATGGAGAAAAGTGTAGGATCTTTTCGGACCACAAGAGCTTGAAGTACTTCCTCACACAGAAAGAATTGAACATGAGACAGCGCCGTTGGCTTGAGTTGTTTAAGGACTACGACTGCATTGTGGATTATTATCCTGGTAAGGCCAATGTAGTCGCTGATGCTTTGAGTTGGAAGTCAGTTTCAGCCTTGTTCCTGAGATGATTCAGATGGAGATTTGGTCCAGATGGGGCTTTGCTTGCTCAGTTGCGTGTGAAGCCTACCTTGAGACAGAGGATTGTGGATGCTCAGAGGGATGATGTGAGACTTTAGCGGATTGTGCAAGAGGTCAGATCGGGTAAGCAGTCAGAGTTCTCAGTTCAGGATGAGGTGCTTATGTTCAGAGATCGCTTGTGTGTGCCAGAGTCTGAGGATTTGAGGAGACAGCTTATGAGTGAGGCGCATAGTACAGTTTTTACTATGCATCCGGGCAGTGAGAAGATGTATCGGGACATGAGACAGTTTTATTAGTGGTCTGGTATGAAGCGTGATATAGTGGATTTTGTGTCCAAGTGCTTGACTTGTCAGCAGGTAAAGGCCGAGCATCAGGTTCCCTCGGGATTGCTTACGCCTTTATCCATTCCTGAGTGGAAGTGGGATGATATCACCATGGACTTTGTTTCTGGTTTGCCTTTGACTCAGAAGAAGCATGACTCATTTTGGGTAATAGTGGATCGGCTTACGAAGTCAGCTCATTTTCTACCAGTTAGAGTGGACTACTCGATGGATAGATTGGCCAGTATCTATGTGGATGAGATAGTTCAGTTGCATGGTGTGCCATTGTCCATAGTGTCAGATCGAGATCCAAGATTCACTTTCAAGTTTTGGAAGGAGTTGCAGAGAGCTTTGGGCACTAGGTTAAACTTCAGTACAGCGTTTCACCCTCAGACAGATGGTCAGTCAGAGCGGGTCATTCAGATCTTAGAGGATATGATGAGGGCTTGTGCTTTGGATTTTCTGGGTAGTTGGGAAAGATATGTGTTGCTTATAGAGTTTGCCTACAACAATAGTTTTCAGTCGAGCATTGGTATGTCACCATATGAGGTTTTGTATGGACGTCAGTGTAGGACTCCGGTTTGTTGGACCGAGCTATCCGAGAGATCAGTGATTGGCCAAGAGTTAGTTAGAGATACTGAAGAAAAGATCAGAGTTGTGCAGCGAAATTTGAAGGCAGCCAAGGATCTACAAAAGTCTTATGCCAATTTGAAGAGGAAAGACGTGCAATTTGAGATCGTGGACAAGGTTTTCCTTAAAGTTTCACCTTGGAGGAAAGTGCTTCGATTTGGAAAGAAAGGCAAACTTAGTCCTCGTTTCATTGGTCCTTATGAGATTTTGGCTAAGGTAGGACCTGTAGCCTATAGATTGGCGTTACCGATGGAGTTAGCAAAGTTGCACGATGTGTTCCATATTTCGATGCTTCGTCGGTACAGATCAGATCCCTCGCATGTTCTTTCAGTTCAGGATATTCAGGTTCAGCCAGATTTTTCCTATGATGAGGAACCGCGAGCCATTCTATCCCGAGAGGTAAGACAATTAAGAAGTAAGCCGATCCCTTTGGTAAAAGTATTGTGGATTCATCATGGAGTCGAGGAAGCAACTTGGGAACCAGAGGAATTGATGAGAGCTCAGTATCCGCAGTTATTCAGTTCAGGTGAGAATTTTGAGGACAAAATTCTTATTAGTAGGGGAGAGTTATCACACCCCGTTTGCCCCCTAGTAGAATGAGCCTGTCTGTGTGAACATGCATGTCCATGTGTTTGGCATATCATAAGGGTATTTTGGTAAAATGCATGTTTTTGGGTTTTGTTAGTATGTGGGTGCATATAGGGTATTAGTGTGTGAATTATTTGGATAATAGTTGTGTGCACTTGAGCATATCATATTATGGTGTTTTAAGTTGGGATATGTTTGTGTGTGTGTGTTCATACCATTGTAGGGTGTGCATTAGTAGGGAGTGTATTAGGTGTGTGTAGTGCATGTTAGTTTGGTGTGAGTGGTTAGCTTCACCAATAGGAAATGGACACATACTTAGGGCAAAGAAAAGAAAAAGAAAAAGGGAAGAAAGAAGGGAAAATGGCAGATTCACGTTTCCTTCTTCACTTACCTTCTTCTTCTTCATTTTCTTCATTCTAAGAATTGTGGTGTGGATTCAAGTTTGTATTGGTGGAGTTAATCATCTCTTTGCATCTCTTTGGTAAGTAATTGTATTCTTCTCATCTTGTTTTCCATTTGTGTTCATCTTCTTTCCTTCTTTGGGTTTAGAGTTAACTTAGGGTTTGCATTGTTGGGTGTTCTTTGATTTGTTGTGTTTAGCTGAGGCCCCTCGCGATCCCAAGGGCAAGGAGGTTGCTGGGACGAGTGGAGCTAAGTGATTGAAGCTTAGAATCTCAGGTTTGGGATTTTTACTTGTGGATTGTGCTTGATTTGAACATACTGTAATTTCTAGGGTTTATGTTCTTGAATGTGGTTATGTATGATTTTGGTTGTGATGAGTGTTGAATTAAGTTGTTATATGTTATTGTGTTGCTTGAATGATCTTCTGGAAGGTAAGAATTGATTTGTGTGATTTTGATTCAAGTTTGGAGTTGATTTCTGTGTTCTGGGAAAATTCTGGAAAACTGGAAAATCGTGTTTGTAACACCCCCTTCCCATACGTAGGCGATCCCATCCGATAAGGAGTGAGATGCCGTATGAGACAAGGTGTCATCAAACAAAAGCAAAGCAAAATATGCATCCATTCATAACATACATTCAGAAATACATAATAATTAAAAACTTTACACGCAGAAAGCAAAAGCTGATCATGCATTACTATAATTAAACTATTACAATATTGATCTGATCGACAAGCTGGAACAAAATAATATTACAAATGCGGAAGCTGATACAAACTGATACAGAGAGTTCTATACAAAAAGAATCATCACAAATACAAAAATGAGCCCTACACTAAAACCCTTCTGTGTTGGCTTGATGACGGCGACTCTCTCAAAGCAAAACGCCTTCCGCACCTGCACGGGTAAAAACACCGTGCTAAGCGATAAACGCTTAGTGGGGAAACACACATAAATTATGGACGGCCACTCACAGTGGTCGTCAAGGCATAACACATTCACAATGGCAGAATGCAAGGACTATTGCATAATTCATATAAACATGCTCGTATTTAAAAGTCATACATTCAGTATCTCATAATCATATGTATTACAGAATAAACCAGCATGTATTTCATCATTAAACTCATTCAGATATTCCATTCAAAGCCAGATCAGATCAGAACATTTCCATTAACATTTAAAGAACACCTGCTGACTCTAGACAGTGGATAACGAGTGTACTGAGGGTACCTTACGGGTACGAATCGAATACTGAGGGTACCTCACAGGTACAAGTCAAATATTACATCATTTATCAAAACATGTTATTTATATACTGAGGGAATCTTAAACAAGATTCTATACTGAAGGGTTCGCGAGGAACCAAACGGGGACCTGATCGGGGTCCAAACTGAACTGAGGGCTGCAGCTAAAAGACTCTATTAGGCATGCCTAACTATCCACTTACTTGACTCTAGCAGGTTATGCGTCAAACCGATCACATTTCAGGATATAGAGTATAATTCATCAGAAAATCATGCTATCACGCATATCGAAGCATCACACATTAAGACATGCATCATACAACAGTAAAGTCCATTCAGAAGAAATACCAAATTCATTTCTGAGTTAAAAACTAGGAAATTTCGGAAAAACGAGCTGAGCGGAGAAACGGGCGAGATCGGCTGGTCACTGGGCGTGACTGGCCTTCTCAACAGGCAGGTCACGGCGTGACCGAGGGTCACGCGACGTGACGTGCTTGTTTCTCGCCGGTCACGTTGCGTGATCTTTACAAATCACGCAACATCCTACGCAGGTCACGGCGTGACTGGACGTCACGACTCGTGACGTGCTTCTCCTCTCTCGCAGAACACGTCGCGTGATCTCGTAGATCACGCAACTCTCTCTCTCGCAGGTCGCACGACGTGACCGAGGATCACGTCGCGTGACTTGCTTGATCTTCAGCTGGTCACGCAACTGGCTTCTCAGCAGGCAGGTCACGGCGTGACCGACGGTCACGTCTCGTGACTTGCCTCCTTCTGTAGCGAGTCACGCGATAAAGAAGAACCTGAACAGTAAATCGATTTTCCAGAATTTCCAGAACAAGGAATTCAATCCCAATTTGATTTTAAAACCATACAAACCTGTTTTTACCTTCCAGAAATCATCTCAAACAACATAGGCAACAATTATACAACTCAATTCATCAACTAATTAATCAAATCAAATCAAGAACATATGCATTTAAACTCACAAGAACATAAACCCTAGAAATTTCCAGTAGATTCAAAATCACACAATTTCACAATTAAACATTCCCAAACCTGGATTCTAAACTTCTATCACTTAGCTCCACTAGGTCCAGCAACCTCTTTCCCCTTTTGATCACGTGGAGCCTCAGCTAAAACACAAACACAGTGATGAACATCAACTTGCAATCCCTAAATTAAAACTCAACCTAAAGAAGAAGATGAAGATGTAAAGTGACAGTAAAACAAGGACAAGATATGCACTTACCAAGCTAGGAGTAAGAGTGACCAATTTCCACAACCACACTTATTTAGCAGATAGCAAGTAGTAATTAGGAAAAGGAAAAGGGAGAAGAAGATGAAGGTTGAAGGGAAAAACGTGAATCTGATTTCCTTTCACTCTTCCTTCATTTCTTTCTTTATTTTCCTTAACCTAATACACGTGTCATTTTCTTGGTGGTGGAACTTACTCACTCACACCCTATCTCTACACACACACTCACACATAATGCATTCCTAATTAAAAGACCCTACAAAGGTATGCTCTAGTGTACACAATTAATTCCTAACTAATTCACACACTAATGTCATGTATGCACCCACATAATAATAACCCCAAAAACATACATTTTACTAAAATACCCTTATGAAATGCCGAACACATGCGAATGCTTACACATACAGACAGACAGATAGACAGACAGACAGGCTCATTCTACTAGGGGGCAAACGGGGTGTGACAACTCTCCCCTACTAATAAGAATTTCGTCCTCGAAATTCTCACCTGAACTGAATAACTGTGGATACTGAGCTCTCATCGACTCCTCTGGTTCCCAAGTCGCTTCCTCGACTTCATGATGAATCCACAACACTTTAACTAAAGGAATTTGCTTATTTCTCAACTGCCTCACCTCACGGGCTAAAATAGCTCGCGGTTCCTCATCATAAGAGAAGTCTGGCTGAACCTGGATATCCTGAACTGACAGAACATGCGAAGGATCTGATCTGTACCGACGAAGCATCGAAACGTGAAACACATCATGCAACTTTGCTAACTCCATCGGTAGCGCTAATCTATAGGCTACAGGTCCTACCTTAGCCAAAATCTCATAAGGTCCAATGAAACGAGGACTAAGCTTGCCTTTCTTGCCAAACCGAAGCACTTTCCTCCAAGGTGAAACCTTAAGGAAAACTTTGTCCCCGATCTCAAAATGCACATCTTTCCTCTTCAAATTGGCATAAGACTTCTGTCGATCTTTGGCTGCCTTCAAATTCCGCTGCACTACTCTGATTTTATCTTCAGTATCTCTAACCAAGTCTGGTCCAATCATAGATCTCTCAGATAGCTCTGTCCAACAAATCGGAGTCCTACACTGACGACCATACAAAGCCTCATATGGTGCCATACCGATACTCGACTGGAAACTGTTGTTGTAGGCAAACTCCATCAATGATACATATCTGTCCCAGCTACTCGGAAAATCCAATGCACAAGCTCTCATCATATCCTCCAGAATCTGAATAACTCGCTCTGACTGACCATCGGTCTGAGGATGAAATGCTGTACTGAAGTTCAACCTAGTGCCCAAAGCTCTCTGTAACTCTTTCCAAAACTTGGAAGTAAACCTCGGATCTCGATCTGACACTATGGACAAAGGCACACCATGCAACCGAACTATCTCATCCACATAGATACTGGCCAATCTGTCCATGGAGTAGTCTACTCTAACTGGCAAGAAGTGAGCTGATTTTGTAAGCCGATCCACAATAACCCAAACTGAATCATGCTTCCTCTGAGTCAAAGGTAAACCAGAAACAAAGTCCATGGCGATATCATTCCATTTCCACTCAGGAATGGATAAAGGCGTAAGCAAACCTGAAGGAACCTGATGCTCGGCCTTTATCTACTGACAAGTCAAGCACTTGGAAACAAAAACCACTATATCTCGCTTCATACCGGACCACCAATAGAATTGCTTCATGTCTTGGTACATCTTCGCACTGCCAGGATGCATAGTAAAGACTGAACTATGCGCCTCACTCATGAGCTGTCTCCTCAAATCCTCAGATTCTGGCACACACAAACGATCTCTGAACATAAGTACCTCATCCTGAACTGAGAACTCTGACTGCTTACCCGATCTAACCTCATGCACAATCCGCTGAAGTCTCACATCATCTCTCTGAGCATCCACTATCCTCTGTCTCAATGTAGGCTTCACACGCAACTGGGCAAGGAAAGCCCCATCAGAACCAAATCGCCATCTGAATCGCCTCAAGAACAAGGCTGAAACCGACTTACGACTCAAAGCATCTGCAACTACATTGGCTTTACCAGGATGGTAATCCACAATGCAATCGTAGTCCTTAAATAACTCAAGCCAACGCCGCTGTCTCATGTTTAACTCTTTCTGCTAAAGGAAATACTTCAAGCTCTTGTGGTCCGAGAAGATTCTACACTTTTCCCCATACAGGTAATGACGCCAAATCTTCAAAGCAAATATCACAACTGCCAACTCTAAATCATGCGTCGGATAGTTCTTCTCATGTGGCTTCAACTGACGAGAAGCATAAGCCACTACTTTTCCTTCCTGCATCAGTACACATCCAAGACCAACTCCAGAAGCATCACTATAAATGACAAACTCCTTACCCGAGATGGGTTGAGTAAGGATAAGAGCCTCAACAAGCAACTGTTTTAACCGATCAAAACAAGACTGACACCTGTCTGACCACTCAAATTTGACTCCTTTCCTCAACAATCTAGTCATAGGAGCAGCAATCACAGAAAAACCTTTAACAAAGCGACGGTAGTAACCTGCTAAACCAAGGAAACTCCTCACTTCCTGAACATTTCTAGGCGCTTTCCAATTAACTATCGCCTCAATCTTGGCTGGATCAACCTGAATACCTCTAGCTGAAACAATGTGACCCAAGAATGATACTTCTCAAAGCCAGAAATCACACTTGCTAAGCTTAGCAAATAACTGATGCTCTCTCAACATCTGCAAAACCAATATGAGATGTTCCTCGTGCTCACTCTCATCCTTGGAATACACCAAGATATCATCAATGAACACTACTACAAATCGATCTAAGTATGGCCTAAACACACGATTCATCAGATCCATAAAAGCCGCTGGAGCATTAGTCAAACCAAACGGCATCACAAGAAACTCATAGTGGCCATACCTAGTCCGAAATGCAGTCTTAACCACATCTGCATCCTGAACCCGAAGCTGGTAGTACCCTGATCGAAGATCTATCTTGGAAAAGACACCTGCGCCTCTAAGCTGATCAAATAAATCCTCAATCCTAGGCAAAGGATACTTGTTCTTCACTGTAACTTTATTAATCTGGCGGTAGTCAATACACATCCGCAATGTTCCATCTTTCTTCTTGACAAACAACACTGGAGCTCCCCAAGGAGATATGCTAGGTCGAATAAACCCCTTATCCAATAACTCTTGTAGCTGAGATTTAAGTTCCCTCAACTCTATAGGAGCCATCCGATAAGGTGCTCTCGAAATAGGTGCTGTACCTGGCATAATCTCAATGGACAACTCAACCTCTCTCTCAGGAGGCAAACCGGGCAACTCACTCGGGAACACATCACTAAACTCCCGCACTACTGGAATATCCTCAATCTGAACCTGATCCCTCTTGGAATCTAACACCACTGCTAGAAAAGCCTCACATCCTTTCCTGATGAATCTCTTAGCTTGCATCGCAGAAATCACGTTATTCAATGAACTAGCACCCAAACCTTTCAAAAACACAAGAGACTGACTTCTATCCCGAAGTACAACTGTCTTCCTATGGCAATCCACTACAGCCCGATGCTTACCCAACCAGTCCATACCCAGAATCAAATCAAACTCTCTAAAAGGTAACTCAATCAGATCCGCTGGAAGCACAGCTCCCTCAACAATCAGAGGACAACTCCTAAAAACTCTACTCACACTGACACTATGCCCTAATGGACTGGTCACACAAATCTCATAATCTAACTGATCAACTGAATATAATTTATCAACAATTTTATCTGTGCACAAATATGAGTGTGTGGAACCAGGATCAATTAGAGCATACAACTCAGTGTCATGGAGTAGGAACTTACCAACAATAACATCAGGCGCATCCTGCTCATCTCTGGCTCTCATAGCATATGCTCTAATGGCACCCTGAGGAGGATGCTCAACAGACTCAGAAGCAGCACCATCTCTATGCCGACCACCTCTACCTCGACCTCGGCCTCTGCCACGGGTAGCCTGGGAAGCATTCGAACCAACCCTACTACCCTCTCTCTGGGAACCCAAATCCTCCTGCACTCTCGGACAACCAGCCAACTGATGCTCAGAACTCCCACACCTGAAGCATGCACCGGAGAGCCACCTACACTCACCCCGATGTGACTTACTACAGTGAGGACAGACTGGTGTAGTCTCAGCTCTACCACCCCTACCAGAACCTGACACAGCTGTATAACCCTGACGTCTACCTCTAGAAGCCGGACCAGATGCTGACTCATCTTGTGGGTTCCTAGATCTCTTACTCGAAGAAGATCCTCCACAAAAAGCACTCCTCCTCTGAGCTCTCTCTCTCATCACAGTCTCAGACAACTCAGCTCTCACTGCAGCCTCCACTATCTGATAGTAGCTAATCCCAGGTATGCACATCAGGGAAATCAAAGCAATCTTCAGAGACTCATTTAACCCTGCCTCGAAATGCTTACATCTAAAGTCATCAGTCATAACTCCACGAGGGGCATAGCGAGATAACCTGTTGAACTCTTTCTCATAATCAGCTACAGACATGGCCCTCTGTCTCAAACCCAAAAACTGCGCCCATCTCGCATCTCTATAAGTCTGAGTAATGTACTTCTTTGTGAACTCACCCTCAAAGAACTCCCAGGTAATCGGATCCGGTAGCTGAGGATGCCTACAAACCAATTCCCACCATTCAAAAGCAGACCCCTGAAGAAGAGCTAATGCACACTCTGCCTGCTGGTCGGGAGGACACCGAATCTCTCTCAAAGCACGCTTGACTTTATCTAACCATCTCTCTGCCAACTCAGATTCATTCAAACCAGTACCATAAAAATCTTCAACTCCTGCCCTTCTCAAATTCTACATAGGTGCTCTAGGAGCAGTCACTCTCTCCAAAACCCTAGCCATGTCCTGATGCAACCTGAACATAGCCTCTAAGGGCATGGCTGCGGCCTCGGGCTGGACCCTAGCATGCTGAGCTGACACAGTAACCGAAACAGACTGATCTACAGCTGGAGGATTCACACTCTCGGCGGATTCCTCACGCGCACCATGAGCAGAATTAGAAGCCATCTAAACAAACAGGAAACAACCGTATCAGCCAACACAGATCTAGACTCATACACATCTAAGAAACTCAAAACAATCACAACAACACCCAGAAACGCCTAAACCTATGCTCTGATACCACTAACTGTAACACCCCCTTCCCATACGTAGGCGATCCCATCCGATAAGGAGTGAGATGCCGTATGAGACAAGGTGTCATCAAACAAAAGCAAAGCAAAATATGCATCCATTCATAACATACATTCAGAAATACATAATAATTAAAAACTTTACATGCAGAAAGCAAAAGCTGATCATGCATTACTATAATTAAACTATTACAATATTGATCTGATCGACAAGCTGGAACAAAATAATATTACAAATGCGGAAGCTGATACAAACTGATACAGAGAGTTCTATACAAAAAGAATCATCACAAATACAAAAATGAGCCCTACACTAAAACCCTTCTGTGTTGGCTTGATGACGGCGACTCTCTCAAAGCAAAACGCCTTCCGCACCTGCACGGGTAAAAACACCGTGCTAAGCGATAAACGCTTAGTGGGGAAACACACATAAATTATGGACGGCCACTCACAGTGGTCGTCAAGGCATAACACATTCACAATGGCAGAATGCAAGAACTATTGCATAATTCATATAAACATGCTCGTATTTAAAAGTCATACATTCAGTATCTCATAATCATATGTATTACAGAATAAACCAGCATGTATTTCATCATTAAACTCATTCAGATATTCCATTCAAAGCCAGATCAGATCAGAACATTTCCATTAACATTTAAAGAACACCTGCTGACTCTAGACAGTGGATAACGAGTGTACTGAGGGTACCTTACGGGTACGAATCGAATACTGAGGGTACCTCACAGGTACAAGTCAAATATTACATCATTTATCAAAACATGTTATTTATATACTGAGGGAATCTTAAACAAGATTCTATACTGAAGGGTTCGCGAGGAACCAAACGGGGACCTGATCGGGGTCCAAACTGAACTGAGGGCTGCAGCTAAAAGACTCTATTAGGCATGCCTAACTATCCACTTACTTGACTCTAGCAGGTTATGCGTCAAACCGATCACAATTCAGGATATAGAGTATAATTCATCAGAAAATCATGCTATCATGCATATCGAAGCATCACACATTAAGACATGCATCATACAACAGTAAAGTCCATTCAGAAGAAATACCAAATTCATTTCTGAGTTAAAAACTAGGAAATTTTGGAAAAATGAGCTGAGCGGAGAAACGGGCGAGATCGGCTGGTCACTGGGCGTGACTGGCCTTCTCAACAGGTAGGTCACGCGACGTGACGTGCTTGTTTCTCGCCGGTCACGTTGCGTGATCTTCACAAATCACGCAACATCCTACGCAGGTCACGGCATGACTGGACATCACGACTCGTGACGTGCTTCTCCTCTCTCGCAGAACACGTCGCGTGATCTCGTAGATCACGCAACTCTCTCTCTCGCAGGTCGCACGACGTGACCGAGGATCACGTCGCGTGACTTGCTTGATCTTCAGCTGGTCACGCGACTGGCTTCTCAGCAGGCAGGTCACGACGTGACCGAGGGTCACGTCTCGTGACTTGCCTCCTTCTGTAGCGAGTCACGCGATAAAGAAGAACCTGAACAGTAAATCGATTTTCCAGAATTTCCAGAACAAGGAATTCAATCCCAATTTGATTTTAAAACCATACAAACCTGTTTTTACCTTCCAGAAATCATCTCAAACAACATAGGCAACAATTATACAACTCAATTCATCAACTAATTAATCAAATCAAATCAAGAACATATGCATTTAAACTCACAAGAACATAAACCCTAGAAATTTCCAGTAGATTCAAAATCACACAATTTCACAATTAAACATTCCCAAACCTGGATTCTAAACTTCTATCACTTAGCTCCACTAGGTCCAGCAACCTCTTTCCCCTTTTGATCACGTGGAGCCTCAGCTAAAACACAAACACAGTGATGAACATCAACTTGCAATCCCTAAATTAAAACTCAACCTAAAGAAGAAGATGAAGATGTAAAGTGACAGTAAAACAAGGACAAGATATGCACTTACCAAGCTAGGAGTAAGAGTGACCAATTTCCACAACCACACTTATTTAGCAGATAGCAAGTAGTAATTAGGTAAAGGAAAAGGGAGAAGAAGATGAAGGTTGAAGGGAAAAACGTGAATCTGATTTCCTTTCACTCTTCCTTCATTTCTTTCTTTATTTTCCTTAACCTAATACACGTGTCATTTTCTTGGTGGTGGAACTTACTCACTCACACCCTATCTCTACACACACACTCACACATAATGCATTCCTAATTAAAACACCCTACAAAGGTATGCTCTAGTGTACACAATTAATTCCTAACTAATTCACACACTAATGTCATGTATGCACCCACATAATAATAACCCCAAAAACATACATTTTACTAAAATACCCTTATGAAATGCCGAACACATGCGAATGCTTACACATATAGACAGACAGATAGACAGACAGACAGGCTCATTCTACTAGGGGGCAAACGGGGTGTGACAGTGTTACTGTAGAAAATTCTCATTTTGCTGTGTCTGTCGCGTGACTACCCAAGAAGAGATGCAAGTCACGAGACGTGACTCCCAGTCACGACTCGTGACCTGCCAGAAAGAAGCTAGTCATGAGTTGTGACTGCCTGTTATGAATGAATGTATGATTTGCTTTGTATCTGTTTGGTAACACCTTTACTCATACGGCGTCTCACTCCTTATCGGATGGGATTGCTTACGTATGGGTAGGGGGTGTTACAACTGGTGGGAACTAGTGCCTCGGAATCCCCAGCGACCGGATGAGTTGACCTGGGACTTCTTTGCTTAGGAATTCGAAAGGAAGTGCATCAGAAAAGCGTATAAAGAAGCGAAGTGGAGAGAGTTTGTCAGCTTGAAACAAAGAGGTATAACCGTAGGAGAGTATGAAAAGGAATTTAGTCGATTGAGTAAGTTTGTGCCAAAGGAATTGTTAACGGACGATTTTAGATGTCGACAGTTTGAGGACGGATTAAGAGAATCTATTAGAGGACCTTTATCCACAATGGTGGTTATGCAATCGGCAAATTATTATCAGTTGGTTTTGGCAGCCATAAAATTTGAAGAAGCAGAAGTGGTAAAACAAAAGAAAGAGCAGAAAAGGAAAGTATCTGGAAGTGATAGAGGTGCTAGAAAAAGGTCCAGAGGAGTTGCAAGTGGACAGATTATGCAAGATTCATTTCAAGAGCCTGCATCAATGGGTAGTGTTGTGCCACCTTCGAGTAGAGGTAGCACTGCACCTAAATGTGAACATTGCCAAAGGAATCATTGGGGAACATGCAGGAAACTTACAGGAGCATGTTTCAAATGCGGAGGTATGGACCATGTGTTTGCTAACTGCCCTGCGATTAGAGAGAATTCTGGTTCTCAAGTGAATAGAGGAAATGTGAATGTGGCTGGATCAGTCAGAACTGGTAGAGGAAGAGGAAGACAAGCACAAGTAAGATCCGAGACAGTAGAGCGGCCTACTGTTCCTAGCGGACAGAAGCAAGTCTTCGCCATGATCGGAGAAGAAGTTGAAGATCCTACTGGTCCATCTGGTAAGATTTACATTTGTGCATTGACTGGCATGATTTTTTGTTTCTTACCGTGGAAATTATGAGGAAAAAATTTCTTAAGGAGGAAAAAATTGTAACATCCCAAAGTGTACCCTAGTTAGATTAGAGTGTCAATTGCATAATAGGGTATAAATGAGATTGGATTAAGTGAGTAATTAAGTGTGTAAGGGTATAATTGAAAGGAAGAAAGTTGTAATTAAAAGGCAGATTTGAGTAAGGGACTTAATGGTTATTTGCCAAGGGGCTGCATGTGAGATTTAGTGGAAGATTGGTTTTTGTGTAGTGGAATCCACGTGTGGATCTCACCTTGTGCCAGCCAACTTCTTTACATGTAAAGGTATAGGGATTTGGGAGCAAAATGGGTAGTGGAATTTTACAGCAATTCAGCCATTCTTTGTATTTGCTCTAATTTTGTATCTCTTCATCTTTTAAGTTGAGTTTCATTTTCTTCTTAAATGGAACACAAAATTTGGTAATTGAATTGGTTGAAGAGTTAAGTGAAAAAGGTAAGAGTTAATGGTTATGTGTTTATTTCTTGCTTCTACCCCTTTTCTTTGAGTTCGATTTGGATTGATTGAGTAATGGACTAAGAAAATATATTCTGCATGTTGGTGTAAGATTTGGACAGGAGAAGAGCAAAGGGCAAAGAGAAGGTGTAGTTAGAGATTGAGAGTGTCCAGCAACCTGCTTTTGAGGTTTGGGATATATATGTGTTATATGTTGACTTTACTTGAATATGTATGTTGATTAGTTTGCCTTCGATGTGTAAATGATGCATGAAAGTGAGATTTGAGATATTGAGCATGATTATGTGCTATGTGATGAAATGTAATTAAAGTGTTATAAATGCTATGTGGTGAGAATGAAAAACTAGCATGTGTAAAACAAAGAGCAAGATGAACCTTAGTTTAGAGAAAATCCTATTTATGTCCTACCACACCCTGTGTATTCCGTATCTTTAAAAGTCCAAGAGAGACCATAAATTAATTCTGTCTCTAAGAGGCCTAAAAATGGCAATAAACGGACGTGTTTCTATCTAGCTGGGTTGATTTGAACAGTCTGTAGTGTTTAATTCATATCTCTTAATGAAGAGTCCAAATGACATGAAACTTGTTCCATTGGAAAATAGACATCCTAGGGAACAATTGTTAAGAAGGACACTTTGTCTAAAAATGAGGTCTATAGGGTCGTTTAGGCAATACAACTTTGGAGTGAAAACCAGTCTCGTAAGTCATCTGAGGGGAGCTACTATCGCGAGCGCGACACAGGTCGCGACCTCGCGATAGAATAACTATCATGAAGCCTTTTCTTCTTAATTTTGAGCCCATGGTTGGCATGGATCAATCCGCTATCTTTCCCCTCAACTTATTATGCATGATTAGGGTTATTAAATGATTATAAAAGTAGTTATCATTGGGAAAAACTTATGAGCATGATTAAGATTGGTAATTTAACTAATAAAGTAACAATATATATAATTATGTGAAGGATAGCAAATGGAATGACAAATATGTGTGTGAGCTATGGGTATCTCAAGTATGATGAACCATGTATGCGAATGCATATAAACACATATATGTTAATAAGTAATAACATGTATAAGTTAGTATGCAATAATATATATATATAAAGTGTTGTATGTGAATGAATTTAGGATGACATGTACGCATAAGTAGTAAGAAAGGAAGAGAGTGCATGAATGCTCTAGTTGATATATGCTATAAGTTACATGTGTGTATAGTAAAGGTTAAAGTAAATGTATATGAGAATGTGTATATGCTTTGTTATGAATAATAGTTATAAGCCTAAGATGTTCATATAAGTGGATAGATAGTCATGCCTATAAAGGGTTAGATGTTTTGCAGCTACTAGATGTTGGCACCAATGGTGTCTAGATGTTTAGCACCGACTGGTGTCTTTATGTTTGGCACCGATGCGTGTCTAGATGTTGATACTTGCAAAGTATCTAGATGTTCTGAGACTCCGGTCTCTAGATAACTTGAGACTACGGTCTCTATATGATTTGGTACCATTACTTGGTATCTATATATACTCGTGTCCACTTATGTTATGACATTAGGCTACCTATTATATGTAAATGTACAAGAGATGTTGTTAGTTGTACATGAGATGTTATTTATAAGTACATGAGATGTCATATATGCTAGAGAGCTATTGTAAATGGTTAAAGAAGTATATGATTATCGTATACCGGAAATGTTAAATGAGTTAGTACATGTATATGAGAAGTTATTACTTGTGTATAATATGTTATAAGTATGCCTAAATGTCTGCATGTGTGTATGATTGTATATGAGATGTGAAGATACGATATGGTATATGACATGTACACGAAAAGATGTTAGGATGCATTAAAAGATGATACATGATAAATGTATAAGTTATAGTTATGTTTAGAGGGACATGAGTATGAAATAGGTTATAAGAACTTATACATGATGCCATGTATGTATGTTACAATTTTACTTCATTGTTTTGCGAATCTATATGCTTGGCATGCTTGTTGTAAATGAGTTAAATGTTGATAAAGTGATGCTTGTGACTTCGTAAGAAGTCTTTATTATGTGTGATATCCCCACTAAGCGATTTCGCTTAGCACGGGTGTTTTCCCGTGTAGGTTTACAGGTTCGGAGGGTTGCACATCTGCAAGGTCATGGCCACTAGGAGTTTGAGTTGGTGTCTTTTGTATATGGCATAGTCATGTATACATGGTATAGAATTTTTGTATAGCTTGGCATATGAGATGTAAAGCAAATTTTGTATACGAGATGTACATGATAAAGTAAAGTATAATTTTTGTAACAAATATGTAAATGTAAAAGAATGCTTATATGTAAAAGAACAGTTTCATTTTGTAATAAATGGATATATGACATGTTATTAGTTATGTGTTTAAAAGGTTGATTTCCGCTGTGTGTGATTGAATGCTTATTATTTTCGCTTCCGCATGAGTGTTCTGCATGTGTATGCGCGTGTGGCGACCTAATGTCCTTCCAAGGGGTATTGGGGCGCTACATTTGGACTTCTTATTACTGACAATGCCACTATCCGGAGCTCTCCTCTTCTATTCTATCCTTTGCTTTATCATCTCAGATTCTTCTAACTTGATCGCCGCTGCCACTAACTGATAATACCCAACTAGTTGCATAACCGCCATGGCCGACAGCGGACCTCTAATCACTTCTCTTAATCCATCTTGAAAGTGTTGACACTTGAAATTCTCAGTCAACAACGCAGTAGGCACATACTTGCTCAAACGACCAAACTCTTTCTCATAGTCGCTAATCGACAAGTTCCTTTGCTTCAAACTTATAAATTCCTTCCACTTTGCCTCTCAATAGGCCTTAGTAACATACTTTTGCTCAAATTGTTGCACAAAAAATTCCCATGTCAATTTAGCCGGTCTCTGTGGATTGAGAAGCACAAGCTTCCATCAATCTTATGTCGATCCCTGTACAAGCGATACGGCACACACAACTCGCTGATGCGGAGGGCAAGATATTTCTTGTAGAATTCGATCAATCCGCTCTAACCAGAATTCTGCCATATTCGATCCAAAGAGGTTCCATGAAACTCCTTTGCTCCCCTTTTCCTTCAAAAGCTCAGAAGGAGCCTTAGGAGTAGTCAATCTGTCTACCACTTGAAGTAAACCTTGTACTAATGCCGGATCAAAACCAAAACCCTGACCTCCTGCTGGTCCACGCTCATGTGCAGGTCTATCCTGTCCGACCAGATTAACACTTTCCATCGTGTCGCCCATATACTCACTTGGATCCGACTCCTAGACACAACATAAAACAACATCTACATAGGCCATGACTCTAGACAGACTCTTATGTAAAGACTCTGTACTCAAGTAATCACATAGAACCAGAACCAACTAAACCGATGCTCTGATACCAAGCTGTAACGCCCCCGATACCCCCGTTGGAAGGATGCCGGTTGTGCCATGTACCAAAAACCTATACAACTCAAATACATATATATATACTCAAGCATGCTAAAACAAATACATATAATCATAAAGATAACAAATCCATATACATATAATCCTTTACAAAAATTATATTTCCAAAATTAGTTTCCATATACAAAATTTATACTAATACAAAAATACAGCGGAAGACAAAATAAACTCCAACTATAGACTTCTAGTGGCCGACCTGCAGATGTCCGACTCCAAAAAGAACCTGCCACCTACACGGGAAAAGAGCCCGTACTACGCGATAACGCTTAGTGGGGATGAACAAAACATGCATGTACGTATATTCGCAATAAACATATATATAAGCTTAACAATAACACAAGCATATAAACATATACTACTTAAACCTATAACAAATATTCATCATACACATGTATACCGGAAAGAAACTGTAGACACCGGGTCCTGAGGTAGTCCAGATCAGAGTTACCCGATGAAGACACTAACGTCAGTTTTCGGACGAGGGACAGAAGTTGTGGATGTTTGTCCGCTAGTTTTATAAGGATCGAAGGAGTTATGGGTAAACGGGTGATTTTGGACAGTCGAAAAGAGTTCAACTTTGAGAATTGGCATTTGAACCCACAGACGGGCAGCCTGTCTGTGGAGTAGCCCGTCGCTCACGCGAGAGGCTCGTCTCACACATCGACCGACGGGCCGTCGTTCGGGGATGGGAGGCCTGTCTCCCACGTCTCCTGACGGGCTGCTTCTCATGCCACGTGTAAGGCCAGCCAGTCAAATGACCGTTGGTGCCCCTTGCGACAGACGCCCGTCGGTAGTCCACGGGCAGCCCATCGGTCGGTGATCTGGTTGTTTTAACCGCCGAGTTCTACAAAATTTGGGGGATTTACAAAATATTTTTAAATCTTTTTGAATGTCCCAAATCTTTTCAAATATTAGATTTGATTTTAGGAATATTCTAAAAATCGTTCAGTTTTGATTTGATTTCGAAAAATTCTTTTCAAATCTAAATTCAAAATTTAAACTTATTTGAAATTTTCTCCTAAATCTATAAGTAGGGGGGGATTTTTTTTACGGTTTTTTTTGGAGGTTTTCTCTTCTTCTTCCTCTCAAATTCTCTCTAAAAATTTCCAGATTTTCCCCAAGCAAAAATCAAAAGGAAAAGTCCATCTTTCATTCTTTTTCCAACACAATTTCTTCTAAACATATTTTTAGAAGAGGTTTTGTTGATGAATTTAATTTTGAGACAAATAAATTGATTATTTGCTCTCAAAGTTCAATTTTTTATCTTTGTTTTTCAATTAGACTTTTTTCAAGGTTTTCTTTTCTTCTTATTTTGAATCCTTTTTTGATGAACAATTTATTTTGGGCAAACAAAATAATTGTTTGTTCCTAAAATCTAATTTTCATTTCATTTTCTAAAAACAAGTTTTTAAAATGTTTTTTTTTTGAGACAAACAAAATAATTATTTGTTTTTGAGATCGTTTTTCAATTTTTATAAATAAAAATAATTCTTTATGCAAAGAAATTAATTCTTTATTCTTAAAGGATTTTTGATAATTTTTTCTATCTTTTTCCTTGGAATAAAATTCCAATATTTTATCATTCAATTCTAATCCTGCAAACCACAAATAAGGAAATCAATATCATTTTTACCTTCATCGAATCCGAAACTCTGAGGGTAAACATTCTGGGCTCATTCTTCTTATTCTTTTTATTATTTTTGTATTTAATTAATGATTCATGTACATTTTTATTATTTTCATTTATTTTATTAGTTTATATTTGTTTTATTTAATATGTTATATATTATTTTATTCTTGTTCACGTAAATATTGATTGCTCATTATTTTCAATATATAATTAATTAATTCATTTTGATTAATCTTTTTGCCATGTAAATGGTTTATGTTAATGGTGATAATAGTAATTAATCATGTTATTCATTTAATCGTTTTCATCATTATTTTATTTAATTTTTTTATTATTCCTTTCATCGTTATTTTATATATTCATCGTTTATTCATTTATTTATTTATTTTCATTTTTCATTATGAATATTATCATGTTAATACTTTTATATGTTGATTCATTAGCATGTTATATTTTATTTCAATTACATCTTTTAATTCATTTGTCATTCATAATACTTTTTTCTCATTTATTTTAAATTGTTAACATGTTAATTCATTTATCATCTTTCATGCCATCTTATTTTATTTTAATTGTCATTCATTATTTTATATGTTTAATTGATTTTATTATTTTAATTACTAACATTATTTCATTTGTATGTTTTTTTTTGTCAAAACTTATTTCCTTTACTTGGGCATTTTTGTAAGCACACGAGGAGATCCAGAAGGTTCGTTTCGATTAGATATTTAATTGCTTTATTTGTAATATTTCATTTATTTGGCTTTTTCATTTATTTTGCTATGTAATCTTTAATAAAATTATTTATGCATGTTAAAAAGAAAATCACAAAAATATTTCTATTAATTAATTTGGTATTTTTTCTAATAAAAATGGGACCAATGTCCTAGTTTTTCATACCCAAATAAACCGTCACCTTTAACACTTTTTTAAAGTATGCATGCGATGATCAATGCCCTCATTCTTAATCAATATCCCGATTTATGTATGATTTGTATTTTATTTACAATGTGGGATGTATTCCGCCCCTAGTTTTATTGTAATTTATTTTCATGCACTTTACTTTAATTATGCTTTATTTATTTACTGCTTTCCCTTGAATGGATAATTTGCGCTTTAATTTAATTGCACCGAATTGAAAGAGAAATGGGATAAAATGCTAAATTCAAAACTCAATTATGAACTTAATCAAGGTATGAATAAATGGGAAGTCCCGAACCTACTCTGGTCTTTGGGCTCAACGAGGTGAGAGGGCCATCTCAATATTCTATTGGGATGGGGCCTCTAAGATACCTCTTGTGTCCTGTAAAAGGGTCAAAATTGCACAGTCCTAGGCGGTACGAGGCAAGAAGGCCATCCTAATATTCTATTAGGGTGAATACCTCCAAGACACCTCTAGTTTGCCTAAGCGTGAGGCTAGAGGACCATCCTATCATTAGGGTGGAAGCCTCCAAGACACCTCCGGCTTGCCTATAATGGACATAGCAACGCTGTCTTAGGCTCACTAGGGCTAGACGACCTTTCCCAATGTTCTATTGGGTGGCGACTCAAAAAAGCCTCTTTGTTGCCCAAAATGGACGCACTTGTAATTTCTTACAAGTTTTCATGAACCTCATCCCGATCGCCCTAACAGCGGGCGGCTCGGGGCTCCACGGGGTTCAGCGCGCGTTACAGTAGCGACTCCACTGGGGACAATACTCGCGACTTCGCTTCGAAAGTATCTTGGTTAAAATTTACAATTGAGTTTTAATATAAAAATTTCATCCTTTTTCGAAATTGCATTGCATCTCATTAGAGCCTTAGATCTATGCTAGTTTGGTCCCTCTTTCAACCGCAGTGCATTCCCGAAGCACGACCCTACGTTCACTCAATGTAGGGAAGTGTTAAGGATAATCACCAGCCCAAGTCTCGTACCATCATGGTATATTAAATGGAGACCCGACCGGTCGTTACACTTATGATGAGTTAGACCCATTGGCCGGGACCATGCTTGGGTAGCCCTAAAGTAACATCACCCTGGCCAAAGCTCATGTAATGGAAATAGATACTTCCCCTAGGTGGTATGAACCATAATACCTTGCTTGCTATATGGATTATTTTGTATTGGACAAACCCAAATAATTTGATTGGTTACCTAATGAAAGGTTTTCATGCTTCGATAGGCCCATGTCAATTTATTTGGACTGCCTAAATACACAATGGTCAAAATCCATGCGTATGCACATTAGTTAAGAGAGGTTATACTATCGGTTTTCTGCCGTGCACTATGCGCATCCATCGGGTTCCCTGTTAACCCATGGGCCAAGCCCACCTAGGACAGAGACCGCACGACTTCATGTGTGGGGGCAATAAGGTTGGAAGGATCTATCTGCTTGCATGTGGATGTGGATGATGCATTGCATATTCATGTCATTCATGCACAAATAAAATTTTTATTTTCTCCCTATGTATGCATCCTATTCTTTGCATATAATTATTACTCATACATATCATCCTATGTATAGTTTTTCACATGTTTCACATGTATCATTGTAATCTCTTTTAGCCATTATATACCATTTGTTGCACGGCACGATCATGCATTACATATTATTCATGCATCATTCGAACTCTTTACTTTTCAGCCATTGTAGACCATTTGCTTGGGTGGTTAGGGGATCCCAATAGTTGTCTAAGGAGTGATCAGAGTTCACGTGGGCTGACAAAGTTTTAGCGTTCTTACCAGAGCATCTAAAGGCGTTAGAAATGGCTGGCCCTTCACAATTGACAAAAGAGACTCGCGCCCTGATTGCCCAGGAGATAGATAAAAGGTTTGAAGACCTGGAAAAAAGGATGCTGGCTGTGATCAAAGAAAGAATAGATGCCATGGTGCTGGTTCTCCAAGCTCAGCTTATGGCAATAGCTCTCAACTAAGGAAAGCCGGCCACGGTCGAGAGGGCTCATACAGTGACGGTTGCAGTACCTCCATTTTATTTTGAAACCAGAGGTAAGGGGCCACTTAATTCACCAGTTGAACAAGGAGGAAATAGGAGGCCTACTCTAGAATGTAGCGCTGTGCCTGAAGAGGAAGAGGACCTCGCGATCACGCATATTCTAAAAGCTGAAAGCTCAGGAAGCCATAACATCATTGAGGCAAATGTTAAGCCTACAGAAGTCTCAGCCACTAGAGCAGTTCAGTCCCACCTCACTATTTCGGGTAGGCCATTATCCTGGCACTTCACCCTTCTCGTCAAGAAAGGGAAGTTATAACCCTTGCCAGCCGGGCCTGCCCCAAGTCAAGGACGCCCTAGACATAGAGCATATTGGTACTGCACGTATCACTAGTATTCAGGGCAAAGAACGGACTACTGTCATCCCTTGAGAGATCGCATTCAAGAACTGATGTCAAGCCCAGAAGAGGAAAAGATTGTAGAAGCGCCAACCACGGAGGTGAAGCAAAGGCATTTTTCTAATTTAAGCAGATCATTATCCTGGGTCCTCAAGAGACTGATGAAGGATGGGATATTACAGCCATTGCCAGCTAGGCCCGCTAGAAGCCGGTGACTGCCCGATTACAAAGGGGATGAGTATTGCACCTTCCACCAGCACACCGGGCATACCACAGATTATTGCAAGGCCTTAAGACATGCCATTCAAGATCTGATTGATTCTAAGAAGATCTCTAACCCAGAAAAGCGAGAGGGAAAGAATAAGATGGACTAAGTGCCTAAGTGGAAAGGCAGGACGGTTCGTAGGGATGATAATGGACCATCGACTGCAACAGCTATGTTGGCAAGAACGGAAGTTGATTAGCTGTTTAGAATGTTCTTTTTCTTCTTGAACTGTTTAGTAATGACATTTTAGTTTCATTAATAAGATGAACATTTTTGGTTACTTGTGTTATGTCTCTTATGATTTCACTACGCATAATCATGATCATAACTCAGTCATATTTGACATTGATTCAATTAATGCCATTCCATTTAATCTCAGAACTTTGGGAAACCCAAAGAAAATCTTGATAGCATCTAATGCAACTCTTGAATCGAGATCAAAATTTGAGAGAATTAAAAAAATATGAAAAAGTCTTTGCCTGGACATATAAAGACACGCTAAGGGTTGATCGTGGAATCACTAGGCACATCGTTCAGACACACCACAATCATGAACCGGCCACGCAGAAGCTTAGAAGATTGAAGCTGGAAGGGGCAGAAAAGGTCAAAAAGAGGAATCCACAAGCAGAAATGAAGCTAAAATTTCTAGTCGAAGTTCAATGCCAGTCTTGGTTGGTCAATATTGTACCAAATCGAGAAGAGGAGGAGTGCATGTATGTGTAAACTATTAGGATTTGAACAAAGCTTATCCTCAAAAGAACAAAAAGAAAAAAAAGAACAGAAAGAAAAAGAATAAAGAAAAAAAAAAGACAAAAATAAAATACAAAAAAGAGAGAAGGAAAAGAATCAATATGTAGATTAGAAAACCATCATGGGGGGCAAGATTTGATCAAATCCCACTGATCTACACGTGCCTGTACTTTGCCATTTTTCTTGACTTCTGAAAAGGACTACAATTATTATATCGTCTTGCAATGGACATAGGTTACTCGAGCTAGGAAATAGACATCATAGGGGAGGTACGCCCTACAGCCCCAACGGACAGGGTCATGTCAAGATGGTCTCCCGCACCACGCAGGGTTTAAGGACAGAAGGACACCTTATGGTTAAGGCTAGGGAGTTGCTCTAAATGTATGGCATTAAAGACCACAAGTCCTCTCTGTATTGCCCTCAAACCAATAGAGTAGGAGAGACTGGTAATAAGAAGATCTTGATCAAGATGGTTCAAAACTACAACTGGGCAGAGAAATGGCCTTTTGCACTTTGAAGCTAGAGAACCACCATTAGAACCTCTACAAGAGTCACTTTTTATTCCTCGATACATGGGGTAGAAGCAGTATAGCCAGTTGAAGTGGAGCTCAAATCTTTAAGGATGGTCATAGAAGCCCAAATTTGGGAAGCCGATAGGGCGCGATAATGGCAGCAACAGTTCAACACGTCGAACAAGGACGAGTCATGAGATTACTACCACAGTCAAATCTATCAGAGAAAACTCTGCTCGATCATTGCGTCCACTAGAGAAGGGAGGTTTAGCCCTTAAGCAAACGAGTCCAAATGTTCTAGACAAATGAGGCAAGTTCAAACCAGTGCAAGAAGGCCTATTTGTTCTTAAGAGGTTATTGTCCAAGGGAGCAGAGTTTCCAACAGACAGTAATGAAGAAGAACCGGTCAACATCAATAGACTCAAGGAGGTCCATGGCTAAAGACTAAAAATTAAAAGAAGAGAATAAAAGCCCCGCGGGTCAAAAACTAAAAAAAGGCGTCCTTGTTAAAAATGGGCGCCTCGTCAGGGTGAAAACCGAAAAAAGGCACCTTGTGAAAAAATTAGAGGCTTGAGAGAAAATATCCAATCAAGAAAACCCGAGAGGGCTGATTGGAGACAGGAGTTTAATGCTTACAAGATCTACTCTGAGATTAGATATAGTTTTGCAGTTTGAATCGATGTTAGATAATGATTATGTATAGAGAAATCATACCGAAATGTACATAATCTTTGCAAATACACGTGTTCATTATTTTCTAGTTCATTTATAAAAAGAGAAATGATGTTCATTGCTGAATGCATGAAATCTAAATGTCTACGCTCTACTACTACTCTCACCGTCCAGATGTCTAAGTCGATTAGTTCTATTATCAACTGCAAGACTAATCACCTACCTTTTGAATGCATTAGTGGGAGTAAAGGAACAATCCCCAATAGATGGTATAATAGTCTTCATCGGCAGCTTGCCTAGAGGCCATGATGTATGGAGGTCAAAACTGAAGCTAAAGGTTCATATTGGAAAGATAGGGGATGACTCACTACATCATTAATCCCTCTGAACTATCGAGCATAATGGGTGCTAATGTAAAAAGCAGCCCCATGAAGCCCTAAAGAACCCGATCCTTATCTGCTACCACACCCAATCTAGCAACACATTCATCAAGGGAGGCAATGGAATGCAATCGATACCTAAGGAGAAAATGCCTCAAAGAATAATTGCGGATTACTCTAGCAAGGGGCTTTGATAGCAGCTTCAACTTTTCATGCAGCCGTACCTGAAAAGCAAGAGAGTCTAAAAAAAAGCGGAAAAAAAAAAGAAAAAAAAGGGGCCGTTAGAGATAAAAACCGTGACTGCCTCTCTAAGCAAAAGTTAGGCCAAAGGGTAGGGTGAAAACCTGGGAACAGACAGTCTATCCTATAAAAAAATGAAATGAATAAAAGCCGCTGGATTGGGTTCCATTCCAAGAAAAAATTAGGTACAGGGTTATGTGAAAATCCCTAAAGGGACGCATTTCCCACTAAGAAAAACTAGTGTGAAAATCCACAAGGGACGCATTACCTTTAGAACAATGGCCTTTGACACCTGGAGCGATAAGGCGGCATTACTCCGAATGACTTTCCTTTAGGCAGAACTTGATTCAGAGTCCTAGGGGCAAAATGCTCATTGACCGGGGGGTAAAGATACGTATGGGTCAGTTCTCCTTGAAAAGATTTTGGGTCAAAGTTCGTGAAGCCAAGACAACACTTTTCTAGATCCCTGGGGGCATCAGACAATGTGAGCAGCTGAGCAGTACCCACGATGAATCCCTTAACCACCTAGGATGTGGTCTATCCATTTTTGCATATCACATGCATCCCACATGCATAGATCTTTTGCACATCCCCCTGCATATCACGTGTATTCAGTCCTTTATACATATGGTTGTACACATAATTTTTGAACATTCATCCTTTGCATGTGTTTTCTGTATATAGTTTTGTATGTATATTTCACACACATGATTCCATACGCACACACAATCTTTTGTATATATTGTTGTGTACATGACTCAAAAGGAAAGGATCGAATAGACCTCATGAGCAAGGGTTAATACGTATAGAGGTGGAACGCCCAGAAGAGCAAGCCTATCCAGACACACCATGCTCAGGGCAATCCGGAATCACACAAATCTATGGAAAAGAAGATCCATTGAGAAGCCGGACTACCCACACATACTTTAGTTGGAGCTAATCAGACGCAAGAGTGGGCCGGGGTACAGCTTCAGCTCTACATCGGTGCTCCTCCATGCCGAACAATCAGATCAAGATGAAGTCCTCACGAGAATGGAATTTCGTGGACCCGCTCCCAAGAAGACATTTAAAAGAGTAAGCCTATTCATGCACACCATGCCGGGTCAGGTAAGTCTCTATCATAAGAGGCACGCTCACACACATCACACAATAAATGTACAAAATCCAAATTCAAATGTACAAAATCTCAAACAAACGAACAAAACAACAAAGACAAAAAAAAAAACAAAACAACACAAAACAAAAAGAAGAAGATATTTTCAAGGCCTTGAAAATCCAATATATTGTAAAAATTCAAATACATCCAAAATGAAAAAATCCCAAAAACAACAGGAATAACAAAAAAAAAAACAAAGATCATTTTAAGAGTCGCCAAAGACATTGAAACCTAAGCAACAAAACCTCTAATATAATTTTCCTCTGACGAGGCTCAAGTCTATTTTCCTCTCTGGAGGCTCAACATCAAATTCTCTCACCCTCTTGAGAAGTACGCAGGTCTTTTCAATAAGGAGGCTACGTTGGAGATAATAGAGGAATCGATATTTGGGGAAAAACCAACCGTCCTTCAGGGGGGCACCCATCTAATATCGGCCCCAACAGGTATGTACTGCCACAGACGGATATTGCGCTAGCCGGATGGGGGTTAGCAGATCAGACATTGTACTAGCCGGATGGGGGTTAGCAGAACAGAATATTGTACTAGCCGGATGGGGGTTAGCAGATAAGAATATTGTACTAGCCAGATGGGGGTTAGTAGATCAGACATTGTACTAGACGGATGGGGGTTAGCAGATCAGACATTGTACTAGCTGGATGGGGGCTAGCAGATCAGAATATTGTACTTACCGGATAGTGGTTAGCAAATCAGATATTATACTGACCGGATGGGGGTTAGCAGATAAGATATTGTACTAACCGGATGGTGGTTAGCAGATCAGATATTATACTGACGGGATGGTGGTTAGCAGATTAGATATTGTACTGACCGGATGGTGGTTAGCGGATATTACACTGACCAAATAATGGTTAGCAGATAGGATGTTACACGGATCGGTTGGAGGTTACCAAGGTTATGTTATGCAAGCCCAGAAGCAGCTACCAAGACAGAACGTTCAATCACATGCAGTAGAATAGATCGCAACCGGGATTGTAGTTAGAGAACACTACATCTCACAGACACTACACAAGCCGAGATGAGGCCAGCAGAACACATGCGGTAGAACAGATCGCAACCGAGATGCAGTTAGAGAACACTGCATCTCACAGATACTGCAAGAGCCGAGAAAAGGCCAGCAGAACACATACGGTAGAACAGATCGCAACCAAGTTGCAGTTAGAGAACACTGCATCTCACAAATGCTGCAGGAGCCAAGACGAGGCGAGCAGAATACATGCGATAGAACAGATCGCAAATAGAGGTTGTAGTTAGAGAACACTGCATCTCACAGACTCTGTGCAGGCCGGGATGAGGCTAGCGGGACACCAGTGATAGCACAGATCGCAAACAGAGCTTGTAGTCAAAGATTACTGCTACTCAGAGACACCGTGCCAGCCGAGATGAGGTCAGCGGGACAGACCAGCCACCGTGCATGCTAAGATGAGGACAGCAGGGCCCACGCGATAGAACAGATCGTAATGGGACTATGGTCAGAGAATACCGAATCCTACAGACACCGTACAAGCCGAGATGAGGTCAGCGGGACAGATCAGACACCGTGCATGCCGACATGAGGACAGCGGGGCACACGCGATAGAACAGATCGCAAGCAGAGGATGCAGCTAGACAACACTTCACCTCACACCGCACAGGCCGAGATGAGGCTAGCAGAACAGATCAGCCGTCACGCAGACCGAGATGAGGTTAGTGGGGCAAATGCGATAGAACAAATCGCAAGCAAAGGATGCAGTTAGACAACATTTCACCTCACACTGCGCAGGCCGAGATGATGCTAGAGGAACAGATCAATCATCATGCAGACAGAGATGAGGTTAGTAGGGCAAACGCGATAGAACAGATCGCAAGCAGAGGATGTAGTTAGACAACACTTCACCTCACGCCGCGCAGGCCGAGATGAGGCTAGCAGAACAGATCAGCTGCCACGCAGACCAAGATGAGGTTAGTGGGGCAAATGCGATAGAACGTATCGCAACCGAGATGGGGTTGGATAACACCGTATCTCACAAATACCATGCAAGCCGAGACGAGTTTGGCAGCATACCTGCAATAAAACAAATTGCAAATAGGTTCGATAACACTCTCTCGCGACTCTCAGTTACCGGGCAGACCGAGACGAGGCTCATCGGATGGAGACGAGAAACCACTTGCTTTTACGCAACATCAAGAAGGTGAGGACTACCTTAGGTACGTGTTTCTTCCCTTCTCCTCTAAATTTTGGCTCATCTAGACATTAGTGTACTACTTTCCCCAAAATTGGGGGCAACTGTAGACACCGAGTCCTGAGGTAGTCCAGATCAGAGCTACCTGATGAAGAAACTAACGTCGATTTTCGGATGAGGGACGAAAGTTGTGCATGTTTGTCCGCCAGTTTTATAAGGATCGGAGGAGTTCTGGGTAAATGGGTGATTTCGGACAGTCGAAAAGAGTTCAACTTTGAGAATTGGCATTTGAACCCACAGACGGGCAGCCTGTCTATGGAGTAGCCCGTCGCTCACGCGAGAGGCCCGTCTCCCCCGTCGACCGACGAGCCGCCGCTCGGGGATGGGAGGCCCGTCTCCCACATCGACCGACGGGCCGTCTTTCATGCCACGTGTAGGGCCTGCCAATCAAATGACCGCTGGTGCCCCTTGCGACTGACGCACGTCGATCGGTGATCTGGTTGTTTTAACCGCCGGATTCTACAAAATTTGGCGAATTTACAAAAATTTTTTAAATCTTTTTGAATGTCCCAAATCTTTTCAAATATTTTTGAATATTAGATTTTATTTTAGGAATATTCTAAAAATCGTTCGGTTTTGATTTGATTTCGGAAAATTATCTTCAAATCTAAATTTAAAATTTAAACATATTTGAAATTTCCTCCTAAATCTATAAATAGGGGGGGATCTTTTTTAGGGTTTTTTTTGGAGGTTTTCTCTTCTTCTTCCTCTCAAATTCTCTCTAAAAATTTCCAGATTATCCCCAAGCAAAAATCAAAAGGAAAAGTTCATCTTTCATTCTTTTTCCAACACAATTTCTTCTAAACATATTTTTAGAAGAGGTTTTGTTGATGAATTTAATTTTGAGACAAATAAATTGATTATTTGCTCTCAAAGTTCAATTTTTTATCTTTGTTTTTCAATTAGACTTTTTTCAAGGTTTTTTTTTCTTCTTATTTTGAATCCTTTTTGATGGACAATTGATTTTGGGCAAACAAAATAATTGTTTGTTCCTAAAATCTAATTTTCATTTCATTTTCTAAAAACAAGTTTTTAAAATGTTTTTTTTGAGACAAACAAAATAATTATTTTTTTTGAGATCGTTTTTCATTTTTTATAAATAAAAATAATTCTTTAGGCAAAGAAATTAATTCTTTGTTCTTAAAGGATTTTTGATCATTTTTTCTATCTTTTTCCTTGGTATAAAATTCCAACATTTTATCATTCAATTCTAATCCTGCAACCCACAAACAAGGAAATCAATATCATTTTTACCTTCATCGAATCTGAAACTCTGAGGGTAAACATTCTGGGCTCATTCTTCTTATTCTTTTTATTATTTTTGTATTTAATTAATGAGTCATGTACATTTTTATTATTTTCATTTATTTTATTAGTTTATATTTGTTTTATTTAATATGTTATATATTATTTTATTCTTGTTCACGTAAATATTGATTGCTCATTATTTTCAACATATAATTAATTAATTCATTTTGATTAATCTTTTTTCCATGTAAATAGTTTATGTTAATGGTGATAATAGTAATTGATCATGTTATTCATTTAATCGTTTTCATCATTCTTTTATTTAATTTTTTTTATTATTCCTTTCATTGTTATTTTATATATTCATCGTTTATTCATTTATTTATTTTTTTTTCATTTTTCATTATGAATATTATCATGTTAATATTTTTATATGTTGATTCATTAACATGTTATATTTTATTTCAATTACATCTTTTAATTCATTTGTCATTCATAATACATTTTTCTCATTTATTTTAAATTGTTAACATGTTAATTCATTTATCATCTTTTATGCCATCTTATTTTATTTTAATTTGTCATTCATTATTTTATATGTTTAATTGATTTTATTATTTTAATTACTAACATTATTTCATTTGTATATTGTTTTTTGTCAAAACTTATTTCCTTTACTTCGGCATTTTTGCGAGCACACGAGGAGATCCAGAAGGCTCGTTTGGGTTAGATAATTAATTGTTGTATTTGTAATATTTCATTTATTTGGCTTTTTCATTTATTTTGCTATGTAATCTTTAATAAAATTATTTATGCACGTTAAAAAGAAAATCACAAAAACATCTCTATTAATTAATTTGGCATTTTTTCTAAATGAAAATGGGACCAATGTCCTAGTTTTTCATACCCAAATAAATCGTCACCTTTAACACTTTTTTAAAGTATGCATGCGAGGATCAATGTCCTCATTCTTAATCAATATCCCGATTTATGTATGATTTGTATTTTATTTACAATGGGGTTGTATTCTGCCCCTAGTTTTATTGTAATTTATTTTCATGCAGTTTACTTTAATTATGCTTTATTTATTGACTGCTTTCCCTTGAATGGATAATTTGCGCTTTAAGTTAATTGCACCAAATTGAAAGAGAAATGGGCTGAAACACTAAATTCAAAACTCAATTATAAACTTAATTAAGGTATAAATAAATGGGAAGTCCCGAACCTACTCTGGTCTTTGGGCTCAACGAGGTGAGAGGGCCATCTCAATATTCTATTGGGATGGGACCTCCAAGACACCTCTTGTGTTCAGTAAAAGGCTTAAAATTGTACAGTCCTAGGCGCCACGAGGCAAGAGGGCCATCCTAATATTCTATTAGGGTGGATACCTCCAAGATACCTCTGGTTTGCCCAAGCGTGAGGCTAGAGGACCATCCTATAATTAGGGTAGAAGCCTCCAAGACACCTCCGGCTTGCCTATAATGGACATAGCAGCGCTGTCTTAGGCTCACTGAGGCTAGATGACCTTTCCCAATGTTCTATTAGGTGGCGACTCTAAAAAACCTCCTTCTTGCCCAAAATGGACGCACTTGTAATTTCTTATAAGTTTTCATGAACTTCATCCCGATCGCCCTAAAAGCGGTCGGCTCGGGGCGCCACAGGATTCGGCTCGCGCCACAGTAACCATTCATATCCAAGCCATCAATATTCATATGCATCTACACAATACAACAATTAACCATTTATGTCCGAATACAAGTATTATATTTCATCGTGTCATAACACATATACATATACATGTAACATATATTTATTGCATATAAATAACGATTCATATATCAATCTCATGTAATAACCTCAAGTAATAGCCTGATTACTCGCTAATTAGTGGATACGGGTACTACTGATACTGATAAGACACAGTATCCCAAGCATATGGAGACATGGGTCTCAAAATATTTTGTAATCATGTATACCCGAAAGTATACCAGAGACCGAGGCCTCAAACATCTTATATGATGCAAATGGGGCCCGCATGTAACATGTAACATATAGCAGCTGCACTCACACCCTAACCCTTGATAAGCGCTTGTCCATCCACTAATTATGACTATCAGGCTCAAATAACAACTCAATCATGTTCTAGTACTATTATCAAATACCCGAGAATAAGTCAAGTATAATCATATAATTTCATATATACATGTATATTGATCAATTTTACGGACATATAAATCATATACAAATCTGAATAAGGACATATAATTTATCATTTAATAGGCTATAACAGAAAAATCATGTGCCATGTAATGAAAACTCATGTAAAAGAAGCTTGTGAAATTCATTTTCAAAACAGGGCAGGAAAGGCTCACTGTCACGCTCGCGACAGTAGCCGAGGAAAACAGAGGCCAGTCATGAGTCACACATGTTGTCGCGACTCGTGATGCTAGCGCCTCGCAGGAAAGGGGCGATCATGAGTCGTGATTTTCACTCACGACTCGTGACTGCCAAGGGAAGAGGGCGTGTCCTCCTCCCCGCCCCCACCCCCCCCACATCTTCACATGTCGTGAGGCATCTTCATGACTCATGAAGAGGCTTCACGACTCATGAAGATGCCAGGTACCAACTGCCGAGTCGTGCTGCCTCCTCACGACGCAGACAGAGCATCTAGCGCACTGTGCGAGAAGGTGAATTTCGTGATTCTGTCGCGATCACGACTGCATCGGATTCTTCAAATTCTCAGCAGACCACGTAAAACCCATAGTTCAACAAAATCAAAACCCATTTTACCCAACATCATATATAATGCAAAATCACATAAACACGTACCTCTAGTGCTCTCCAATCTTGGGTATAACAAATATAACTCAATTTGCACCACAGGTACACAAATCAAAGCAACATATATTAAGGTTGCATAAACCTAGAAATTCATCTCATATTCATGTTCAAACTCTTCAAGAATATACATACAAAGCCTAATAATTCTTCTATCTCAAATCATATACACATATCCATGAACACATACATTTACATGTAATAAAACATACAAATAACAAATAATCACATATCAACCCAAGATCCAAAGAGAAATGGACAACCACTCTCAAATATACACAGCTAAATACAAACTCCCAAATAAACATATTCACATACAACTCCCAAACCTAAAAATGGAGTTCAACCCGCTAGCTTCAAAATCCAATCTTTTCTTTCCTTTCACTCTCTCTCCTTTCTTCAGATTCTTGCAAATAATCCAACCACAATGAAACCCAATTAACCCATACAATGAGAACCATATAACCATAAAACCAAAGGGAGAAGAAGATGGAGAAAAAGCAACCCAAAACAACCACAGCCACTTCCCTCTTGAAACACTTGTGATCTCAAAACCCTAATCCAAACATGAAGAACAACTCATGAAAGAGCTTGAGAGCAGAAAATGGAGATGTGAAGGAGTAGGAGAACGTGAGAGTGCAAGAAAGAACAAATGCAAATGGCTTCCACGGGAAGCTTCACTTCCTGCTTTCCCTCTCTCTACTCCCTTCAAATCACATTCAATGCTCTCAACAACTCATACACATGTCACTCATTCATTGGACCCCTTATTCCACTACCTTGACTTTTCTCTTAGTCCTTGGCTTATCCCTTTATAAATCCTTGGCAAATTAGATATCACTCACTAACAATAATTCTTTCATAAAATTACTTTAAATAACTCTCCAATTAAGTCCTTAATTCACTTGCATAAATTACCACTATACCCTTAATGTCTAATTAATCCTTCTATTTCCAACTAGGCCATATTTGGGATGTGACACAATTACACATTATTATACTTGGAAATATTCCCATTTCATAAATGAATATATATTTGTGTTCCCATTTTGCATTTATTTATTTATTTTTCCATTTTTTTTCTTGTTCTTACTGTTTTCTACTAATTATTTTTTCCTTCTTTTTTTCAATATTAACACAAAATAATCTAACAAAAATGACAAGAAACGTGCAGTATTTTGCCTATATTTTGAAGCATGCGTATTCAAAATGCACTTAAGGCATAATTAAAGAAAGAAAATAAAAAGAAGATGAAAAGTAGATGATGAAACTAACCTGTACGTCGACGAAACAAACTATAAAAAAATAACTCAAAAAAACTAGGCCCGCACGTGTGCTATCACTCGGGGAGCACTTAGGCACAAACGGTCCATGAAACGGACAAAAAAATGTGGGAGAAATGGCTAAAAAATCGAGAGCAACCGTCGGTTTGTGGTAGAAGAAGAAAAGAAAATGACAAGTGATGCAGCGGAAGGACCTTTTATAGTTTCACTTGACCGACGGGTTATTCATCATTTTAGCGAGCAACGGTAAATGCTTCAAGCTCGTCGGTCATTCAAAACCCTTTTTTGGCATCCATACTGCAAAAATACGACCAATGTACAAAGATATATTTATGCAGGTGACATGCATGATACATGCAGGCAAAATGCAAAAAAAGAAAGCGGTCTAAGTAATTGTGACACATGCTAACCCTACCTTTTCCCGGAAACCCGCTTTTAGGGCCCGAGAGGGTTCGCATCTTTTGATCTTGGGCAATCATGAGATATTTTGGAATCCCTACCCAATAGAACATTAGGAAGTTCATCTAATCCCATGAAACCTTTAGGCACCTTTGAGGTATTTTGGAGTCGCTACCCAATTTACAAGAAATTGAAAAAATTCGTCTAACCTCGGGGGTCTAAACCAGAGAAGGATTTGAAACTTTACTCTTATTAATGTCTTGGTTAATTATAAATGGATTTTTAATTTTAAAATTCCATCTCTCTCCTCATGTGGTCATGCATTAAAAAATGCAAATTAAGCACCAAAAGAAAGCGGTACAGAAAACAATAAAAATGATAAAGCAAACTAAAAAAAATAAAAATTGGGAAAAAATGCAATTCGCCAAAATGAAATAAAAAAATGTATTAAAATCTGGGACAAAAAATACAATCCCCAAAATAAAATCAAAATATAACATAAATAAATAAATAAATAACAAACTCAAATAAATAAATGAACATTCATAAATCGGGATATTATTTAAGATAGGAACATTGGTTCCTTCATATTCACTTGTAAAATCGAAGAGTTATTTTTGGTATACTTAGGAAAATCGGGATGAGTGATCCAATTTGAGAAAATTAACTCTACTTTTTAGTGTGAGTTTTTACTGGTTGAAATTAGGACATTGGTCCCATTTTATTAGAAAAAAATCCCAATTTATTAATATAAAACTTTTTTATGATTTTTAATTAACGTGGATAAAATAAACAACTAAATCTATTAAATATTACATAATAAAAACAAATGAAAGCAAAATGATGAAAAATAATGGAAATGCTAAAAATGACAAATCCACCCGAAAAGTGTCTCCAAATCTCCATGGACTCCCATTTGCCATTGAAAAATACTCACACATAAAAATAAATATTAAAATAAAAAATACAAATAAAAGTGATGTTAGTAATAAAAAATGAATTAAACATATAACATATGAAAATGAATTAAAATAAATAAAATGTATTATGAATGACAAACTAATGAAATGACATAATAAAATAAGTAACTTAACATATTAACAATTCAACATACATAAAAACATAAATGATAATAATAGTAATAATAATAATAATAATAATAATAATAATAATAATAATAATAATAATAATAATAATAATAATAATAATAATAATAACAATAAATAACAATAACAATAATAATAACAATAGTAGTAATAATAAATAATAATAATAGTAATAACCATAATAATAATAATAACAACAACAACAATAACAACAACAACAACAACAACAGATAATAATATTAACAACAATAATAATAATAAAAATAACAACAAAAGATGAACAATCAAATAAATAAATAAGAATAAAATAAGATATGCTAAAAATATTAAATATATGACTACATCACATAAACACACACAAAAAAAATAATAGATCCAAAAAAATCTACATGATGACTAAATAATTATAAACAAAAATTAAGTTAAAAATTGAGCCTAGAATACTTTCTCTTAGAATTTGATTTGATAAATGAAGGTAGATGATCAATTTCCTTGTCTTGATTTATAAGAATAAGATTAGAAAAATAAAATATAGAAGAAAATTTTTTATCTCAAGCAAAAATTCTTAAGAACAAAAAATTGCTCTATTTGTCTCAAGAATTAACTTAGAAAAATATTTAAAATATTAGGAGAATTTATTCTTGAAGAAGAAGAAGAATAAATTTTTTTAAGAACCCCCCCCCCCCCTCCCCAATTTTCTTTCCAAAAAAGCCTTTTATATCTTTCGAATAAAATCAAATTTTTGGAACTAATTATATTAATTTAATACCCATTAAAATATAAAAAAAACTGAAGAATTTTAAAAGACAAAAGAAAAAAATATGTTTTATAATTAAATTTGCACAAAAAAATTGAAAAAACACATAATTTTTGCTTAAAAACGGCCAAGGGGTGTCGGGGGATGCTGGGCGTGCGACAGGGGTGAGCGATGTCCGTCGGCGCGAGCTATAGGCGTCGCTGCGCGCGCGCATGACGCGGACAAAGCCCCATGCGTCGCCCAGCGCGCCGACCGCTGAATTTTTATTTATAAAAAATAATTTTGACGAAAATACTATCATTTCAAAACCCCTTTTTATTTTAAAATATTTTTATTTATTTTTAAAAGCAAACTATTTGACAAGGAAACTATCACTTCCATCATTCTTTTTGCCTATAAACAGGCATCTAATTTCATCATTGGGTAACCTTAACCTGGGCTGCCTCGAGACCCGGTGTTTACAATTGCCTCCAATTTTTGAGAGGCTAGTGCATGGGTGTCTAGGTGAGCAAAAAATTAGAGAAAGAAAGAGACGCATACCTGAGGCGGCCTCCTGAAGAACCGGCTACTCCTTGGAGAACAGTGTTGTGATTTGAACTATGAATGTTATTCATCCGGATCGTACCGAGTCGCTGACAAGACTACGAAATGCATTTATCCTTGAATATCATTGAGTCGTTAAATAGACTACAAAGCGATTATCATCCTCCTGGATTGCACCGAGCCGTTAAATAGACTACAAAATGCAGACATTCTAGAATTTCATCGAGCCGTTAAATAGGCTACAAAGTGATTGTGCCATCCTCAAATGGCGATGCGCCAAGTTTGCTCAAGACTTATAAAATGCGGGCAAATGTCCTCCTCAGAGGACTGAGATTGCCTCCTCAGAGGACTTTGAGATTTGCCTCTTAAGAGTCTTAGAGATTTACCTCTTAAGAGGACTTTGGAAATTTGCCTCCTCAGAGGACTTTGAGATTTGCCTCTTAAGAGGACTTAGAGATTTGCCCCTTAAGAGGATTTTGAGATTTGCCTCTTAAGAGGATTGCCTCTTAAGAGGACTTGGAGATTTGCCTCTTAAGAGGACTTGGAGATTTGCCTCTTAAGAGGACTTAGAGATTTGCCTCCTAAGAGGACTTTGAGGTTTTTGCCTTCTCAGAGAACTTTGAGATTTGCCTCCTTAGAGGACTTGAAAATTTGTCTCCTCGGAGGAATTTGGAAAGTTTACTCCTCATAGGACTTTGGAGATTTGCCTCCTCAGAGGACTTTGAGATTTTTGCCTCCTCAGAGGACTTTGAAATTTTTGCCTACTCAGAGGACTTGGAGATTTGTCTCTTAAGAGGACTATGAGATTTTCCTCTTAAGAGGACTTTGAAACTTACCTCTTAAGAGGACTTGGAAACTTACATCTGAAGAAGTCTTTGAGATTTGGCTCTTAAGAGGACTTGGAGATTTGCCTCTTAAAAGGTCTTAGAGATTTGCCTTTTAAGAGAACTTGGAGATTTGCCTCTTAAAAGATCTTTGAGATTTGCCTCTTAAGAGGTCTTTGAGATTTGCCTCTTAAGAGGGCTTTGATATTTACCTCTTAAGAGGACTTTGAGATTTGCCTCCTTAGAGGACTTTGAGGTTTTGCCTGCCCAGAGGACTTTGAGATTTGCCTCCTCAAAGGACTTGGAAATTTGCCTCCTCAGAGGACTTTAGAAATTTGCCTCCTTAAAGAACTTTGGAAATTTGCCTCTTCAGAGGACTTTGAGATTTTTGCCTCCTCAAAGGACTTTGAACTTTTTGCCTCCTCAGACGACTTGGAGATTTGCCCCTTAAGAGGACTTTGAGATTTTTGAGCTTGAGTAGACTTCATCTTAACTTAATCGTCTTACTCAGGTGAATGTTAATGTTAAATTGAAGCTGTCCTTGACCAGCTTTTGCGTGTGCGGCCTTCATTTGGACATTTCCTGCAAAGCTGAGTGCACCGGAATATATACAAGAAATTGTGCATGCATGTGTAAAAGGTCATATGCATATATTTGCTAAAGAATTGTATGAAATGCATTCGAAAATGGATAGACCATGTCCTGGGTGGTTAGGGGTCTGTTAAGGATACGGCTTGGCCGCCCAATCATGCATCCAAAGATCTAGAAGAATGTCATCTTGGCTTAGGGACTCTAACCCATAATCTTTTCAGAGAGAACCATCAGGTGTGAATCTATGCCCCCCACTCAATGATCATATGCCTTTTATTATGAGCTGTACATCATCTTGCCCCCAGGGGTCTGACTCATGTCCTAAATTATACATTATCTGTTTGAAGGAAGATCATCCGAAGTAATGCCGCCTTATCGCTCCAGGCATCAGAAGTCATTGTTTTAAAGGCAGTGCGTCCCTTGTAGATTTTCACACTAGCTTTTCTTTGTGGGAAATGTGTCCCCTTGGGGATTTTCACATAACCTTATTGTAGACACCGGGCCCTGAGGTAGCCTAGACTAAGGTTATCCAGTGATGAAAATGATGCTAGTTCACGGGAAAAATGTTTAGATGTGATAATTTCCTTGTCGAAACCTTTCTTTTTAAATAAAAAAATATATTATTAATTTTTGAGTTTTTTTCGGTTTTGTGTCGACCTGTCGCCGCGCGCACGAATTGGCACTTGCCAGCAGCGCTCGCTTGTAGGCGCCCCCCTGCGCGAGGGCGTATGTCGCATCTCCTACCTTCGCCAGAACTCCATTTTTTTCGATTTTCTCTGGTTTTTGAATTTGATTTAAATTCAAACTCTCTTTCCAAAGGATAAATTTGATTTTAAAGTATAATGAAAAGTCTTTCAAAAAAACGAAAACCTATTTGACAATAATATAAAAAGAAAAGTTAGAACAAAAAAAAAAGAAGAGACTATCGGAGAACGGCAATTTTTTTTCTAAAGAATTCAAAAGTGATTATTCCACAATTGTTTCTAGATCCAAAGAAATTAATTCTTTGCGTTTTAGACTCAATTAACCATCAAATTTCTAGGAAAAGTTAGAGTTTTTACTTCAATTTGGAATCACAGAAAGCTTGGATTCAAAAGTTTTCTTTACTCTGTTTCTTGTACAAGCAATCGACAAGGGAGATTATTCCATTTTTGCTGCCAACTTCAATCTCTGAGGATAAATATCTGGGTTAGAGCCAAATCTTTTTTTTTTCTGTTATTCTTTGTTCTCTTAATTGTAGGTTGCTGTAAATTATAATTAGTGCATGTTGTTTGTTGTTTATTGTACTCAGCCTGAATTTAGATTAACTTAATTAATTTATTTACATGATGCATGCAACCTAATTTAGAACTGTAAAATATTCAGTAATAATTTTATTTTCCACTTGGTTTTATTTTGTTCCTTTTGTGTATTATTAAGTTTTTTTAATCATTTGTTTGTTATAGTTAATCTGTGTGTTGCTGTTGTATATTACTAATATATTTATTGTGTAATTATAATTAACCTGTGTGATTGCCATATTTATTTGTTTATTATTAATGTGTTTGTCACGATTAACATTAACCTAGATTAATCAATTTATTAGCATGAAGAGTGAAATTATGTAGGTTTTAATATTGATTTTATTTTCATTTGATTCTGCCTTGCCTTTAATTGCTAATTCTTTCAATTTCTAATTTCTTATCTTATTTGTTTTCTTGTTATAATCATTATTGTTCCTCAACTTCAATTGTTTATCGTATTTGCTTATTTAATGGTTTAGTTTATTATAACATATTTGATGTTTCTCTTATTTAATTGCTCGTTTATATTATATCATGATTTCTGTATACTTGGTTTACTTTGCTAACATTTCATTTTATTCTTTGTTTTTATTGCCGATAAAATTTGTCCATTTTCACTTTGAGTCATATTCTTAGACGAGCCGAAGGATCAAGGGGTTAAAGACCTTCCGAATTTGGGTTTGTATTTTTAATTGTTGTATTTTCTTTATTTTATTATTTTATGTTGTATGTAAAATGTGTTTTAAATTCGTCCATATTATACAAATCGTGTTTTTTACAATAATTAAAATTGGGATATTTTTATTAAAATGGTACCAATGTTCAGATTTATCCAACAAAATGTCACTTTCAAAAGGAGAATTAATTTTCACAAAATGGGATCACTCATCCCGATTTTCTCAATAAATGCCCAAAAATAATTCTCCAATTTTTTTAAGCTAATAAAAGGAACCAATGTACCTAAACTCTAATAAATGCCCCAATTTATGTGTGATGTATTTTCATTCCCTTTGCGTATTTATTCATTTTGGGTCCTTGTAATTAATTTTTGGGCAATTTTATTCATTTATTTATTTATGCCTTTTTATTTTGGGAGATTGTTCTGTCCCTTTTTTTCACTTGTAATTTTTTATTGCTTTCTTTATTGCTTTTAGAAATGCTTGAAATGTGCTTGAAATTTATTCCATGATCGCGTTAGATGAGAGATGGAATTTTGATTATTAAAAAACTCATTTATAACTTAACTTAAGACATTAATAAGAGTGAAGTTCCGAACACCTTCTCTGGTTTAAGACCCCCGAGGTTAGATGACCTTTCTTAGTTTCTTGTAAATTGGGCGGCGACTCCAACATACCTCAAAGGTGCCTAAAGGTTTCATGAGGTTAGATGACCTTCCCATTGTTCTATTGGGTAAGGAATTCCAAAGTATCTCATGTTACCCAAAATCTAGATGCTAACCCTTCTCGGACCCTTAAAGCGGGCCGGGTTCGGGCCGCTTGCATCACACCTATGCCTAACTTTTGCCTGGAATGGACCTAACCCAATCCAACGGCTTTTATTCACCTTATTTTTGTGTAGGGCAGACTGCCTGTTTCTAGGTTTTTACCCTGCCCTATGGCCTAACTTTTTCTTAGAGAGCCAATTATGATTTTCATCTCTCAAACCTTTTTTTTAAGAGACTAAAATAGCTCGAAGTCGATAACGGGTTGACTCTGCTGAATTGTCAGGATGACCATAGCAATGAAGGCCATATATAGTAAATTGCGCATATTGTAAAGAAGAAACAATGCACTACTTTTTATGTTGGAACTTAAACTATTATGAGTATGCAAGATAAAGTGCTCTGCTTATATTAATATATTATTGCATAAATGCATATGTTTCATCACACATGATTATCATTTGGCATTAATCTAAAAAGTACAAGACCCTTTCTAATCTCGAATGGATCCTGAAGGCATCGAACTCCTGTTATCAATCAGCCCTCTCGGGTTTTCATGATTGAAAATTTTCTCTCTGCCTCTAATTTTTGCGCAAGGCGCCTTTTTTCGATTTTTGCCTTGACGGGGCACCAAATTTGAGCAAGGCTGCCTTTTTTTAATTTTCGACCTGCCGGGCTTTTATTCTTTTCTTTTTATTTTTGGTCTTTATCCATGGAACCTCTCGAGTTTATCGATATTGACTGGTTCTTCGAACTCATTCCCATAACTGTCGGTCAGAATTGTTGTTCCCTCGGGCAACAACTTTTCAAGAACAAATGGGCCTTCCCATGTTGGACTGAATTTACCTCTTACGCCTGGAACACTCGAAATTATTTGCTTAAGGACTAAAGCTCCCTCTTTCAGCGGGTGCTTTCTAACTTTCTTCCCGAATAATAGAGTAAGTCTTCTTTGATAGATGGCTATGATAATAAGCCCACAACCTGTCCTTTTCTAACATGTTCAATTGCTGCAACCGTTGTTGGGCCCAGTCGGCTTTTAGAATCTGGGCTTCCATGACTACCCTTAAAGATTTGAGCTCTTCCTCAACCGGCAGCACTGCTTCTGCCCTATATACCAAGGAATAAGGCGTGGCTCCTATAGAGGTTCTGACGGTGGTTTTCTAGCCTCAAAGTACAAAAGGCTATTTCTCTGCCCAATCTTTGTAGTTTTGAACCATCTTGGCCAAGATTTTCTTGACATTCTTGTTAGCAGTTCCCATTCCCTCATTAGCTTGAGGGTGATATGGAGAGGACTTGTGATGCTTAATATCATACTTATGAAGCCGCTTCCTAGTTTCAGCCATAAACTACACCCCATTATTAGACATAACATGATGCGAAAGACCATATCAAATTCTTCTCAATGAACTCGGCTATATCAACATATCAATTCTTTTCCTCCCTTTTTTTTATCCTTGTTTTCTTTTTGTTTTTTTTTAAATAATTTTTTTTTGTGGACAAGCTTTGTTCAAATCTTGATAGTTTATGCATGTACTTCTCTTCTTAACTGTTGGGGGTAATGTTGACCAATCAAGCCGGGTGGTGAGCTTTAATAAGAAATTTGGCCTTGCTTCTGCATGTTGATCTCTTCTTTTAACCTTTTTTGCCCATTCTGGCCCGAGTCTTCTGAATTTTTCTTGATTGGTCCATGATTGGGATATGTTGGCATAGCGTGTTCAATGACTTCACGATTATCTCCTAGCATGTCTTCATTGGTCCAGACAAAGACTTTTTTATACTTTTTTTTCTTTTATCAAGTTTATCTCACCTCAGGAATGATATCAGATGCTGACAGGATCTCGAGATTAAATGAGGCAGCATTCATTAAGTTAATATCAAATGTAAATGACTTGTGGTTGTGATCATGCATGATGAAATCATGAGAAACATGAACAAAAAGTCATTAATATAATTAACATAAATAGTATTGCATACATCAAGATTGAAAAAGGTTCAAATATGAAAAGCACATCTACTAGAAGTTTTCCTCTCCCACTTCTTGCGGTGCTCTGGATCAGTAATCTGTTTACTATTAATGAGGTCTTGAATATGGTTCTTCAGAGTTCGACATTCATCAGTGTCATGCCCTGTATGCTGATGGTAGGCACAATACAGATCTGCTCGATGATTGGGATGCCCCTAACTTATAGCAGGCTTAGCAGGCATTGGTTGTAGCTTACCTTCTTTCATCAACCTTTTAAGTACCAAAGATAATGGCTTGCCTAGGTTGGAGAAATGTCTTTGATTTGCTTCGGTAGCCGCTACATCTACCGTGTTTCCAGCTCAATTTTTATTACCGGGCCCTGCTGACTTTCCTGCTCCCTGATTACCGTAATTTATTCGGGCATAATTGTCATTGCTGGCCTTCCTTACCAAGTATTCTCCTTCAGCTTTTATGGCTATGTCTTTCAGGGGCTCCCAGTCCTTTAACCCCTTCATCTTTAACCCATTTTTCAGATATGGGCTGGCATTCTTGATAAACAACCTGATTTGGTCCTAAGTGTCCGGCTTTCTCTTCATCTCCATTACCCGGTTCCTCCATCAGGTTTGGTATTTATGGAATAACTCCCCTGATTTTTGCTGTAGCAGCTCTAGATCTTTCAAGGTTACCTCTATCCTTATGCTGCAGTCATACTAGACGAGGAACTCCTCTGTCAACAGATCCCAGTCCTCTTTAGTCCTTCTGTTGAGTCCATGATACCAGTCCACCGTGGGACCTATCAAGCTCAAGTAGAAATATTATATCTTCAGCTGTTTTGTCAGCATTGTTCCCTTTATTACAACTGAGTACTGCTCAATATGCGCAGTGGGGTCCGATGTGCCGTCAAACTTTGGTATGTCGACCATTTTAAAATTTTGGGGAACTAGATGTTCACTATCTAACTCCCGGTCTTCTGGGTTCATGCCACTTCCCACTGTCAGCATGCGAGTCATAGCTTCTAACCTCTCCTCCATTTTTCTACACATTACCTCCTTCGGCTTGGGCAACTTCCCCTTTATTACTACTGACTCCTCTTGCTCTTCCTCTGAGTCACTTTCAGGCCTAAGAGCTTCTCTGCGCTCTATAGGTGTGGGCGCTCTAGGGTCAACTACAGGTGGGACAACTGCTATAGGGGGATCCTCTCTAGCAGGCCCTTGTTCATATTGCCCCCCAGCTGGAGCAGCAGGTTATTATCCAGCAAGTGGGACTAGGGTGACAGTAAGATTGCCCTTCATTGCCATCATTCTAGCCTCAAATTCTTCCATTCTCCTACCCACCTCCTTGGCAATCATTGCTCAAGTTACATTAGACTCACCTGACAGGTTAGCCATACTTGTCTCTTCTAATAATTCCGAAGAGAATATCTCACTACCTCTAAAAGAGAATTCGAACTCCGATTTGACACTAGTTCTGGTAATCCAAAGGGTGGAATCCTTCTCAGCCGACCATCGGGACCTCTAAACCACCTGGATGAATCTATGATGGCTGCAGAACACACCTTGTTAGGATGATGCATGATTGAAATGCAATATATGGACGTGCTAATACAGCATGGACAAACACATACAAGCATATAGATTCTTCCAACCTTATCTCTCCCACATACGAGGTAGTGCGGTCTCGTTCCTAGGTGGGCTTCATCTAAGGGTTAATAGGGAACCCATTGGAGGCATATGGTGGACAGTGGAAAATCGACAATATAACATCTCTTGCCTAATGTATATACGTATGGATTTTTTACCATTATATATTTAAACACCTCAATTAAATCAAGATGGGCCAACCGGGCTATGAAAGCCTTTGATGAAAGTCCATTTAATTTAACTGATTTTGTCCAATATATGATAGACCACATAGCAAGCACGGTATTACAGTACATTTCACCTAGTGGAAGTATCTATTGCCATTACATGAACTTTGGACAAAGGTGGTGATACTTTTTGGCTACCCAAGCATGGTCCCTGCCAACGGGTCAAGCTTATCACGAGCATAACGACCGATTGGATCTCCACTCACTGTAGCTCTCTGCCTATGTTTTCCTCTGTATGCTATGTGTGGCAGTTGGGTGTGTTACAATTTGGTATCAGAGCTCCGGTTTAGCTGGTTCTGGTTAACTGGGTATTTCGAAGTGTGTCCGTATAGTTTAGCGTTGGCCAAAGCGGACGAACTTGTCCTTTAGGGATGTTTTGGGATGGGGAACCTTCCGATTTAATAAAGTGTTTAGTTAAGTGTTGGCTCTATAGGTCACGATCTACCTACCTTGAATTGTTATGTGTATGTGCGATTTGGAATGTGTTTGTTAGATGAGTTATTTGCCTAAAGGGAGATTATCCAAAGTAATGCCACCTTATCGCTCCAGACATCGCAAGTCATTGTTTGAAGGTAGTGCGTCCCTTATTGATTTTCACACTAGCTTTTCTCAGCGGGAAATGCGTCCCTTTTAGGGATTTTCACATAACCCTGTGCCTAATTTTTGCCTGGAATGGACCCAACCTTCTCCAGCAGCTTTTATTCATTTAGTTTTTTGTAGGACAGACTGCCTGTTTCCAACTTTTCACCATGCCCTTTGGCCTAACTTTTGCTTAGAGAGCCAATTACAGTTTTCATCTCTAACGGCCTTCTTTTTTTCTTTTTTGTTTTTATTTTTTTTGTTTTTTTTTAATGTATGGCTGGGAGAAAAGTTAAAGCTACTATTAGAGTCTCCTCCTAAGGTAGTCAGCAGTTATTCATTGCCTTCACAGACAGTTGTATTCCTTTGCCTCTCCTGATGAAAGTGTTGCCAAATTGGGCAAGGTGGCGGATGAGAACATCAGGTTCATGTGCTCCTAGCTCCCCCTTTCTACTGTGACTCTAGACGGTTTTTTAGGATTGTCCCGTTGTGTGGGCTTTGTGAGGCTACCTTTTATATTACCACCCGTTGTGCTCGATAACTTAGAGGGATTCAAGATGTAGTGAGGCATCCCCTATCTTCCAAGGCGGCACCTTATCATCAGCTGTCATATCCAGGTACCATAACCTCTGGACACAGCTGCCTGCAAAGACTGTTATACCACAGATTGGAAACTGTAACTTTGCTTCAACAAATGCATACAATAGGTGGGTGCTTAGTCCCATAGTTGACAACAGGACCCATTAACTTAGGCATATGACTGGCGAGAGCAGTGGCAAAGCGTAGCTTATTATATTTCATACATCCAATAATGAACCATGTTTCTCTTTTTATGCAAGAACTAGAAAATAATGAACACATGAGTTGAATTATTTTCGTATTTGCAAAGATCATGTACATTTCGGTATGATTTCTCTATACATGATCATTATCTAACATAGATTCAAAATGCAATACTATATCTAATCTCAAAGTAGATCTCGAAAGCATCAAACTCCTATCTCCAATCAGCCCTCTCGGGTTTTCTTGATTGGACATTTTCTCTCGAGCCTCTAATATTTGCCCAGGGTGCCTTTTTTCAATTTTCACCTTGACGAGGCACCCATTTTTAGCAAGGCCGCCTTTTTTTGATTTTCGACCCGCGAGGCTTTTATTCTCTTCTTTTGATTTTTAGTCTTTAGCCATGGAACTTCTTGGGTCTGTCGATGTTGATCGATTCTTTAAAGTCATCTCCGTCACTGTCTGTTGCTGCTCCCTTGGATAACAATCTCTTAAGAACAAAAGAACCTTCCCATGTTGGCTTGAATTTACTTCATATGTCCGGAATACTTGGTCTTATTTGCTTGAAGACTGAATCTCCCTCTTTCAGTAGGGAGCGCTACATGACACTAAGCACGCAATTATCATATAGATAACATTATTTAATCCCTGTTATCACTACTATTCATATTAACATGCACTACTGACTACGGGTCATGCATTCCACTAGGTTATACACCATCACTAATTATTTACTGTTCACTATTACAGATTACAAGCTTCACTACAATATGCTACTTATAACACTATACGTGTACAAAAAGAATAACTATTACAAAAAATGGAGCTTTATAATCCAAAATCTTTACACTCAAAAGTGACCCTTCGCGCTCCTATAGTGGCCTGCAGAAACCTTCCAAAATGCGACTCCAATCTACGACCTACACGGGAGACAAGTACCCGTGCTAAGCGATAACGCTTAGTGGGGATGTAGAAACAAGAACTAACACAACATTCACAAAGCACTATACAATAAAGAACATGCCTAACACTTATGGCATATCATATAAAATTATTAGATCAATATTACACTAGCATGCCAATACACAAAAGCTCATGTGATGTCTATAAAATGCTATAAGCATTATTCACTTGCCAGGATCAATAATCACTTCACTATGCCAAAAAAGGCTACACCAACAATACACTGATTTTACTAACATGGTATCACTAGCATGGTGTCAATAATTCACTATTGAGAGAACAACACTAACATTACATAAATGGAACACAATTATGGATATCATGTTAATATCTTCAAACATTTAAATGTTAATAGCCTGCAATGTCTTAGAGGTGGATACGGGTACACTATTTAATAAACACTAGAGATCGAGTGTGACGCGCGCCGGACCCCGCGGGCCGACCCTCTGACCACCCGCTGGAGGGCGATCGGGCAATTGAGGGTCCGTTGGCAACTTGCAATGAGTTGCGACTGCGTCTATTTTGGGCAACAAGGAGGTTTTATGGAGTCGTCACCCAATAGAACATTGGGAAAGTTTCTCTCGCCTCGGAGAGCCTAAGACTGCGCTTATTATCCATTTTGGGCCAACCAAAGGGGTTTTAGAGGGTAAACCTCTCTCCCAAAGGAGCCTAGGATTAATGTCTAAGTCTCATGACACAAGAGGTGTCTTGGAGGTCTTAGTTCCAACGAGTGATCGGATAGACCTCTCGCCTCTTTGAGCCCAAAGACCAGAGCTGGGTTCGGGACTTCTCATCTATTTCTACCTTGATTAATTTTACGATCAAATTTTGAGTTTATTAGTTCACTCTCTCTCCACACGATGCAATTTGATTAAAGCGCAATCATTCACGTTAAAAGCGGTAAATAGAAGCAAAATCCAAAATAAAGCATTCAAAAATAAATTACAATAACACTAGGAGCGGAATACAACTCCCATTTATAAAAGTGCAATACATGCATAAAACGGGTTAATCATTAATAATGAGGACATTGGTCCTTGCATGTATTTATTAAAAAGCGATTTTTATTGAAGAATTTATTAGATGAAATAAGACATTGGTCCTTAGTTTTACAAAAAATCCAAATTAATTACTATAAAACATTAATCCATTTTTATTACAGCGATATAAAATAATTTACATAAAATAATAATGAATAATAAAGATAAATAAAAATAAAACAAGAGACAAGGTTAGAAGAATTAAACCGGGTGGGAATGCTCAACAATGGGCCAATGTCGTCATCTCACATCCAAGCCATCCCAAGAACAAATAATATTATCTCACAAAATGAATAAACACAATTAGTGCCAAAAAATCCGAAATAAAGATAAATATAGATAAACAAATAAATGAATACTTGGATAAAGTAAATTGGGAAAATAATTAAAGTTAATAATGGATTAAATTAAATTAAATGATAAATAAATCGATAAATGAATAATTAATTAAACAAATTATTAATAAAATAAATTGACAGTTAATTTAGTGTAATTAATGGATATGCAATATAAATGATAATTATAATAATAAAATAAAAATAATAATGCTTGCTGTAATATCATAAAATAATAATGCTAAGATATATAAATTAAATAATATTAATAACAATAGCAATAATAGTAATATAAAATAAATAATATTAATAATAACAATAAATAATAATGATAACAAATAATAACTCAAATAAATAATAAATAACAATAACTAAATATATATACAATAATAATAAACACAATAATAATAACAATAAGCATAATAATAGCAAGGAAAGTAAAATAAACATAAATTAATTAATGCTAATAATAATTATAAACAATATAACACCATAATGCATAAATCAAATAAATTAGATAATAATGTAAACTAGTAAATCAACTAATAATAATAATAATACTAAAAATAGAATATTAAATAAACACCAAACAAATAATAATAATAATAAAGATAATAATAATAATATAAACACAGAATAATAAACAGAAAATAAATAATAATAATAATAAATAACCAAAATAATAATAATAATAATAATATTAATATTAATTAATTAATAATAATAATAATAATATATTTAAAATAAATAAATATAAATAGGACTTACCGGATTTCCCTCGCCGGAGCCGCCAGAGGCCGTCGGTGGTCGACACCTCCACCGCCGTGAGGTAGATCGGAACATCGGGAGTCCATCGCCGCCGGTCACGCACCGTCTGCTCGCCGGAGTAGGAAGCAAGTCGCGTCGGCAGCGTCCCCTCTTCTCTCGCCAATCTCCTCCACGCCGGCGACTACTGCTGATCGTCGACCACCATCAGCTTCGTCCGGGTCTCCTCTTCACTCAGGCGGGGCGCGTGCGGCGGTACGGCGTCGTGGCTAGTCGACGGAGGCCTCGCCTCCTTCCTCTCTCTTTTCTTCTTTTTCTCTTCTCTCCGGCGTCTTCAGTTCCCGTGGCTGCTCCTCTCCTCTGGTCCCCTTTACTTCTTCTTTCTCTTTTCTATTTGGTTTCCCTTTTGTTCTTTTCTTCTTACTTTGTTCTATTTGGTTTCCCTTTTATTATTTCTTCTTCCCTTTGATTTGTGTTCACTGTCCCTCTCTTTTCTCTTTTGGTTTCCTGGGTTTTCCCCCTTGCTCTCTCTTCTTGATCTCTCTTTCTTTGCTCTCTCTTTTCTTTTCTTTTTCTTGGTCTGCCGAGAGCCTCCTCCTCATTCCTCTTCATTCTTTTCTTTTTATACCCTAAAATTAGGGTTGGTTTTTGGATCATTTAATAATTTCCTCCATTTTTAATATTTCAATTTTAACTAATTTACTTAAAATAAAATACTAACTAATCAAACCTCTATTAATTAAATACCCTATATTTTTATACCTATTTAATCTAATCAACCTAATTAAATTATCACATCTAATTTATCTAATTAAACACTATATTTATTTCTATTTTCTTTTTTCAAATTTAATTACCCAATAATATTAACTAATCAATTAACTAATAATATTAACTAATCTTAATTTTTCATGCACTTTAATCTAATTTTTAATTTAGCCTACCTCCCTATTATATATATATTATATATTTTTTCGGAGGAATTATCAAGGCCCCAAAATTTCTATTGCCATCACAATTTTTTTTTTTTTACATTAAACCCGACTCGGGGCCCGGCGTCTACAGTTGCCCCCAATTTTGGAGAAGCTAGTGCCTAGAAATCTAGGTGAGCCAAAATTAAAAGAAGGAAGAGAGAGAATTACATACCTGGGGATGCCGGACCTTACCTTGTTGGCGCTGGTACATGTGCCCTTACCGGTCTCATCTCGACCTGCTTCTGCTGGCCTCGTCTCGGCTCGCGCAACTTTGGTGAGATGTAGTGCTCTCTGACTACAACCTCTATTTGTGGCCTGTTCCACCACGAGTGTTCCTCTAGCCTCGTCTCGGCCTGCAAGGAGTTTGTGAGATGCAGCGCTTTCTGACTACAATCTTGATCTGTGGTCTGTTCTACCACAAGTGTTTCGCTAGCCTCATCTCGGCCTGCACGGAGTTTGTGAGATGTAGTGCTCTCTGACTATAACCTCGATCTGTGGTCTGTTCTACCACGAGTGTTTCGCTAGCCTCGTCTTGGCCTGCACGGAATTTGTGAGATGTAGTACTTTCTGACTACAGCCTCTGTTTACGGTATGTTCTACCGTTGGTGCCCCGCTAACCTCTTCTCGGTCTGCACGGTGGCTGGTCTGTACCGCTAGCCTAATCTCAGCCTGCACGGTGTGATGTGTAGTTTCTCTAACTCTAACCTCTGTGTGAAGAGCAGTGTTGTCTAACTGCGATTTCAATTGTGAAGTTCCCCTGCTAACCCCCATCCGATCTGCAAGGTGCGTAGCACTCTCTGACTACTGTGTAAACTGTGAGATGTAGCACTCTCTCACTACAATCTCGGTGCAAAGAGCAGTGTTCTCTAACTGCAACTTTGACTGGTGAGAAGCAGAAGAGCAGTGTTCTCTAACTGCAACTTCGGTTGGTAAGAAGCGGTGTTTTCTAACCACAGTCTCGAGGTGAAGAGCAGTGTTCTCTAACTGCAACTTTGAATGGTGAGAAGCGGTGTTTTCTAACCATAATCTCGAGGTGAAGAGCAGTATTCTCTAACTACAACTTCAGTTGGTGAGAAGAGGTGTTTTCTAACCACAGTCTCGAGTGAAGAGCAGTGTTCTCTAACTGCAACTTCGGTTGGTGAGAAGAGGTGTTTTCTAACCACAGTCTCGAGTGAAGAGCAGTCTTCTCTAACTGCAACTCCGATTGTGAAAATTTCTTGCTAATCCCCATTCGATCTGCAAGGTGCTTTGCTAACCCCCATTCGGCTAGTACAATGTCTGATCTGCTAACCCCCATTCGGCTAGTATAATGTCTGATGGTGACTCGCTCGTTATTGTCTTTACTAGCGCTTATCATGAATCCCTTTTTTTTTTCTTACAATAAAGGGCAAAGAAAAATATGCAGGGTATATACAAAAAAGGTGCGTACCTATGGCAGCACATGCCTGTCGGGGTACCTGTGGCAGCACATGCCTATCGGCGTACCTGTGGCAGCACATGCCTGTCAGGGTTATTGTCAGTTGATGCTCGCTGGAAGACTTTGATGCTCACTGAGAGAATTTGATGCGCACGGATTGCCCCCTGGCACAGCGTGGACAAGCTTGCTTTTCTGGGTAGTGTCTGATAACGTTGAGCTGAACCCATTATCTGGATCATCTTTAAGTATGGTGTCTATTCGGACCTTTCTCCTGAGTCACGTACATGGCAATATATGCAAAATATTGTATGGGAGCATGTGTACGAAATGTATACATACATTTGAATTCGGATTTTGTACACTTCGGTGTGTGAGCGTACATCTTATGATAGAAAAACTTACCTGCCTGCCCCCGGTATGGCATGTATAAATAGGCTTGCTTCCTGCTCAAAAGACTTTCAGATTTTGCCTCCTCAGAGGATTTTGAGATCTTTGCTTCCTTAGAGGACTTAAAAAATTTTTGCCCACTTAGAGGACTTTGAGATTTTTCCTATTCAGAGGACTTTCAGATTTTGCCTCGCCAGAGGACTTAAAGGATGTGCCTCCTCAGAGGGCTTGAGAAATGCCAACATGTGAAGTCACTAGGTTGAGATTGACGTACATCATCTAGTGGACACAGGACACTTCATATGCATGGAATGCATGTGAGAAGCCATGTATGCATGGAATGCATGCGAAAAGCCATATATGTTTGAGATGGCACACAAAGTTATGCATATATGAAATCTAAAAGCTATGCATGTATGAAATGACATGCGATGTTATGCATGAGCGAAATTTAAGTGTGTAGTGTGTGTACTATGCATGGATTACAAATATGATATGCATGCAGAGAATTGCGTACATGACATATAAGCCATAGTCATGTACATGATAAAAGATTATAGAATGTGTACAAAGAATCATATCCCGTAAAATGTCTGTAAATGATCATGAGCGAGAAATGCATGCGAAAGATCAAACATATGTAAGAGGATTATGAACGTGAAATATATACAAATGATCATACCTATGAGGGTAAAGAGCCATTCACTGGCATAGGCGTGAAGAATCACATGCAAAGATAGGTGGGAGTCATTATATACATGAAGGCTATGCGAAGCATTGGATGTGTGCGATGTGTGCACCTACAACTATGTATATGGAACATGTGTAGGAAAAATCATATACATATATGTACTGAATCCATGCGAAAATTATGGATGTGAGATGCAGGCAAAGGATATGCCCATAAAGAGCCATGTGTGTCAAAAGCACTTATGAAAAATATTCGCTAAAGCTCTTATGCCAAAAAACATGCACCAAGAATTTTATATGTAAAACTATTTTATAAGAATGTTTGCTACAGTTATGCGTAAAAACATCTGCAGAAAGCATATGTACAAAGAATAATGTTGGGAGTGAACGCGAAGTATCATTTTCATAGGTAGCGATAAGAAATACCCTAAGATTGTAAAATGAGTGCAACCTATTAGGTACCTCAAACTCGAGTTTCTATCTGCCTTTGAGAATACTGAATGAACCACATTCTCAACTGATTCAATCTCAGCAAAAGAATTCGGGAGTCATTCCCAATGAAGGGCAAGAAGATAAATGTGTAGACATTAAGATTTACTAAACCAACATGTAAATACGAGGCATACCACGCAATCTCTGTGTGTATGTGCAAAAGGCCAAAACAAGATTTTTCATTTTTCAAAAGCAAATTCTAGATGCAATATCGAGGACAATACTCAACTCAAATGTATAAATGCACTCATGACTTCTCGCTTGAAGCTCAAGAAACACCATATGCCTCTTCCTACGTACCAAACCTTACTAGAAGGTCATCTCCGCTAGTTAGATGCGGCCGAACCCAGAATCAAGAGGTCTTACTTTGGTTGTAATGTTAGGCTCAGGTAAATGGCTATCAAAGGAGGATCAGGTTTCTAGAGAAAAATGGCCGCAGCGTTCATTTGGATGATGGAATCATTTTCAAACTAATTTCATGCTATCCAGAAATTCTCAAATTTGGTCTCGGTAATACTCTGACTTATCAAGCTCAACATAACAATTAAGCTAAGAAAGATAGCTACTGAACTCATCAAGGGGTATTATCTTGGGCCCTACTATTTTTCTTCTTTTTTCTTTTTTTTTTCATTTTTTTTCTTTCTTTTTTTTTTCTTTTCACAAATTTATGTCTCTAATTACCCAAAAGATTTATTTATGATTTAAGCCCCTTTCCTAAAGTACAGCCCAAAAAATTATCGATGATCGCAAATTCGTTTTCCAAAGGGCAGACCCATCCTTATCAGGGTGATTTTTGGTAACCCAAAAATTATCAATAGTTGAAATTCCCTTCTCGAAATGTAGACCCATTTTCATCGGGGCAAATTTTTGATGGCCCAAAGGATTGCCAATGGTCAAGCCTCAAAGATCATCAATGATTAAAAATCTCCTTCAGAAGTGTAAACCCACTTTCACTAGGGCAATTTTTGGATAGGTCAAGCGGATATCGTAATGTACATCCATCCTCACTAGAGAGACCATTCTTCTAACGGAAAGCAAATATTATTTTAGGCGAAAGGTAGTTTTAATATGTGTAACAATAAAATCGGTATGCATTTAGCATACCGAAATAAAGGCTCAATGGGCTAGCAAGCGATTTTGAAATGAGGGTAGGAAATGGTCATTTAGAGAGCTATATAAAGAAATGGTGCCTAAATCATTTTCTAGATTCAGCCTTATCCAAGAGTCGCTTTGACGGATAATCGGAAAGGTTCTAGTACTCTTAATGAGTTTTCATCCAATCCCCTAATTGCAACTAGTTTTTCAGTTTATTTTCAAAACGGGCCAAAAAGTGCTATGAACTTAGAAATAACATGGTATAGTCAAATATTTTCACGTGATCTAGCTCTTAAAGACCAAACATATATACCCCTTACTTAATTCAAAGTGGAATGAAACTCAGATTTCTAGAGTTAAGATCAAATCCATTCATAGTTGAGAACTAGTTGGGCAGAGTCAAACTTTGAATTAGAGGTATCTTAATAAGGTGCAAACATATCAACGTTTTAGGGTATAGCTTAGCACAAAATTTTGACACCATCAAAATGTATATGCACAAAAAATCGTTTAGGCAAACAAAGAAAACTCTCTTTTTTTTTTAATAAGTACAAACTATGTGTTAAAGACCATGTACATGGAAAGATGTATGCAATAGTGTCGTGCATATTAGCAATGTGCGTGAGGAATTATACGTGCAAAACATGTGTAAAAACATATTGTATAAAAATATGTACACAAAATATGTGCAAAGATGTGTGTGCAAAAAAAATTATAAGTGAGTATGTGTGTGTAAACAATGTATGAAAAATGATGTGCATATATAAATTTGCAGTGTACATGTAAGCAGTATACAATGAAGGTATGAGTGTAAAACATGGCACAACATAGGGATGGATGTTTACAATACATGGTGCATGTGCACACGACATGATAGTAATATGTATGTGATTGAAGATGATGATGATCTAGCATGATAATATGCACCAATGGGTCATGAGGGATGGCAAGACACATACATAGAGTGCGAAATATATACAAACAATACATCTGACATGAGATAAAAATGGTTGCAAGAGATGAATGATGTTTACAAAGTATGTATATTTACATGGTATGCATATACAGAACGTGACATGGTATATATAATGACTAACATGCATGATGCAGCATTCATATGTGCATGGTATAATTCATGCATGATAATGCCTGTTCACAATATGGCACAAAAAAGTGAAAGGTGCAAGGTGTCACGATGTATATAATGCCTAGTCTAAAGATGTATGCTAATGTGTGCATGTTACAGTGATATATGTATGTTCCAGCACACAATGTTTATATACATATGTAATGTGAGCATGCTGATATGATACATGGTAAATGCATTATGTTGACTATATATTATTTTTATTATTTTTTTTGTACATGTCATAGTGCTAGTATGTCTGTGCGTGCTATGATCCATGTCGATACCTACCTTGGGAGACGTATGCCGTATGTACTGGCTATGGTGCATGATGGATGTTATGGATGTCATAATGTTGGTGTGAGTCGTGACAAGCGCTGCTATGTATGTACATACAGGACAAATACATGTCATGTTCATATTCACAAATTATGATACAGGCAATTTTATATACAGAGTTCACAAGTTCTATTATTGTATGAAAAGAATTATACATGAGACAAAATGCATGTGTTTGATTTACTATTATTACTCATAAAAAAATGTACAAACACAAATACACACAAAAGAAAAGAGTTCCTCCTAGCCCTATTTCTATCACACAGGAGGTCGTGCGGGCTCTTTCCCTAGGTAGGCTTGACCCATGGGTTAACGGGAAACCCAATGAGCACGTAGAAGGTGCTGTGAAGAACTAACTCTCATTATTAAATGCGCATGCAAATGAATTTTCGGCTATCATGTATTTAAACAATCCGAATAAACCAAAACATGCCCCTCGGGGTATAAAAACCTTTAAGGAGTGAACATCTAAATTTATTTGGATTTATTCAATACACAATAACACACTACACAAGCAACGTATTATGGCGCATGCCCCCTAGTGGAAGTATCTATGTCCATTACATGGGCTTTGGTCCAAGGTGATGATATTTTAGGGCTACCCAAGCATGGTCCCTGCCAACGGGTCTAGCTCATCGCGAGCGTAACGACCGATTGGGTCACCATTTAATATACCGTGATAGCATAAGGCTTGTGCTGGTGATTATCCTTAACACTTCCTTGCATTGAGTGAACATAGGGTCGTGCTTCTGGAATGCGCCGAAGTTGATAGGGGGACCAATCTAGCATAATCTAAGGCTCTAATGGGATGTAATGCAATTTTGAAAGAAGAGCGAAATTTATAAACTAAAACTTAATTATAAATTTTAATCAAGTTACTTTCGAATCGAAGTCTCGAACATGTCCCCAGCGGGATTGCCACTGTGACGCGCGCCGGACCCCGTTGGCCGCCCCTCTGACCGCCCGCTGGAGGGCGATCGGGTAATTGAGGGTCCGTTGGCAACTTGCAATGAGTTGCGAGTGCATCTATTTTGGGCAACAAGGAGGTTTCATGGAGTCGCCACCCAATAGAACATTGGGAAAGTTTCTCTCGCCTCGGAGAGCCTAAGACTGCGCTTATTATCCATTTTGGGCCAACCAAAGGGGTCTTGGAGGGTAAACCTCTCTCCCAAAGGAGCCTAGGATTAACGTCTAAGTCTCCTGACACAAGAGGTGTCTTGGAGGTCTTAGTTCCAACGAGTGATCGGATAGACCTCTCGCCTCTTTGAGCCCAAAGACCAGAGCTGGGTTCGGGACTTCTCATCTATTTCTACCTTGATTAAATTTACGATCAAATTTTGAGTTTATTAGTTAGCTCTCTCTCCACACGATGCAATTTGATTAAAGCGCAATCATTCACTTTAAAAGCGGTAAATGGAAGCAAAATCCAAAATAAAGCATTCAAAAATAAATTACAATAACACTAGGAGCGGAATACAACTCCCATTTGTAAAAGTGCAATACATGCATAAAACGGGTTATTCATTAATAATGAGGACATTGGCCCTTCCATGTATTTATTATAAAGCGATTTTTAGTGAAGAATTTATTGGATGAAATAGGACATTGGTCCTTAGTTTTACAAAAAATCCAAATTAATTACTATAAAACATTAATCCATTTTTATTACAGCGATATAAAATAATTTACATAAAATAATAATGAATAATAAAGATAAAGATAAATAAAAATAAAACAAGAGACAAGGTTAGAAGAATTAAACCGGGTGGGAATGCTCAACAATGGGCCAATGTCGTCATCTCACATCTAAGCCATCACAAGAACAAATAATATTATCTCACTAAATGTATAAACACAATTAGTGCCAAAAAAATCCGAAATAAAGATAAATATAGATAAACAAATAAATGAATACTTAGATAAAGTAAATTGGGAAAATAATTAATGTTAATAATGGATTAAATTAAATTAAATGATAAATAAATCGATAAATGAATAATTAATTAAACCAATTATTAATGAAATAAATTGACAGTTAATTTAGTGTAATTAATGGATATGCAATATAAATGATAATTATAATAATAAAATAAAAATAATAATGCTTGCTGTAATATCATAAAATAATAATGCTAAGATATATAAATTAAATAATATTAATAATAATAGCAATAATAGTAATATAAAATAAATAATATTAATAATAACAATAAATAATAATGATAACAAATAATAACTCAAATAAATAATAAATAACAGTAACTAAATATATATACAATAATAATAAACACAATAATAATAACAATAAGCATAATAATAGCAAGGAAAGTAAAATAAACATAAATTAATTAATGCTAATAACAATTATAAACAATATAACACCATAATGCATAAATCAAATAAATTAGATAATAATGTAAACTAATAAATCAACTAATAATAATAATAATACTAAAAATAGAATATTAAATAAACGCCAAACAAATAATAATAATAATAAAGATAATAATAATAATATAAACACAGAATAATAAACAGAAAATAAATAATAATAATAATAAATAACCAAAATAATAATAATAATAATATTAATATTAATATTAATTAATAATAATAATAATAATAATATTAATATTAATTAATAATAATAATAATATATTTAAAATAAATAAATATAAATAGGACTTACCGGATTTCCCTCGCCGGAGGCCGTCGGTGGTCGACACCTCCACCGCCGCGAGGTAGATCAGAACGCCGGGAGTCCATTGTCGCCAGTCACACGCCGTCTGGTCGCCGGAGTAGGCCTCAAGTCGTGTCGGCAGCGTCCCCTCTTATCTCGCCGATCTCCTCCACGCCGGCGACTGCGGATGATCGTCGACCACCATCAGCTTCGTCCGGGTGTCCTCTTCACTCCAGCGGGGCGTGTGCGGCGGTACGGCGTCGTGGCTAGCCGGCGGAGGCCTCGCCTCCTTCCTCTCTCTTTTCTTCTTTTTCTCTTATCTTCGGCGTCTTCGGTTCACGTGGCTGCTCCTCTCCTCTGGTCCCCTTTACTTCTTCTTTCTCTTTTCTATTTGGTTTCCCTTTTATTCTTTTCTTCTTACTTTGTTTTATTTGGTTTCCCTTTTATTATTTCTTCTTCCCTTTGATTTGTGTTCACTGTCCCTCTCTTTGCTCTTTTGGTTTCCTGGGTTTTCCCCCTTGCTCTCTCTTCTTGCTCTCTCTTTCTTTGCTCTCTCTTTTCTTTTCTTTTTCTTGGTCTTTTTTTCTTGGTCTGCCGAGAGCCTCCTCCTCATTCCTCCTCATTCTTTTCTTTTTATACCCTAAAATTAGGGTTGGTTTTTGGATCATTTAATAATTTCCTCCATTTTTAATTTTTCAATTTTAACTAATTTACTTAAACTAAAATACTAACTAATCAAACCTCTATTAATTGAATACCCTATATTTTTATACCTATTTAATCTAATCAACCTAATTAAATTATCACATCTAATTTATCTAATTAAACACTATATTTATTTCTATTTTCTTTTTTCAAATTTAATTACCCAATAATATTAACTAATCAATTAACTAATAATATTAACTAATCTTAATTTTTCATGCACTTTAATCTAATTTTTAATTTAACCTACCTACCTATTTTATATATATTATATATTTTTTCGGAGGAATTATCAAGGCCCCAAAATTTCCATTGCCATCGCCATTTTTTTTTACATTAAACCCGACTCGGGGCCCGGTGTCTACACCGAGGTCTCGAACACTATATCACTGGATACCCGTCGGTATTAATCACTAAACACCCGTCGGTGTCACACTAGCAGCCACAAATCACTAGCCCTTCCTAAGCATGCTTATTTATCCACGACCCGACTACAGGCTTAAAGGTATATTTGTTCATTCGCTGCACATACTTATTCATGTCATCATTCATTCACATGTTATAATTATTCGCGTAACAGAATTCATTCGCATGACATGGTTCATTCTCATGATAATGCTCATTCGCATGTTAAAATCCAAGTACATGAGTTAACTTACCTCATATGTAATTATTTCGCAAACTGATGCAATCAAGCTTAGTTAGGCTAATCATGCATCTATAATCCGCATAGTCATCTTAGTTATATGCATATAAACTTCATTTAACATTGATATAATGCTCATACAATAAGGTCCTCAATCATGGATATAGTTTCATCAAATACACATCCAAATACAATAGGGTTTGTAACGCCCCCACCGTCGCCCCCGTTGGAAGGGCGCCGGTGGTTGCGCTACAGGGAACGAAGCATACATTCACACATCATAAGCATACAGGAATACGAGGGAATTAAAAACTTTTGAGGGCACAAGCTGATCATGCAATACATCGCACACACGCACAAGCACTAAGCGAAAGCATACTATTAAGCATACATGCATTCATTCAGCGGAAGCATTCAATAGGTAGAAAAGATACAAAAACTAATTCAAACGTCAATATTTAAAAACACTTACATAGCCCAAAAATTTCATCAAGATCTTTATATCTATACATATACAAAACATTACTGAATTACAAAATCCAAAATTACATAAGCTGATAACAAAATACAGAACTTCTAACTCCTACGTGGCCGACCCTGCAGATGCGCGACTCGAACCAAACCTGCCACCTGCACGGGAAAAGAGCCCGTGCTAAGCGATAACGCTTAGTGGGGAAAACACACAGCAATAAGGACGACCATTCACAATGGTCGTCAAGGCATAACACATTCACAAATGGCATAAGCAAATATTCAACATTCGGAAACACATGCTTGTACAAAAATACCATGCATTCATAAGATTATATCCATAAAAACGTACACATTACTTGAGTATTCAACTTAATGACAAAGTCATGCCGTTACCACATTCCTATAATCATATTAGTCAAACTGATACGATCGGAAGGTTATACAACATACAAGTATTAACATGCAAAAGTACTTACACTCTCACACGCATGAACTTACCGAGGTATCAAGTATCAATGTCTTACCGTGCGCAGTCACAAGAGATATTGCACGTACAAAATATCACATCAGGGTACCCATGCATTAACTGATAACTCATTCGCATACTACATCATTACCATAATAATAACTATCATGCTAAGAACACTGGTTGCTTAAACATACATTTGTCATGCCATAACACACACATTAACCGAACCCAAGGGAAAGACGTCAAACACTCCATGTCCATTGTAAAAAAATACAACTCTATCACATAACATAACATATCATGCCATACACGCAGAAACGTGACAACATGCTGAGGGACTACAATAGTTAAGACCAACGGAACAATAGTCAAATATTACATTTAGAGCATAGACTAATTCAAAATTATATTCTTATACACTTTAACTTTCCTCATCAATAACCATTACCATACATACACTTACTAAGGCCGATCCACATGCATTGTACCCCAAAGAACACGTATGTGATCATTCAATCGCCCAGATCACCTTATTACGCACACTTAAACACATACTTCCATAATGGTAAGCAGTACAGAACCCCATTCATATACACATAATTAACCATATTGATTCGAACTCAGCTTACATTCGTATACAGAGTATTTCATATGCTTATAACCTAACTAGTCAAATTCACATTCTCATATACATAACATAATAAAATATGTTCATGGCATTAGAGCAGTTATGATCACAGTCATACATGTCTTAATTCCAGCACTTAGATCCAAAACTGAAAGCATACAAATTCATTCACGATATAATTTACATATACAGATACACAGATAAATATGTCCAGATCACATGTTAAGTCATACCCAACCCATTCAGATATTCAAAACACATTCGGATACAAATCCGATCCATAAGTCCAAAATTATACTCATACGAATATCACATTCTCTTGTTCATATTGGACGAAATAAACAGAATATCTGCTGACTCAAAATAGCGGATAACGACTATACGAACAGTACCTTACGGGTACAAATCGGCCAAAGGGTACCTTACGGGTACGAATCGAAAACCAACATCATTTTCCACATTCGGAAACATTTTAACGAAAGGGGATCTTAAACAAGATCCATTCACACAAAAGGGTTCGCGAGGAACCAAACAGGGACCTGATCAGGGTCCAAATGTTCAAAGGGCTGCAGCTAACAAAACTCTATTAGGCATGCCTAACTATCCACTAGACTTACTCTCGCAGGTCATGCATAAAATAGATCATATTTCGAATAACTTCATAAATATATATATATATATATATGTATGTATATCATCATGCATAACCCAGAGTATGTTAGACATATAAATAAATTCATAATATCCATAATTCAATTATAACAAATAAAGAATCCACATACTTTGATTAATCAGTACATGCAAATTTCATCCATCTTACTAGTTTACAGTTCATATTAAAAGACAATATGTGCAAAAATCCATAATTTAACATCTTAAAAACGTGTTAAACAAATAAAGTTTTATTGCAAAAACAGGGTAGGTCACGGTCACAACCAAATTGGTTGTCACCGTGACATACCAAAGCTCTCGGCAGAATGCTGATAAGGGGTACCTCACGGTCATAACCAAATTGGTTGTCACCATGACGTACCAAGAAAATCAACAGAACCCAAAAGCTGGACATCTCACAGTCACAACCAAAATGGTTGTCACCATGAAATGTCCCTAACCCAAAACAGAATTGAAGTTCTGGGTACCTCAAGGTCACAACCAAAATGGTTGTCACCGTGACGTACCAAAGAAGACAAATAGAAGCAAAAGTTTGGGTACCTCAAGGTCACAACTAAATTGGTTGTCACCGTGACGTACCCAAAACCCAGAACAGAAGTAAAAATCTGTACACCTCACGGTCACAACTAAAATGGTTGTCACCGTGACCCATGCCCAGATTCCACACTGTCGAGCCCAAACTCTAGATTTCAAGCCAAAAATCCCAAAATTCTCACTTCAAGATACTTGTCCTCACTCCAAACGCAATATTAAGCCAAATCAAACATCAATAATTCATGCCATAAATAAAATCAACTCATAAATTCAAAGAATAACATCAATTTAAAAAATCAATCTCATCACTAATCACCCCATCATATTCAAGATCACAATTAATTTCATTAAACCTCAATAGAACTTCCTTAGTACACCTAAAACAACACCCATAACATTTAGGCCATATAACACATCAAGATCACCATAATTTCCAGAATTTCATTCAAACAGACATGCCAACTACACATATATCACAAATTCCTAAACAAATCATGCATAAACTCATATCAACACTCAGATTTCTAGAAATCACACACATAAATACGCATTCATGATCCAAAAGAGAATTAAGGCAGATAACCCAAAACTGAAATGTAGAAAACAAATTCCCAAACCTCTTTAAAGCACAACTCACAATCTCTTCAAGCTTTAATCTTCAATCTACCTTGCCCTTGAGCTTCATCTTGCCAACTTGAACTTGCATAAACAAAAACCCAGAAGATTACTCATCCAAACCCCAAATAACTCAAACAAAAGCCAAGAATAAAAAGAGGAAGAAACCCAAAACGCAGGGACCTTAAAACCAAAACACATACCTCTACAATCTTGCTTTCAAAACTAAATCAAAATCACCTCTAAGCAAGCTCAAATCCCAGCCAAAAGGAAAAGAAGAGGAGAAAGCAGAAAATGAAGAAGAGAAGAGGAAGAGGAGGCGTGAGAAGGAGGGAGAACGGAATCAATCTGTGTTCTCTCTCTCTCTCCCTTTTCCTCTTCATCTTCCCATTCAATGCCCAACAACCATGCCACATGGCAAGCTTCTATAGGCTCAAATCAAAATATCTTGTCTTATTTCTCTTAATTCCTTGGCAATTCCCACTTAAGTCCCTAGCAATTTACCACTTGGTCACCAAAATAATTATTTCTCACTTAAACTTTAATTATCTTTTCAATTAAGTCCCTAAATACTCAAATTCCATATACATATTTTACCAAATACTCCCAATCCACTAACCAAAATTACTGAATTAACCAACACTTATCCGACATCAAATGCGCATTCTGACTAAGCCCACTTTGGGGTGTGACAGGGTTGCATTGCCAATATAGAGGGGTTACGGTCACAACCAACCTGGTTGTCCCCGTGACATATTGAAATTCCAAAATAGAATGTTTTTATTAGAATTTCGTATGATAGTAGATGGGTTAAGGAGAAGGTTTCGTAGAATTCCTTGAAGTGTATTGATAAATTGTTATCTTTGTAGGAATAGATCTCTGGTGTTTTGATACTAGATAGGAGGAATATTTGGATTTTGTAAGATTATGGTAATACTCTGTATGCCTGTCAGTTATCTCCTGAAAAATTATTTGAACATAAGATATTGAATCATGGGGATGGGAAAAGTATGTTATCATTTCATCAACTGCATTTCTGCATCATTTTGCATACATGAACCATCACATCTTAATTGTATCATCATCCTTTGATCACCCATGAGAAACATTTGTGAATGTGTTTTGATGGAGAAAAAGCTGATAGGGCGTATGTTGAGTATTTGATGTTAAGACTAGGTGTGATTTAAGAGCATAGTAATTGTCAGGAGAATGTATTGTGTTTATAGTCTGAGTTGAGTAGAAAGAGTATTTTGGAATCTTGCATAAATGAGTTTGAAACGATTTTTTGAGTAAGATATGAGTATTATTAGTAAAGGAAGTAGCATGTGTGCTGAATGTTTTTGAGTATTAAGGAATCGTGTAGCAAAATGTTGTAAGTAAATGGTTTGTATATGAAGTGTATGTGCTTGTGTATTGGTGGTGAAAGTAATGATTGTTCTGATGAATGTGATTGAATTGGACGTAAGAGAATGAGAAGATGATTATGAGATTTATTTCAGTCAATTTTACGAATTTGAGTTTAGTTATGGACAAGGAAAAGTTATGATTTGTATAGTCATCCCGATTAAAAGGAAGTGGTTTGAGAGTATAGTGATGAGAATAAGTAATAGCAAGTGAGTATGTTAAAAGTGAAGTGTATGGGAATGAGTGAAGGGTATGTGTTATTAGTGTAGATAGTAGATGTTATTTGATGGTGTAGAAGTGATCAGTGAGAATGATAGTGAATTAAAGTTTAGTCTTCAGATTCTTCCGATGTAAGTGAATTTCGAGGATGAAATTCTTTTAGGAGGGAAGAATTGTAACAACCCTAAAAGTATCCTAGAAGGATTTGTGCACATTAAGGATAAGTGGTGACCAAAGTTATGCAAGTTAAAGTGTTAGGTATGCCAAATGGATAATTTAAGAATTAATGTCAAAGTTTCGGTAAGTGCAGCCAATAGTAAATTTTGAAGTGTGGAATCAGGACTTGATTGAAAGAATAGAGATTAATTTAGTGTGCCAATATGAAGGATTAGTAACTTATAAGTGTCAATGCATGAGGATATAAGAGTTGAGGGATTGAAAAGGAGAATTTGACATAAATATCTAAGTTGGACCAATGGCAGGATGACATGTGGCAAGGAGATTGGAGGAGGTATAAAAGAAGAGAGAGAAGGAGAGAGAGGACAGAAAATCTGCTCTCCCCACTATCGTTCTCCTATTCTTGCCCTATTCCTCTTCTTCTTCTTTTCTTTCTTGTTTCAATGCCATTTTGCTCTCTCTAAGATTAAAGCCCAAGATTTGGATGATGAAGTTTGTAGTCCAAGTGATTTAAGTGAAGAATTTGTTAAGGAAAGGTAAGATTTAAGTTTTGATTTCCTTTATCCCTTTATTTAGCAAAAACCCTATATTTATGCTTTGTGTATTTGTGTGTGTTTGAGGAGGTCTTTGGGATGAGTAAGATCTTGAATGAGTTTGGAAGCAAGAAAGATCATCTAAGGAAGCCATTAGGAGCAAAGGAAGTCGGGTTTGGGAATTTATGTTTTAGTGCATTATTTGATTATGTTGATTTTAGTTGAATTTCTAGAATTTTATGGGGTTAACGTTATTTAGATATGTTCAAATGCTATGGGTCTAGAATGCGAGTTTTTGAGTCAAGGTAAGTAATGGAATGAGTTTTGCAGTAGAATTTCTAGTTTTATTAATTGGGGATTTTCTTGATGATGTTAATAGCATGATTTAATTGTGTTTAATGGTATAAAAGTTGGGTTTTGTGTTAGTTATGAGGTTTTGAATGAACGATTTGTGTTGTGTTGAAGTTTGATTGGAATGGGAGTTTTGGGCATGATTTTGGAAGAAAAGGATTTTTGCAGATTCTGGAGATCTGGAAAAATGCGACTCTATCGCTAGCGCGACAGAACCAGCGATTCTAGCATCTCATACGCAGCTGAGCTTTAAGCTCTCTGAGGATCTGTCCAAATCGTGACAATCATCACGACTCGGTATGATTTTGGCTGTCACAAGTAGTGGCAGAGAAGCACAAGTCGTGCAAAGGGAGCATGAGTCGTGCAAGGGAGCACGAGTAGTGTCACTGAGCACGAATCGTGATAGCTCCCTCTCCTCCATTTGCCTACCCTTTCTTCTGTTGATATATTGATGAGTTTTGCCTTCACGTGTCATGACACTGAGCACGACTCGTGACAGCCACCTGGGATGCTTCTGTCGCGAGCGCATCACCCGTCACGAGCGCGACAGACCCTTTTGCCTAAAAATGTTTTTGCTAAGTTCCTATTTGAATGGTTTCTCACTTGTGTTATGCAAATATGACTTTAAATATAAATTATTCAAATGTTCTTTTTCTTGGTAATAATTAAAATATGAGAATATTATCTACCATTATTATATTATGAATATATGCATCTGTGTAAGGTAATGCAATTTATTTGTTAAGTCTAAATGAGTGCATAATAGCCAATAATATGGTTATGTCTAATATGTTCATATGAATATGATAAATGTAATTAGTACAAATGATATGCAAGTATATGAATGCATGTGCCTATGTAAAATAAAAGAATGTTACAAGCCTTTAATGGTAACACATGTGAACTTAGCCTGCATAGTCGGTCGCGGATAGATAGGCATGCCTATAGAGTTTTGTTGCTGCAGCCCCTTTGTTCTGGACCCTGATCAGGTCCCCGTTTAGGTCCTCGCGATCCTCAATATGTATGGATCTTGTTTAAGATTCCCCAATGTGAAAATATTTTGAAGAGAAAATAAAGATGTTGTTTTTCGATTGTACCCTTGGGTACCCCCAATGTGTTATGTTCACTCGCTTATCCACCCTCTTGACTTAGCAGGCAATTAAAAGAATAAAAGAATGTGAATGAAGTGACAACTTTTGTGATGATGTGCATAAAATTACGTGAATAAGCATTCGAAAGTATTTGTTAATATATTGAGCTTGTGCTTTACGGACTTAAATGTTCTGGATCCTTTATGGACACCTATGTGGAATTGTGTAGCAGCTTCGAATACCTAAATGCTTTACATTTGAACCTAATGTCAGTTAAATGAAAAGAGGTATAGCAAATAATGTTTAATCTAATGAAGGTGTGTGGATGACTATTGACTGCATAAGAATTTGTATGTGATAAATGCATGTTATTAATCTGTTTAAAAGTCAGGAGTATGATTGCCTTTATTAAGTTGTTTGTAAAGAATTATTGAAGCAATTGATATGCATAATTGCTATGGTCAATTATTCAGTAAATGAATTCTATGAATGTATTCGTTTATATGTTTGAAATGAGAATACATGCATGTTATATGTTATCTGCTTTCTAGAGCATTGCCGGGATAACTATTGTAAGTATATTAGTAAGCAATTTATGTGCATTGTTTGTTGGTTTTACTGAATACGGTAACTAAGTAATGCTTGGTAAGTATGGAATAATAAAGTAGTATGCATGATATAATTAACTGGAATTATAGAACGAGTTAGGATTACTTCTGGAATATGTGTGTATTAAGATTTTCTGTAAAATTACATTGTTCTGATTCCCAACAATAGGGATATGTAGGAAGCTTGGGATAATTATTTTGAGCCCGAACCAAATTTGAGAATTGAAGTGTTTTGTTTAGTTTTGAACAAGTAATGGTTTGATCAAAAGAAATGTTTTGACTTAAGTATTGATATTGTAATTTGCATGGTTTTGGAAATATTCATAATAATGGGAATTTCTAGACTTTATATTTCGATTTTCGAAATCGTATTTCAGGAATTCATGAGGTATAACTATTTATAAGATCATTAAGCGATTTTATGCAAAGGATAAGTATGTGTAGACACCGGGTCCTGAGTCAAGGGGTAACATCTAAAATATAATTTTGGATCTCCAGGCTCCTTGATAATTTCTCCAAAAAAATATATATAAAAACTTGAATATATATATATATATATATATATATATATATATATATGTATGCACAATTAAAAATTTATTAGTTAATTTATTAGTTAGTATTGTAGGATAATTATAATTGAAAAAGAAAATAAATTAATATAGTAAATGTGTAATAATTTAAGTAAATTAATTAAATTAAAAAAAGTAAAAAATATGGAGAAAATTAAGGGGTAGATTTACCCTAATTTGTGGGGTATAAAAAGAAAAAGAGAGGGCAAAAATGGGGGAGCCGGCAGAGGGAAGAAAAGCAAAGAGAAAAGAAAATTAAAATAGAAAGAAGGAGCAAGAACTGAGAGCAGACCAAAGAGCGAGCAAGAAAACCAAAGAAAAGAGGGAAAAGGAAAAGAAGGAAATGGGGACCAAGAGGCAGGAAACCGAAGGGAAAAAAAGAAAAAGGAAAAGAGGTGGTGCCGGCCACCTCCGGCGCTGGATGACGCCACTCACAGCGGCGGGGTGACCCAGAAGGCGAGGCGCAGCTCCCGCCACCATCCGATCACCCCCGATGACCGCCGATGACAAAATCGGCCATGAGGGTGGCATCACTGTCCCGACCCCTTTTCGGCCATCTCCGACCACCGACAGTGAGATACGAGGCGGCGATGGACTCCTGGCGACGAGATGAACCTCCGGGTAGCAGCCTATCTCCTCCACTCGCCGGCAGCAGGGAGATCGGAGGAGATGAAGGCGAGACTGCTGACGGCGTTTTCGGCGAGATGGCGCCTCCTTCTGGCGCGTGACCGGCGGCGAAGGATCCCTGGTGTCCCGATTTACCTTTCGGCGGCGGCAGTGTCGTCAACGACAGCTCCGGTGAGGCTCCGGTGAGGAAATTCGGTGAGTCCCTTTTTTTTATTTTATATTATTATTATTATTATCATTTTATTTATTATTATTTTATGTTTATTCATTTTATTTTTTTTATGTTATTTTTATTATTATTATTTGTTTTAGTGTTTATTATTATTATTATTATTATTATTATTATTAGCATTTTTATTATTGTTGTTCATGTTATTATTATTATATTACATTATTACTATTATTGCTAATTATTATTATTGATATAATTATCTTTTTAATTATTATTATTATCATTATTATTTTATGGTATTATTATTAGCATCATTATTTTTTATTGTCATTGATCATTATAATCATGTCATTCGTGTTTTATATTCATTAATTCTATCAATTTATTTTACTTTCACTACACCAAATCAATTCTCAATTTATTTAATTCAATTATTTATTTATTTATCACTTAATTTGATTTAATCCATTATTGATCAATATTATTTTCTGTCTTGACCGCAATGTGAGGGGCATGTGGCTCGCCCATGGAGCTAGACGAAGCATGGTCGGGTCTAGTAGTTTAGGATTTATTTATTATTCAAAAATGTGCATTTATTATTTTATTTTTTCATTTGCTTGAGGGCTGTAATAATAAAAGATATTTGACCGGACTTAAAAAGAACCACCACACAAATGTTTTTCTACTAAATTGAAAATCTGTTAATAAAACTATACCAATGTCCTCATTTTCATCCCAAAAGTGATAGGTTTATATTTTCATTAAAACAAGATCACTTCGTCCTTTTTTCATAAAGTCGATTCGAAAAGTCTATACTTTTTTTGTAAAATAAGTAGTTGGGAACCAATGTTCCCGTCTAAATGAATAGCCTGATTTATGTATGTATTTTCATTTTAATGCTATTATGGATTTTAAATTTATTTTTGGATAATTGTAATTATATTGTGTTTATCGCTTTATTAATTTCTTTTTTATGTGTTTGTAATGCGCTTTAATTTACTTATATAAATCGTGTGAGAAAAGAGATAAAATAATTGATTCTAAAAATCCATTTACATAACGTTAACCAAAGGTATGAATATGAGTGAGGTCCCGAACTCTCTCTGGTTTTGGCCTCATAAGGTTAGAATCTATTTCCCAATGTTTTATTGGGTGGCAACTCCGTGATACCTACCTTATGATATCCAATAGACGCTCTCGTAAGTTGATTGCCAACAATGGAATAGGGGTGAATCCCTATCCATTGCGAAGCGATCAGCTTTCAAGAGTTTTAACGAACCTCCAACCGGTCTCGGGTCCGAAAAGCTGACTCTCGAGAGCCATCCAGATGTCAAGTGGGGTTCGGGTGCATCACAGTGGCGACTCCGCTGGGGACATCATGAGATTTTGCTCCAAAAGTACTTTTGGTTAATCTAATGTAAATGGTTTTAGGATTAAGAAATTTTATCTCTTTTCGAAAAATTGCATTGCATTTTATTAGAGCCTTAGAATTATGTTAGTTGGTCCCCTATATACCCCGGTGCGTTCCTAAAACACGATCCTACTTTCACTCATTGTAGGGAAGTGTTCGGGATAATCACCAGTCCAAGCCTCTTACCATCAAATGGTATATCAAATGATGACCCGACCGGTTGCTATGCTCATGACAAGTTAGACCCGTTGGCAGGGATCATGTTTGGTTAACCTTAAAATATCATCCCCTTTGACCAAAACTCATATAATGGAAATAGATACTTCCACTAGGGGGCATGCGCCATAAAACGTTGCTTGTGGAGTGGGTTATTGTCTATTGAACAAATCCAAATAAATCTAGATACCCGCCCATTAAAGGTTTTCATGCCCCAAGGGGCATGTTTCGGTTTATTCGGATTGTTTAAATACATGGTGGCCGAAAATTCATTTGTATACGCTCTTTAGTAATGAGAGTTTGCGCTATTGGTTTTTTGCAGCACACTATACGTGTCCAATGGGTTCCCTGTTAACCCTTGGATAAAGCCCACCTAAAAAAGAGACCGCATGACCTCCTGTGTGAGAGAGATACGGTTGGTAGGAGTTTTTTTTTCTTGTATGTGTGTATTCGTGCTCGCGCATTTTTCATGAACGATAATAGTAAATAAAGCATATGCATTTTGTTTCATGTACAATTATAGAACTTGTACACTTTGTTTGTAAAATTGTTTGTATCATAATTTGTGAATGTAAATATAACATGTATTTGTCATGTATGTACATAGCAATGCTTGTCGCAACACATACATATTAACATTCTTTATGGCATCCATGACATCCATCGTGCACCATAATCTGTACATACATCATACATCACCGAACGTACTTATTAACATACATCATAGCACGTGTGAACATACTATCACCATGACATAAAAAAATTAATAAATAAAAATAAAAGTACATTCATCATGTGTCATAGCATGTACATATCATTATGCTCACATTGCATATGTACATAAACATTGTGTGCTAGAGCATATACATACCGCTGCATTAGCATACATCATTAGGTCAGTCATCATGCACGACAGACACCAGACATCTTTCACATTGTATGCAATATCATACACATGCATTGTTAGGCATGAGTTATGCCATGCACATATGAACCTTACATCATGTATGTCAATTATTATATATACTATGCCATGTTTTGTATATGCATACCATGTAAATACATATACTTTATAAACGTCATTCATTTCTTACAACAACTCCCATCCCATGTCTTGTATCGCACACATATGCTGCTCACTGTACACAATCATTCTTATACTGTGTCTCATGTCATGTGCATTATTTGTATATATTTTGCACTCGTATCTATGCGAGTTTTGCTATTCCTCACGATTCATGTATACATCATTGTGCCAATTTTTTTCATTTTACATCATATATGTATTCCTATCATGTCTAAATCATGCCATGTGCACATGTACCATATATCTTGAACATCCATTCCTATATTGTGTCATATTTTATACTTATGCCATCCTTGTAGATTGCTTGCGTGTACCCTGCGAATTTGTGTATGCATATCATTTATCATGAAGTGTTTACACACTCACTTATAATTTTTTGTAGGTGTTTCACGCACACATGTTTTTGTACATATTTCATGTACGTATTTCTATGCAATATGTTTTTACACATGTTTAACACATATAGGTCCTAACACGCATTACTAATATGCATGGCACTATTGCATGCATCTTTCCCTATACATGATTCTTAGCATATAGTTTGCACATATTTTATAAACAATTCTTTGTATGCCTACATGATTCTTGTGTATATAAATTTTGATGGAGTAAAAATTCTCGTGTTAAGTTGTACCCTAAAGCGCTGATATGTTTGCACCTTATTAAGGTACCTTTGATTCAAAGTTTGACTCTGCCTAAGTAGTTCTCAACTATGAATGGCTTTGATTTTAACTTTAGAAATCTGCATTTCATTCTATTTTGAATTAAGTAAGGGGTTGATACGTCTGATCTTTGAGAGCTGGATCACGTGATAATATTTGGCCATACCATGTAATTTCTAAGTTCAGAGAACTTTTGGCCCATTTTGGAAACAAACTAAAAAACTAGTTGCAATTAGGGGATTGGTTGAAAACTCCTTAAGAGCACTAGAACCTTTCTAATTACCCGTCAAAGCGATCCCTGGATAAGGCTGAATATAGAAAATGATTTAGGCAACCATTCTTTGTATAGCTCTCTAAATGACCATTTCCTACCCTTGTTTTGCAATCGCTCGCTAGCCCGTTGAGCCTTTATTTTGGTATGCTAAATGCGTGCTGATTTTATTATCACACACGTTAAAACTACCCTTTGCCTAAAATGATTTTGGCTTCCCCTTAGAAGAATGGCCGCTCTAGTAAGGATGGGTATTGAATGGCCGCTCTAGTAAGGATGGATATACATCACGATAATTTTTCGGGCTATCAAAAATCGCCCTGATAAGGATGGGCTACACTTCAGAAAGGGGGTTGATCATTATCATCGTGTAATTAAAGGCGTAAATTTTCAAAAAAAAAGAAATAGAAAAAAAACAGAAGAAGAAGCAAAAAAAAAAAGAAGAAAAAGCGAAAAAAAAGTAGAGCTCATGGTAGTACCCCTTGATGAGTTTCAGTAGCTATCTTTTTAACTTAATTTTTATGCTAAGCTTGATGAGCTCAAGTATTACCAAATTCAAATCCAAGAATATCTAGACAGTATACAATTGCGGTTGGGAATGGTCCTTTCATCCGTCGAATGAACATTGCGGCCATTTTTCTCTAGCGACCTGATACTCCTTTGATAGCTAATTACCTAAGCCTAACATTACAACTGAAGTAAGACCTCTTGATTCTGGGTTCGGCCTTATCTAATTAGTAGAGATGACCTTCTAATAAGGTTTGGTACGTAGGAAGAGGCATATGGTGTCTCTTGAGCTTCAAGCGGGAAGCCACGGGTGCATTTGCATTCGAGTTGAGTCTCGTCTCCAAATTTCCATCTAGAATTTGCTTTCAAATGATGAAAAATTCTGTTTTGAGCCTTTTGCACATACACATAGAGATTACATGGTATGCCTTGTATTTACATGTTGGTTTAGTAAACCTTGATGTCTACATATTTATCTTCTTGTCCTTCATTAGGAATGACTCCCGAATTCTTTGGCTGAAATTGAATTAGTTGAGAATGTGGTTCATTCATTGTGTTCAAGGACAGATAGAAACTCGAGTTTAGGGTACCTAATAGGTTGCAATCATTTCACAATATTGGGATACTTCTTATCGCTACTCATGAAAGCAGTACTTTGCACATTCACCCAACGATATTCTTTGTACATATGATTCCTGCAAGTAGCAAACATTCTTATAAATGGTTTTACATACGCATTTTGTGGGCGTATCCTTTGCATGCATTTCACATGCACATCTTTCGCGCACATTCTATACAAACACATGGCACGTGTTTTATACGCATAGTTATCCATGAACACATCACACACTCAATTTTTCACATAGACTCTTTACCCTTGTCACATGCATGAGCATTTGCATATATAAATCCCTTTCCATATATTTCTCATGCCTGATCCTTTGCATCTATTTCTCATTCATGATTATTTGCAAACATTTCACAGAATTTGATTTTTCGCACACATTCCATAATCTTTTACATGTATATAAGCCATGTGCATGACTGTGGCGTATATGCCATATGCATAATTCCCTGCATGCATTTCATGTTCGTAGTCCATACATAGTATGCACATTACACATTTCACATACATAAACTTTGCATACTTTTACGTGCATTTCATGCATACGTAGCGCCCCTAGATAGTATTCATCAGTCTCACGTCGATGAGCTGACATTTTTTAAGACTTCTCTGGGGGCAAATCAACCTAAGACCTATTAGGGCTATATCCTTAACGGACCCTTAACCACCTAAGACATAGTCATCCATTTTTACAAACATCTACATCTCATATCATGCATACAATTTCTTGTATATACTTCCATGCACATAGCTTTGTAAGAAATATCCAAGAAGACCACATTCCGCACAAAAGAGCAGCTCAAAAGAGCAACCTCGCACTTTGTAAGCCTAGAAAAGGTTCGGTACAGTCCATAAGGACACCCAGTTCAGAAGAAGAAACCCCGCTCAGAAGAGCAACCCCGAACTTTGTAAGCCTCGGCTCGGTGCAGCTTAGAAGAGCACCTTAGAAGAGCAGTCCAGAAGGACACCCTACACTTTGTAAGCCCAAAAAAGGTTCGGTGCAGTTCAGAACAATAACTCCGCTGAGAAGAGCAGCTCAGAAGAGCAGTCCAGAAGGACATCCTGCACTTTGTAAGCCTTGACTCGATGCAGTCCAGAAGAACACCCCACTAGAAGAGTAGTTCAGAAGAACACCTGGCTCAGAAGAGCAGTTCAGAAGAATAACCCCGCTCAGAAGAGCAGTACGGAAGGACACCCCGCACTTTGTAAGCCTCAGCTCGGTGCAATTCAGAAGAACACCCTGTTCAGAAGAGCAATTCAGAAGAACAACCCCGCTCAGAAGAGCAACCCGCACTTTGTAAGCCTCGGCTCAGTACAGTCCTGAAGGACATCCAGTTTAGAAGAACACCCCGCTCAGAAGAGCAGCTCAGAAGAGCACTCCAGAAGGACACCCTGCACTTTGTAAGCTTAGAAAAGGTTCGGTGCAGTTCAGAAGAACAGCCCCGCTCAGAAGAGCAATCCAAAAGAACACCCCGCACTTTGTAAGCCTCAGCTCGGTGCCATTCAGAAGAACACCCCGCTCAAAAGAGCAGTTCAGAAGAACACCCCGGTCAGAAGAGCAATTTAGAAGAATAACACCGCTCAGAAGAACAGCTCAGAAGAGAAGTCCAGAAGGACACCCCGCACTTTGTAAGCCTCGGCTCGGTGCAGTTCAGAAGAACACCGCGCTTAGAAGAGTAGTTCAAAAGAACAACCCTGCTCAGAAGAGTAGCTTAAAAGAGCAACCCGCACTTTGTAAGCCTCGGCTCGGTGCAGTCCAGAAGGACACCCAGTTCAGAAGAACACCCTGCTCAGAAGAGCAACCCTGCACTTTGTAAGCCTCGGCTCGGTGCAGTTCAGAAGAACACCCCGCTTGAAAGAGCAACCTCGCACTTTATAAGCCTAAAAAAGGTTCGGTACAGTTCAGAAGAACACCCCACTCAGAAGAGCAGTCCAGAAGGACACCCCGCACTTTGTAAGCCTCGGCTCGGTGCAGTTCAGAAGAACACCCAACTCAGAAGAGCAGTCCAAAAGGACACTCTGCACTTTGTAATCCTTGGCTCAGTGCAGTTCAGAGGAACATCCCACTCAGAAGAGCAGTTCAGAAGAACGCCCCGCTCAGAAGAGCAACCTCGCACTTTGTAAGCCTAAAAAAGGTTTGGTGCAGTTCAGAAGAACACCTCGCTCAGAAGAGCAGTCCAGAAGGACACCCCACACTTTGTAAGCCTCGGCTCGGTGAAGTTCAAAAGAACATCTCACTTGGAACAGCAGCTCAGAAGAGCAAACCCTGCACTTTGTAAGGCTAGAAAAGGTTCGGTGCAGTTCAAAAAAACACCCCGCTCAAAAGAGCAGTCCAGAAGGACACCCCGCACTCTGTAAGCCTCGGCTCGGTACCGTTCAGAAGAACATCCCGCTCGGAAGAGCAGCTCAGAAGAGCAAACCTCACACTTTGTAAGCCTCGGCTCGGTGCAGTTCAGAAGAGCAACCGTACCCAGAGGGACACCCCGCACATTATAAGCCTCAGTTCGGTGCAGTTCAGAAGAACACCCCGCTCAGAAGAGCAGTTCAGAAGAATAACCCTGTCACACCCCGTTTGCCCCCTAGTAGTATGAGCCTGTCTGTGTGAGCATGTATTTACATGTGTTCGGCATATCATAAGGGTATTTTGGTAAAAATGCATGTTTTTGGGGTTTATTAGCATATGGTAATATGTGTGGCATTAGTGTGTGAATTAATTGGGAAATGGTTCTGTGCATTTGAGCATATCATATTAGGGTGTTTTAAGATGGGAGTGCATAATGTGTGTGTGTTCATACCATTGTAGGGTGTGCATTAGTTGGGAGTGCATTGGGTGTGTGTAGTGCATGGTTGTTGGGTGTGAGTGATTAGTTTCCACCAACAGGAAAGTGACAAGTGTAGGGTTAAGGGAAAAAGATGAGTTAATAGAGAAAGGAAACTGGGAAAGGCAGAAATTCATTTCTTCTTCCCGATTCTTCTTCCTCTTTGGCTCATCTTCTTTCTTGCTCTTATTTTGAAACCCTAGCTTGAATAAAGCTACTGTAAGTGGAAATCAATCATCTCCTTGGCATTCTTTTGGTAAGTTACTGCATTCCTCATCTTGTTTTCCTTTTTGTTCTTCTTCTTCTTTGGGTTTAGATTTAACTGGGTTTGTTCTTTGTTGTTCTTATTGGTTTTAATTGTTAGTTGATCCTTCCCGCGATCCTAAGGGTAAGGAAATTGCTGGGACTAGCGGAGCTAAGTGATTTGAAGCTAAGGATTTCAGGTTTGGGATTTGTTTGAGAAATTTGCTTGAATTTGAACTTACTATTTATGTTCTTGAGAAACTTGAATGTGTTTATGCTTGATTTTGGTTGTTTTGATTTATGAATTAAGTTATATTTATGTTGTTTATGCTGTATGGGACATCTTCTTGAAGGTACGATGAGATTTGTATGGTTTTGATTCAATTTTGGAATTAATTTTTGAGTTTTGGGAATTCTGGAAATGGAAAGTCGCGATTCTGTTGAATTTCCCGTTTCCAGTTTATGTCTATCGCGTGACTAGCCAAGAAGAGAGGCCAGTCACAAGTAGTGACTGCCAGTCACGACCCGTGACCAGCCAGAGAGGCCAGTTACGAGTGGTGACTGCCAGTCACAACTCGTGACCAGCCAAGAGGAGGCCAGTCACGAGTCGTGACTTCCAGTCATGACTCGTGACTAGCCAGAGGAGAAGGCCAGTCACGACCAGTGACCAGCCTAAGGAAGAGGCCAGTCACGAGTCATGAATTCCAGTCACGACTCGTGACCAGCCAGGAGGAGGAGGCCAGTCACGAGTTGTGATGCCAGTCACGACTCGTGACCGGCCAACCTTGTTGGTCACCCCGTTCGGCCTATGTTCTGAAATTTCCTAGTTTTAAAACAAAAATGAATTTCGTACTTCTTCTGAATGGACTTATACTACTGTGTGATTCATGTCATGCTTTCATATGCTTTTATATGAGTGATACCATGATTCTTCAGATGAATTGTATGCTGTACTTTGAAACATGAATTGAATGACGCATAACCTGCTAGAGTCAAGTAAGTGGATAGTTAGGCATGCCTAATAGAGTCTTTTAGCTGCAGCCCTCAGTTCAATTCGGACCCCGATCAGGTCCCCCATTTGGTTCCTCGCGAACCCCTCAGTATTTGGATCTTGTTTAAGATCCCCTCAGTAAAAATATTGTGTTTTAAATAAAAATGAAATGACTTTTGATTTGTACCTGTGAGGTACCCTCAGTCATCGATTCGTACCCGTAAGGTACCCTCAGTTCACTCATTATCCACTACCTCGAGTCAGCAGGTGTTCGATTGGTTTGCTCAGTTCTAATTTGACAAAATAAATGTGATATCTGAATGAGTATAATGATGAGATGTATGTTTGATTGTTTTGGAAATGGATATGAATTTGAGATGCGGAATGTATGGCTTTATATTGTGAGCATGCTTATGGATTATGTTATAACTATTACATTTGCCATTGTGAATGTGTTATGCCTTGACGACCATTGTGAATGGCCGTCCACTTTTATGTGTGTTTCCCCACTAAGCGTTTATCGCTTAGCACGGTGTTTTTACCCGTGCAGGTGCGGAAGGAGTTTTGCTTTGAGAGAGTCGCCGCCGTCAAGCAAACACAGAAGGTTTTAGTGTAGGGCTTAGCTTTTGTAATCGTTGATGATTCTTTTTGTATAGAACTCTCTTGTATCAGTTTTGTTATAGCTTCCGCTTATGTACTTATATTTTGGTTATGTAATATCTTTTGTTTCAGCTAGTTGATCAGCTATTGCCTTCTTTTCCTTTAAAGTTTTTAATTATCTCGTATTTTAGTATGTATGTTATGAATGAATGTATGATTTGCTTTGTATCTGTTTGGTGGCACCTCGACTCATACGGCATCTCACTCCTTATTGGATGGGATCGCCTACGTATGGGTAGGGGGTGTTATAGTTTTTGGTATCAGAGCTCCGGTTTAGGCGTTTCTGGGTATTGTTGCTGTTGTGTTGAGTTGCTTAGATGTGTATGTGTCTAGATCTGTGTTAGCTGATGCGGTTGTTTATTATTTATTTAGATGGCTTCTAACTCTGCTCGTGGATCACTTGAGGAATCCGCTGAGAGTGTGAACCCTCAAGCAGTAGATCCATCAATTTCTGTATCGGCTCAGCATGCTAGGGTCCAGCCCGAGGCCACAGCCATGCCTTTTGAGGCTATGTTTAGATTGCATCAGGACATGGCTAGGGTTTTGGAGAGAGTGACTGCTCCTAGAGCCCCGATAGAGAACTTGAGAAGGGCAGGTGTTGAAAACTTCTATGGCACAGGTTTGGATGAGTTAGAGATGGCTGAGAAATGGTTGGATAACGTGAAGTGTGCTTTGAGAGAAGTCCGGTGTCCTCCCGACCAGCAGGCAGAGTGTGCACTAGCTTTACTACAAGGGTCCGCTTTTGAATGGTGGGAATTGGTTTGCAGGCATCCTCAGCTACCGAATTCGATTACTTGGGATTTCTTTGAGGGAGAGTTCACGAAGAAGTATGTTACTCAGACTTATAGGGATGCTAGATGGGCGTAGTTTTTGAGTTTGAGGCAGAGGACCATGTCAATTTCAGATTATGAGAAAGAGTTCAATCAGTTGTCTTGCTATGATCCGCGTGGGGTTATGACAGATGATTTCAGATGCAAGCATTTTGAAGCGGGGTTGAATGAGTCTTTGAAGATTGCTTTGATTTCTTTGATGTGTATGCCTGGGGTAAGTTATTATCAGATTATGGAGGCTGCTGTGAGGGCTGAGAGATCAGAGACTGTGTTGAGAGAGAGGGCTCAGAGGAGGAACCCTTCTCGCGAAGAATCTTCTTCATCTTCGGGTAAGAGATCGAAGAACCCGTAGGATGACTCATCATCTGGCCCGGCTTCTAGAGGTAGAAGACAGGGTTCTGCAGCTGTGTCAGGTTCTGGTAGAGGTGGCAGATCAGAGACTACATCAGTATGTCCTCATTGCAGTAAGACTCATCGGGGTGAGTGCAGGTGGCTCTCTGGTGCGTGCTTCAAGTGTGGGAGCACTGAACATCTTTTGGCTAGTTGTCCAAGATTGTATGAGGATTCAGGTTCCCAGAGAGAGGCTAGCAGGGTTGGTTCGAATGCTACACAGGCTACCCGTGGTAGAGGGCGTGGTAGAGGTCGAGGTGGTCGACCTAAGGAGAGTGCTGCATCAGAGACAGTGGAGCGTTAGTTGCCAGTCGCAGCTAGAGCCTATTCTGTGAGAGCCAGAGAGGAGTAGGATGCGCCTGATGTTATTGCTGGTAAGTTCCTACTCCATGACACTGAATTGTATGCTCTAATTGACCCTGGTTACACACACTCATACTTGTGCACAGATAAAATTGTTGATAAGTTGCATGTGGTTGATCAGTTAGATTATGAGATATGTGTGACCAGTCCATTAGGGCATAGTGTCAATGTGAGTAGTGTCTTTAGGAGTTGTCCTCTGATGGTTAAGGGAGTTGTGCTTCCAACGGATTTGATTGAGTTGCCTTTCAAAGAGTTTGATCTGATTCTTGGTATGGACTGGTTGGGTAAGCATCGGGCTGTAGTTGATTGCCATAGGAAGACAGTTGTGCTTCGGGATAGAGGTCAGTCTCCTGTGTTTATGAAAGGTTTGGGTGCTAGTTCTTTGAATAATGTGATTTCTGCAATGCAAGCCAAGAGGTTTATCAGGAAAGGTTGTGAGGCTTTTCTAGCGGTTGTGTTGGATTCCAAGAGAGATCAAGTTCAGATTAAGGATATTCTTGTAGTGCAGGAGTTTAGTGATGTGTTCCCGAGCGAGTTGCCTGGTTTGCCTCCTGAGAGAGAGGTCGAGTTGTCCATTGAGATTATGCCGGGTACCACACCTATATCGAAAACACCTTATCGGATAGCTCCTATAGAGTTGAGGGAACTTAAGACTCAACTACAAGAGCTATTGGATAAGGGGTTTATTCGACCTAGCATATCTCCTTGGGGAGCTCCAGTTCTGTTTGTCAAGAAGAAAGATGGATCTTTGCGGATGTGTATCGACTATAGGCATATCAATAAGGTCATAGTGAAGAATAAGTATCCGTTACCTAGGATTGAGGATTTGTTTGATCAGCTTCGTGGTGCGGGTGTTTTCTCCAAGATAGATCTTCGGTCAGGGTACTATCAGCTTCGAGTTCAGGATGCGGATGTGGTTAAGACTGCATTTCAGACTAGATATGGCCATTATGAGTTTCTTGTGATGCCGTTTGGTTTGACTAATGCCCCAACGGCTTTTATGGATTTAATGAACCGTGTGTTTAGGCCATATCTAGATCGATTTGTAGTAGTGTTCATTGATGACATCTTGGTGTATTCCAAGGATGTGAGTGAGCATGAGGAGCATCTCCGATTGGTTTTGCAGATGTTGAGAGAGCATCGGTTGTTCGCCAAGCTTAGCAAGTGTGATTTTTGGCTTCGGGAAGTGTCATTTTTGGGCCACATTGTTCAGCTAGGGGTATTCAGGTTGATCCGGCCAAGATTGAGGCGATAGTTGATTGGAAAGCGCTTAGGAATGTTCAATAAGTGAGGAGTTTCCTTGGTTTGGCAGGTTACTACTGTCGGTTTGTTAAGGGTTTTTCTGTGATTGCCGCTCCGATGACTAGATTGTTGAGGAAAGGGGTCAGATTTGAGTGGTCAGATAGATGTCAGGCTTGTTTTGATCAGTTAAAGCAGTTGCTGGTTGAGGCTCCTACACTTACTCAACCCATCTCGGGTAAAGAGTTTGTCATTTATAGTGATGCTTCGGGTGTTGGTCTTGGATGTGTTTTGATGCAAGAAGGTAAGGTCGTGGCTTATGCTTTTCAACAGTTAAAGCCACATGAGAGGAACTATTCGACGCATGACCTAGAGTTGGCGGCTGTGATCTTTGCTTTGAAGATTTGGCGTCATTATCTGTATGGGGAAAAGTGTAGGATCTTTTCGGACCATAAGAGCTTGAAGTACTTCCTCACACAGAAAGAGTTGAACATAAGACAGCGCCGTTGGCTTGAGTTGTTTAAGGATTACGAATGCATTGTGGATTACCATCCTGGTAAGGCCAATGTAGTCGCTGATGCTTTGAGTCGGAAGTCAGTTTCTGCCTTGTTTCTGAGACAGTTCAGATGGAGGTTTGGTTCAGATGGGGCTTTGATTGCTCAGTTGCGTGTGAAGCCTACCTTGAGAGAGAGGATTGTGGATGCTCAGAGGGATGATGAGAGGCTACAGCAGTTTGTGCATGAGGTCAGATCAGGTAATCAGTCAGAGTTCTCGGTTCAGGATGAGGTGCTTATGTACAGAAATCGCTTGTGTGTGCCAGAGTCTGAGGATTTGAGGAGACAGCTTATGAGTGAGGCGTATAGTACAATTTTTACTATGCATCCTGGTAGTGAGAAGATGTATCGGGACATGAAATAGTTTTATTGGTGGTCCGGTATGAAGAGAAACATCGTGGATTTTGTGTCCAAGTGCTTGACATATCAGCAGGTAAAGGCCGAGCATCAAGTTCCTTCAGGATTGCTTACGCCTTTATCCGTTCCTGAGTGGAAGTGGGATGATATAGCCATGGACTTTGTATCAGGTTTGCCTTTGACTCAGAAGAAGCATGACTCAGTTTGGGTAATAGTGGATCGGCTTACGAAGTCAGCTCACTTTCTGCCAGTTAGAGTGGACTACTCGATGGATAGATTGGCCAGTATCTATGTGGATGAGATAGTTCGGTTGCATGGTGTGCCATTATCCATAGTTTCAGATCGGGATCCGAGGTTCACTTCCAAGTTTTGGAAAGAGTTACAGAGATCTTTGGGTACTAAGTTGAACTTCAGCCCAGCGTTTCACCCTCAGACCGATGGTCAGTCAGAGCGGGTCATTCAGATTCTGGAGGATATGATGAGGGCTTGTGCTTTTGATTTTTTGAGTAGTTGGGACAGATATGTGTCGCTTATGGAGTTTGCCTACAATAATAGCTTTCAGTTGAGCATCGGTATGGCACCATATGAGGCTTTATATGGTCGGCAGTGTAGGACTCCGGTTTGTTGGACCGAGCTATCCGAGAGATCAGTGATTGGGCCAGAATTGGTTAGAGATACCGAAGAAAAGATCAGAGTGGTGCAGCGGAATTTGAAGGCAGCCAAGGATCGACAAAAGTCTTATGCCAAATTGAAGAGGAAAGACGTGCAATTTGAGGTCAGGAACAAGGTTTTCCTTAAAGTTTCGCCTTAGAGGAAAGTGCTTCGGTTTGGAAAGAAAGGTAAACTTAGTCCTCGCTTCATTGGTCCTTATGAGATTTTGGCTAAGGTTGGACCGGTAGCCTATAGATTGGCATTACCGATGGAGTTGGCGAAGTTGCACGATGTGTTCCATGTTTCGATGCTTCGTCGGTACAGATCAGATCCTTCGCATGTTCTTTCGGTTCAGGATGTGCAGGTTCAGCCAGATTTTTCCTATGATGAGGAACCGAGAGCCATTCTAGCCCGAGAGGTGAGACAATTGAGAAGTAAGCAGATCCCATTGGTAAAAGTGTTATGGAACCATCATGGAGTCGAGGAAGCGACTTGGGAACCAGAAGAGTCGATGAGAGCTCAGTATCCGCAGTTGTTCAGTTCAGGTGAGAATTTTGAGGATGAAATTCTTATTAGTTGGGGAGAGTTGTCACACCCCGTTTGCCCCCTAGTAGTATGAGTCTGTCTGTGTGAGCATGCATTTACATGTGTTCGGCATATCATAAGGGTATTTTGGTAAAAATGCATGTTTTTGGGGGTTTATTAGCATATGGTAATATGTGTGGCATTAGTGTGTGAATTAATTGGGAAATGGTTCTGTACATTTGACCATATCATATTAGGGTGTTTTAAGATGGGAGTGCATAGTGTGTGTGTGTTCATACCATTGTAGGGTGTGCATTAGTTGGGAGTGCATTGGGTGTGTGTAGTGCATGGTTGTTGGGTGTGAGTGATTGGTTTCCACCAACAGGAAAGTGACAAGTGTAGGGTTAAGGGAAAAAGATGAGTTAATAGAGAAAGGAAAGAGGGAAAGGCAGAAATTCATTTCTTCTTCCCGAATCTTCTTCCTCTTTGGCTCATCTTCTTTCTTACTCTTATTTTGAAACCCTAGCTTGAATCAAGCTACTGTAAGTTGAAATCAATCATCTCCTTGGCATTCTTTTGGTAAGTTACTGCATTCCTCATCTTGTTTTCCCTTTTGTTCTTCTTCTTCTTTGGGTTTAGATTTAACTAGGGTTTGTTCTTTGTTGTTCTTGTTGGTTTTAATTGTTAGTTGATCCTTCCCGCGATCCTAAGTGTAAGGAAATTGCTGGGAATAGGGGAGCTAAGTGATTTGAAGCTAAGGATTTTAGGTTTGGGATTTGTTTGAGAAATTTGCTAGAATTTGAACTTACTATTTATGTTCTTGAGAAACTTGAATGTGTTTATGCTTGATTTTGGTTGTTTTGATTTCTGAATTAAGTTGTATTTATGTTGTTTATGCTGTATGGGACATCTTCTGGAAGGTATGATGAGATTTGTATGGTTTTGATTCAATTTTGGAATTGATTTTTGAGTTCTGGGAATTCTGGAAATGGAAAATCGCGATTCTGTTGAATTTTTCGTTTCAGTTTATGTCTATCGCGTGACTAGCCAAGAAGAGAGGCCAGTCACGAGTAGTTATTGCCAGTCACGACTCGTGACCAGCCAGAGAGGCCAGTCACAAGTGGTGACTGCCAGTCATAACTCGTGACCAGCTAAGAGGAGGCAAGTCACGAGTCGTGACTTCCAGTCACGACTCGTGACCAGCCAGAGGAGAAGGCCAGTCACGACCCGTGACCAGCCTAAGGAAGAGGCTAGTCACGAGTCGTGACTTCCAGTCACAACTCGTGACCAGCCAGGAGGAGGAGGCCAGTCACGAGTTGTGATGCCAGTCACGACTCGTGATCGGCCAACCTTGTTGGTCACCCCGTTCGGCCTATTTTCTGAAATTTCCCGGTTTTAAAACAAAAATGAATTTCGTACTTCTTCTGAATGGACTTATACTACTGTGTGATTCATGTCATGCTTTCATATGCTTTTATATGAGTGATACCATGATTCTTCAGATGAATTGTATGCTGTACTTTGAAACATGAATTGAATGACGCATAACCTTCTAGAGTCAAATAAGTGGATAGTTAGGCATGCCTAATAGAGTCTTTTAGCTGCAGCCCTCAGTTCAGTTCGGACCCTGATCAGGTGCCCCGTTTGGTTCCTCGCGAACCCCTCAGTATTTGGATCTTGTTTGAGATCCCCTCAGTAAAAATATTGTGTTTTAATTAAAAATGAAATTACTTTTGATTTGTACCTGTGAGGTGCCATCAGTAATCGATTCGTACCCATAAGGTACCCTCAGTTCACTCGTTATCCACTACCTCGAGTCGGCAGGTGTTCGATTGGTTTGCTCAGTTCTAATTTGACAAAATAAATGTGATATCTAAATGAGTATAATGATGAGATGTATGTTTGATTATTTTGGAAATGGATATGAATTTGAGATGCAGAATGTATGGCTTTATATTGTGAGCATGCTTATGGATTATGTTATAACTATTGCATTTGCCATTGTGAATGTGTTATGCCTTGACGACCATTGTGAATGGCCGTCCACTTTTATGTGTGTTTCCCCACTAAGCGTTTATCGCTTAGCACAGTGTTTTTACCCGTGCAGGTGCGGAAGGAGTTTTGCTTTGAGATAGTCGCCGCCGTCAAGCCAACACAGAAGGTTTTAGAGTAGGGCTTAGCTTTTGTAATAGTTGATGATTCTTTTTGTATAGAGCTCTCTTGTATCAGTTTTGTTATAGCTTTCGCTTATGTACTTATATTTTGGTTATGTAATATCTTTTGTTTCAGCTATTGCCTTCTTTTCCTTTAAAGTTTTTAATTATCTCGTATTTTGGTATGTATGTTATGAATGAATGTATGATTTGCTTTGTATCTGTTTGGTGGCACCTCGACTCATATGGCATCTCACTCCTTATCGGATGGGATCGCCTACGTATGGGTAGGGGGTGTTACAAACCCCGCTCAGAAGAGCAGCCCGGACTTTATAAGCCTCGGCTCGGTGCAGTCCAGAAGAACACCCCGCTCAGAAGAGCAACCTCGCACTTTGTAAGCCTAGAAAAGGTTCGGTGCATTTCAGAAGAATACCCCGCTCAAAAGAGCAGTTCAGAAGAACACCCCGCTCAGAATAGCAACCCGTACTTTGTAAGCCTCAGCTCGGTGCAGTCCAGAAGGACACCCAGTTCAGAAGAACACCCGCTCAGAAGAGGAACCCGCACTTTGTAAGCCTAAAAAAGGTTCGGTGCAGTTCAGAAGAACATCCCGCTCAGAAAAGTAGTCCAAAAGGACACCCCGCACTTTAGCCTCGGCTTTGTGCAGTTCAGAAAGAACACGCCGCTCAGAAGAGCAGTCCAGAGAATAACCCCCCGCACTTTGTAAGCCTAGAACGGGCTCGGTGCAGCTCAAGAGAGCAACCCCACACTTTGTATGCCTTGAACGGGCTCGGTACAACTCAGAAGAGCAAGTCTCGTGTTTCGTGAGTCTAGAGCAGACTCGACTCATCAACCAAAAGGATAAAAATCGCTCTGCAGTTTATACGGTGACCTAAAGAGATGATTTCATTCTCGTGGGGCCTCAGGTACGCGTTTCTTTCCCTTTCCTGAATTTTGCCTCACTTAGGCGTTTAGGCACTAGCTTCCCCAAAATTGTGGGCAACTGTATACACCGGGTCTTGAGTTAAGGGTAACATTTAAAAATTGGCAATTTTGGCTCCCCAGGCTCCTTCATAATTTTTCCAAAAAAATATATATAAAAACTTGAAAATAAAATATATATATATATATATATATATATATATGTATATATATATATATATATGTATGTACAATTAAAAATTAATTAGTTAGTATTGTAGGATAATTAAAATTGAAAAAAAAAATAAATATAGTAAATATGTAATAATTTAAGTAAATTAATTAAATTAAAAAAAAGAAGTAAAAAATATGGAGAAAATTAAGGGGTTAGATTTACCCTAATTTGTTGGGTATAAAAAGAAAAAGAGAGGGCAAAAATGGGGGAGCCGGTAGAGGGAAGAAAACCAAAGAGAAAAGAGAATTAAAATAGAGAGAAGGAGCAAGAACTGAGAGCAGACCAAAGAGAGAGCAAGAAAACCAAAGAAAAGAGGGAAAAGGAAAAGAAGAAAACGGGGACCAAGAGGCAGGAAACCGAAGGGAAAAAAAGAAGAAGGAAAAGAGGTGGCGCCGGCCACCTCCGGCGGCGAACGACGCCACGTGCGGCGGCGGGGTGACCCAGAAGGCGAGGTGCAGCTCCCGCCACCGTTTGATCACCCCCGATAACCGCCGATGACCAGATCGGCCATGAGGGTGGCATCACTGTCCGGACCCCTTTTCGGCCATCTCCGACCACCGACGGTGACATGCGAGGCGGTGACGAACTCCTGGCGGTGAGACGAACCTCCGGGTGGCAGCTGATCTCCTCCACTCATCGGCAGTAGGGAGATCGGAGGAGATGAAGGCGAGACTGCCGACGGCATTTCTGGCGAGGCGGCGCCTCCTTCTGGCGTGTGACCGGCGGCGAAGGATCCCTAGCACCCGATCTACCTTTCGGCGGCAGCGGTGTCGTCAACGGCAGCTCCGGCGAAGCTCCGTTGAGGAAATCCGGTGAGTCCCTTTTTTATTTTTTTATCTTATTATTTTATATTATTATTATTATTAATTAATTAATATTATTTATTATTATTATTATTATTATTATTATTATTATTATTATCATTTTATTTATTATTATTTTATGTTTATTCATTTTATGTTTTTTTATTATTATTTTTATGTTATGTTTATTTATTATTATTATTATTATTATTATTATTTGTTTTAGTGTTTATTATTATTATTATTATTATTATTATTATTATTATTATTATTATTATTATTATTATTATTATTATTATTATCTTTATGATTATTTTATGTTTTCATTATTATTGTTATTATTATTATTATTATTATTATTATTATTATTATTATTATTCTTATTAGCATTTTTATTATTGTTGTTCATGTTATTATTATTATATTACATTACTACTATTATTGCTAATTATTATTATTGATATTATTATTATTATTATCATTATTATTTTATGGTATTATTATTAGCATCATTATTTTTTATTGTCATTGATCATTATAATCATGTCATTCGTGTTTTATATTCATTAATTCTATCAATTTATTTTACTTTCACTACACCAAATCAATTCTCAATTTATTTAATTAAATTATTTATTTATTTATCACTTAATTTGATTTAATCCATTATTGACCAATATTATTTTCTGTCTTGACCGCAATGCGAGGGGCATGTGGCTCGCCCACAGAGTTAGAAGAAGCATAGTCGGGTCTAGTAGTTTACGATTTATTTATTATTCGAAAATGTGTATTTATTATTTTATTTTTTTCATTTGCTAACTTGAAGGCTGTAATAATAAAAGATTTTCGACCGCACTTAAAAAGAACCACCACACAAATGTTTTCTACTAAATTGAAAATCTGTTAATAAAACTGGACTAATGTCCTCGTTTTCATCCCAAAAGTGAAAGGTTTATGTTTTCATTAAAACAAGATCACTTCGTCCTTTTTTCATAAAGTCGATTTAAAAACTCTATACTTTTTTTGTAAAATAAGTAGTTGGGAACCAATGTTCCCGTCTAAATGAATAGCCCGATTTATGTATGTATTTTCATTTTAATGCTATTATGGATTTTGCATTTATTTTTGGATAATTGTAATTATATTGTATCTATCGCTTTATTAATTACTTTTTTATGTGTTTGTAATGCGCTTTAATTTACTTACATAAATCATGTGAGAAAAGAGATAAAATAATTGATTCTAAAATCCATTTACATAACGTTAACCAAAGGTATGAATAAGAGTGAGGTCCCGAACTCTCTCTGGTTTTGGCCTCATAAGGTTAGAATCTGTTTCCCAATGTTTTATTGGGTGGCGACTCCGTGATACCTACCTTATGATACCCAGTAGACGCTCTCGTAAGTTGATTGCCAACAATGGAATAGGGGTGAATCCCTGTCCATTGCGAAGTGATCAGCTTTCACGAATTTTAACGAACCTCCAACCGGTCTTGGGTCCTAAAAGCGGACTCTCGAGAGCCATCCGGATGTCGAGCGGGGTTCGGGCGCGTCACAGTATGTCTATTGTATTGTGATGCAAAGTAGTAAAGTATTTCTATTTATGGTTTATAAAATGCATATGCGTGTGAAATGGCTTAAGCTTTCATATGAGATTAATATGGCAATTCTGTGCTAACTCTAGTCGGTATCTTTATGCTTATGTATATATTGCTTATGCATGTATTTGTATCGACAACACCTATGAGTGGCTACCTGTTATTTGTGTATCCTAGCTAAGCATTATCGCTTAGTATGGTTGTTTATCCGTGACAATTGGATATTATTTAAGGATGAATTTCGTGCAAAATGCGGGTACATCTCTTTTTTTTTTACTCAATTACTCTTTTGCCAACAATATATATATATCAATAATTGCCATGCATAAATTATTAATAAACATCCATATATAATTGTGCCGATTGACCTATAACTGTCTAAAGCTATTATTCATTTGGTGAAAAATTATGGCAGCATAACGGCTATACATTAAGCTTACCCTCCTGGAAAGCAAACAATTCACAGCCCACACTAGGCACAACAATTCAATATCACAATATATATATCACCATCACAGTCCATATGTCATCAACATCATATACCATCACATACCATCCATTATATTCATACTATCCATGTATATACCATAAATACATAACCATATTCCATACTTAACAGATATACATGCCATTAATACTTAACATACAAAATATTCTTTATCGTATTTCTTCTCCAGTCCACTCCCAAAAGCGAAGTGTGCTTGCTCCTGACTTCCTAGCGCTTACCTACATGCAGTCAAATAAAACTACGTGTTGGGCATCAATTATTCCCAGTGATAGTTACTAATCCAAAGATTTCCACTAACTTAAAAATTATACACTCAAATGCACATTTTATAAATTGAGCCATTTATTCTATTAGTAGTCAATATTTTAAACTATTATTATCTATTCATATACTTAACAATCATCATTTAATTAGTTAAATAATTCTTTCATTATTACTCAGTTACACTTTAATCCTTATTCTAACATTATTATTGTAACACCCCCTACCCATACATCAGCGATCCCATCCGATGAGGAGTGAGATGCCGTATGAGTCAAGGTGCCACCACGCAAGTACAGTACAAATCATACATTCATCTAAAGTATACATACATAAACACAGGGTAATTAAAAACTTTGCAAACAATAAAGGGAACAACTGATCATGCATTAATATAAAAATATCCATTACATTACTGTTATGATCAACTTGCTGAATACACAAAAGATTACATATCCCAGTCAACTATCGCCTCAATCTTGGCCGGATCCACCTGAATACCTATAGCTGAAATAATGTGACCTAGAAATGACACTTCTCGAAGCCAAAAATCACACTTGCTAAGCTTAGCAAACAACCGATGTTGTCTCAATACTTGCAAAACCAACCGGAGATGCTCTTCATGCTCACTCTCATCCTTGGAATACACCAAGATATCATCTATAAACACCACTACGAACCGATCTAAGTATGGCCTAAATACTCTATTCATCAAATCCATGAATGCCGCTGGAGCATTGGTCAAACCGAACGGCATCACAAGGAACTGATAGTGGCCATACCGAGTCGAAAATGCAGTCTTAACCACATCCTCATCCTTAACCCGAAGCTAATAATACCCTGACCGAAGATCAATCTTTGAGAAAACACCTGCACCTCTAAGCTGATCAAACAAATCCTCAATCCTAGGCAAAGGATACTTGTTCTTCACTGTGACCTTATTGATTTGCCTATAATCAATACACATCCGCAAAGATCCATCTTTCTTCTTGACAAAAAAAATCGGAGCTCCCCATGGAGATATGTTGGGTCGAATAAACCCCTTATCCAATAGCTCTTGTAGTTGAGTTTTGAGTTCTCTCAACTCTACAGGAGCCATCCGATAAGGTGCTTTCGATATGGGTGTGGTACCCGGCATAATCTCTATGGATAACTCCACCTCTCTCTCGGGAGGCAAACCCAGCAACTCACTCGGGATCACATCGCTAAACTCCCGCACCACAGGAATATCCTCAATCTGAACTTGATCTCTCTTGGAATCCAACACAACCGCTAGGAAAGCCTCACAACCCTTTCTGATAAACCTCTTGGCTTGCATTGCAAAAATCACATTATTCAAAGAACTAGCACCCAAACCTTTCACAAACACAGGAGACTGACCTCTAACACGAAGCACAACTGTCTTCCTATGGCAATCAACTACAGCCCGATACTTACCCAACCAGTCCATACCCAGAATCAGATCAAACTCTCTGAAAGGCAACTCAATCAAATCTGCTGGAAACACAACTCCCTCAACTAACAAAGGACAATTCTTATAAACTCTACTCACATTGACACTATGCCCTAATGGATTAGTCACACATATCTCATAGTCTAACTGATCTACCATATGCAACTTATCAACAATCTTATCCGTGCACAAATATGAGTGTGTGGAACCAGGGTCTATTAGAGCATACAATTCAGTGTCATGGAGTAGGAACTTACCAGTAATCACATCAGGCGCATCCTGTTCCTCTCTAGCTCTCACAGCATAAGCTCTGGCTGCGACTGGTGGAGGGCGCTCAACTGTCTCCGAAACAGCTCCAGCTCTAGGTCGACCGCCTCGACCTCTACCTCGACCCCTACCACGGGCAGCCTGTGCAGCATTTGATCCAACTCTGCTAGCCCCTCTCTGTGGACCTGAATCCTCACTCAACTGTGCACAACTAGCCAGATGGTGCTCGGTGCTTCCACATCTAAAACACCCACCAGTGAGCCACCTACACTCACCCCGGTGAGCCTTGCTGCAGTGCGAACAAACAGGTATAGCCTCAGATCTATCACCCCTGCAAGAACTAGACACAGCTGTCGAACCCTGCCTTCTACCCCTCATGGCTGAACTAGATGATAACTGATCTTGCGGATCCCATGCTCTCTTACCCGAAGACAAAGAAGAAGAACCACCCAGAGATGGATTCCTTCTCTGAGCTCTCTCTCTCAGCACTGACTCTGACCTTTTAGCCCTCATGGCAGCATCTGCAATCTGATAGTAGCTCACCCCTGGCGTGCTCATCAAGGAGATCAAAGCCACCCTTAAGGACTCATTCAACCCAACCTCAAAATGCCGGCATCTGAACTCATCAGTTATAACACCTACTGGAGCATACCTAGACAACCGGTTGAACTCTTTCTCAAACTCTAAAACCGACAAAGCCCTCTGTTTCATACTCAGAAACTGCGCCCATCTCGCATCCTTGTAAGTCTGAGTTACGTACTTCTTCGTGAATTCCTCAACAAAGAACTCCCATGTAACAGGATCGGGCATCTGAGGTTGTTTGCACACCAGCTCCCACCATTCATACGCCGACCCTTGAAGCAAGGCCACAGTACATTCTGCTTGCAGATCCGGAGGACACCTAACTTCTTTCAAAGCCCTCTTCACCTTATCTAGCCACCTCTCTGCTAACTCTGATTCATCCAACCCTGTTCCATAAAAGTCTTCGGCCCCAGCTTTTCTCAAGTTCTCCATGGGAGGCCTGGGGGCAACCACTCTCTCCAAGACCCTCGCCATGTCCTGTGACAGCCTGAACATGGCTTCAAAAGGCATGACAGAGGCCTCGGGCTGGACCCTAGCAGGTTGAGCCGACACTGTAACAGAAGGATCCCTAGCTTGAGGGTTCACACTTTCAGCGGACTCCTCAAGCGATCCACGAGCAGAATTAGAAGCCCTCTAAGCAAACAAAAAGAACCGCATCAGCCAACATAGGTCTAGACATATACACATCTATGCACATCAACACATCAACAACACCCAGAAACGCCTAAACCTAGGCTCTGATACCAAAAACTGTAACACCCCCTACCAATACATCGGCGATCCCATCCGATGAGGAGTGAGATGCCGTATGAGTCAAGGTGCCACCACTCAAGTACAGTACAAATCATACATTCATCTAAAGTATATGTGACGCGCGCCGGACCCCGAATGCGCCGCCCTTTCGGACCGCCCGTACGTGGGCGATCGGGGCGTTTGCGGGTCCGTTGGCATTTTGCAATAAATCGCAAGTGCGTCTATGTTGGGCAACAAGGAGGTATCATGGAGTCGCCACCCAATAGAACATTGGGAAAGTTACTCTTGCCTCGGAGAGCCTAAGACTGCGCTTAGTATCCATGTTGGGCCATGAGGCCTAGGATTAGCGCTAAAGTCTCGCGATCCAAGAAGTATTTTGGAGGATAACCTCTAACCTCTCGAGCCCAAAGACCAGAGCTGGGTCCGGGATTTCTCATCTATTTCTACCTCAATTAGTTTATGATCAAATTTTAATGTCATTGGTTCGCTCTCTCTCCACACTATGCAGTTGATTAAAAGGCGCATTTATTCACATTCGGAAAGCAGTAAATGAGCAGAATAAATATCAAAAGCGATAAATTACAATAATACAAGGAGCGGAATACAACTCCCTTTTGTAAATGTGCGATTCATACACAAATCGGGGCATTGTTTATTTTGAGGACTTTGGTCCTCTCATGCATCATCGTTAAAAAATGGTATATTTAATATGTGATGATTTTTATTGGATGAAAATAGGGTGTTGGACCCTTTTTGCATTTTATACAAAACTCAATTTTATTTAAGTACAAATCGTTGATCTATTCTTACATTTAACGGGATAAAAAGAGCTTATTCATATACATAAAATAATCAATGAATGAAAAAAAAGCGAGAGAAATAAATCAAGAGGTTTAAGAAAACTAAACCGGACGAAATCCACCACGCATGGTAGGCAGCCACTCAAGCTCGGAATTATCCAAGAAGACCAATATACACTCACAGAAAGTTAGGAGATGTTAATATTTGTAAAATTAACACATAAGAAATCAAAGGGACCGAAAAGAGATGAAGAATGATCAACGAAAATGGAGGCAGAACCCACTGACGGCCCTTCCTAGTTGACCGACGGGCGTCGGTTTGGTAATTTGATATGCCCGTTTGTCACTCAAAAAGGGTGTCCATAGGTAGGTGACCGACGGGCGTCGGTCATGAAGATGACCCATCGGTCACCTCTGTCTCCGGAAAACAGAAAGGAAACAAGGGCCTTTCAAGATCAAAAAAGCAAGTTTTATTTCAAAAGGGGAGATGGGGTAGTGGAAATGAAGAAAGGTAATGACAAGTATTCAAAAATTTCACAGAATGAATAAATAAATGATAAATGATTAAATATGAGATAGAAATGGAGAGGGAATCCGGAATATTTACCCTCAGAGAGTTACCTTGGGTAGAATTTTGATGTCGGTTAGATCCCCGCGCGTTCCACGAGAAGTAAGAGAATGAAAGATTAGAGAGAGAAAATGAGCTATTTCACCTCCGATCCTTCAGAAAATCGATTTAGGAGTCAAAATCTAAAGAAAACTAATTAGCTTTTAGTTCCTTTGATTGATTTGATCCTTGATTAAGTAAAGTTCTTTGGAAAAAGGTGTTTTTGGAAGAGAGAGAAAACGTGCTCGAATTTTGGCAGAGTTTCCTCTTCTGAAAAATTTTCCAACCCTTTTCAAATGAAAATCCGGACCTTATATAGCCAGACACGACCGACGGGCGTCGGTGTGTAGGGGCGGGCGTCGGAAGAATCCTACTGACACAAGGACACTTCCGACGGCCCTGCCACATCCACCGACGGGCGTCAGAACGGTTGCGTGCTCCGGGAAACCAGGCGGCTCCTGACAGGGGCGGTGACTTTCCGACGGGCGTCGGAAAATACCCTGAGCCGTCGGTGACTCGAAGCGACGGGCTGCCTCCACAGACGGGCTGGCCGTCTGTGGAGGACAAAAAACCTTTTTTACTCAGAAAACTCCCGTTTTCTCCCCCTCTGCCCCTGAAGTGTAGAAAAACCTCATTTCTCATGGAACGCGGGACTAAAACCTCCAACTTCAGCCTCCCGTACAGGCCTTGAACATTGATTTCATCATAGGGTAACCTCCGATCCGGACCGCTCCAGGACACGGTGCTTACAGTTGCCCCCAGTTTTGGGGAAACTAGCGCACAAGCGCCTAGATAAGCCAAAACTCAGGGAAAGGTTGGAAAGAAAGCATACCTTCGACGGCTTTTCACCTTTCGTGCCTTTTGCCGGTTAGACCTCATCTCGATCTGTAGGGTTTGGTGAGATGCAGCAAGCTTTGGCTTCAATCTCGATCTGGTGAAGGGCAGTGTTTCTCTAACCGCAACTTCGATCTGATGAAGAGCGGTGTTTCTTCAACCGCAGCTTCGGGGTGAAGAGCAGTGTTTCCTCAACTGCAGCTTCGATCTGATGAAGAGCGGTGTTTTCTTCAACCGCAGCTTCGGGGTGAAGAGCAGTGTTTCCTCAACTGCAGCTTCGATCTGATGAAGAGCGGTGTTTCTTCAACCGCAGCTTCGGAGTGAAGAGCAGTGTTTCCTCAACTGCAGCTTCGATCTGATGAAGAGCGGTGTTTCTTCAACCGCAGCTTCGGGGTGAAGAGCAGTGTTTCCTCAACTGCAGCTTCGATCTGATGAAGAGCGGTGTTTCTTCAACCGCAGCTTCGGGGTGAAGAGCAGTGTTTCCTCAACTGCAGCTTCGATCTGATGAAGAGCGGTGTTTTTTCAACCGTAGCTTCGGGGTGAAGAGCAGTGTTTCCTCAACTGCAGCTTCGATATGATGAAGAGCGGTGTTTCTTCAACCGCAGCTTCGATCTTGGAGTGTGAAAACTCCGCTGGTTTCCTTGTTTCGAAGGAGACCTCTTTAATCGATGTCCGTGCTCAGGTTGGTATTCCTTTGTACCTGTGAGATAAAAGATTTTGTTAATTCATGTTTGAAAGGTCATCTTTTGACCTGCTATTGATTATTATTCTTTTGTTGTTTGTCTTTGTTTCATGTTATTATTATTTTTTCATTGTCATTTTTATCGACACATGAGTAAATAGGAGAATATACACTTCCTGTGGTGTTATTTAAGCAATTAATCGAAAAGAAAAGAAAATCATGCAAATAATGAAGCAAAAGTTTTTCCACTAAAAATGTCATTTTTGTACAATGCATATACAAAATACAAGAGATACAAAAATAACTCCCTGAAGCTCAGAGAGGTGTGTAGTCTGAAGGCTCATCGGGATCCTCATCATCCGAGATATGCACGGTCCCTGGCGGAGGTGGACGGGCCTGAGGGGGTGGCGGAGCTGTAGAGGGTCCTGCCTCGTGATCATGGGCTCGCCTGAACTGAACCTGAGCATAGTCGTCTAAGAAGGGCTGGGTACAAGTGCCCAAAAACCCTAAGGTCTCAGAGATCTTGTCCCCCAACTTCTTGAAGGCTTGGCTCAGCTGAGTGGTCTGCTCAGCGGCGGCCGTCCTCCTACGCTCCAAGCTCTGCTCCGTCTGCTCCCTGAACTCTCTCATGGTCTGAGAAAGAGGAGGGAGAATCCCCTCTATCGCCTGGACGCGGGATCTCAGAGAGTCCAGTGACTCATCAATCATCTGAAGGGTCATGTCAACCCTCTGAGACGCCTGGTCCTGTGACGTCCTCACATCATGAGCGAGCTGCTGCCTCAACTCCCTCTGCCCCTGAGCAATCTGCTCAACTAGCCTCATCTGCTCTCCTCTGAAGGCCTCCAGAACTCGAGTCTGCTCATCTCTAAGGGCATCCATGGCCCGAGTCTGCTCCCTCGCTGCATGCTCCATGTAGCCTGCCTGCTCTCGGGATAGGCGCTCCACCGTCTGAGACTGCTCCTTGATAGCAGCCTGCTGGCGATCCAACCTCTCGTGAATGGCCCTATCCCTCTCATCCTGTCGCCGCTCAAAGGCCATAAACATGGAGGAGAGGAGCTGGGAATAGTCCGGCTGAGCTGGCTGATGTGGCGCTGGCTCTGGTGGTGGTGCCGAAGAAGTGGATGCCCCAGGATCGCCTCGGGAGTACGGATGGTATCTCTCGGAGGGCTCGCGGGCAGGCCTCTGTACCCTGGTACTCGGCGACGAGGCTGGAGTCGGGGCCCTAGATGCCGGTGAAGAGGCGAAGAGATCGTCCATCGTGATCTCAAAATCAAAATCCAAGGGGGTCCTAGGAGGCTCCTGCTGCTGTGGCGGAGGCACTGCCTGGGACTGAGGAGGTGGAGGAGGCTGGTGCTCCGGCTGAGGCTCAGTCTGTGGAGGCTACGGCTGTACCTGCGGAGGCTGAGGCTGTGGCTCGGGCTGTGGAGGCTGAGGCTGTGGCTCGGGCTGTGGAGGCTGCTCCTCCTGGTGCTCTGGGTGATCAGGATCTGCCCCCAGGGGTGGAAGCGAGAACAGCCGCCGGGTCTCATGGATAGTCAACACCCTATAAGCCTCCGCCTGGCCTGGAATCTGAGAGATCATCCCCATCTGAACCGCGGCTGCAACATCTACATGGATCCCCTCCGGTAGAGGTCCTCTCAGCCTCTCGGGGTTAAACCCCAATCCCAACAGTAATCGGGTGATGACTCCTCCTACCATCACCACCGGTGTCGACCCTCTACCAACTCTGGTCAGGTTGGCCAAGATCTCGTGGCTAATGTTGAGACGCTGGCCTGCCACCATAGCCCAGAGGCTCCAGATCTCGGCCGCGTTAAGCGACCCTGGATTACCAGCTCGACCGAGGTACGAGCTGGAAAGCACTCTGTGCAGATACTGGAGTGCCTGAGACACCAGTACGGTGCTCTTCGTTGTATCGTGATCATACAGCACTCCTGGTATAGCAATAGCCGCCCAATGGGCGCGTCTCACCGCTCGCCGCGGGATCTCAACCTCTTCTCCCGTAGGAAGCCCCATAGCCTGAGCAAACCGCTGCCTGGTGATGCTGACATGGTCGCCATCAAACCAAAACTGTACCACCCCCGGGTCAGTATCTGCGCTCTGAAAGCCCGTGTAGTGGAGAGTGGCCAAAACCTGGCGGGTAGCCTCTGGAAACGTCTGGAAGGCAGGCTCAAGAAACTCTGTCCAACCCGCTCCCTCGGCAAGTAAATCGAACTCCGGGGCCAACCCGAGGGCCTCTAGAAAAGGGCGAGATACAAAGCGGCTGGCCCGAAACTCTACCTGAGCCAACGCCCTGTACCTCTGAGCGGACTCGTCATCCATCCAAGCCGGGGCCTCAAGCTCGGGCTGGGCCTGCGGTGCTCTGCGTCTGGGAGGCATCTTGTAAAAAGGAAGGAGTCAGATAGCGAAAACTTGGCAAAACTAGCATTGTCAGGTTTATTTTCCAAAATCTAAGGTCCATCTAGGCCTTAACAGGGCAATGGTGGCCCAACATGAGATAAAAAAAAAGTAATGACAGATAAAAAAAATAGCAAACATCCTGTCTACGGAAGTAGCCTAACATGCCTTGCACGCCTCATGGCAAAGGAACATGTAATCCTTACGGGGATAATTAAAGCGAATAAAGATGGGCTTTCTAAGTCCTAAGGCATGCATTATACTTGAAAAGTAAATAAATATTCAATTCTAGAATAAAAGATAAAAATTTGGGCAGCACCCCGGCAGGGATGTGCCCAACCTCCTGCGTGAAAAAGCAAGACAATAGGCCTCAGGCTCTAGCAATATTAAATGCCTGTAAATGGGGCGCACCCCGGCAAGAGTGTGCCCCCAACAGCTCACAAACAGTGACCTCAGGCCGCAAAAGCAAGTCATGCTCAAAGATGGTGTGCTAAAAAAATGCATTTCTAAAACACCAATTTTATAGAAAAATTCTATTTCTATGTGATCATGCAAAAAGTTCGGATTTGATTACAAAAAAAATGGGAATTGGGCAGCATTTCCCCCTAGATTCTAAAATTATCTAAAACTCCTTAGAGTTAAAAGAAGAAAGAATGTAGAAATGAATTAAATAAAAAAATAAAAAAGAAGTAATTATTTACTTACTTGTAATCCGGAGAAGTGTAGAAACTAGAGAAATACGAATATCCGAGCACCGGGTGAGTATATAACGCGAAAAACTGAAGAAATCGCGAAAAAATAAAAAGAAAAGACTCAAAAAATGTTAAAAACCGCTTAGGAATCGTTTGGGAGAGGAAGAAGAAAGGGACAGCAACGTTTGCGCCGTCTGTCACTCGCCCTTATATAGAAATTCGTGACCGACGGGCAGGGCGTCTGTACAAGCGACCGACGGGCGGGCCGTCTGTCGCGCAATAAATGCAATTTAATGTACGTGATGAATGCAATAATGACGCGTGTTTCTGCCCGGTGGACTTCCGACGGGCAGGCCGTCCCTATGGAGGGGCGGTCAGGCCGTCTCCGTAGAGAGGCGGGCAGACTGTCTCTGTAGAGGGGCGGGTAGGCCGTCGGTGACCCTCTCCTATAAGATCTGCAAGATTTTCTTGTCTCTTCATTTTCCAGCACCTTGGGCTTTTATTCTTCTCAAAATGTTTTCCCCTCCTGCTCAAAGGATGCACCGTATTTTAGATGACAAACACACTTGGGGAGAAGGCGCCCTTTCCTCTCTGGCTGGGCTGAAATATCTGTGTCGGGCGAAGATCGACCAGAACCTCCTCCTGGCGGCGACCCACTTCTGGAACCCTCGATTTCACGTCTTCCAGTTCACCTATCAGGAACTGTGCCCTCTTTCCGAAGAATTGGCTTCCATTCTGGGAGCCCAGTTCCCTCCTGGCGCTCTGCCTTGCATCCCCCGCTGCGGCCTACTTCAGACCCGGGACGTAGCCCTAGCTCTAGGCATATCCCCCTCGGAGGCCAACCGGCTGATTCCTCTGAGTTCCTCCTTTTCTCTGGAGCCACTGATCGAGGCCCTAGATCAGTTCACTGACATCCCCACCTATCGGGTAAGTATCACGTTCCTATTCTGCATGGTGAACTTCCTTACTGTTGTTCCAGGAGGCTTAACAGGTGACTTTCGTCTGCTTGGAGTTCTGAGCGACTTTCATCTGGGATTGTCCCCTCTACCACTTGTCTTGGCCGAAACCATCTTAGGTCTGGATGCTGTGAGCTCTGGGTCCACTACAACCTTTACCGGTAGCCCCTTATTACTCCAGGTACGTCATTGTTTTAAAGGTAGTGCGTCCCTTGTGGATTTTCACACTAGCTTTTCTTTGCGGGAGGTGCGTCCCTTCGGATTTTCACACAACCCTATGCCTTATTTTTGCCTGAAGTAAACCCCACTTACTCCAGCGGCTTTTCTTTTTTTTTTTTTTTTCAGATCTGGCTACAGGAAAAACTGAAGATGTTGTCTGAACCACCCCCTCGAGTCATTCCGCGGTACATGCCGAGCCATTTCTTGCCTCGTCGGCGACTGTATGGGTGTGCCACGACTGGTGAAGGCATTACCAGATTTAGTGAGCTATCCGATGACGATATCAGTTTTACATCTGCCTGGCTTCCGCTGTCTCATGCGGTCACCTATGGGTCATCGGGTTGCGTCCCCCTCTGCGGCCTCCGCCAGGCCACCTTCTGCATTACCTCGCGATGTTTACGGCAGCTGGGGATAACCCAGGATATAGTGAGGGTTCCCCTTTCTTTCCGAGGAGGAGATCTCTCGGTCGCATTTGCTTCCCGGTATCATGAGCTATGGGGTAGATTACCCGTGAAGACTGTCACCCCGAGGTTTGGCAACCATTCTGCATCCTCAACCAGCGGGTACAAGAAGTGGATCCTCAGCCCAACCTCCGATAATAGGACTCGAGGGCTCAAGCATCTGATCGGCGAGAGCAGCAGCAAGACCTAGTTTAGCCTACATGTGTATATATATTTTTTTTTTGCTACATTTCTTTTCAATTCAGAACTAGAAAATGACAAAAGTGAAAAGAATAATATTCATCCCTTTCACGAGTTTCGTGTGCATTTCTAGATAATTTCAGCATACATGATCAGTTTTGGCATTTACTCAGCTGCTTATGCACTATCAATTCATGAAACCAAATTTTAACAGCATCAACTCCTGTTACCGATCGGCCCTCTCGGGTTTTCACGATCGGACATTCTCTCTCATGCCTCTAATTTTTGCACAGGATGCCTTTTTTCGGTTTTCACCCTGTCGAGGCGCCCAATTTTAGCATAGCCGCCTTTTTTCGGTTTTCGACTTGCAGGCCATTTTATTCTCTTCTTTTTTTTTATTTTGGTCTTTAGCTGTGGAAACTTTTGAGTCTGTCGACATTGACTGGCTCTTTGAATTCGTTCCCATCGCTGTCTGATAAGATTGCAGCCCCTCTGGACAACAGCTTCTTAAGGATGTACGGCCCTTCCCAGGTAGGCCTGAATTTCCCCCTGATATCTGGTATTCCTAGCCTCATCTGCTTGAACACCAAGTCCCCCTCTTTCAGCGGGTGCTTCCTTACTTTCTTTCCGAAAGTTCTCGCTAATCTCTTCTGGTATATCTGATTATGATAATAAGCTTTCAGCCTACTCTCATCCAGTAAGTTCAAGTGCTGCAACCTCTGCTGCGCCCATTCGGCTTCCGGGATTTGGGCCTCCATGACCACCCTTAATGATTTAAGCTCTATCTCTACCGGCAATACCGCTTCTGTTCCGTATACCAGAGAAAATGGTGTAGCGCCTGTAGATGATCTTACTGTCATTCTGTATCCCCACAGGGCGAAGGGCAACTTTTCAGCCCAGTCTTTGTAGGTTTGGACCATCTTGGACAAGATCTTCTTCACATTCTTATTGGCGGCTTCCACTGCTCCATTCGCTTGCGGTTGGTAGGGAGAGGATTTATGATGCTCAACACCGTATTTCTCAAGTTTTCTGGTCTCTCCCATAAACTGCACTCCATTATCAGACACTATGTGGTGAGGGAGACCATATCTGCAGATCAAGTTCCTCTCTATGAACCTGGCCATATCCCTTGCGTCAATTTTCTTGAAAGATTCTGCCTCGACCCATTTGGTGAAGTAGTCGATCGCGACTATGATATATCTGTGCCCATTGGACGCCGTAGGGCGAATCTCTCCAATGATATCTATCCCCCAAGCGGCAAACGGCCAAGGAGATGTTAGGTTATGTAGCTCTGATACCGGTAGGTGTCTCAGATCCGCGTACTGTTGGCATAACTGACATTGCTTGACATATTTTGAACAATCAGTGTCCATCGTAAGCCAATAAAAGCCTTGCCTCATTATCTTCTTGGCCAAGGTCAAACCATTCATGTGGGCCCCGCAGACCCCTGCATGGGTTTCTTCCATTATCTTGCGCGCTTCTCTTTCATCCAAACATCTGAGCTGGATCCCATCTGACCGTCTCTTGTACAGCACCCCTTCCAAGGATATGAACTGAGTAGATAACTTACGTATCATCCTCTGATCTTTTTCAGTGGCTTCTTCTGGAAATCTATCGCTTTCCAAGTAATTCATGATATCAAAGTACCATGGCTTCCCATCTGACGCCTCTAGTTCCATTACAGGCTCGGTTTCAAAGCTGGGCCTATCAGAGCTCGAAATTAGCACCGGTTTCATGGCCACTCCCTCAGGGTTATCCCATATTGACACTAAGGTTGCCAACGCATCAGCCAAACGGTTCTCATCTCGGGGCACGAAGTGGAATGTGCAAGTCTCAAACTGCCCACACATCCCTTTCAAGTATTGAACATAGGGGACCAGTCGTTCTTCCTTAACAGCCCACTCACCTCGGATCTGGTTTATTACCAAGGACGAGTCACCAAATACCTCTACATTTCTTGCCCCCAACAAAGCCAAAGCTTCTAACCCGAAAGTGCACGCTTCATACTTAGCTTCATTGTTGGTTGCTTTGTATCTCAGTTTCTTAGCAAGAGGAAGTTTCTCATTATCTGGGGTTGTCAGGATGATTCCGACTCCGGCTCCTTTGTTGTTTACCGCCCCGTCAAAATGCAACTGCCATCCTTGAACAGAAATCGTGCCTATGCTCTCGTCAGGAAAGGTAAATTCGAGGGTGTCCCCTTGGATAGGATGTTCAGCAAGGAATTCGGCTACAGCTCGCCCCTTAATAGTCTTGCGGGTGATGTATTGCACATCAAACTCTTGTAGCAAGAGCAGCCACCTCCCCATCTTTCCAAGCAAAGATGGTGCCTCCTACAAATATCTTAAAGGATTCTGCTTGGCTACAACCTGAACCTTGTATGAGTGGAAGTAATGCCTTAGCTTCTTTGATGCCCAAATCACTGCAAGGCAGATCTTTTCCACTTCGGCATATTTTACTTCGTAAGCCAGAAACTTCTTGCTGAGGTAATAAACTGCAAACTCCACCCCAAATTCATCCTCTTGAGCCATCATGGCGCCCACTGAACCGTCTTCTACTGCCAGGTACAGAATAAGCGGTTTGACAGGTTGCGGAGGTCTTAGTACTGGCGGATTTAACAGGTACTCCCTGATATTATCAAAGGCTCTCTGACAGTCTTCATTCCAGACTACGGGCTGGTTCTTTCTAAGCAGCTTAAAAACAGGTTCGCATATCGAAGTGAGCTTTGCAATAAACCGGCTAACATACTGCAGCTTGCCTAGGAAGCTCCTTACATCTCTCTCCTTCTGTGGTACAGGCATCTCTCTGATAGCTTTCACCTTATCGGGGTCAATTTCTATCCCCCTCTGACTGACGACATGTCCCAACAGCTTTCCTGAAGTCACCCCGAAAATGCACTTCTTAGGGTTAAGTCGCAGATTGTACCTGTCGATCCGGGTGAAGAACTTCTCTAGAGCTTCAAAGTGTCCCTCTCGGGTGGCTGACTTGACCATCATATCATCAACATACACTTCCACTTCTTTGTGAATCAGGTCGCTTAGGATCTTGGTTGCCATCCTCTGGTATGTGGCCCCCGCATTCTTCAAGCAGAAAGGCATAACCCGATAGGCATAGGTACCCCACTCTGTGATGAAGGCAGTCTTAACCCGGTCAGCTATCTTGTTCAGGATCTGGTTGTAGCCCACATATCCATCCCCAAAGCTGTACATCGCGCAATTGGCGGCACTGTCTATCAATACATCAATATGGGGTAGTGGAAAATCATCTTTAGGACAGGCTTTGTTAAGATCTCGATAATCCACGCACACCCTGACCTTTCCGTTCTTCTTAGCCACAGGAACCACATTCGCCAGCCAAGTAGGGTACTGGACTTCCACCAGAAACTTAGCTTCGATCTGCTGTCGGATTTCCTCCTTAACCTTGTCAGCCCATTTTGGCCTTAGCCTTCTCAACTTCTGCTTCACAGGCCTGCAATCTGGGTAAGTCGGGATGGCATGCTCCGCCACGGCTCGGTCAATCCCCGGCATATCCTCGTAGGTCCAGGCAAAGACCCTTTCATGTTTTGTTATTATTCTCTCAAAATTTTTTCTCTCCTCAGGAGTTATGTTTGATGCTATTAGAATTTCTCTCGGATTTTCCGAAGTTCCAAGATTGAAAGGCGTCGTGCCAGTAGAGTCAATGTCAAAAATTGATGGAATATGATCATGTTCATGCATGTTGAAATCATCAGAAACATCGCACAAATAAGTGAAATTGTTCATCTTATTGATAATATTATTGTTATCATTTACATCATAAAAGAGTTCTGGAATAAAAAGACAATCTAGGCTAGAGTCTTCCTCTGCCGCTCTTGAGGTTGACGCTATTGCAGCTTGCTTACTGACTTTCTGATCTAGCAGAGGCCCCTCAGGCACGTCGGAAGAAATCTTCAAATCCCCCATTTCCAGCTCTAATTCTGCTATCTTCTCTTTTCCTTTCAGCCTGGCAGCTACCATTTTCTCAGTAACAACCTCCTCAAGCTCGCACTTGTCCCAAGCGATCCCCTGAGTCATGACTTCTTCATCCCAAAAGCCTTCAGCGGTCTTGACAAACCCGACGTTCCAGTCATACACATCGTTAAAAATCTCAAAGCCAGGGACAATCCTCCATCTACCCACTGCGGTTCATCTTCACCAGTATAAGCACATACTGAGGATGCGGGGACAAAGCTTTCTGAAATGTGGGGGATCTTGTCTGTTACCCTCTTCTTGCCGAAACCACCTCTGTACCCCAGACCTTTCCGGTTCTTCTGCCCTCGAGTGGTGATCGCGGTCTGCAGCCCTTGGGAGCTTCTACCCAATCCAGCCCCAGGAAGATAGTGTATCTTCTTCATCATACTAACCACAGCCGGGCTATCTCCTGATCCGTGCTCTTCCTTTATCATGGATACATGGAAACCACTGAATGGCTGATTGGCAATTTCTAGCGCTGAGACCTGGTTTTCCCTGGCCGCCTTGATAGTCACCACCTCCCCTTCGTGCGGGAATTTTATCATCTGATGCAGTGTGGATGGCACTCCTCCTAATTTATGAAACCAGGGTCTCCCTAGCAAAGCCGAGAAATTAGCAGGAATGGGCAGAACCACAAATTCAACTTCCACTTCGATAGGTCCTGTCTTGACCAAGGTCTTGAAGGTTCCCGAGGCTTGCCTCCTCGAGTTATCGTAGGCCGTGATAGTCAGGTCGGATCCGCTGAGCATATCCTCGCTTAAGCCAAACGCTTGCAAAGCTATCAAAGGGCATACGTTAATAGAAGACCCATCGTCCACCATAACGCAAGCAGTGTGCTTGCCGCTAATCTGCGCCTTAATGTATAAGGGTCGGTTATGATTACGGCCTTCTGCCGGTAAGTCAGCATCGGAAAAGATCAACCTCTCCTCGGATCCTCCCTTGATTAGACCCAAAAGCTCTGATGGGGAAATAGTGGTGGCAACTGTGGCCTCAACCAAAGCCTCTACTACCTTCTGCCTATGAGAGGGGGACTGCCTCAACAAATCCCAAATGGATATCTGAGCTGTGGTTTTCTTCAATTGCTTTATAATCTGTTCCTCCTCTGGCTCTTTCTCTGTCAATGGCTGTACCGGCTCAGGCAGCTTTGCAATCTCGGGGATCACCCTTCCACTTCTAGTGACAGCGCTTATCTCTCCCTCTTCTCAATCGGAGCCCCACAGATCAAGGTTCAATCCTTCTTCACCCTCGGCTTCTCCACCGCTCTCACTGCTAGACCAGCAATCAAGAGTCGCCACAACTGCTCTCTCCTTCTCATCCTCGGAATTACCGACAGCAGATTCCTCATTCCCATATAGATCTTGTAGCACGTACCACTCTGGCAGGCTAGATTGGATCATAAACACAGGTGGGGGTACGGCATTATAACCAGGCTTCTTCTCAGCTTCTCTCCTCTCAGGGTCAGAGATCTGCTTGCTATCGATCAAATCTTGAATGGAGTGCCGAAGTGCTTTGCATTTATCAGTGATATGGCCCGAGTGCTGGTGGAATGCACAGAATTCGTTGTCCTTATATCCCGGTTTCCCTTGTGTCGAAGCTGGCCTAGGAGTTAGAGGACACAATTTTCCCTCCTTCATCAGTCTCTTCAAGACCCAGGATAATGGTCTCCCCAAGTTCGAAAATTTCCTCTGGGTGGCTACTTCAGTAGCAGACACTTCACCCATTCTTCTAGTGCTGTTACCGGGACCTGCCGGCCTACTGGCTCCTTGACCGGGGTTAGCCCTTTTGGCAAAATTATCATTGTTAGCTTTTCGGGTCAAAAATTCCCCTTCTGCTTCGATGGCTATATCTTTGAGAGACTCCCAGTCCTTTAACCCCTTCATCCTCAGTCCCTCCTTCAAGTATGGGCTCGCGTTCTTAATAAAAAGACGAATCTGATCTTGGGTATCAGGCTTTCGGCGCATCTCCATTACTCGGTTCCGCCATCGGGTAAGGTACTCATGGAAGGATTCCCCGGCCTTCTGTTGGAGCAGCTCAAGATCTTTCAGAGTCACCTCCATTCTGGTATTACAGTCGTACTGTTTCAGAAACTCCTCAGTGAGCAGATCCCAATCTTCTTTAGTGCGGCGGTCAAGGCCGTGATACCAATCTATGGCATGAGAGGTCAGACTCAGACAAAAGTACTCCACTTTCTGCTTCTTGGACAATGTGGTCCCCTTCATGACCAGAGAATATTGCTTCACATGTGCGGTAGGATCAGAAGTACCATCGAACTTCGGCACGTCCGGCATCTTGAAGTTATAAGGGATCGGGTCCTCTCCGTCCAGCTCCCTATCCTCAGGATTCATCCCGTGAGCTCTGCCTATCATACGAGCCATGGCCTCGAACCTCTCTTCCATCTTTTTCAAATAAAATCATCAGCCTGAGGTGCCTTCCCCTTTTCAGATGCCATGCTCAACCTATCATCCTCGATATCTCTATCGTCATCAATTCTCAGCACTGGCCTTCTTCTCAGCTCTCCCGAAGCCACTGATCTTAACTCTACCGGTGGCGGCCTAACGGGCTCCTCTCGCCTTTCAACCCTTTCTTCTTCAGGCTCATTCAGTCTCACTGGAGGAGGAGGAGGAGGATTCTGGGGAACATTCGGCTGAGCGTTCTGCTGCGTCAAGGCGGCCAACATATTCATCATCCTGCCCTCGAATTCTTCAAATCGACGGCCCACTTCTTCGGCAATCATGGCCCTGGTGGCATCTTCCCCCCTGGGTGAGTTTGCCATCTGAGATACTGTGCCACTTACTTCTGATAAAATCTCCGGCAGACCCTCTCTATCTGACAGCTCAGGAGTAAGAACTCGGATCAGTCGTCCGGTCGGTGATCTAGTCCACCTGGGCAGATCTATGATGGCTGCAGGGACAAAAGTTAGAATGATGCATGAAATGCAGATAAAATGCATGATCGTGATATGCAACATTTACAGAGCACAAGCAAGCAAGTAAGTCCTTCCACCCTTATTTCTCCCACACCCGTGGTCGTGCAGTCTCTTTCCTAGGTGGGATTAGCCCAAGGGTCAACGAGGGACCCAATGGACGCGTATGGTGCGCGGCGAAAAACCGGCAGCATAACACTCCTATGCTAATGTACAAGCGGATGGATAATGATCGTTATGTATTCGGATGGTCCATAAATTTCGACATGGCCCTACCGGGGCATGATAGCCTTTGGCTAGGTTACCGAGTGAGATATTTGGATTCGTCCAATACGTAAGGATCCATACAGCAAGCATGAGATTTAAGGTTCATTTTACCTGTGGAAAGTGACTACAGCCATTACATGAGCTTTGGACAAGGGAGATGTTTCTTTGAGGCTACCCAAGCATGATCCCTGCCGACGGGTCTAGCTCATCACGAGCGTAGCAACCGATCGGGTCACCATTTTAATATACCATTGAGGTACGTGGCTTGGGCTGGTGATTATCCTTAACACTTCCCCAAATTGAGTGAAAATGAGGAGGTGCTTCAGGAACGCACCGGGGCTAGAAGAGGGACCAAACTAGCTTATTCTAAGGCTCTAATGATATGCAAATGCAAATTTGAGAGGAAGCGAATGTATGAATTAAATTTTAATCATAAATGTTAAGAAAGGTATTTTCAAATCGAAATCTCGAACCATAAACGTCCCCAGTGGAGTCGCCACTGTGACGCGCGCCGGACCCCGAATGCGCCGCCCTTTCGGACCGCCCGCACGTGGGCGATCGGGGCGTTTGCGGGTCCGTTGGCATTTTGCAATAAATCGCAAGTGCGTCTATGTTGGGCAACAAGGAGGTATCATGGAGTCGCCACCCAATAGAACATTGGGAAAGTTACTCTCGCCTCGGAGAGCCTAAGACTGCGCTTAGTATCCATGTTGGGCCATGAGGCCTAGGATTAGCGCTAAAGTCTCGCGACCTAAGAAGTATTTTGGAGGATAACCTCTAACCTCTCGAGCCCAAAGACCAGAGCTGGGTCCGGGATTTCTCATCTATTTCTACCTCAATTAGTTTATGATCAAATTTTAATGTCATTGGTTCGCTCTCTCTCCACACTATGCAGTTGATTAAAAGGCGCATTTATTCACATTCGGAAAGCAGTAAATGAGCAGAATAAATATCAAAAGCGATAAATTACAATAATACAAGGAGCGGAATACAACTCCCTTTTGTAAATGTGCGATTCATACACAAATCGGGGCATTGTTTATTTTGAGGACTTTGGTCCTCTCATGCATCATCGTTAAAAAATGGGATATTTAATATGTGATGATTTTTATTGGATGAAAATAGGGCGTTGGACCCTTTTTGCATTTTATACAAAACTCAATTTTATTTAAGTACAAATCGTTGATCTATTCTTACATTTAACGGGATAAAAAGAGCTTATTCATATACATAAAATAATCAATGAATGAAAAAAAAAGCGAGAGAAATAAATCAAGAGGTTTAAGAAAACTAAACCGGACGAAATCCACCACGCATGGTAGGCAGCCACTCAAGCTCGGAATTATCCAAGAAGACCAATATACACTCACAGAAAGTTAGGAGATGTTAATATTTGTAAAATTAACACATAAGAAATCAAAGGGACCGAAAAGAGATGAAGAATGATCAACGAAAATGGAGGCAGAACCCACCGACGGCCCTTCCTAGTTGACCGACGGGCGTCGGTTTGGTAATTTGATATGCCCGTTTGTCACTCAAAAAGGGTGTCCATAGGTAGGTGACCGACGGGCGTCGGTCATGAAGATGACCCGTCGGTCACCTCTGTCTCCGGAAAACAGAAAGGAAACAAGGGCCTTTCAAGATCAAAAAAGCAAGTTTTATTTCAAAAGGGGAGATGGGGTAGTGGAAATGAAGAAAGGTAATGACAAGTATTCAAAAATTTCACAGAATGAATAAATAAATGATAAATGATTAAATATGAGATAGAAATGGAGAGGGAATCCGGAATATTTACCCTCAGAGAGTTACCTTGGGTAGAATTTTGATGTCGGTTAGATCCCCGCGCGTTCCACGAGAAGTAAGAGAATGAAAGATTAGAGAGAGAAAATGAGCTATTTCACCTCCTATCCTTTAGAAAATCGATTTAGGAATCAAAATCTAAAGAAAACTAATTAGCTTTTAGTTCCTTTGATTGATTTGATCCTTGATTAAGTAAAGTTCTTTGGAAAAAGGTGTTTTTGGAAGAGAGAGAAAACGTGCTCGAATTTTGGCAGAGTTTCCTCTTCTGAAAAATTTTGCAACCCTTTTCAAATGAAAATCCGGACCTTATATAGCCAGACAAGACCGACGGGCGTCGGTGCGTAGGGGCGGGCGTCGGAAGAATCCTACTGACACAAGGACACTTCCGACGGCCCTGCCACATCCACCGACGGGCGTCGGAACGGTTGCGTGCTCCGGGAAACCAGGCGGCTCCTGACAGGGGCGGTGACTTTCCGACGGGCGTCGGAAAATACCCTAAGCCGTCGGTGACTCGAAGCGACGGGCTGCCTCCACAGACGGGCTGGCCGTCTGTGGAGGACAAAAAACCTTTTTGACTCAGAAAACTCCCGTTTTCTCCCCCTCTGCCCCTGAAGTGTAGAAAAACCTCATTTCTCATGGAACGCGGGACTAAAACCTCTAACTTCAGCCTCCCGTACAGGCCTTGAACATTGATTTCATCATAGGGTAACCTCCGATCCGGACCGCTCCAGGACACGGTGCGTACAGTATAAATACATAAACACAGGGTAATTAAAAACTTTACAAACAATAAAGGGAACAGCTGATCATGCATTAATATAACAATATCCATTACATTACTATTCTGATCAACTTGCTGAATACACAAAAGATTACATATCCCAAAAGATTAATACATATGCGGAAGCTATAAAAAGATAAAAGAGAGTTCTATTACAAAAAGAATCATCCTACTACAAAAGACTAAAGCCCTAACACTAACCCTCCTGTGTTGGCTTGACTGGCGGCGACTCTCCCAAAGCAAAAATTATCCTCCGCACCTGCACGGGTAAGAACACCGTGCTAAGCGATAAACGCTTAGTAGGGAAACACACACATGATATGGACGGCCAATCACAATGGTCGTCAAGACATAACACATTCCTAATGGCAAATGCAAATATCCATAACATACCATCATATATGAACATATACGAACATGATTGCATATAAAAGCCATACATTCCGCATCTCATACAGATGTTCATAATCATATTAACTGAATATACATCTCATTATTAAACTCATTTGAATATCACATTCGCATAATCATATCGGAGTAATACATAGTAAATAGAACACATAACGAGAAAACCCTGCTGACTCATAATAGTGGATAACGAGTATACAGACAGTACCATACGGGTACGAATCGATTACTGACAGTACCTTACGGGTATGAATCGCAAACCATTTTACTTTAACATTTACAAAACATTTTACTGAGGGACCTTAAACAAGATCCAAATACTGAGGGTTCGCGAGGAACCAAACGGGGTCCAAACGGAACTGAGGCTGCAGCTAAAAGACTCTATTAGGCATGCCTAACTATCCACTAACTAGACTCTAGCAGGTCATGCATAACACAATTTACATTCCAATATTCATCACATATAGAGTTCATACTTGAGCATAACTCACTTTACTATTACATATAACACATACTATTTAGCATAGCAAAACACACCATTAAATGATGTTAGATAGATAAAATAACACTAATTAATAATTGAAATAAATCACAAGTGGAAAAGGAGTGAAAACGAAGGAAGTTGAAAATTTGCATAAGGAGGACAGAAGCGTTTTACATGGCGGTATGGTCAATCCATACCGCCGTGTAAGACAGTTTACACGGGGGTATGGCTTAGTCAATACCGCCGTGTAACATGTCCAACACAGCTGGACAGAGGCATTTTACACGGTGGTATGGAACGATCCTTACCACCGTGTAAGATGTCTTACACAGCTCCAGAGGCATTTCACACGGCTGTAAGGGAAACCCATACTGCCGTGTGAAACTCACAGCTCAAAAACGGAACTGGGTAGTAGCGTTTTACATGGCGGTATGGTCCTTCCCTTACCGCCGTGTAAAACCACGGCCTTGCAATTTCTGAAGGTTTCCTTCGAATCACACGGCGGTAAGCCTTACCCATACCGCTGTGTGATTTCTGGAAAACCCAGAAATCTGCAGAAGTCACTCCAATTTCGAACCCAAAACCAAACACCTCAAAATTACACATTCCAAACCATAAAATCAACCCAAGAATTTACCTTTCCAGCTCAACTCACAAACACCCTTTACAATAACATGCTTAATCATCGAATTAATCCAATATTTCGAAATCAAAATTAATCAAAACTTACACATACAAAACTACACCATCATAAACTCAAACTTATAACTTCCAGCATTAAAATCAGCATATCTCAACCCTATCATAGCACACACACATCATATTGAACCAACATCATGCCATTTTTCAGAAATCATGCCATCTTAAATCACCAAATATACACAAAATAAAGAATAATCCCAAACTTGTAACTCCTTAGCTCCTAATCACTTAGATCCACTGCAACCAACCTTCTCCTTGCCCTTAGGGTCATGGGGAGGCTCAACTACCATCACAACCAAAGAACACACAAAACAAATAAACCCTAAATCAATCTAAATCCCGAAATCACAAAGAAAGAGATGAAGAACATGAATCAAAGCAAGACAAAGACACAAACTTACCAATTTAGAAGCAAGAGTGACTAATATCCCACCACCAAAGCTTGATTTCCAGCTAGTATTAACTAGGGAAGGGAAAAAGGAAGAAGGAGATGGAGGCAGAAGGGGAAAAACGGGAATGAGTTTTTGATTTCCCTTCTTTCCTCCTTCTTTTCTTAATTCTTTTTCCCTAACCTAATACACATGTTAACCTCCTAGTGGTGGAACTTGCTCACTCACCCCCTAATTCCATGCTTCACACACACACAATGCATTCCCAACTAATGCACACCCTACAATGATATGCTCATATGCACACAAACATAACTCAACTTACTCACATCCTACCAAGGTGTGAGCAAATCACACCCAAATGCAACCCAATTAATATACACCCTATGACATGCCAAACACATACCATGCACGCACAAACAAATGGGCTCATCCTCCTAGGGGGCAAACGGGGTGTGACAATTATTGTCAATTTACAATTTAATCCCTAAACTTTTACTAAATTATGATTATACCCTTCATTTTCAATTACTTACTATAATGCCAATACTTAACTTAATTTTCACATTTATTTATTTATTTATCTGACAAATTAGCATTTAGTCCTTAACTTGTCATTTTCTTGGTAAATTATATTTTAATCCCTAAATATTGACTTAATTACCTATTTAATCAATATATTCACATTTTCTTACATTTATCCCTATTAACCATTAAATTTCCCTTTTTACCCTTTTGTCCCTTAAACTTCTTAAATTACTACAATTAGGACCTTTTTTGTTCTTTTTCATCACATTAGCACTTATTCATCTAATTTTACTCACTTTTTAACATTTTACCCCTAGCATCAATCCGGCAGAAATCTCCAGACTGGATATACAGGACGTAGACCCCATATATCCACATCATTTTGAGTGACCCCAAAGGACTACCCAACATTTACATTTCAACATACCATTCATTTAGTAGACCATCATTGGCCTACCATAAGTGAGTCGTCACGACTCACACCGCAGTACGATGTCCCTATGACTAACCAACTATATCTTGAACTAGATTTTATTACCGAAATACTACTAAGGGCAATTACAATATTAATTATTCAAATTATACCATTTGGCTAACTTTACATTTCTTTACATAATTCATTCTTTTTCCACTAAATTCATTCCCATTTACATTAAACACAATATTAATCTTATTTATGCCATAATCTCATCTTATCATAACATATTTCAAAATTTCCATTATATACATAATGTAATAACATACCTCAAAATATTCATATTAAATCTATTAATTCCAAATAAATTCATATACACTTACTTTTTATTCTATAATCATTTTATGCCATAATACTTAACTAAATATCAAATTACACTTTAATTCTTTTATGATTCACATTCGGCCAAAGCTAGAAGTCCTTACCAAATTCATTATTTTTCCTTTTAAGCATTCAATTAATTAAATTATACCTTATATAGCATGTGTGCATAATTATCTTACATTAAATCACAAAGTATACCTTTACATTCTTTAATATCCCATTTGGCCTCAACACTACCCTACCTTATAATTATTTTTTCTTGTTTTAAGCATTTAATTCATCAATTCTAATATCCCTATACATGATTATGAAGTTTAATTCAATTTAACATACATTAATCGCATACATACTATACAAACATAACCTAAATTCAACTTAAATCAATGGAAATGGTTGGATTATGTAACCACTAACCTCAAATCCTTGTTTTACTCTTCTTGAGCTTCCTTTTCTTTCATTTTTCCCCTATAATAGCCTTCTCCTTCCTTGATTCCTAATGGTGGCCGAAATTCTCATTAAAAAGAGCCATAGTTAAACTTCTTTCTTTTTACAATATAATGGCATAAACATAACCTACACACCCTAAATTACATTTTAGAACCCTTAAATAAAATTTTCCCCAACTATTTCTCTTACCTCAAAATTACACCCTAACTTTGCTCCTTTAATTTAATCCAAATCTTCAACTCAAATTGAAGATTAGAAGCTGGAATACTGCTGTAGGGAGGCTAAAAATTAATTTAGGAAGCTTTATTTGGTGATAAATATGGAAGGGATTTGAAGAAAATGGTGAGAGATGGAGAGAAAGAATTCGACCAAGGCATAAAAGGGAGTAAAAAGAAGAATTTCTGGAAATCTCTTCAGATTTCTAATATTTCCAGCCCTCATATAATCTAGTTTATGGGCTGGGTTGTTTCAACCAAAGTGGTTGGACCAAATTTAAGCCCAAATTTGATTTTAAACCCATTTATGCACTCCAAATTATTTCTCACTCTTTCTAAGCTCAATTTCTCCCAAAATTAGTTTTATAATTCTTAATATACATAATTAAGCCTCCATGAAAATTTTTAGCTTAATCGGAGTCCATTTTAGGTCTGGTTCACTCAAACCGGTCCGATTAATCAATTTTCAGTTTTACCGTAAAATTACCTTTTTACTGTTATAAATTTCTAAATATTATTTGGGAAGATTCTAAAATTTTTGGTTATGTTTAGGTCATTTTCTATTTTTAAGAGCCCGATTAAACCTAAAGTCAAATGGGTTACTATTTGAATCGAGCCCGGATTTTTTTTTTCAAATTTTGGAGATCTTTTTAAACTTATTTTCACTCCAAATTTTAACTCCAGACTAGTCGTAACTATTATTTTTCGATGGTCAAAATAAAATATTTTTCACACACAGGCGTATTTTTCACTCTGGGTCCACTGACCAACTACAAAAAATACTATTCATGACTAAATCGGTATTTAGGCCATTACAAGCACAACGATCGATCAACTCATCATTTAATATACCAAAAACGGTACTAGACTTGGGCTGGTGATTATCCCTAACACTTCGCCTTATTGAGTGAACACGAAGTCATGCTTCTATAGCGCATCGGGGCTGGAAAGGGACCAATTAGCATAGTTCTAAGGCTATGTAATGCAATGCAACGCAAATTTCGAAAAGATATGGAATTTCAATTCTCATTTATATATTATTAACTAAAATACTTTCAAAGCAAAGTTTCCAAGTCCCTAGGGAGTTGCCACTATAATGCACGCTGAACGCGCGTGGTTTCTCGGAGTCCCGCTTTTAGGGTTCGAGAAGAGGGTTCACATCTATTTTGAGCAACAAGAGGTGCTTTGGAGTTGCCACCTAATAGAACATTGGGAAAGTTTCTTCTTGCCTCATTGAACCTAAGATTATGCATGTGCATCCAATTTGGGCTATCAAGAGAGCATCTTGGAATCACCTTCAAATGCTGTGCTGGAAGGGTCATCTAGCCTTTTGAAGCCTAAGACTATACATGTGTGTCTATTTTGGGTCATGAGAATATCTTAGATTTACCTTTTAATAGAAAGTTGAAAGGGTCATCTAACCTTATTAAGCCTAAGACTATATAAATACGTCTATTTTGGGCCATCATGCGAGTATTTTGGAATTACCTTCCAATAGAACATTGAAAGGGTCATCTAAACTCATGAAGTTTAAGACCAGAGAGAGTTCAGAACTTCGCTCTTATTCATACCTTGGTTAAAGTTATAAGTGAGTTTTTAGTTAAGCTTCCATTTCTTTTCTCATTCAATTCATGCAATCAATTAAATCACAGATAACAATCCTTTAGGCATCATGAAAGCAAAATTAATATAATACATTAATTTACAGTTAAACTAAGAGTTTAGAAGCTAAATAATACATAAAAAAGTCTAAGAAAAATAAACCGTAAAGTTATGCCCTTGTTGTCCATTTTTGCTTTCCTTTTGTCATCCTCAGTTAAAATAAGATCACAAAACCCATCATAAAAATAGGTTAAATGTTAAACGAAAAATAAATTAAATATTAAATGCTGAAAAATTAACAAGTAAAATAATAAAGAAGCATTACTTGTAATAGAAAACACATGGAGTGATGAGACAAAAGAAATACTAAAGAAAAGAATGAGCCAAGCATAGAAAAGAGTGAGGGACGGGCAAGAAAGACCAAACGACGGGCATCTGAAAACTGATCGATGGGAAGAAGGAGGTTTCCCCAATGGCCCGTCTCTTGCTTGAGCAATGCCTGTCATGGGGTCTTCTTATAAAGACCCAAAATTCACCCTAGTCGCATTAAGGTAAGTTTAGGGTGAAGCAAAAATCGAATGTGTTTGATTTAGAGAATAGAAGTGTCAAAAAGGACACAACCGTTATTAATTCAAAAGTTTTGGCAAGTTTTGGAAAATTGGACACTTATTTTTTTTATACCCTAATCGGCATTAAAGAATTATTTTGGTAACTTGAAATGTGTAATTGAATGATTGAAATGGTTGATTGTAGTAAAGGATGTATTCAGTATTAAGTGAAAAGGTTACGGGTAAATTGGTCCTTTGACATCTAGGGATTTAATTGAATGAACTTAAGTAATACGATGGACCAAAGTAGGAGATTGAATTATTATAAGATAAATGTAAGAACAAATGGATGAAGAAGGATTAAATGGGAAAATTGTCATAAAAATTTTGCATTGTGGATAAGTGAAGAATTGAAGGGGTATTAAAGGAGAGAGGGATGGTTTGAAGAAGAAGAAAATCTGAAGCCTTTTTCTTCTTCCAATGCCATTTTTCTCTCTCACTCTCCCTCTTTAAGACTCAAAAATACAGATTTGGATTTGGGGACTTCTATAGTTCATGCTAGATAAAAGAGGAGATTATATAAGTTAAGGTAAGAATTTAACTTTATTTCTTACTATCTTCTTCCCTTATACTTAAAATTATAATTGATGATGTCAATGGGTTTTGATGAGGGATGTTTATGATTATGGCTTTAGTGGAGCAAGAAGAAGAAGAAAAGAAGAGATAAAAAGTGAAAATGAAGTTAGAGGAAGTGATTGGGTGTCTTCAAGAGTTTGGAAACTCTTTTATTTATGTATGAGTTTTTGAGTAAATTGTTGAGTGGTATAAGTTGGTTTGAATATGTTTATATTGATATATAATTGAGGTAGTGAGTGTTGGCTTTAAGGGTGTTAAAATTGTGCATGTGGATAGGATTGATGAAAAGTTGTGTTGAGACACACTTGATCCCTCTTCGGTTATTAAACTGTAACAAGAGTTATAGAACTCCAAAATTCATGAAACTAGTGCTGTTGGAAACATAAGACATAGACCTACAAATATCTTAGAAATAGCCATGAGCTAAATATAGCTCTAAGTGCTCCAAAATTGACCAAAATAGAGGTGTCTCTACTTTGACCGGTTCATTGGAGCAGTTCGGGGTTTTTTTTTTATCATATTTGATGATTTAGAACTCCAAATTATCTAAAAGTTGTGCCATATTAAATATAACATCCTAGATATCATTTATTAAAAGTATTTATTTTCCTAAAAATGAGGTTTAGACGTTGATTTATGTGGTGCAAGTTTGAGGTGAAAAGCTATCACCTTATTCTATTTTTCGTAGGGCACCTGATGGAGGCCTCTGTCGCTGGCGCGACAAAACATGCCAGATGAGGTTTTTTCTTATTATTTGGGACCTCATGGCTAGCATGAATCATTTCCCACCATTACCCTCCTCTATTTTGTGTAGGTTGGGCGTTTGACCTCTAGAAACACACCCAAACTTTATTGGAACTTTCCAAGACTTATCCAACACATGTTTAGAGTTTTGTAAAAAGGTAAACGAATGGTTATCACCTAAGAATACAAGTGAGTAAGGTTATGTACATGAATAATTACTAAGGTACTTAAAGGCATGATTAGTCGAACATTTTTTAATGAATCCAAAAGTGACATGACATGACATATTAATAGGTTTATAAATCAAAATATTCCAATTTGTTTATGGAACCTTTAGAACTATGAGGTTCTAATTCCCAACCCTTGGGAAATGTAGAAAGCTTGGAATACCATTCAAAATTCGAACAAAATAATAGAAACTGATTCATGTATAAAAGATGATATATTGACTGAAACTATGATAATGCCGATGTGCTTGTTAAAAATGAATGTGGCATGTATGTGTTGATGTATAGGAATGTTCTTGTGAGCTATTAGTGATTGGAGCCTCGAGTAGGCTTAATTATTATTTGAAGTTGTTATGCAATTTAAGGTTGAATTAAATGATTTTGTTAAGTGTAACATGAACTGAAAATGAAATGAATTTTTCGTATATCAAATAGTTTTTAAACAATTTCTTAAATAATGAATAATTCTTGATAAATTGAATAGTCTAAGGTGTTTGTATATGTGTTATGTGGATATGAATTCAGTTTGGCGCATATGGGTGAGTGCTTGAATATAAGTAAGAGGAATGGGAGTTAAACATGTAGTTCAGGCTCTGTCGTGAGCGCAACAGAGGGCTTCATAGGGTATAAATTGCCAGACTGTATTCTATCACGAGCACGAGAGCGACAGAAGTCTTTCATGTCTTGTCGCGTGCGCGACTTATGACGCGAGCATGACAGAAAGTTATATTACGGTCTATCGCGGGCGCGACAGAGCTATGTGTTATGAATGCCTATTGATTATCTTATTTTGTGTAAATTATTGTATTCGTCTTATGAATGATTATGCATAAGGATGTCATACGATGCGATAATATGAATGTGAAATGGAGTAATAATTTAGCCTGCAAGTCGAGTCGTCGATAGAGAGGCATGCCTATAGGGTTCTATTTGTTGTAGCCTATGCATACCTTGGACCCTGATTAGGTTCCTATGTGTTTGAATCCTTATGGATTCCTATGAAATTGGATCTTTATAAAATCCCTATGCATTTGTGCTTAAAAAGAAATGCATGTTTGTTTGTACCTACGGGTACCTATGTGTTTACCCTTTATCCACCTCATTGAGTTTGCAGGCATAACTATGTGTATAAATATGACATGGAATAATGTGAATTATTAATTTGATACTACATGAAATGTATGAAATGAAGTTTATCATTGAAGAAAGCAAGTTATGGGTTAAGCTTATGATGCTTGTTATCCATTGCTTTAGAATTACAAGCAATTTGTTGAAGCAAGTGTAAAAATAGAATGTTATGATAAAGATGCATTATTTTTATTATTGTGAATTAAAAGTTTTTCTCGAATGGCTAAAATAATATGATAAGGCAACTGTGTATTAAATGTGTATTGAGATGTACCTAAAGCATGTGTTAATTAAATAGATGTATATGTGAAGTACGTGTTTATGTTTCATGAACTCTTTGAAAGTGCCTAAATTATTATAATCAGTATGATTATATTTTCTATATTGTGCATTCCTTTGAACCTTTTTGATGGTTGTTCTTAGCGGTTGTCCATATTTATGTGTTTTCCACTAAGCTTTACACTTAGCATGGATTTTCTTTTAATCCGTGTAGGTGCAAGTGATTGGGTCATTTTGAGGGTCATCCGCAGCAGTCCAGACCAATGTAAGTATATGAAGAGATCTTAGGGTAGGATTTGTATAGTCTTAAAAGTGTGTGTATGATTTGTAGTTTTGAATCATAAGTTTTGTAAAAGCATTTCAGCTATGTAATTGAAGTATCTATAATAAGTTATGAAGAAGTATATTTTGTATTGTGCTTGCGTAATAAGTTTATAGTTAACTATACAAGTGTATTTGCAAACGAAATAAATTTTATAGCTCAGATTTCGGCATAAAGTGTTATAAGTTTTAAAAGTTTGTGTCGGTAATGCCCTTAACCGTCGTCGTGAACCCGCCGGATCACGGTATAGTTTACTGTGTATGGGTAAGGGGTGTCACACTTCTTCCCGTCAGTCATCACCAGAACCCAAAAACAAGAGGGAAACTCCATAGATGCATGTTTAAAGCTATAATTTCACATTCTTTACATATTTCTTAGCTCAAAGTCACCAAATAATATCAAAATTAATTCACAAAAAAGGTTTATTAACAAAATAATGCGAATTAACCAAATTCACATTTCATCAGAATATGCATATGACATCATATTCTTGAGGTTAAACCATGATTAAGCGAATCATGATCGATATTGTTTACCCTCAGAATATAACACCCCATTTTTATCATAGTAGTTTGAGCCTTGTGGTGTGTGATTTTGTATGTACACTATTATTTTGGCATGTGTTATTTGAATTAAGTTTATTATTGTGTTTGTATGGGATTAGTGTGTGTGTTAGTGAGGTTTGGCTTAGGTGTAGTGTGGAAGTTGGAAGTAGGGTGTGAATTGGTTGAGTCCACCAATTGGAAGGTGACATGTGGCAAGGGAGTAGGCTTTATAAGCCAAGGAGAGAGAAAGAGTGAGGGACAGCTGCCCTCTTGCTGTCTCTCGTTCTTTCTTCCTCCTTCTTCACGCCATTTTCATCTCCATCTTCTTCTTTCTTCTTCTTTCTTCCTCTTCTTTGATTCCCTTTCTCTTTTGTTAGTTTTTGTTGGTGGATTTAGGCAATTCTAAGACTTGTTGGTAAGTGTTAGTTGATTTCTTTCTCCTTCTTCCTCTTCCCATTATTTTGTTAGTATATGTGTGTTCTTGGGTTTAGAGTTTGAATTTTGGTAAGTTTTGGGTGTTGTGAGCAGAAGTACCTCCTAAGGAGTCTAAGGGGAAGGACACAGCAAGTGGAAGTAGAGCCCCTTGATTTGGAGCTAAGGATGCTAAGGTTTGGGAACTTTCGAATATGTGAATTTTTGTTTGATTTTATACTTTGGTATGATTTTCTGGAAAATTATGAGGTTTAAGTTGTTTATGATTGTCTAATTGTTGTGAAATTTGATTAAATTGAGTTGGGATTGTCACACCCCAAAGTGGCCCTAGAAGAATTACAGAGTTTTGTTCGTAAAAGGTAAGTTTATGTGCGAGAGTTCTGTCGCGAGCGCGACAAGTGTCGCGGGCGCGACAGAGCCCTCCAGCGGTTTTGAAACTTCAGCTGGTTGGTGCGGGCGTGAGCGTTCTGTCGCGAGCGCGACAGAACCCCCTCACGAGATGTGTGTAGAAGTGGGACTAAGAGACTTGGAGTTGTAGTGAGTTGACACATGGTGTCATAGGAGAGTGACAAGTGTCATCGTAGAAGAGTGACAAGTGGCGGTATATGAGAGTGACAAGTGGCGGCATATGAGAGTGACAAGTGGCGGCATATGAGAGTGACAAGTGGCGGCATATGAGAGTGACAAGTGGCATCATAGGGTGTTGACACATGGCAACTTGAGAGGGTGACACTTGGCTTGGCTTAGCTTGGCTTGGCTTGGCTTGATTTGGCTTGGCTTGGCTTGGCTTGGCTTGGGATAGGGATGAATTAAAGTAAGTGGTTGGCTTTTAATATGGTTAGTGGGAAATTAATTTGTTAATTTTCTTTAGTTGACCGGCCACTTACCTATTCCCATCTTATTTTCTTAGCTTTTGGCCCTTTTGCTTTTGGCTTTCCTCCTTTTTCCTTTTCTTTGGTTTGGCCGTGCTCCACTTTCCTTTCTTTTCTTCTATTTTCCATTTGCTCCTAAAGAGACTCATTTAGGTTGGGATGAAGAGAGTAGATTCTTGAGAAGAGGTAAGTAGTGCTATTATGATAGCATTAGTCTTCTTCTTCTACTTGGTTTCTATTTTGATTTAAAGTAAAAAGAAGAGTAACCCCAAGTGTTTTGTGTGTGGTTTTGGTGCAAGTTGGAGGCAAGAGAGTCGATAAAGGAAAAGAGAAGATCGGAACGAGTAGAGAACTGTGATCGAGTTCCTAGAGGTAGGGATCGAGTGTAACTGTGTTAATTTTGCATGTGTTTATATGAGAGATGCTTGATGAGCTTTAATTAGCTCAAGATGTTCATTTTGATTGCTTACAGTGCTCATGACATGTGTATATATGTTAAAATTATGTAACTTGATCATTTGAGTGTTTGTGTTGATGATAGAGCTTGATTTTGTGAAATTCTGTTTATTTGTCATCAGACCTCTGTGTATTGTATTTGTAATAAGTAGAGCTATAGGACTCCAATTGTGTTGCTTCCAATTGTATATGAAAGATAAGATCTGTATCTAAAAATGTCTAAAAGGGTGCTTGATCTAATTCTGGCCCTAAATATCCCAAAAAGTTATTAAAACGTAGGTGACCCTGTTCTGGCGGGTTCACTGGAACAGTATATGTTGTTTAGACCATATATTTCGTTATAGATGTCCAAACGACCTGAAACTTGTCCCATTTGAAAGTTAACATCCTAGAGAACAATTGTTAAGAAGAACGTTTTGCCTAAAAATGATGTTTAGAGATTCATTCAGACGATACAAGTTTAGGGTAAAAAGCAGTCTTGTGAGGCACCAAAGCGGAGCCTCTGTCGCGAGCGCGATACATGTCGCGACCTCGCGACAGAACAACCTATATTAAGCTCTTTTTTCTTCATTTTGAGCCCATGATTGGCTTGGGTAAACCCCTTGCCTTTCCCCTTAACGTTTTATACATGATTAGGGCTCCTAAATGATTACAAATTAGTTGTTAATGGAAAGATGCATTTGAGTATGATTAAAGTTAGTAATTTAACTAATAAAGTAACAATGTATAGTTGTAGGAAGTATAGTAAATGACATGATAAAGGTGTATGAACTTAGAAATGGTTATATAATGCATTTGGTATAGAGTATAGAGCTTTTTTGTAATCTATCTTCTGTCGCGAGCGTGACCTCTTGTCGCGATCGCGACAATGAACTTGACTTCTGGCGCGAGCGCGACCTCTTGTCGCGACAATGAACTTGACTTCTGGCGCGAGCGCGACCTCTTGTCGCGATAATGAACTTAGCTTCTGTCGCGAGCGCGACTTCTGTCGCGATCGCGACAGTGAACCTCTTCGCATCTTGTTTTATTTGTTTTGAAGAGAGTGTTTTCTTCTATCTTGCTTTGCATGATTTATATGTTCATGAAATGAATTTAAATGTTACATGCTTTTAATTGTTGAACAAGATTGTATATGAATTACATGCCTCTGAATTTGATAAATGCACTTGAACTTTAGTTGATGAGTTGATGTCTGTGTATAGTGTGTGAGTTGGTATTGAGCCTGATTACCGTTATAGTGGATAGATAAGCATGCTTATAAAGGGATTAGAGAGTGCAGCTGCCTATGTTCCGCCCCATTTGGGCGAAGCGGGTCGACCTCTGAGAACGGTCATTAATAGAGACAGATGAAAATGTTTTGTGACTTCGGTCCATCGAAAATGTTTTTTTTATAGAGCGTCCCGTATCCACCATGAGAGGAACTCAGGCTTGTTTTGTTAAATGTTGTACAGTGAACTTGAGATGATTATAGTGTTGCTTCGAATGAAGCCATAGTACATGAAGGTAATGTTTAAGTACATTACAATTCTGTATACAAGTACATGATTACATGAGTGTAGTGACATGAATTTGGTTACATGATAGCGTATATTTGAATAAACGAAATGTACAAGTTGTAGTGTATATGAATAAGTAAAAGAGTAGATGTTATATGCATGTGAACTCATAATATTTGATATTTGAACATGAAACCTATACAAGCATCAGAGCTATATGCATGAACTACTTGATTTTTGTTATATGACATATGTGTGATTTATTTGTGACTTCGTAAAGAAGTCCTTTGCATTGTTTTCATCCCCACTAAGCGTTATCGCTTAGCACGGATGTTTATTTCCGTGTAGGTTACAGGTTCGGACAAGTGAGCGGACATCTGCAGGTCAAGGCCACTAGGAGTTTTGTTATACCTTTTTATATAAGTTAGAGATAGAGTTTTTACATTTTGAGTAACATCATTATGTAATATAAGTAGAAGAATCACATGTAAATGTATATGTAAAGTTAAATGAAAACAGAGTGTAATATGAACATGTAAGTGTATATGTAGATAATATGAAATGCAAGTGGGCCCTAGTGTAGTATTTTATTATTCTTATATGAATGTGTATAGTGCTATCGCTTCCGCTAATGCATGTACATGTATACGTAAGTGTCCGCGTGACGCCTCGATATTCCTTACCGGGGGTATGGGGGTGTTACATTTAGTGGTATCAGAGCTCTAGGTTAATTGGTTCGGGACTAGAAGGTGATAGAGTATAGTTATAGAGTGTGGCCTAATGCAGATGTCATTTGTGTAAAGTATAGATGGAGTCCGACTCGCGTGAGAGCGTAGAAGAGACAGCAGCAGATGTGAATTGGTAAGAGTTCGAGGTGACATTCTGTATTCCTGTCAGCTATCTTCTTGAAATCATTTGACATGAGCATAGTGAAACATGGGGATGGGAAAAGTGCATGACAGTAGCTTACATTGCATTTTCGCATCATCTCGCATACATAAATCATTACATAGCCATTTCATCCGCATCCCTCATTTGTATGTGAAAAAAACATCATTGTATGTGTTTCATTGAGAAAAGCTGACGGGATATACATCGAGTGACTGGTGCTTAGAAGAAGTATATGGATTAGAGTGGAGTGTGTTAAGGAAAGTGTGGAGTGTACATGATTTGATAGTTGTATGGTATAAGTGATAGCGATTAAGAGATCCGTTTAAGGATTTACCTGTGTAAGTGATTGGCGGGGAAATTTCGAGGACGAAATTTCTTAAGGGGGAGAGATTTGTCACACCCCAAAGTGGCCCTAGAAGAATTACAGAGTTTTGTTCGTAAAAGGTAAGTTTATGTGCGAGAGTTATGTCGCGAGCGCGACAAGTGTCGCGGGCGCGACAGAGCCCTCCAGCGGTTTTCGAACTTCAGCTGGTTGGTGCGGGCGTGAGCGTTCTGTCGCGAGCGCGACAGAACCCCCTCACGAGATGTGTGTAGAAGTGGGACTAAGAGACTTGGAGTTGTAGTGAGTTGACACATGGTGTCATAGGAGAGTGACAAGTGTCATCGTAGAAGAGTGACAAGTGGCGGTATATGAGAGTGACAAGTGGCGGCATATGAGAGTGACAAGTGGCGGCATATGAGAGTGACAAGTGGCATCATAGGGTGTTGACACATGGCAACTTGAGAGGGTGACACTTGGCTTGGCTTAGCTTGGCTTGGCTTGGCTTGATTTGGCTTGATTTGGCTTAGCTTGGCTTGGCTTGGCTTGGGATAGGGATGAATTAAAGTAAGTGGTTGGCTTTTAATATGGTTAGTGGGAAATTAATTTGTTAATTTTCTTTAGTTGACCGGCCACTTACCTATTCCCATCTTATTTTCTTAGCTTTTGGCCCTTTTGCTTTTGGCTTTCCTCCTTTTTCCTTTTCTTTGGTTTGGCCGTGCTCCACTTTCCTTTCTTTTCTTCTATTTTCCATTTGCTCCTAAAGAGACTCATTTAGGTTGGGATGAAGAGAGTAGATTCTTGAGAAGAGGTAAGTAGTGCTATTATGATAGCATTAGTCTTCTTCTTCTACTTGGTTTCTATTTTGATTTAAAGTAAAAAGAAGAGTAACCCCAAGTGTTTTGTGTGTGGTTTTGGTGCAAGTTGGAGGCAAGAGAGTCGATAAAGGAAAAGAGAAGATCGGAACGAGTAGAGAACTGTGATCGAGTTCCTAGAGGTAGGGATCGAGTGTAACTGTGTTAATTTTGCATGTGTTTATATGAGAGATGCTTGATGAGCTTTAATTAGCTCAAGATGTTCATTTTGATTGCTTACAGTGCTCATGACATGTGTATATATGTTAAAATTATGTAACTTGATCATTTGAGTGTTTGTGTTGATGATAGAGCTTGATTTTGTGAAATTCTGTTTATTTGTCATCAGACCTCTGTGTATTGTATTTGTAATAAGTAGAGCTATAGGACTCCAATTGTGTTGCTTCCAATTGTATATGAAAGATAAGATCTGTATCTAAAAATGTCTAAAAGGGTGCTTGATCTAATTCTGGCCCTAAATATCCCAAAAAGTTATTAAAACGTAGGTGACCCTGTTCTGGCGGGTTCACTGGAACAGTATATGTTGTTTAGACCATATATTTCGTTATAGATGTCCAAACGACCTGAAACTTGTCCCATTTGAAAGTTAACATCCTAGAGAACAATTGTTAAGAAGAACGTTTTGCCTAAAAATGATGTTTAGAGATTCATTCAGACGATACAAGTTTAGGGTAAAAAGCAGTCTTGTGAGGCACCAAAGCGGAGCCTCTGTCGCGAGCGCGATACATGTCGCGACCTCACGACAGAACAACCTATATTAAGCTCTTTTTTCTTCATTTTGAGCCCATGGTTGGCTTGGGTAAACCCCTTGCCTTTCCCCTTAACGTTTTATACATGATTAGGGCTCCTAAATGATTACAAATTAGTTGTTAATGGAAAGATGCATTTGAGTATGATTAAAGTTAGTAATTTAACTAATAAAGTAACAATGTATAGTTGTAGGAAGTATAGTAAATGACATGATAAAGGTGTATGAACTTAGAAATGGTTATATAATGCATTTGGTATAGAGTATAGAGCTTTTTTGTAATCTATCTTCTGTCGCGAGCGCGACCTCTTGTCGCGATCGCGACAATGAACTTGACTTCTGGCGCGAGCGCGACCTCTTGTCGCGACAATGAACTTGACTTCTGGCGCGAGCGCGACCTCTTGTCGCGATAATGAACTTAGCTTCTGTCGCGAGCGCGACTTCTGTCGCGATCGCGACAGTGAACCTCTTCGCATCTTGTTTTATTTGTTTTGAAGAGAGTGTTTTCTTCTATCTTGCTTTGCATGATTTATATGTTCATGAAATGAATTTAAATGTTACATGCTTTTAATTGTTGAACAAGATTGTATATGAATTACGTGCCTCTGAATTTGATAAATGCACTTGAACTTTAGTTGATGAGTTGATGTCTGTGTATAGTGTGTGAGTTGGTATTGAGCCTGATTACCGTTATAGTGGATAGATAAGCATGCTTATAAAGGGATTAGAGAGTGCAGCTGCCTATGTTCCGCCCCGTTTGGGCGAAGCGGGTCGACCTCTGAGAACGGTCATTAATAGAGACAGATGAAAATGTTTTGTGACTTCGGTCCATCGAAAATGTTTTTTTTTATAGAGCGTCCCGTATCCACCATGAGAGGAACTCAGGCTTGTTTTGTTAAATGTTGTACAGTGAACTTGAGATGATTATAGTGTTGCTTCGAATGAAGCCATAGTACATGAAGGTAATGTTTAAGTACATTACAATTCTGTATACAAGTACATGATTACATGAGTGTAGTGACATGAATTTGGTTACATGATAGCGTATATTTGAATAAACGAAATGTACAAGTTGTAGTGTATATGAATAAGTAAAAGAGTAGATGTTATATGCATGTGAACTCATAATATTTGATATTTGAACATGAAACCTATACAAGCATCAGAGCTATATGCATGAACTACTTGATTTTTGTTATATGACATATGTGTGATTTATTTGTGACTTTGTAAAGAAGTCCTTTGCATTGTTTTCATCCCCACTAAGCGTTATCGCTTAGCACGGATGTTTATTTCCGTGTAGGTTACAGGTTCGGACAAGTGAGCGGACATCTGCAGGTCAAGGCCACTAGGAGTTTTGTTATACCTTTTTATATAAGTTAGAGATAGAGTTTTTACATTTTGAGTAACATCATTATGTAATATAAGTAGAAGAATCACATGTAAATGTATATGTAAAGTTAAATGAAAACAGAGTGTAATATGAACATGTAAGTGTATATGTAGATAATATGAAATGCAAGTGGGCCCTAGTGTAGTATTTTATTATTCTTATATGAATGTGTATAGTGCTATCGCTTCCGCTAATGCATGTACATGTATACGTAAGTGTCCGCGTGACGCCTCGATATTCCTTACCGGGGGTATGGGGGTGTTACAGGGATGCTTTGATTATGAAGTATTGAGCCAAAATATGAATTTAGATGAGTATTGAAGTAAAAAATGCAGATTTGATAAAGTATGGAGTTTGATTGTAATAATTGTGCATTTTTATTGTGATTATTGGTTTAAAACATTAGTTTTAAGTGGTTGAGTGGTTTTTAAAAGCTCAATTTTGGTTATGTTGAAGTTTTGAGTCAATTGGAGGTTGTGGGCGAAGTTTGGAAGCGTGGATTTTCTGCAAATTTGTTTGAGGGCTGGAAAACGCGATTTTGTCGCGAGCGCGATAGAGCTCGGTGATCCCCGTCTTCGCCTACTACCGAGCTTCGCCATCTGCCGAGCTGCAATAGCACAAGCACGTTGTCGCGAGCGCGACTAAGGTCGCGATTGCGACAAAGCTCTCGGCTGCCGAGTTGAAGTTGAGCAGTCATCTGTCGCGAGCGCGTGAGCGTGACAGAGATTTTGGTTGATCTCTGTCGCGATATGTCATGAGAGTGATAGAGGCTGCTCTTTAAGTCTTCGCGAGATCACGAAGGCTGTCGGGAGCGCGACTCAAGGCAAGCTGTGCCTCTGTCACGAGCGCGACACCTCCTGTCTTTAAAATGAATTTTCCTTTGTGCTTTCAATAATTATTTTCCAAACTTGTGATGCTATTCAACTTATGTATGGATGGTTTATAATCAACATGTAATTGATATGATGATTAATGCTTAGTCTGCTAAAATCAAATACGTGGATATAAATCGGAATGCCTATAGAGTTCAGTTAGTTGCAGCCATGCGTTCTGTACCCTGATTAGGTCCCCGTTTGGATCCTCGCAATCCCTTTTGAACTTGAATCTTGTTTAAGATTCCATGCGAAAATGTTATGAAATAAAAAGAAAAGAATGATTTTGATACCTTTGGGTATCCATTGTTTGAGAATGAATTATTGGTACCTTTGGGTATCTATGCATTACTCACTATCCACTATTTGAATAAGCAGGTTTACTATATTCACAAGTTATTATAATTCAGTTCAGAATGAATGATTGTGTGATTAATGATGTTGATATTTTGAACATGATGAATTGTTTATTAAGACTTGATTTTCAATATGTGCTATATGTATGTGATTTGTTTCTGAAGTCCACTGTGAGTGGTCATTTTTCATTGTATTTTCTCCACTAAACATTATCGCTTAGCGCGGGTGTGTTATCGGTGCAGGTGTGGATGCTGTTAGAGATTGTGGGTTGGTGTAATTTGCTATTGGCAGGTCCAACACACGCTTGAGAGAGTTTTGTAGTATAGGCCTTTGTAATTTGTATTTCATGCATTATGTAATGTTGAGACTTTTGATGTAAAGTTTTATTTTGTATCTTCGGACACAACTTTTGTATGTATATTAATCTCCTATAATTGACGCCTTTTTAATTTCTGCTTTGTAAGAACATATTTAAGATATCAATGAAAAGTTTCCAAATTTCTGTTTTCCAACCTTGATTTCCTGTTATCTTTAAGAAGTTTTAATTTATTCTGCTTTTGATGTATGTTTATACTTATATGTTTAGTATGAGTGTGTCTGTGACAAGCCTTATCTATCGGGGCATTCCCTTCTCTTCTGGAGAGGTGAACTTCCCTACGTATAGGTAAGGGGTGTTACAATTTTTGGTATCAGAGCCTAGGTTTAGACCTTTATGGGCAAGTGTAAGATAGAGTGTACGTTTAGTGTTGTGTTGGCCTGATGCGAATTGTTGTGTATGTTTTGTAATTAGATGGAGTCTGCTCGTGGATCACTTGAGGGGTTAGCCGAGAGTGCGAATCCCTGAGAGTAAGATCCGTCTATTTCTGGTCCGGCTCAGCTAGCTAGGGTGCAGCCTGAGGCCCCAGCGGTTCCCTTTGAGGCCATGCTTAAGATATCTCAAGATATGGCCAGGGTTTTGGAAAGAGTTACGGCACCTAGGGCTCCGATTTGGAATATGAGGTGGATTGAGAAAGTGAGTTGTGTTTTAAGGGAGATTCGGTGTCCTCCGGAGAGAGAGGTTGAATGTGTGGTGTCCTTGTTGTAGGTCTCGACTTATGATTGGTGGAGATTAGTGCTTAGGCATCCTCAGCTTCCCGAATCAGTGACGTGGGAGTTTTTCGAGTGAGAATTCCACAGCAAATTTATAACCAAGGCATATAAAGAGGCCAGATGGGCGCAATTTTTGAGTCTCAGGTGGATAGTATTATTAGTGGCGGAGTATGAAAAGGAGTTTAATCGACTTAGTAAGTATGCACCGCTAGGAGTTCTCACTGAGGAGTTCAGATGTTAACATTTTGAGATAGGTTTAAATGAATCCCTGAAAGTTATGTTGGTTTCTTTGATGTCTTCACCGGATGTCAGTTACTATCAAATTGTACAGGTAGCTTTAAGATCAGAACGCTCTGAGAATATCATGAGAGAGAATGCCAAAAGGAGAAAGTCCTCTCGGGGAAGTTCCCCTTTTGGAAAGAGAACGCGAGATTCCTAAGTGAATCCTTCTAATGAGCCTCATGCTAATCCGGCTACTAGAGGGAGAAGGCAAGAATCCTCTAGAGGGTCGGGTATTGGTAGAGGTGGTTCAGGTGGTAGAGGCAATGGAGCGCCATAGTGTTCCCATTATAGTAAGCGCCATTGAGGTGAATGCCATTGGTTGACTGGGGCATGTTTTAGATGTGGGAGCACAGACCATTTTCTAGCTAATTGCCCGAACTTATATGAGAATACTTAGGGTCAACAAGAGGCTAGTCGAGCAGGGTTGAATGCTCCTCAGGGCAGTCGTGGTAGAGGTAGAGGACGGGGTCGTGGTGGACGGCCTGAGGAAAGAGAATCTTCTGAGATAGTAGATCGCCCTATAGCGACAGTTGCAAGAGCCTATGCTATGAGAGCCCGGGATGAGCAGGACGCCCCGGAAGTGATTTCTGGTAAGTTTCAACTCCTTAACACTGAAATGTATGCTCTAATAGACCTAGGTTCTACACATTCTTATTTGTGTTTTGATAAAATATGTGATAAATTGTCTAATGAGGATAAATTAGATTATGAGATATGTGTGACAAGTCTTTTAGGGCAATGTGTTAATGTGAGTAGAGTGTTTCGAAATTGTCCTTTGGTAGTGCAAGATAAGGAATTTTCAGTAGATTTTATTAGTTTGCCATTTCATGAGTTTGACCTAATTTTGGGTATGGATTGGTTGTCCAAGCACCGAGCTATAGTTGATTGCCATAGAAAAATATTCGTACTCAGAAATAGTGATCAGTTACATGTGATTGTGAAAGGTTTGGGATGTAATTCTTTGCACAATGTAATTTCGGCTATGATGGCGAGGCGGTTCATGAGGAAGGGATGTGAAGCATATTTGGCCTTAGTTTTGGATTCTCGATGAGGGCAATTAAGAATTCAAGATATTCTCGTAGTGAGAGAATTTGTAGATGTGTTTCCGGAGGAATTACCGGGCTTGCCACCAGAAAGAGAAGTGGAACTATTTGTAGACATTGTGCCTGGTGCAGCTCCAATTTCTAAGGCTCCTTATCGAATGGCTCCAGTGGAATTGAAAGAATTTAAAAGTCAGTTGCAAGAGCTATTAAATAAAGGTTTCATTAGACCGAGTGTGTCACCTTGGGGTGCTCCAGTATTGTTTGTCAAGAAGAAAGATGGGACATTAAGAATGTGCATTGATTATCGACAAATCAACAAGGTCACTATAAAGAACAAATATCCGTTGCCACGGATCGAGGATCTTTTTGATCAATTAAGAGGTGCAGGAGTTCTCTCTAAGATAGATTTGAGATCAAGCTACTATCAGCTGAGAGTTAAGGATGCGGATGTTGTGAAGATAGCTTTTCGAACATGGTACGATCACTATGAATTCTTAGTGATGTCATTTGATTTGACTAATGTGCCCGCAGCTTTATGGATTTAATGAACAGAGTATTCAGACCGTATCTCGACCATTTTATTGTAGTGTTCATCGATGATATTCTGATTTATTCGAGGAATGAAAGCGAACATGAGGAACATCTTCGGTTGGTGTTGCAAGTTTTGAGAGACCATCAGCTCTATGCTAAGCTTAGTAAGTATGATTTTTTGTTGAATGCGGTGTCATTCCTTGGACATATTGTTTCTGCCGAAGGTATTCGGGTAGACCAATCCAAAGTTGAAGCAATTGTGAATTGGTTACCACCTAGAAATGTGCCGGAGGTGAGAAGTTTTCTTGGTTTAGCCGGTTATTATAGCAGTTCGTTAAGGGATTCTCCATATTGGCTTTGCCTTTGACTAGGCTTCTCCGAAAAATGGTTAAATTTGAATGGTCCAATAAGTACCAAGCAAGCTTTGACCAATTGAAGAATATGTTGACTAAGGCTCCTGCACTTACTCAACCCATTTCGGGTAAAGAGTATGTAATGTACAGTGATGCTTCAGGCATAGGACAGTGAAGCCTCATGAAAGCACTATCTGGCACACGATATGGAGTTAGCAGCGTTAGTGTTTGCTCTTAAGGTTTGGTGACACTATTTATATGGGGAAACCAGCAGAATCTTCACGGATCACAAGAGTCTAAAATATTTGCTTACTCAGAAGGAATTAAACTTGAGACAGCAGAGATGGTTAGAATTGTTTAAGGACTATGATTGTATTATTGATTATCATCCGGGCAAAGTAAAAGTAGTAGCAGATGCTTTAAGTAGGAAGTCAGTTTCGGCCCTATCTCTGAGTAGGGGAAGATGGAAATTCAATTCAGAAGGAGCACTGGTTTCTCAGCTAAAGGTTAGACCGAGTGTAAAGCAGCTAATTATGGATGCACAGATGAGTGACCCAATATTGCAGCGTACTTTTCAAGTGGTAAGAAGTGGTTGTCAAACTGAATTTTCTTTTCTGTGGATAGTGAAGGAGTGCTCAGACAAGGAAGTTAGTTGTGTGTGCCTAATGTAAGTGATGCGAAGAAGAAGCTTTTGCAAGAAGCTCATTCTACAGTTTTCACAATGCATCTGGGAGGAGATAAAATGTATAAAGATCTTAAGCAGTTTTATTGGTGGCCGGGTATGAAAAAGGACATAGTGGATTTCGTTTCGAAGTGTCTAATCTACCAGCAAGTGAAAGCCGAGCATCACGTCCCATCGGGTTTGCTTAATCTCTTACCCATTCCTCAATGGAAGTGGGATGATGTTACGATGGATTTTGTATCTGGCTTACCACTGACGCAGCGTAAGCATGATTCGATTTGGGTTATAGTCGACCAGTTATCTAAGTCAACGCATTTCTTACCAGTTCGGTTAGACTACTCCATGGATAAGTTAGCAGAGATATATGTGAATGAGATAGTAAGGCTTCATAGAGTTCTACTATCCATTGTGTCTGATCAGGATCCGAGATTTACATCGAAATTCTGGAAAGAATTATAGTAAGCTTTGGATACTCGGTTAAACTTTAGCACTGCATTTCATCCTCATACTGATGGTTAGTCTGAAAGAGTTATTTAGGGGTGTGCATTGGAGTTGTCAGGTAGTTGGAATAAGTATGTGCCTTTAATGGAATTTGTGTACAATAACAGTCATCAAGTGAGTATGGGAATGGCTCCCTATGAAGTTCTTTATGGACGAAAATGTAGAACTCCAGTGTGTTGGACTAAGTTGTCAGGACAATCTATGATAGGTCTAGAGATAGTTAAAGAAACTGAAGAAAAGTTCAGAATAGTGCAACGAAATTTGAAGGCAGCCAAGCATAGACAGAGATCTTATGCCAATTTGAAGCGAAGGGACATTCGGTATGAGGTTGGGGACAAAGTGTTTTTGAAGGTATCACCTTGGCGAAAGGTTCTTCATTTCGGTAAGAAAGGAAAATTGAGCCCACGGTTTATTAGACCTTACGAGATCAACGATTGGTCCAGTGGCTTATAGATTAGCCTCGACGATGGAGTTAGCTAAATTACATGATGTATTTCATGTTTCCATGTTCGATCGGATCCGTCTCATGTGTTGTAAATTCATGATATTTGGATTCAGCTAGATTACGCGTTTGATGAAGAACCGAAGAAAATTTTGGCTAGAGAGGTGAGACAGCTCCGAAGCAAGCAAATTCCTTTGGTTAAGGTATTATGGCGGCATCACGGGGTAGAAGAAGCAACTTGGGAACTGGAAGAAGTTATGAGATCTTAGCATCCTCAGTTATTTGACTCAGGTGAGAATTTCGAGGACAAAATTATGTTAAGTAGGGGAGTATTGTAACACCCCATTTTCACCCTAGTAGTTTGAGCCTTGTGGTGTGTGATTTTGTATGTACACTATTATTTTGGCATGTGTTATTTGAATTAAGTTTATTATTGTGTTTGTATGGGATTAGTGTGTGTGTTAGTGAGGTTTGGCTTAGGTGTAGTGTGGAAGTTGGAAGTAGGGTGTGAATTGGTTGAGTCCACCAATTGGAAGGTGGCATGTGGTAAGGGAGTAGGCTTTATAAGCCAAGGAGAGAGAAAGAGTGAGGGACAGCTGCCCTCTTGCCCTCTCTCGTTCTTTCTTCCTCCTCCTCCACGCCATTTTCATCTTCATCTTCATCTTTCTTCCTCTTCTTTGATTCTCTTTCTCTTTTGTTAGTTTTTGTTGGTGGATTTAGGCAATTCTAAGACTTGTTGGTAAGTGTTAGTTGATTTCTTTCTCCTTCTTCCTCTTCCTATTGTTTTGTTAGTGTATGTGTGTTCTTGGGTTTAGAGTTTGAATTTTGGTAAGTTTTGGGTGTTGAGAGCAGAAGTACCTCCTAGGGAGTCTAAGGGGAAGGACACAGCAAGTGGAAGTGGAGCCCCTTGATTTGGAGCTAAGGATACTAAGGTTTCGGAAATTTCGAATTTGTGCATTTTTGTTTGATTTTATACTTTGGTATGATTTTCTGGAAAATTATGAGGTTTAAGTTGTTTATGTTTGTCTAATTGTTGTGAACTTTGATTAAATTGAGTTGGGATGCTTTGATTATGAAGTATTGAGCCAAAATATGAATTTAGATGAGTGTTGGAGTAAAAAATGCAGATTTGATGAAGTATGGAGTTTGATTGTAATAATTGTGCATTTTTATTGTGATTATTGGTTTAAAACATGAGTTTTAAGTTGTTGAGTGGTTTTTGAATGTTTAATTTTGGTTATGTTGAAGTTTTGAGTCAATTGGAGGTTGTGGGTGAAGTTTGGAAGTATGGATTTTCTGCAAATTTGCGTGAGGGCTGGAAAACAAGATTTTGTTGCGAGTGCGACAATTGTCGCGAGCGCGATAGAGCTCGGTGATCCCCATCTTCACCTGCTGTCGAGCTTCACCATCTACCGAGCTGCAGCTGCACGAGCACGTTGTCGCAAGCACGACAGAGCGCTCGACTGCCGAGCTGAAGTTGAGCAATCCTCTATCGCGAGTGCGGGAGTGTAACAGAGATTCTAGTTGCTCTCAGTCGCGAGTGCAATGTATGTCGGGAGCCCAATAGATGCTACTCTTTAAGTCTTCATGAGAACGCGAAGGCTATTGCGAGCGTGACTCGAGGCAAGCTATGCCTCTGTCGCGAGCGTGACACCTCCTGTCTTTAAAATTAATTTTCCTTTATGCTTTCAATAATTATTTTCCAAACTTGTGATGCTATTCAACTTATGTATGGATGGTTTATAATCAACATGTGATTAATATGATGATTAAAAATAAAATAAGTGGATAAATAGGCATGCCTATAGAGTTCAGTTAGCTGCAGCCATGCGTTCTGGACCCTGATCAGGTCCCCATTTGGATCCTCGCGATCCCTTTTGAACTTGAATTTTGCTTAAGATTCCATGCGAAAATGTTTGGAAACAAAAAGAAAAGAATGATTTTGATACATTCGGGTATCCATGCATTTGAGAATGAATTATTTGTACCTTCGGGTATCTATACGTTACTCGGTATCCACTATTTTGAATAAGTAGGTTTACTGTATTCATGAGTTATTATAATTCAGTTCAGAATGAATGATTGTGTGATTAATGATGTTGACATTTTGAACATGATGGATTGTTTATTAAGACTTGATTTTCAGTATGTGCCATGTGTATGTGATTTGTTTCTGACATCCACTGTGAGTGGTCATTTTTCATTGTGTTTTCCCCACTAAACATTATCGTTTAGCACGGGTGTGTTATCCGTGTAGGTGTGGATGCTGTTAGAGATTGTGGGTAAGTGTAATCCGCTATCGGCAGGACCAACACAAGCTTGAGAGAGTTTTGTAGTATAGGCCTTTGTAATTTGTATTTCATGTATTATATAATGTTGAGACTTTTAATGTAAAGTTTTATTTTGTATCTTTGGACACAACTTTCGTATGAATATTAATCTCCTATGATTGATGCCTTTTGAATTTCTGCTTTGTAAGAACATATTTAAGATATCAATGAAAAGTTTCAAAATTTCTGTTTTCCAACCTTGATTTCCTATTATCTTTGAGAAGTTTTAATTTATTCCACTTTTGATGTATGTTTATACTTATATGTTTAGTATGAGTGTGTGTGTGAAAACACTTATCTATCGGGGCATTCCCTTCTCTTTTGGAGAGGTGAACCTCCCTACGTATAGGTATGGGGTGTTACACAGAACTTGGATCTCTAGAGAGTGATGAAACCATAAGTTCTTACCTTGAACTTCACACAATCAGATTAAGAAATTAATGAGAAAATCACTTTCTCTCTATTTCTCTCTACTTTCTCTAAGAATTTTAAGACAATGAAAATTGCAACAAACCAAGAAAAGAGAATTATTTTCTCTTTCTCAATTGAACTCTTTGATTTTTGAAAAATGAATTTTGAAAGAAAAAGTGAATAAAGAAAATTTGAATTCTAGGAAAATTGTTTTTGCTCCTCCCCCAAAAACCACAACCCCTTTTTAGGTTGGAAATCATCTCAATTTACAGGCATCCCTACCTTTAAAAAACTAGATTTCATAAAGATTTAAGGAGGAAAATCAAAAATTTTGAAATCAAACCCCTAAAATCCTTCAACAAACGCAGGAAATCTGATCCTAGATCCTTAAAATTAGCATTCTAGATTTGCTTCAATAGGAAATCTAGAAATACGATACCAGATCTGTAAGACCCCTACCCGGACGTAGTAAACCACATTTAACACTATAGCTTACTAAGCAGGGTGAAGAGCGTTAACAATTTGCTAAGCATTTATCAAAATTAGGATTATAAAATTTTTCTCTCTATATGGAAGTACCATTTCAAGTTACTCTTACTATAGTCCATATTAAATCACAATACAAAACTATTTTAAGTTACATACATACAAGCATACACTACTTAATACATAATTATTACAAAAAGATCATATTTACAAGGTAGTACCAAAACACAAAACCTACATAAGGGAGCTCTGACTAATGTGTTGGCCTTGAAGATTATGAGATGTCCTTGGCCCTATCTCCTAGTTGAGTACCTAGATGGATGAAACACTCGTTCTAAGCATAAAGCTTAGTTGGGAATTAGTATGACATGGATGACCACTCACAGCGATCGTCGATGCATACACACACATATGATAAACAAACACATATGAATATTGCATAACTAAATTAAACATCATAGTACATAATACTGAATAAATATGTCACAAATTTTCAGGAGCTTGCGATCTTTACAGTTCATTTAGTACATATACCAGTCATTCAAAGGGCCTGCAATGCCTAAGGTAGTGGATAATGAGAAACGGAATAGCAGGTACCCGTAGGTACAAATTCATTTTAATTAAATATTCATATTTATGTGACAAAAGGTGACCCAAATGGGGCCGACAGAAGACCCAAACAAGGACGAAGTAGTGGCCCAAATGGGGCCAACAAAATAGAACAATAGGCTGCAGTATTTAAAGCCCCTATAGGGATGCCTATATATCCACAACCCGAACACAAGCAGGGGACAAATTTATTTTTATAAATTCACTTTATTCATAATTAAATTCAAATGGGTACCATTCATTTCAATTCCATGTCATAAACAAATTAATCAAATTATTTTATCATGCGTGATAAATAAATAATATCATTTATTTACATAACAATTATTTTCATATTATCCATTTATGTGCATATATCTATATATAATATAATTACAAGTACTATTTATATATATATATTAAACAATTATTAATTAATTTTATTCCATTTACAAAGTCTAAAGAAGCCAATTATCATTTCATTTCCTAAGAAATGAGGAAATTTATACAAATGGGACAAAAGATTCATTAGGGAAAAGGGGAGGCTGTCACAAATCTTTCCCAATGTCACAAATCATAATAGCGGCCTGCTATGCCGAGTCAGCACAGAGGCCAACCGTGCCGAGTCGGCACATTGGTGCCGATTTGGTACCGAGTCTGCAGCAGCGTAGACTCCAATCTCTGCATTGTGCATCCAAAATGAACTAGAAAATGAAGTTTTTAGCCAAAGTGGTCTTCTTAACAAGTGTTCCCAAAGATGTTAAATTTCTAACGGAACTAACTTTAGGTCATTTAGATCACTATAACTCCAAATATGACCTAAAAAATCCATATTGCTCCCATTGAGGCGGCAGAATCCCTATGTCAACTTGGAGCTCAATTTCAAGCATTGTAAATACAGAATTAGGTCACTGTTATTTTTATCACAGATATAGATATATGTCTTAGATTTCTATCCGAAATAAAATCATTCAATTTGGAGTTGTATAACTCAATTTATACCCAAAACAATCCCTAAAGGGATTTTGGCATATTTTCCCCTTAAAATTCAACTTTCCCAATTCAATCAATTCCACAACAATCATTAACACAATTCAACTCACTTTCACATATGATATCCATAAACACATCAAAATAACATTTTAGCAATTAAAAACACAAAAACACACAAATCCCAAACCTTAAAATAACTTCCTGTCTCCTTCTCTTTCACCTCCTTTCGCCTTCTTCTTTATGCATCTTTTCTCCTTTTGGTGCCTCTTCTTCACGTTTACATATGAGAATTGTTTGTAGTTTATATAAGCCACAGCTTATACTATTTAAAAACTAGAAGAAAGAGATGATAAATAACACAAAATTCTTACCTTGTTTAATGCATTCTTACACCTATAATTAATCCTTTTTACTTAAAAATCACACTAAGCAAGTTGGTATAAATTTTTGTGATTTTGGGTTACTAGAACAGTGAGTTTGGGAAGAGTAGAATGGCTAACTTTCTGTGTTTTTCCCTTTAGCCAACCTTCATGGCTTTTTAAGCCATGAAGACTCCTCTGTACGTTTCTAAAAACTGGCATGTGGTTAAAGGTGATTGGTTACTTTATATATTTCTATTTGAATCCTTAATCTTTTACATAATCATACATTCACATCTTAATTGTATCATATTTATTCATTAGCACACAAAATAATCCATTTTATGCATTTAAGTCCATATAATTCAAATGACCATTTTACCCTCTATATTTTAATTAATGCCGGCTATATTCCTAACATGCATACTGAACCAAATAGATATTCTCAGCCACTCTTGTACCCTAAATGTATCCAAAACGACTAAAGTACCAGTCGGGGCCTTACAATTCTCTCCGTCTTAAAAGAATTCCATCCTCGAAATTCATACCTGTACGGAATAATTGAGGATATTGTCCTTTTATTGCTGCTTCGGGTTCCCAAGTTGCTTTTTCGATCCCACAGTGTTGCCAAAGTACTTTTACCAAGGAAATTTGCTTATTCTGAAGTTATCTTATTTCCCGAGCTAAAATGGCTTTGGGTTTTTGTCATATGAGTAATCTGATTGCACTCGTATATCCTGTATTGGAAGGATATGCGACTCGTCTAATCGATACCTTCGAAGCATTGATACATGAAATACATCATTTAATTTAGCCAGTTCAGGTGGAAAAGCCAACCGATAAGCCACTGGGCTAATTATTTTTAGAATTTCATATGGGCCAATGAACCGTGGATTGAGCCTGCCCTTCTTTTCAAATTGGAGTACTTTTCGCCAAGGAGACACCATTAGGAAAACTTTATCTCCGACTTCATATTCAATATCTTTTCATTTCAAGTCAACATATGACTTTTGTTTGTCACTGGCGGCTTTAAACAGTTGTTGAATAACCCAAACCTTTTTTTTCGTATCCTTTATAATGTCTGGCCCTATCATTTTATATTCATCCAGTTAGTCCAACAAACATATGTCCTATATTTTCTGCCATACAATGCTTCATAAGGTGCCATACTTATACTTGATTGATGATCGTTGTTATAGGCAAATTCCATTAGTGGAATGTATTTATCCCAACTACCAGGGAAGTCTAGCACACACCCACGTAACATGTCTTCTAAAATCTAAATCAACCTTTCTGCCTTCAGTTTGAGGGTGGAATGCTGAATTGAAGTGAAGCTGAGTACCTAAGGAAAATTACAATTCTTTCCAAAACCTGGATGTAAACCTTGGATCTCGATTAGACACAATGGATAGCAGAATATCATGGAGTCGAACAATCTCACTCTCATATAATTCAGCTAGCCGATCCATGGTACAATCAAGCTGTACTGGTATGAAATGAGCTAACTTGGTAAGTCTATCAATAATCACCCAAACCAAGTCATGCTTCCTTTGGGTCAGTGCAAGACCGGTTACAAAATCCATCGTAATGTTGTCCCACTTCCATTGCGGAATTATAATAGGATTTAACAAGCCTGAAGGAACTTGGTGTTCAGCTTTCACCTGTTGACAAGTTAATCATTTGGACACATAATCAGCCACATCCTTCATGCTAAACCACCAGTAGAATTACTTTAAGTCTTGATACATCTTATTACCTCCCGGGTGCATAGTAAAAACAGTGTTATGAGCTTCATACAAAAGCTTATTTTTCAATTCTTTATAATCTAGTACACACAATCTACCTGTAATATCCCCGATTATCCCCAACTAGGATAATGGAGACGCCATGCACACAAACAACACAAACATCACAAAAACTACGGCAGAACAACACTACAACATACATATAAGCGGAAGAAAGCATTAATAAACAAAATATACTTGTATTAATAAACTTTTAAAATATTCATATTACAAGATCAAAAGCCTTATATCAACTATTACAAAGCATTCTCTATACATATACACTACATCATAAACAAAAAGGATCTTATACAAAAGTAAAACTCCACTCAAGCTCCTAGTGGCTAGCAGATGCACGAGACACAAAATCGAACCGATCCTGCATACCTACACAGGAAAACACCCGTGCTAAGCAATAACGCTTAGTGGGGATATACAAAAGCAAGGACTTCACATGATGTCACAATAAATACATAAATATAGACATATCGATAGCACATATACAAGCATTATACGTCTCTAATTAATGACATAAACTTCAGTATAAGTAATAATAATAACATTCTATATCGTTTACCTATACTTTCCATGCGACAATTATCATATACATCCACGCTTTACATATAACATGCCTCTGTCATATACACTTACTAAAGCATATACATATCATTCATGCTATACAATAAGTGATTATCTATCACAACATCTCTCATATATGCATAAACATACACAATCATAAATATATGATAGATCATAACTTTACTTGCTTATACACAAACATACAATAACTATAGCCTGAATTCACATTAATGGTGGATACGGGTGCACTAGATACTAACAAATAGTATTGAACATCTAGAGACCGAAGTCTCAAATCATATAGACACCCGAAGGTACAAAGCTCTAGACCCAAACAGGCCAACTCTAGACCCTAAGGGGCCAACTCTAACAACTGCAACTCTAGCCCTTTATAAGCATGCTTATCTATCCACTACTATCAATTCTTTAGTCTTATACGTAAAAACTCTATACACTAAATCATATACTTTACATTTACACAAGTATCCAAATCATAATTACATATCAATTCAATACATGTCATAACTAAGTATGCGATCAAGCATATGATTCAAATATTCGTTTATCCAATCGTATATAACTTTACTATGCAAGGCCATATATACTCCAAAGCAAAATTTCGCTTAACTAATAATAAAAAGACTTATAGTCAAACTCTGGGCAGTGTCGCGCTCATGACAGAACCTCAAAATCACAGCCGTTGCGCTCTCGGTAATGTTGCACTCGCGATAGAATGCCTAAGTAGCTTCTATCACGCTCACGATAAGGGCAGAGCAAACCACTACCGAATTCGCACTCGTGGCAAAGCTCGACAGTGCAGACCTCACCCAAGGAGCATTTTGTCGTGCTCCTGAGCCCTATTGCGCTCGCGACAAAACCGAACTATGTGCTCCAACTCCAAAACACACAATCTCAAATGCACAAACTTAACACATGTCAACCCATACTCACATGCATAATTCCCAAAACCATACCATATACATTACAAGGCTCTAACCACAATATAGACACAAACAAATATCAATAAGAAGCAAAATGATCATCAAGCGCTTTGGCCAAAACAAGTACTTTACACATATATATTCAATAACATGCTCATGATCTTCCACATAGCCAACATGGAACTATAACAATTTAGTTTAACAACTAAGAAAGTTATAGAGTCAGTTCAAAGCTCATCTATTCGTATAACCCCAAAACATGCATTTGACAAAAACCAACACATAATCTTAAACATGCATCTACTAACATATGACAATCACTATGTCAACTAATCAACATGCTTCTAAAACAAAGAATTAACAAACAATCCCAAACAAACTCCACATGCAAGTAAACAAGAACACACACACAATCCCAAACCTCTCAAAAGCAGCTTGCACCTCTTCACTTCAAGATCAAACCTTCTCCTTGCCTTTCTCTTTCCTCTTATCCGATGCTTCTTGCACAAACATATACATACTCTTAATCCATAAACAACAATCTCAAACAACTCAATACACTTACTAAATACCAATAAAAGGAGTAGAAGAAGATCACACTAATCCAATTTACAGTTACCTTTCAATTCTCTTATCAAACCTCTTCAACTAACCAATTTGCAGTAAGTAACCCACAATGAAGAACAAGAACCGAAAATGAAGAAGGAAAAAGATAAAAAGGAACCAAGAGAAAATAAGAAGCACAAACCGGCCATATGTAAGAAATGCGGCAGAATTTTGCCACTAAACCCCTTTTATTGCATGGACCAAACTAGGTGGCACTCTCTTTTCTTGCCACATGTCCTCTTCATGACATGTGTCCCACTCAAAGCAAACTTCCAAAACAATCCACGGTAATTCTCTCTTAAATCCCTCAAATCAACTTCTTTCTTCAACTACTTTTAATCTCTTTCAATTTCACCCTCAAAAAATACCATAACTTAAGCTTACACAGCAATTTGCATTACCATTCCTACTAGGGTACAATTCGAGTCGTTATAATTCTCCCCTCCTTAAGAAATTTGTCCCTAAAATTTTCCAAGATACTACACATACAATCATACTTTACTTTATCAATAACTAATACAATATAACTTAAGCAAATAAAAACCTACCAAAAGGACCCGCTTGCTCAACCACAGTCTTTCTGATCATTGCGAAACATCGAGCTGGACCACCTGAAGCAATGGCTTCTCAACCGTTTCAGATGGTGCTTGTGCTACTCTACCCCTTCTTCTGCCATTCTAGCAGATCTAGTCACTCCCATGTTGTCTTTACTTCCTTGTTGAACCATGCTCTCCTTCAAATCCGTGCTCCATGCTGCCACATTTAAAGCATGCTCCTGTGAGCTTCCTACTGGTGCCCCAATGAAATCTTTCGCAATGCTTACTCTTTGGTACAATACTACCCTTACTAGAAGGTGCCAATACACTTCCTTTCGATTCTTGCACATGACCCGATCCTCGGGTAACCTGCCCACTTGCAGCTCTCTTGCCACTTGGCACACTACTATCAATTACTTTCCTCTTCTGTTCTCTTCTTTGCTTTATCATTTCAGACTCCTCCAACTTCATTTCTGCCGAAACCAACTGATAATAACTTACTGAATGCATCGCGTCCATGGCCAATAAAGGCCCTCTGATACCTTCTCTCAACCCTTTCTCAAACTGCTGACACTTAAACTCTTCTATTAGCAATATGTTGGACACTCAACCTACTAAACTCCTTTTCATATTCACCCACAGACATATTCTTTTGCTTCAAACTCACAAACTCTTTCCATTTTGGCCTCTTTGTATGCCTTAGTTACATACCTCTTCTCAAACTTTTGGACGAAATATGCCCAAGTTAACTTAATAGGTTGCTAGGGATTCCTCAACACTAGCCTCCACCAATCATAGGCTGGACCTTGCAGTAGTGACATAACACAAGTTACCCTCTAATTCTGAGGACAGTTTATCTCTAGCAGAATTATTCCCATCTTCTCCAACCAATACTCAGCTACATCTGATTAATCCATGGTAGTTCCATTAAATTCTTCTACCACTATTCTTCTAATGAGATCTGTAGGAGCCTTTGAGGCAGTCAACCTCTCAATCAAATGCATCAATCCTTGTACCAACATCAGATCACCTTGAGCTGGACCTAATCCTTCAGCTCTAGGTTGCTCAGGTACACGCTGATTACCTCTTGCTGGGTTAACACTACCCGTCGTCTCACCAATCTCTTTGCTCAGAACAGACTCCATCTATACTCTACACAAGACAACATTTGCATTAGGCCATGACTCTAGACAAACTCACGCACATCTAATCGATACTCTAACATCTTATCGTCTTGAACCATCTACCTATAGTCTGATACGACAACTTGTAACATCCCCGATTACCCCCTGGTAGGATAATGGAGACTCCATGCACACAAACAACGCAAATAACACAAACATCATAAAAACTATGGTGGAACAACACTACAACATACATATAAGCGGAAGAAAGCTTTAATAAACAAAATATAATTGTATTAATAAACTTTTAAAATATTCATTTTACAAAATGTTAACATTCTTATATTACAAGATCAAAAGCCTTATATCAACTATTACAAAGCACTCTCTATACATATACACTTCATCATAAACAAAAAGGATCTAATACAAAAGTAAAACTCCACTCAAGCTCCTAGTGGCCAGCAGATGCACGATAGACGAAACCAAACCGATCCTGCATACCTACACGAGAAAACACCTATACTAAGTGATAGCGCTTAGTAGGGATATACAGAAGCAAATGACTTCACATGAAGTGACAACAAATACATAAATATACACATATCGGTAGCACGCATACAAGCATTATACGTCTATAGTTAATGACATAAACTTCAGCATAAGCAATAATAATAACATTCTATATCGCTTACCTATACTTTCCATGCCACAATTATCATCTACATGCACACTTTACATATCACATACCTCTGTCGTATACATTTACTAAACCATATACCTATCATTCATCCTATACAATAAGTGATTATTTATCATAACATCTCTCATATATGCATAAACATACACAATCATAAACATATGATAGATCACAACTTGACTTGCTCATACACAAACATACAATAACTATAGCCTGAATTCACATTAATGGTGGATACGGGTGCACTATATACTGACTAGCAGCATCTAACATCTAGAGACCGAAGTCTCAAATCATATAGATACCCGAAGGTACCAAGCTCTAGACCCAAACAGGCCAACTCTAGACCCCAAGGGGCCAACTCTAGCGGCTACAACTCTAGCCCATTATAAGGATGCTTATCTATCCACTACTATGAATTCTTCAGGCTTATACGTAAAAACTCCATACACTAAATTATACACTTTATATTTACACAAGTATCCAAATCATAATTACATATTAATTTAATCCATGTCATAACTAAGTATACTATCAAGCATATGATTCAAATATTCATTTATGCAATCATATATAACTTTACTATGCAAGGTAGTACATACTCCAAAGCAAAATTTCACTTAAATAACGACAAAAAGACTTACAGTCAAACTCTAGGTAGTGTCACACTCTCGACAGAACCCAACAATCACAACTGTCGTGCTCACGGCAATGTCGCACTCTCAATAGAATGCTAAAGCAGCTTTTGTCACACTCTCGACAAGGCTTGCAGAGCAAACCACTACCAAACTCGCGCTTACGGCGAAGCTCGGCAGTGCAAACCTCACCTAATGAGAATTCTATCGCGCTCACGACAGAACCGAACTATGTGCTCCAACTCCAAAAGAATCTGAAATGCACATACTTAACACATGCCAACCCATACTCACATGCATAATTCCCAAAACCATATCATATATATTACAAGGCTCTAACCACAATATAAACACAAACAAATATCAATAACCACCAAAATGATCATCAAGCACTTAGGCCAAAACAAGTACTTTACACATATACATTCAATAGCATGCTCATGATCTTCCACATACTCAACACGGAACTGTAACAATTTAGTTTAACAACTAAGAAAGCTATAGAGTTAGTTCAACGCTCATCTATTCTTATATGCCCAAAACATGCATTTAACCAAAACCAACACATAATCTTAAACATGCATCTCCTAACATATGATAGTCACTATCTCAACTAATCAACATGCTTTTAAAACAAAGAACTAACAAATAATCCCAAACAAACAACACATGCAAGTAAACAAGAACACACAGACGATCCCAAACCTTTCAAAAGTAGTTTGCACCTTTTCACTTCAAGATAAAACCTTCTCCTTGCCTTTCTCTTTCCTATTATCCGATGCTTCTTGCACAATCATATAACACTCTTAATCCATAAACAACAATCTCAAGCAACTCAATACACTTACTAAATACCAATAGAAGGAGTAGAAGAAGATCACACTAATCCAATTTACAGTTACCTTTCAATTCTCTTATCAAACATCTTCAACTAACTAATTTGCAGTAAGTAACCCACAATGAAGAACAAGAACCGAAAATGAAGAAGAAAAAAGATAAAAAGGAACCAAGAGAAAATATGAAGCACAAACCAGCAAGAATTTTCCCACTAAACCCCTTTTATTTCATGGACCAAACTAGGTGGCACTCTCTTTTCTTGCCACATGTCCATTTCATGAAATGTGTCCCACTCAAAGCAAACTTTCAAAATAGTCCACGGTAATTCTCTCTTAAATCCCTCAAATCAACTTCTTTCTTCACCTACGTTTAATCTCTTTCAATTTCACCCTCATAAAATACCATAACTCAAACCTACAAAGCAATTTGCATTACTATTCCTACTAGGGTACAATTCGGGTCGTTACACTACCTATATAATACAGATTTGTCATCACCATTTGTAGAATAGTCAGTCTTATCTCCATTTCTGACTGATTGTAGCATTTATTGTAGCTTGGCATTATTTTTTTGAGCATCAATTATCATCTGTCTCGGATTAGGTCTAGCTTTTAACTAGGCTATTAAAGCTCCATCAAGTGCTAATTTCCATCTACCATGTTGCAATGTTGGAGTTGAAACTGACTTCCTACTTAAAGCATCAGCGACCATATTAGCCTTGCCCGAATGATAATCCATTATACAGTCTTAGTCTTTGAATAATTCTAACCACCGTCGTTGCCTCAAGTTAAGTTCCTTTGTGTCAACAATTATTTGAGACTTTTGTGATCTGTATATATTTTGCATTTTTTACCATACATATAATGGCGCCAAATTTTCAAGGGAAACACTACTACTGCTAACTCCAAATCATGCGTCGGATAGTTCTGTTCATGTGGTTTTAATTGCGTCGATGTATATGCTACTACCTTGCCATCTTGCATAAGTACACAACCGAAACCATTCCTTGAAGCATCACTGTATATGGTATATTTTTTACCTGGGGTAAACTGAGTTAACATTAGAGCTTCAACAAGTATTTGCTTAAATTTTTCAAAACTAGCTTGGCATTTGTCTTTCCATTCAAATCTTATTCCTTTCCGAAGCAACTTAGTGAGGTGAGAAACTATAACTAAAAATCCCTTTATAAATCGCCAATAATATCAGGCTAATCCTAAGAAACTTCTCACTTCTTGTACATTCCGAGGCGGCTTCTAACCAATAATAGCTTCAATCTTTGCAAGATCAACTCTAATGCCTTCTGCTAATACAATATGGCCTAAGACTGAGACTTCCTTATGCCAAAAGTCACATTTGCTTAACTTTGCATACAAATGTTTCTCCTGTAAAGTCTGTAGAACTATCCTTAAATGTTGTTCATGTTCCTATTCATTCTTAGAGTACAACAGAATGTCATCAATAAATACCACCACAAATTGATCTCAGTAAGGTCGAAACACCTGATTCATCAAATCCATGAATGCTTCTAGTGCATTAGTCAATCCAAATGGCATCACTAAGAATTTGTAATGTCCATATCGGGTTCTAAATGTAGTTTTTGGGACATCTTCATTTCTCACCCGTAATTGATAATAACCATATCTCAAATCAATTTTGGAGAAAGCACTTGCTCCTTTTAACTAATCAAAGAGATCTTCAATTCGTGGTAATGGATATTTATTCTTCACTATCACCTTATTAATTTACCGGTAATCAATACATAGTCGCAGAGTACCATTTTTTTTTCACAAATAAATTCATTGCACACAAAGGAGAAACACTAGGTCAAATGAATCCTTTATCCAGGAGTTCCTAAAATTGTACTTTTAACTCTTTTAATACATTCGGTGCTATCTTGTAAGGTGATCTAAAGATGGAAGCTGTTCCAGGCAAGATCTCAATGGATAAATCTACTTCCCTCTCAGGTGGCAGTCCAGGTAATTCTTCAGGAAATACATTGGGAAATTCTCTTACTATAGGAATATCTTTTAATTTAACTTTCCCCCAATTAGAGTCAAGCACCAATGCCAAGAAAGCTTCACATCCCTTCCTCAAACATCGTCGAGCTTGCATGGATGAAATCACCTTAGATAATGGACTGGATTGAATACCTTGTACTTTCACTTCTGATTGGTCTGAACATTTAAGTACCACTGTCTTTTTACTACAATTAACTATGGCCTGATGTTTAAACAACCAATCCATTCTCAAAATTAAATCAAACTCATGAAAAGGTAAAGCAAGCAAATCAATAGAGAATTCACTATTTTGGATCACTATGGGACAATTCCTATATAATTGATTAATATTAGCACCATACCCCAAAGGACTAGTTACATGCATATCATATGCTAACTATTCTACAAATGGCATTTTATTTGACAAGTACTCAGTACATATATAAGAATGTGTAGAAGAAGTGTCAATTAAAGCAAGCATCTCAATTCCATAGAGAAAGAAAATACCCGCAATTACTTCAGGCGCATCCTGGTCTTCTCGAGCTTTCATAGCATAAGCTCGAGCTGGAGCTATAGGGGTAGGCCGATCTTCTGTTTCTGATATAATACTACCTCGTTGCTGACCTGGGTTACCATGACCTCTTCCTCTGCCACAAGCTGCTGGACGGGTATTTGATCCCCTTTTACTACTACCCTACTAAGTTCTAGACTCTCTAGGACAATTTGGTAAGAAGTGATCAGTGCTTCCACATCTAAAGCACCCTTAATCAACCATCTACAAGTGCCTCGATGTTATTTATTGCAGTGTTGACATTCAAGTGCTTCACTTTGTTAGGTGGAGGAATCTCTACCAGTACTAGATGCTACTGATGATCCTTGTCTTCTTTTACGTATTGTAGAACCTTGTACTGATTCAGCCTAAAATTTTCTAGTTCTTTTCCCTATAGAGGAACCACCTCTAGAAAAACCTCTCATCTTACTTCTTTTTAGACTAATCATCTCGAATTTTTGAACTTTTGTAGCTGCTCGCACTAATTGACAGAAATTCATTGGTTGCACTGAAGTAGTAGCTGCAATATATCTCTTAATGGATTCATTCATACCATCCCCAAACTATCTACATCTGAATGTTTCAGTAAGAACTGGCTCTAGAGCATACTTAATAAGGTAACTAAACTCATTTTCATACTCAGCTACCGCCAGGCTTCTTTGCTTCAAATTCAGAAATTGTTTCCACTTTGTTTACTTGTAAGTTTCTGTGATGTATTTCTATCGAAATTCTTGCACAAAGAAATTCCAGGCGATTAGGTCTTGAAACTGTGGGTGTCTACGGACTAATTTCCACCAATCATATGCTACACCCTGAAGGAGAGAGACTGTACATATGGCTATCTATTTAGGTGGACATTTTACTTTTTCAAACCCTCTGTAATTTCTCAAGCCAAAACTCAGCTTTATCAGATTCTTTTAAACTAGTGCCATGGAATTCTTCACCTCTATGCTTCCTGACTGCATCTATCAGAGCCTTAGGAGCTGTTAAGTGATCTAATACTCGTGTTATATCATGGGTGATTTTGAACAAAGCTTCTGCAGGTGCAGCAGGAACGTCTCACTCACCTTCTAATGGTTTAGAAGATCTAGAAATCGATGGATCTCGATTCGCAGGATTAACACTTTCAATAGTTCCTTCAACAGTGTCTCGAGATGGATCCATCTAATCACTATAAGAAAACAAGGACATTTGCATTAGGCCAACACAATACTATATATAAATATTCTTAACCTACTAGTCATCTAGAATCGTCTAAACCTAAGCTCTGATACTAATAAATGTAACACCCCTACCCGTATGAAGTAAACCACATTTGTCACTAGACCTTACTAAGCAGGGTAAAGAGTGTTAACAATTTGCCACAAAACTTAGCAATAATAATTATAACTAAGCATTTATCAAAATCAAGATTATAAAATTTCTCTCTATATGGAAGTACCATTTTAAGTTACTCTTACTATAGTCCATATTAATTCTCAATACAAAACTATTTCAAGTTACATACATATAGGTATACACTACTTAATACATAATTATTACAAAAAGATTATATTTAACAAAGAAGTACCAAAACTCAAAACTTACATAAGGAAGGTCTGACTAATGTGTTGGCCTTGAAGATTGCGAGATATCCTTGGCGTTATCTCCTACTTCAGTACCTACATGGATGAAACATCCGTGCTAAGTATAAAGCTTAGTGGGGAATTAGTATGACATGGACGACCACTCACAGCGATCATCGATGCATGCACGCACATATAATAAACAAACACAATGAATATTGCATAACTAAATGAGACACTATAATACATAATACTGAATAAACACATCACAAATTTTCAAGAGCTTGCAATATTTATAGCTCATTTAGTAAATATACCAGTCATTCAAAGGGCCTGCAATGCGTAAGGTAATAGATAACGGGAAAACAGAATAGTAGGTACCCATAGTACAAATTCATTATAATTAATTATTTATATTTATGTGACAAAAGGTGACCCAAACGAGGCCGATAGAAGACCCAAACGTGGCTGAAGTAATGACCTAAGAAATGAAAATGATAATTGGCTTCTTTGGACTTTGTAAATGGAATACAATTAATTAATAATTGTTTAATATATATATATAAATAATACTTGTAATTATATTATAAATGGACATATGTGTGACGCGCGCTGAACCCGGGAGGCCCCGAATTACCTGCTTTTAGGGTATTCGGGAGAGGTTCTTAGAACTTGTAAATATTACAAGGGCGTCTATTTTCGGTAACAAGGAGGTGTTTTGGAGTCACCACCCAATAAAATATTGGGAAAGGTCGTCTAGCCTCACTGAGTCTAAGATAGCGCATGTGTGTCTATTTTGGGCAATCATAGATATTTTGGAATCCTCCTTGTAATAGAACATTGGAAAGATTCATCTAATCTCGTGAAACCTAAGACGATGCATATTCATCTATTTTAGGCAAGCCAGAGATATTTTGGAATTCTTTTTCCAATGGAACATTGGAAAGGTTCATCTAACCTCATGAAGTCTAAGACAATGCAACTTGGGCCTATTTTGGGCAATAAGAGATATTTTGGAATTTCCTTCCCAATAGAACATTGGAAAGGTTCATCTAACCTCGTTGAGCCTAAGACCAGAGAGATTTCTAGACTTTCCATTTATTCATACCTTGGTTAAATTTACGATTGGGTTTTGAATTTAAACTTTCATTCCATTTTCTCATTCAGTTCAATGCAATAATTAAAACTCGGATCAATCACACAATGAAAGCGGTAAATAAAGCAATATTAAAACAAAGTAAATAAAAGAATATTAATTTATAATAAAACTAAGAGTGAAATACAATCCCATTGTAAATGAATAGAAAATACACAAACATTCAAAAAACGGGAGTATCCATTTTTAGAGTGAGGACGTTGGTCCTCGCATGCATATTTAAAGAAAGAATAATGTTAACATGTTTGTTTTGTTTAGGTGAAAATCAAGAGATTGGTCCTATTTTATCTAAGTAAAACTCTGGTTATTTGTATAAATCCTTTGCCATTTTTAATATTAGCGAGGTCAAAATTAAAATTTACAACAAATTAGAATTAAAAATTAAAATAAGAGAAAATAAGGTAAGGAAAATAAAACCAATTTAGTGTCCCTGAATCACCCCGGCAGGATCTCCCTTCTCAGCACCCCGTATCCAAAAGAAATAATTAAACTCACAAAAGCAAATAACATGTTAATAAAATAATTCAATCAAATGACAATAGACATGATTAATAAAAAACAATGGATAAATAATAAAAAGGGTGGAAATTACCTTGGAAATAAGTGAAAATAAAAATAAAGGGAAATAAAATGAAATAATAAAGAAAGGTGCAGAAGATGGCTTCCGCAACGGCCCGTCGCTCATTTGAGCGATGGCCGTTGGTGGAGCTTCAACACGTCGGTTGCCCTTGATCAAGAAAAAATAAGTAAGATTCAATTAAAACCCAAATTTTTGTAATTAACTCTCTTTTTAGGCAATTAATCACAAATAAATTAATATAAAGCAATAAAATAAATTAGAGGTCAATTCGGAATTGTTTACACTCGGAATATTACCTTCCGAAGGCGAATGTCGTGTGATCTTTCCCCTTGAATTCTACAAGGATCAATGGGCAATGTGCAATTTTGGGGAATTTTTTACCGCAAAATTGTAATTTTTAAAACAAACCAAAAGAAGAAAAATTAGTTTTGTTTTCCTTCTTGATTTTTTTGTAGTAATCGTGAATATAAAAGGTTAGATCGAGCAAAAACAAATTGATTTCACTCTCCCAGATTCTCCCTTTTTGAAAAGATTTAATGAAATTTTATGGAATAAAGAAGAAGAATTCTTGGAAATTCCTTTGGTATTTTGAGCTTTTTTTTAAAAAAAAACCTTCTCTACAAATTTTTCTAACCACTTTTCGACAAATTTTCCAACCCATGAAAATGAATCTTAGCCTCCTATTTATAGTCTAAGGAAAAAGATTCCAATCATTTTAAAATTTAAATTTGAATTTAAAAAATATTTAAAAAACTAAATTAAAACCCCTATATTTTGGAAGATATTTGGAAATCAAATCAAATAATTGGTGATATTTGGGAAATATTTTGGAAACCAAATCAAATCCATTAAATCAAATAAAATATTTGAAAAATAACTTGAAATCCTATGAAATCTGCCTGGAAAATCCTCGCCGTACGCCGCAGATCGTCGACTGATGGGCGTCGCTTGGTGTACCGACGGTCGTCGGTCGCAGGGGCAGCCTCAATCATTTTGAGCAATGGACGGTTACATGATGGGTGCAAGCGATGGGCATCGCTCGTGCGAGGTGTGGGCCATCCCCCGCGAGCGACAGACATCGCTACCACGAGGGATGGGAGTCCCAAGGGCGAGAGACGGGCATCTCTCACTCGAGGGACGGGCGTCCCTCAAGTGCGATCGACAGGCGTCACTCGCACAAGGGACAGCCATCTCTCAGAGCGAGCAATAGGTCACCCCTTGACAGACGGGATACCCGTCGGCCAACCCCAAAACTAGATTTTTAACTAAAAAACTCTTTTCGATGCACAACAACCTCCTGTCGCCGAAAATCCTTAATCCTTGTGAATTCAAAGGGCTAAAATCTACAACCTTCATCCATTTGCCTAAAAATGGGTGTTGGTATCTTTGTCAGGTAACTCTGATCTGGACTGCGTCAGGATCCGGTGTCTACAGTTGCCCCTAATTTTGGGGAAACTAGTGCACTAGTGCCTAGATGAGCGAAAATTTAGAGAAGAAGGAAGGAAATCCGTACCTGAGGCAATCCTTACCTTTTTGTTGTGTTGAAGATCGTGGCTTGTCGCTGCTGAGTTATAGCTTATTTTACTACGACCCATTTGCAATCGTTTTGCTGACTCCCATTCGGTCTACACGGCATGTCCTTGCTAACCACCATCCGGTATGCACGACATCTGATGACTGCTATTGAGCTGTAGTGTATTCTACTATGACTGCCTTATCGGTCCAGGCATCGAAAGTCATTTATTGAAGGTAGTGAGTCCCTTGTGGATTTTTACACTAGCTTTTTTTTATAGAAAATGCATCCCTTTGGGGATTTTCACAAGACCCTATGCCTAATTTTTTCCTAGAGCGGACCCAACCCACTCCAGCGGCTTTTATTCATTACATTTTTTATAGGACAAACTGCCTGTTTCTAGGTTTTCACCCTGCCCTTTGGCCTAACTTTTGCTTAGAAAGCCAATTATGATTTTCATCTCTAACGGCCTTTTATTTTTTCTTTTAAAATGCCTCCTGTCTTTTGTGTATGGTTGCAAGAAAAGCTGAAGCTACTATCAAAATCAGTAGTTATTCATTGAGGCATCTCCTTCCCCAGCAGCGGTTGTATTCGTTTGCATTCCTCGATGAAGGTGCTGCTAGATTGGACGAGGTGGCAGATGAGGATACCAGCTTCATGTGCCCTAGGCTCCCCTTTTCTGTCGTGACTCTAGATAGTTCTTCAGGATATGTCCCATTATGGGAGCTCCATGAGGCTACCTTCTATGTAACGACCCGATTTGGACCCTAGAAGTTTTGACTAATTTTTGTCGGATTGTATCAAGCTTAAGAGTGTTTGTGTGCGTGAGAGAGTTCTGTTGCGAGCGCGACAGAACCCTCTAGAGGACAATCATCTTTTGTGGGTTTTAAAAGGCTTCGAATTTGGATTTTGATATGTGGCATTGTAGGAGGTTGACACATTGCAACATGGGAGTGTGGCATATGATTTTAGTATGTTTTTATTTTAAGTAATTAAATGTATTTATTATGGTAAGAGACATTAAAGGTTAGTTGTTGGGCATTAATGTGAGAGGTTGGCTTTCATTGGGTTGACCGGCCGTTCTCGTTCTTTTCTCCCTTTCAATTTCTGCTTTTGGCCCTTTGTTCTTCTTTTGCTTTCTTTGCTCTTTGGTTTTGCCGTGCTCCATTCCTTTTTCTTTTCTTCTCTTTTGTTTGCTCCTTGAGTGGATCACTTGGATTGGTTTGAAGGGAGTGAGATAAGGGTTGAGTTTGTTCTTGAAAAGGTAAGTAGTGTGATTTTGTTATTGTTGGTCTTCTTCTTCTACTTGGTCGTGTATTTGATATAAAGTGAAATAAAAGGATTGATTCATGGGTTATTTTTAATTATCTTGTTGAAGTTGCAGATAAGAGACTGGATAAAGGCAAGGAGAAGATTGGTATCGAGTAAAGAGCAGTTTTTGAGCTACCTAGAGGTTGGGATCGAGTGTGATTTTAATTAATTTGCATGTGTTGTGATTGAGTAACTTATGCTCAAATAGAGATATTTATGAGAAGGGGTGTCTGGTGAACTTTGATTAGTTCAATAGCTCCAATAGTTGTATACTTGTTTATATGCTCATTTTGATTGCTTGTAGTGTTTAAATGAATTAACATGATAAGATTGTAGTGTGATGTAGATGAACATGATTGTGTTAATATTGGGATATTGTATGATAATTGTGTTAATTATGTTTACATGACCTTAAATATGTTCTGGGAATGAAATTAAGTACTGATGTAAGAGTTTTGGCATGTGTGTGTGAGGTGGGTATGTTTGGTTTTGAAAATAGAGCTCTGAAAAGCTATTTTGGGGAGAAACACGCTTCTGCCGCGAGTGCGACTTCTGTCGCGATCGCGACAGAAGAGGATTTCTTCAGTGTAGCGGATGCTTCATGCGCGTTGCGAGGGGACAATGTACTTCGAGTTGTGAAAGAAAGCACAGCTCGTAGAAGGACGTATTGCTGTGCACAAGTCGTGCACGAGACGTGCACAAGTGCACGAGACGTGCACAATGAGCATGAGTCGTGCACGTGAGCACGAATCGTGCATTTTCCCCATTTTCGCAGTGCACCAAGCTTCTGTCGCGATCGCGACAGTAAGCTCTTTCCCCGCCTTGTTTTGCTTCTGAAAAATGCTTTCTTCTTGACTTCCTTTGCATGTTTTCTCCCTAGTGCATAGTTTATGCTTGCTTGTTCCTCCTTTATATTATAATTAGAGTTCTGTATTGATAATTATTGACATGATAGTGTTTTAAGTTGTGTTCCTGGTAGTGTCAAGTAGTGAGTTCTGAGTGAGTGAGTCAGGCCTGAAGCGTCATAGTAGTGGATAGATAAGCATGCTTATAAAGGGTTAGAGGCGGCTGCTACAGTGACCTTAGTTGTGTCTATTTGATGAATACCTTGAGTATTCAACACTATTGAGTTAGTTCTCTAGAGTTTATACAGTATCCACAGTACCCGTATCCACCAGTATTGAGAATTCAAGCCAATGTATATTCTGTAGTGTAGAAGAGGCGAAGTAGAGATTGGTATATGTATATGAACATAGAATGACATGTTATCGATATCGTTTGCCATATTTGGATTTTTCGTACATGAATGGGTTAAAGCATGATGTTATTGCTTACATGATTGTGTATATAATTATTTGTATATGACATGACTATCGATATGCCTCTTATATATCTGTGACTTTATTCGAAGTCTATTGCTTCTGTTTATCCCCACTAAGCATTATCGCTTAGCACGGGTGTTTTTCCCATGTAGGTTTACGGGATGGGATTAGAAAGTTTGCATCTGCAGGTCTTGGCCACTAGGAGTTTGATGAAGAACTTTTTGTATAAAATAGAGTTTCTTATGTTTTGAGTAACATCATTATGTATATAGAAATTATAGTTTCGAAGTGTAAATGTTAACTGCTTTGCACCTGTACCGAAGATGATTATGTTTTAAGTATAAATCTTTTGTAATATGTACAGTTTATATGTATTTTATAAGAGTATTTTGTTTTGGCCCAATTTGTTTTAATCATTTATTGTTATAGCTTCCGCTTTCGTGTTGAGTTTGTATGTGTACGTGTATGTATGCTTAGTGTGTTTGCGCGTAGTGACCCAATATTCCTTCCAGGGGGTATCGGGGTGTTACATTTAGTGGTATCAAAGCCTAGGTTAGAGGTTCTGGTCTATAAGATATAGAGTATAGATTGAATGTTAGAGTCTGTTTAGAGTTGTGGCCTAATGCAGATGTTATTTGTTTTATAGAGTATAGATGGAGTCAGATCCGAGTGAGAACATAAGAGAGATTATAGGAAGTGTGAATGCGGTATGTGGGGACCCGCTTGTGCAAGAACAAGGTAGAGATGAAAGAGTTGATACTGTTCAGGATAACCCGATGCTGATGCAAGGGCTAGTGCAGATTTTAGATCGATTGACGGCTCTTAAGGCACCAATGGACTTAATAAGAAAGAGAGGAGCTGAAGAGTTTAATGGAACCTCATTGGACCAATCCGATATAGCAGAGTTTTAGCCAGAGAGAACAGGAAGGATCCTGCAAGAGATCAATTGTCCATAGAATCAAAGAGTGGCTTGTGTTGTGTCATTGCTGCAGGATGCATCATATGACTGGTGGAAGTTAGTACTGAGAAACCCGCAGAGGCCACTAGAACTATCTTGGGATTTCTTTGTCCATGAGTTTAAAGAGAAATATGTGACTAAAGCATATAGAGAGGCAAAGTGGAAAGAGTTCGTGAGCTTTAAGCAAAGGAATATGACGGTAGGGGAATATGAGAAAGAGTTTATCCGGTTGAGTAAATATGTGCCTGATATTCTGTTAACAGAAGATTTTAAGTACCGACAGTTTGAGGATGGGTTAAGAGAAAGTAGTAGAGGACCTCTGTCTGCCACGGTTGCTTTGTAACCGATGAATTACTATAGATTGGTACTGGCAGCCATAAAATTAGAGGATTCGGAGTTATTGAAGTAGAAGAGAGAGCAAAAGAGAAAGTTCCCAAAAGGAAACGAAGGTACTAGTAAAAGAGCAAGAGAAGTTGTCACACTCTGACTGAAACCTAATTATTTCAACGTTAAGCGATTACCGGAATTTTTATTTTTTTAAAACCAATATAATAATATTCATTTAATGACAAATATTTTTATTAATTGTCGTTTACAAGTCAGCCTACCGATATACCTGTAACTGTCCAATATTACTATTCATTTAATGAAAATTTTGGCAGCATAACATTTTGAAACTTAACCTACCCAACCTGCACGGCAACAATTCCACAGCCCCGAGGGCACAGCAATATATAAACAATATATAGTTCATCAATATCATCCATCCCATAACCAAAACTTATAACACAAGCCATATTACATATCCATACATAACCATACATGTTCAGTATACTTTTCAACATAACTTCTATAGTTGGTCACATATGTCCCAAAACACTCCCATACATATACATATCCTTATACATATACGCATATACATATACATGCCGAACAAAAATACTTTCTTCTTTACTTCCTTCTCAGGACCAAGCTCCCATGTATGCTTTGCTCGCTCACATGTTAGGACCTGCACGCAGTAAACACTACATGCTGAGCATTAAACATGCTCAGTGGTGGCTATAGATCTATAACTTTCCACAATACAAACACATGCATTAAACATGCAAATTCATTTATTTTTCATATAAACACTATTTCACTTCACTATTCAAATTATTCCATTAAATACCATTATTATGGCAAAATTCCATTTTAATCCTAAACTTTTCAATTAATTACGATTTTGTCCTTATTTTTCATTTATTTACCAAAATGCCATTATGTACACTCATTTCTCCTCTACATCATTTCTTGACCTACAAATTACATTTTAGTCCTTTTCCTGACCCTTTTGTGGTAAAGTACAATTTAGTCCCTATACTTTGCACTCTTTTCATATTTATCGTTTTAATTACACTTTTCACTTAATTTTCACTTCAATTCATTATTGGACATGCAAATTACCAATTAGTCCCTATTTTTCAATTTTCACGGCAAATTATGTTTTAGTCCTCCAAAGTTACTAACGTTCACTTTTAACCCTATTAATCAATATTTTTGCCATCTTTATCCGTTAAGCTAATTATGTTGGTAAATTACCATTTTACCCCTAAACTTTTTATTTTCTTTCATTTGAGTCATTTTTCATTCAAATTCACATTTTCACTTTTATTTTTATATTTTTAAGTCATTTTTACCATTATGCCCCTAATATAATTCTGGTAGAAATCCTCAAACCGGATATACGGGACGTGGACCCTACAGGCCCACTGTACTACACTAGGGAATGATCTCGAGGGACCACTCCAACATATTACTTATCGTATAACGTATGACATATGACATATTACAATGTACTATGGGAGACCATCGCGAATCTGCCATAGTAAAGCAAGTCGTCATGACTCGCACCGCGGTATAGGTGTCCCTAATCATATCCTGAGCTAGATTTTGACCGCCAGACCACTACTAAGGACAATTTCTTTTTAATTTAATTTTCGCATATTTAACACTTTCACTTATAATGCATTACTTTTACTTCTTTTTCATTGCAATACACTAGTTGGTAGATATTATCAACATTTTTGCAAACACCATGAATTATCTAACCATAATTCATGATTTTCACATTAAATATAATATAACTTTATACTTTAAAATATTCATACATGTTCCAAAAATTCCAATTAAATTCTTGGATACTTATTTTCATATCTAGATTCATTTTATGGCATTATCCATCATAAATACATAAAATAAACCCTAGTTTACCCTAAGGTTCCATTCAGCCATGGCATATACATTACCCTAAAAATTTCTTTAATTCATATTAAACATTATAAATGTCATTTTACATACCCCTAATCACTTTTATAAGCATATACTCACATACACATGCATTTAGCACAAATTTACCTAATGAAGATAATGTAAACACATCCAAATCTTTGGGAAATTTAAAGATTTCATAGCCACAAACCTTGTACACTTGCTTAACCCTTCCTAAGCTTCCTTTTCCTTGCCCTTTCCTTTGGAAGCTTGCTCACCCTTTGAATTTCCTACATAGGCCGAAACTATACTTCAAAAATTCACCATGATTTTGTTTTCTTTCACTCAAAATAACTTCATAAATCAACTCTAGACATCCTAAAATATATCTAGACACCCTTAAATTAAATTTAGAACTTGAAATCCACTTACCCAAATTCAAGTCCTGCACTTGATCCCTCGTTTTTATCAACTTCTTTAGCTCCAATCAAGGGCTAGGGACCTTAAAGTGTAACTTGAGAGGTTGAACCTTATATAAAGTCTTAGAATTTGGCATGAAATTGAAGAAACAAAGAAGAAAAAGAAAAAGGAAGTGAGAAACTCACTTCGGCCAAAGGAAGAGGAACAACCCGAGAGAGATAAGGATTACAGCCACTCCCATTTGCCTATTAACTCCTATTTATGGTGGTCAAAGTGGGTTGGGCCTTGGTCCAACCATTGGTCCACCCACTCAAACCGAAAATATGATTTTAGGCCCGAAAATGCAATTTTCTGTGGTTTTCTCATTTCTAACTCCGAATCCTCCCAAATTTGATTCTATAATTCATAAGATATTAAAACTAGGCTGTAGCCAAAATTTCAGCCCAATCGGATTCCATTTTCGGTCCGGTCAGGAATTTTCGGTGTTCCCAAAAAAATTTATTTTTTTTGACCAAAAATTTCTAAATATTATTTTAAGCCAATCTGCAATTTTTGGTGATTTTTGGAGTTTATTTACTATTTTTAAAGGCTCGATCAAACATTTGGTCAAACTGGTTACTATACAAACTGAACCGCTACTTTTTCGTATTTTTGAATTTTGAAGACCTATTTGACCTCGATTTCCCTCCAAATTTTAACCCCGGACTCACTGTAACTAATATTTTTCGATAGTCAAATAAAATTATTTTCGCCTCCGGGGGTACTATTCACCCCGAGAGCACTATTCACTATCGAAAAATACTATTCACGGCTAACCCGGTAGTGGGGCCATTACAATTCTCCCCTACTAAAAAGAAATTTCATCCTCGAAATTTACCTGTATTGAAGAGCAGAGGGTATTGTTGCCTCACTGTGGCTTCTGGCTCCCACGTAGCTTCTTCCACGTTGTGGTGGTTCCAGAGCACTTTCACTAATGGAATCTGTTTATTCCTGAACTGTCAAATCTCTCTACCTAAAATCTTCACTGGCATTTCTTCATAAGTCATGTCCAGTTGTACTTGAATCTCTTCTGGAGTGATCACATGACTCGGATCAGATGTATACCTTCGGAGCATGAACAAGTGGAACACATCATGAATCTTCTCTAACTTTGATGGCAACTTCAATCGGTAAGCCATAGAACCCACTCGCTGAAGTATCTCATATGGGCCAATAAACCTTGGACTCAGCTTGCCCTTTTTACCGAATCTCAGAATTTTCCTGCAAGGAGATACCTTCAGAAATACCCTGTCTCAGACTTGAAATTCAATATCTTTTCTTTTCAAGTCTGCATATGATTTGTGGCGATCTGAAGCTTCCTTCAATTTATCTCTAATGACTCTCACCTTCTCTTCCGTATCACGAATCAGATAAGACCCTACCAATCTTCTCTCACTCAATTCTGTCCAGCACAAAGGAGTTCTACACTTTCTCCCGTATAGTGCTTCATAAGGCGCCATCTTAATACTGGACTGGTAGCTGTTGTTGTACGCAAACTCTGCCAAAGACAATTATCTCTCCCAACTGCTACAAAATCTAGCACACAGCATCGCAACATATCTTCAAGTACTTGAATCACCCGTTCTGACTGACCATCTGTCTGAGGGCGAAATGCTGTGCTGAAGTGGAGTCTCGAACCCAGAACTTCATGCAACTTCTTCCAGAACCGCAAAGTAAACTTGGGATCTCTATCATAAATGATGGATGAAGGCACTCCATGTAATCTCACTATCTCATCAATGTAGATCTCTGCCAATTTAGTCAAAGGAAAATCCATCCGCACTGGCAAGAAATGGGCAGACTTGGTGAGTCTATCAATGATTAGCCACACATCATCATGCTTCTTTTGAGTTACAGGAAATCCGGTAACGAAGTCCATGGTCACCCTATCCCATTTCCACTCAGGTATTGAGATTGGCTGAAGTAAACCAGATGGAACCTGGTGCTCTGCTTTAACTTGCTGATATATTAAACACTTGCCCACAAACTCAGTCACATCACGCTTCATGCCTGGCCACTAATAATAAGCTCTCAAATCTTGGTACATCTGGTTGCCGCCAAGATGCATCGCATAGCTACTGTGATGAGCCTCAGTAAGAATGCTTTTCTTCAGTTCTTCCTGATTTGGGACACAAAGCCGATTCTTGTAGTAAAGGCTACCATCATCACTCAGAGAATAATCTATATTGTCGCCATCATTAACCTTGCTCACTATGGCCACTAATTTATCATCTTGTTTCTGAGCCGCCTTTACTTGTTGTATGAAGTCAGGCTTCACTTGCATTTCAGCTACCAATGCTCCATCTTGAGCCAAATTCAAACTAACATTCATAGCCCGAAGCGCTACAAACACAATCATCGGTTATTTACACTTATTAACCATATGAACATAAACATTTAAACATTCAGATTACCTGACATAAACTTTCTACTAAGTGCATCGGCTACTACATTAGCTTAAGCGCACCGGCTACTACATTAGCTTTTCCTGGATGGTAGTCGATGAAGCAGTCGTAATCTTTAATCAACTCCAACCAGCGTCTTTGTCTCAAATTGAGCTCCTTCCGGGTAAGCAAATATTTCAAACTCTTGTGGTCAGTGTAGATGTAGCATTTCTCTCCGTACAGATAATGTCTCCACACCTTTAAGGCAAAAATAATGGCTGCCAACTCCAGATCATGAGTAGGATAATTCTTCTCATGAGTCTTGAGCTTTCGGGAGGCATAAGCAATCACCTTGCCTTCATGCATCAATACATAGCCTAAACCATTTCCAGAGGCGTCACTGTATACTACAAAGTCCTTGCCTGACTTTGTTTGAGTGAGAATAGGAGCTTCTGTCAAGATAAATTTAAGTCTCTCAAAGCACTCTTGGCATTTATCAGTCCATTCAAACTTGATGTGTTTTTTAAGCAATCGAGTCAATGGAATTGCAATAGTAGAGAAACCCTTCACAAACCGTTTATAGTACCCAGCTAAACCCAAGATACTCCTGACTTCTGTAACATTCTTAGGTGGCCTCCACTGCAGAATTGCCTCAATCTTCGTAGGGTCCACTTTTATGCCCTCAGCAGATACTACATGACCCATAAAGGACACTTCATCCAACCAGAAGTCACACTTTCTAAACTTGGCAAATAAGTGCTTATCTCTTAAAGTCTGTAAAATAATCCTCAAATGCTTGTCATGCTCCTCCGGTGTCTTTGAGTATACTAGGATATCATCAATGAAAACTACCTGTGATGCGCGCCGAACCCCGGGGCGCCCCGAACTGCCCGCTTTTAGGGCAATCGGGATGAGGTTCATTAAAACTTGTAACGAATTACAAGTACGTTTATATTGGGCAACAAGGAGGTTTCTTGGAGTCGCCACCCAATAGAACATTGGGAAGGGTCGTCTAGCCTCAGCGAGCCTAAGACGGCGCATACATATCCATTTTGGGTAAGCCAAGAGGATCTTGGAGGTGCCAGCCCAATAGAACATTAGGATAACCCTCTAACCTCGTGGAACCTAGGATTACACAGCGCACAAATATCCATTTTGGGCAAACCAGAGGGATCTTGGAGTCGCCACCCAATAGAATATTGGGAAGGGTCGTCTAACCTCCTGGAGCATAGGATTATGTTGATTAGGCCTTTTGGTGGGAAACAAGAGACATTTTGGAGATTTCATCCCAATGAAACACTGAGATGGACCTCTAACCTCATTGAGCCCAAGACCATAATGAGTTCGGGACTTCCCATTTATTTATACCTTGGTTAATTTTATAATCGAGTTTTGAATTTATCATTTCATCCCATTTCTCATTCATTTTAATGAAATTAATTAAAGCACATGTCAATCACATAGTGGAAGCAATAAATAAAAGCGTAAATAAAATAAAGCATATGTAAAAATATTACAACAAAACTAGGGGCGAAATACAACCATCATTGTAAATAAAATACAAATCATGCATAAATCGGGATATTCATTAATGATGAGTCACATGCATATTTATTATAAAACAATTTTGATGTGATGATTTTATTTTGGATAGAGAAAAGTGAGACATTGGTCCCATTTTTATTTAGGAAAATTTCTAAATTAATTAATAAAAATGCTTTGTGATTTTCTTTCTAGCGCGTAAAATAAACAAATTTATAGGAAAATTACATAGCAAAATAAATGGAAAAGCCAAATAAATAAAATATTACAAATAAAAAAAATAAATACTTAATCCCAAACGAGCCTTCTGGATCTCCCCATGTGCTCGCAAAAATTGCCCAAGAGGAAAATGAGATGTGAAATAATCATAAAACACAAATAAAATAATGTTAGTAATTGAATCAATTATAATCAATTAAATATAAAATAAATGACGAATTAAAATAAAATAAAATGAGATAAAATGAAATGATATCAAAATAACAAATGAATTAACATGTTTACAATTTAAAATAAATGAGAAAAATGTGTTATGAATAACAGATGGATTAAAAGATATAATTGGAATAAAATACAACATGTTAATTAATTAATATGTAAAAATATGAACATGATAATAATGAAAATAAATAAGTGAACAAAACATTAAATATATGATAATGACAATGGAAAAGAATAAAAAGTAATTAAATAAATGACATGGTTAATTGATGTATCACAATTAATATAAAACCTTTACATGGTAAAAAATATCAATTAAAATGAATTTATTAATTACATGTTAAAAATAATGAGAAATCAAAGCAAAATAAATTATTTACATGTTAGGAATTAAAAGAGATCAATATTCACACGAAAAAAATGTAATAATATATATACATAACAAAACAAATATAACAACAATAGAATAAATAAATAAATGAGAACAATAAATAAATTAATGAAAACAACAAAATATACATGAATGAGAATAAAATCATATATAAACAAATTAAATAAAACAAATGTAAACAATGAAATAAATAAATAACTGAAAATAATAAATTAAATATGAACAAAAAGAATAAGAAGAACAAGCCCGGAATGTTTACCTCCAGAGTTTCGGATTCGATGAAGGTAAAAAAGATGATTGATTTCCTTATTTTGGTTAGCAAGATTAGAATTGAGATATGAAAATGTTAGAATTTTATTCCAAGAAAAATAGGCTTGAAAAAAAATGAATAAAGAAAATTAACAATTCTTTAAGAACAAAGAATTAATTTCTTTTGTTTAAAAAAAAAAGAATTAATTTCTTTGCCTAAAGAATGATTTTTATTGATTAAAAAATGATTTTAAAAACAAACAATGATTTTGTTTATCAAAATAAAATATTTTTAGAAAATCAAATGAAAAAAATAGATTTTGATAACAAACACTTATTTTATTTGTATCAAAATTAATTTTCCATCAAAAAGAGATTCAAAAGAAAATCAATGAAAAAAGTTTAATTGAACACAAATAAAAAAGAAAAAAAAAAGAATTTTGAGAGCAAATAATTGTTATATTTGTCTCAAAATTGAATCAAACAACAAAACTCCTTCCAAATATATGTTTAGAAGAAATTATGTTGGAAAAAAATGAAAGATGAACTTTTCTCTTTAATTTTTGCTTGGCGAAAAATCTGGAATTTTTTTTCTTTTTCAAAGAAATTGAGAGGAAGAAGAAGAAGAGAAAAGATGAAAAAACCCTAGAAAAAAAATCCTCCTTTTAAGTTTTTTTCTTATTCTTTTTATATGAAGAAAATAGGAAAATAATATTAATTAAAGGGATAAAACTTAATAAAATCAGATATTAATAATTTTAAATTTTAAAAATTGAAAAAAAACCTGAAAATCCCTAAAAAAAAGTGATAAAAAATCGAAATTTGTGGAAAAAAATCGAAAAATTGAATTTTGGGGCGAAATTGCTCATTTGCGGCGGAACAGGTGCTACGGATGCCCGTCGGAGCGCCGATGGGCGTCCGTAGTGCGCTCGCCCAGCGTGTGCGCGACGCTGCACGTGAATGCGCGTGTCATCGCACGGAGAATCGCGCGTTGCGCGGGTGATGCTTGCTCGCGGTGCGCCGCGCGATGGCGCTCCGCGCTGCCGCAAGATGCCGCCGCGGCCGACACTTGAAATTTTTTTTTTTTAAATTTTTTTTTCTAATTTAACTAAAAATTTTGTAATTTCAAGCCCCCATTTTTCAAAACTTATTTTTAAAATATTCTTCTTTTTGTTTTGTCTTGTTTTGTTTGAGAATTTGCCTCTGTTGTTTTGGGTTTGAGAAGTTGTTTTTGTTCTTTTGGTTTGAGAGTTTGTATTCTTGTACATTTGCATTTGTTTGAGAATTTGTACATTTGAATTTGGCTTTGATACACTTACTATGTGATGTATGTGAGCGTATATCTTATGATAGGGAAACTTACCTGGTGGCTTCCGGCCCGGCATGCATGAGTCTAACAATGTTAGGCTGAACTCATCTCTTGAATCATCTTTAAACATGAGGTCTATTCGGACCCCTCATCTGAGCCATGTACATATACAAAACACTATGCATGTGTGTGGAATCATGTGTGTGCAAGATACATACATTTGAATCCGAATTGTGTGAGGTGTGTTAGCGTACATCTTATGACAGAGAAACTTACCTGTTTGCTCCCGGCATGGTGTGCATGAGAAAAGCTTATTCTTTTCCCTCTTGGGAGCAGGTCCTTGAGATTCTTCTTTCATGAGGACTTCATCTTAATTATTGTACAAATATGTGCAAGCATATATCTTATGATAGATAAACTTACCTTGTTGCTCCTGACATGGTGTGTATGAGTCGGCTTGCTCTCTTAAATGTCTTCTTAGGAGCGGGTCATTGAGATTCCATTCTCGTGAGGACTTTATCTTGATCCGTTTGTTCGGCATGGATGAGTGTCAATGTAGATCTAAAACTGTGCCTTGGCTCACTTTTGCATCTGATTTGCCTCCGACTAAAGTATGTGTGGACAGTTCGGCTTCTCAAAGGATCTTATTTTCTATAGATTTGTGTGATTCCGGATTGCCCTCAGCATGGTGTGTCCGGATAAGCTTGCTCTTCTGGGCATTCCACCTCTATACCTATTCACCTGATTTTATGCCGGATACAGTGGCCGACCATGTGGAGCTGAACCCATCCCTTGGATCATCCTTGCTCATGAGGTCTATTCGGACCTATCCTTTTGAGTCATGTGCACAGCAACATATACAAAAGATTGTGTGTGCGTATGGAACTATGTGTGGGAAATATATGCATAAAGCTATATACACGAAACACGAGCAAAGGATTAATATACAAGAATTGTGTGTGCATATCTATGTGTGTAAAAGACTAAATGCACGTGACATGCATGTGACATGCAAAAATGAATTGACCACCTCCCAGGTGGTTAAGGGATTCGTTGAGGGTGCTGCTCGGCTGCTCACATTGTCTGATGCTTCCAAGGATCTAGAAAAGCATTGTCTTTGCTTTACGAACTTTGTCCCATAATCTTTTCAAAGAGGACTGACTCGTGCGCATCTTTGCCCCCGGGTCAACGAGCATTTTGCCCCCTTGACTCTGAATCAAGCTCTGCCTAAAGGAAAGTCATTCGGAGTAATGTCGCCTTATCACTCCAGGCTTTAAAAGTCATTGTTTTAAAGGTAGTGCGTCCCTTGTGGATTTTCACACTAGCTTTTCTTAGCAACAAATGCGTCCCTTTAGGGATTTTCACATAACCCTATGCCTAATTTTTGCCTGGAATGGACCTAACCCACTCCAGTGGCTTTTATTCATTTTCATTTTTTTGAAGGACAGACTGCCTGTTCTTAGGTTTTCACCCTGCCCTTTGGCCTAACTTTTGCTTAGAGTGCCAATTACGGTTTTCATCTCTAACGGCCTCTTTTGTTTTTTTTTTTTTTAGACTTTCCCGCCTTTCAGGTACAGCCGTAAGAAAAGTTGAAGCTAATATCAAAGCCTCTTCCTAGGGTAAACAGCAGTTATTCTCTGAGACATTTTCTCCTTAGCATCGGTTGCATTCCATATATTGCTAGATCAAGTGAGGTAGCCAATGAGGATTCGGTTCTTGAAGGCCTCAAAAGGCTGCCTTTTACACTACCACCTATTGTGCTTGGTAATTCAGAGGGATTAACGATGCAATGAGACATTCCCTATTCTTTCGAGGCGGGGTCTTGTCTTCAGCCTTTGCTTCTCAGTATCATGATCTTTGGACTGAATTACCAGAGAAAACTACTATACCCTTTTTTGGGAATCATTCTGTAACTTCTACCAGTGCATATAGAGGATGGACACCTAGCCCCGCAGTTGATAATAGGACCTAGCCACTAAGGCACCCGACCGGTGAGAGCAATAGTAAGGTCTAGTTCAGATTTGCATGGATTTTAAGCAATATGTTCCTTTTTAGAATAGAACTAGGAAATAATATCAATGAATGAATTTAGTTTTATTTCATTTCACAACATTGTGCCCGTTTCAGTAAGATTTCAATATACATGATCACCATTTAACACTAATTCAAAAATGCTAAACTACATTCATTCACAGAGCCAAATCTTGATAGCATCAACTCCTGTTACCAATCAGCCCTCTCGGGTTTTCTTGATTGGATATTTTCTCTCATGCCTCTAATTTTTGCCCAGGATGTCTTTTTTTGATTTTCACCCTGACGAGGCGCCCAATTTTAGCAAGGCCGCCTTTTTTCGATTTTCGACCCGCGGGGCTTTTATTCTCTTCTTTTGATTTTATTGTCTTTAGCCATGGAACCTTTTGAGTTTATGAATATTGATCGGTTCTTTGAATTCGTTACCATCGCTATCTGACAAAATTACAGCTCCTTTTGATAACAGCTTCTTGAGGACGAATGGTCCTTCCCACGTTGGTCTGAACTTTCCTCTGATATCAGGCGCACCTGGTCTTATCTGCTTGAACACCAAATCCCCTTCCTTCAGGGGACGCTTCTTGACTTTTTTTCCAAAGGATATAGCGAGCTTCTTCTGATAGATCTGGTTATAGTAACAGGCTCTCAATCTGTTCTCATCCAACATGTTTAAGTGCTATAACCGTTGTTGTGCCCATTCAGCTTCTGGGATCTGAGCTTCCATGACCACTCTTAGTGACTTGAGTTCAACTTCAACTGACAATACCGCCTCCGTTCCATACACCAAACAGCACGGTGTGGCTCCTGTAGATATTCTAGTGGTCATTCTGTAACCCCAGAGTGCAAAAGGCAGCTTTTTCGCCCAATCTTTATAATTTTGAACCATCTTGGCTAGAATCCTCTTAATACTTTTGTTGGCGGCTTCTACTGCCCCATTAGCTTGAGGGCAGTATGGGGACAACTTGTGATGTTCAATACCATACTTATGGAACAATTTCTTCGTCTCGGTCATAAACTGGACCCCGTTGTCAAGTACCATGTGATGTGGGAGGCCGTACTTACATATCAAATTTTTCTCAATGAATTTCGCCATATCCCTAGCATCAACTTTTTTGAAAGACTCAGCTTCTACCCATTTGGTAAAATAATCAATGGCGACAATGATGTATCTATGTCCATTGGAAGCTGTAGGATGAATTTTCCCAATAATATCAATCCCCCAGGCTGCGAACGGCCGAGGCGATGTCAAAATATGTAATTATGAGACAGGCAAGTGCCTTAAATCTACGTACTGTTAGCACAACTGACACTGCTTTACATACTTTGAGCAGTCATTGTCCATGGAGAGCCAAAAGAACCCTTGCCTCATATTCTTCTTTGCCAATGTCAGCCCGTTCATATGGGCTCCGCATACGCCAGCATGAGTTTCTTCCATTACCCTCTTGGCCTCTTTCTCATCCAAACATCTCAACTGGATACCATCAGCCTGCCGTTTGTATAATATCCCATTTATGCAAATGAACTGGGTATACGATTTGGGAATCATTCTCTGATCTTTCTCAGTAGCTTCCTCTGGAAAAGTCGTATTTTCTAGATAGTTCATACTGTCGTAATACCACGGCTTCCCATCCGCTACTTCTGTTTCCATGACTGATTTAGATTTGAAGCTAGGTCTCTCAGAGCTAGAAATCAAAATCGGCCTCATAACTACCCCTTCTGGATTGTCCCATATTGACACTAAAGTGGCGAGCGCGTCGGCCAACTGATTTTCGTCCCTTGGAACGAAATGGAATGTACACACTTCAAACTGACTACTCAGGTCTCTCAAGTGCTTAATGTACGACATTAGCCTTTCTTCTTTAACAGCCCATTTGCCTCGAATTTGATTGATCACCAGGGATGAATCACCAAACACTTCCGCTTTCTTTGCGCCCAAGGCTATTAACGCTTCCGACCCAAAAGTAGATGCTTCATACTCGGCTTCATTATTGGTAGCTTTGAACCTCAGTTTCTTTGCCAAAGGGAGTTTCTCATTATTCGGGGTGGTCAGAATGACTCCTACTCCTGCCCCCTTATTATTCGCAGCCCCATCAAAGTACAGTTGCTATCCCTGAACTCCGATGGCTGTCACATCCTCATCTTGAAAGTTGAACTCGTATGAGTCTCCTTGAATTGGGTGTTCTGCTAGGAATTCTGCCACTGCGCACTTTGATAGTTTTTCGAGTAACGTACTCTATATCAAACTCTCGTAGCAGCAACAACCACCTACCCATTTTTCCAAGTAAGGATGGAGCCTCCTGCAAGTATCTCAAGGGATTCTGCATTGCTACCGCCTGTACCTTGTAGGAGTGAAAGTAGTGTCTCAACTTCTTAGAGGCCCAAATTACCGCAAGACAGATCCTTTATACTTCTGTATACTTAACCTCATAAGCCAGGAACTTCTTGCTAAGGTAGTAAACAACAAATTCCACTCCGAATTCATCTTCCTGGGCCATCATGGCACCTACCGAACTATCTTCTATTGCTAAATACAAAATCAGTGGTTTGATTGACTGCGGCGGTCTCAATATCGGTAGATTCAGCAAATATTCTCTGATAGTATCGAAAGCCTCCTGACAATTTTCATTCCATACTACTGGTTGGTCTTTTAAGAGTAGTTTGAAGATTGGCTCACAAATTGAAGTTAGTTTGGCAATGAATCTGCTGACATATTGCAATCTGCCCAAGAAGCTCCTTGCATCTTTTTCCTTATGAGGCACTGGCATTTCTCTGATGGCTTTAACCTTGTCTGGGTTGATCTCGATGCCCCTTTGGCTAACCACATATTCTAGCAGCTTCCCTGACATGACTCCAAAGATACACTTCTTAGGATTTAATCGCAGATTGTACTTATTTATCCTCTGGAAAAACTTTTTCAGGGCTTTGAAATGACCTTCTCTAGTGGCCGACTTAATCATCATGTCATCCATGTATACCTCCACTTCTTTATGGATCAAGTCGTTTAAGATTTTTGTCACCATCCTCTGATAAGTGGCTCCTGCATTTTTTAGGCCAAAAGACATTACCCGGTAAGCATACGTCCCCCATTCTGTGATGAAAGCCGTCTTAATTCGGTCAATTATTTTATTGAGAATTTGATTGTAGCCCACATAACCATCTCCAAAGCTATACATCTCGCAAGTAGCGGCGCTGTCTATCAACACATCTATATGGGGCAGCGAAAATTTATCTTTCGGACAAGCCTTATTCAAGTCCCGATAATCTACCTTGCCATTCTTTTTGGTTACAGGGACAACATTGGCCAACCAAGTTGGATACTGCACCTCAACTAGAAATTTGGCTTTGATTTGCTGGCAAATCTCCTCTTTTACTTTATTTGCCCATTCCGCCCTAAGCCTTCTCAATTTTTGTTTAACAAGTTTATGGTCTGGATATGTAGGAATAGCGTGCTCTGCGACTTCCCGATCAATTCCTAGTATATCTTTGTAGGTCCAGGCAAAGACCTTTTTGTAATTTTTAATATTCTCTCAAATTTTTCTCGCTCTTCAGGAGTTACGTCAGATGCCATCAAGATTTTCAAGGTTCCAAGAATAAATAGAGTAGCATCGATCGAGCTAATGTCAAATATAAATGGATTATGATTATGCATAATGAAATCGTTAAAAAAAATATCGCACAAGTGAAGGAAATTGTTTGATTTATTAATAACACTAGGAAACGTCACTAACATTATTAAAAAGTTCAGAACTAAGAAGGAAAGTCTAAACTATCATCTTCCTCTCTCCGCCGACGCAGGTGTTGTTGCCGACGGTCCATAATTAACTTTAGGGCCCATCATTCCTTCCTTCTTAGGCGCTTAGTCCATCTTATTCTTTCCCTCTCGCTTTTCTGGGTCAGAGATCTGCTTGGAGTCAATCAGATCTTGAATGGCATGTCTTAAGGCCTTGCAATAATTTGTGGTATGCCCGGTGTGCTGGTGGAAGGCACAATACTCATCCCCTTTATGTTCGGGCTGTCCCTGGCTTCTGGCGGGCCTAACTGGCAATGGCTGCAATATCCCCTCCTTCATTAGCCTCTTGAGGACCCAGGGCAAAGATCTGCCCAAATTAGAAAAATGCCTTTGCTTTACTTCTATGGTTGGTGCTTCTACAATCTCTTCCTTTTTTGGGCCTGGCATCAGCTTTTTAATGCGATCTTTCAAGGTACGACAGTAGTCCGTTCTATGCCCCGAATACTGGTGATACGCGCAGTACCAATATGCTCTATGTTTAGGGCATCCTTGACTTGGGGTAGGCCCGACCGGTAAGGGTTGTAACTTCCCTTTCTTGATGAGACGGGTGAAATGCCAAGATAATGGCCTACCCGAGATAGTGAGGTGGGGCTGAGTTGTTCTAGTGGCTGGGACTTCTGTAGCCTTAGTATTTGCCTTACTATTATCAAGGCCTCCTGAGCTTTCATCTTTTGGAGTACGCATGATTACAGGGTCTTCATCCTCTTCGGACACAATACCATGTTCTAAAGTAGGCCTCCTATTTCATCCTTGCTCAACCGGGGAATCAAGTGACCTCTTACCTCTAGTCTCAAAAGGAAAAGGAGGTACTGGAGCTGTCGCTGTATGAGCCTTCTCGATCGTGGCCGGCTTTCCTTGGTTGAGAGTTGTTGCCATAAGCTGAGCTTGCAAAACAAGTGCCATGGCATCCATCCTTTCTTTGACCATGGCCAGTATCTTTGTTTCAAGCTCCTCGAACCTTCTATCCAATTCCTGGGCAATTAGGGCACGAGTCTTTTCATTCTGTTGTGAAGGGCCAGTCATTTCTAATGCCTTTAGATGCTCTGGTAAGAATGCTAAAACTTTGTCAGCCCACGTGAACTCTGATCGCTCCTTAAACAACTATTGGGATCCCCTAACCACCCAAGCAAATGGTCTATAATGGCTGAAAATCAAGGACTTAGAATGATGTATGAATAATATGTAATGCATGATCGTGCTGTACAACAAATGGTATACAGTGACTGAAAGAGATTACAATGGTACATGTGAAACATTTGAAAAACTATACACAGGATAATATGTACATGTAATAATTATATACAAAGAATAAGATGTATACATAGGAAAAAAAATTATTTGTGCATGAATAACACGAATATGCAATGCATCATCCACAACCACATGCAAGCAGATAGATCCTTCCAACCTTATTGCCCCCACACACGAGGTCGTGCAGTCTTTGTCCTAGGTGGGCTTGGTCCATGGGTTAACCGGGAACCCGATGGATGCGCATGGTGCTCAGTGGAAAACCGGCATCATAACCTCTCTTAGCTAATGTGCATACGCATGGGTTTTGACCATCATGTATTTAGGCAGTCCGAATAAGTTTACATGGGCCAATCGGGGCATGAAAGCCTTTGATTAGGTGACCAAATCAAATTATCTGGGTTTGTCCAATCATAATGATCCACATAGCAAGCATAGTATTAAGGTTCATACCACTTAGGGTAAGTAACTATTTCCATTACATGAGCTTTGGTCAAGGCGATGTTACTTTAGGGCTACCCAAGCATGGTCCCTGTCGACGGGTCTAGCTCATCACGAGCGTAACGACCGATCGGGTCTCCATTTAATATACCATGATGGTATGAGGCTTAGGCTGGTGATTATCCTTAACACTTCCCTACATTGAGTGAACGTAGCGTCGTGCTTCGGGAACGCACCAGGGCTGATAGAGGGACCAAACTAGCATAGATCTCAGTCTCTAAAGCGATGCAATGCAATTTCGAAAAAGGATGAAATTTCTAAATTAAAACTCAATTGTAAATTTTAACCAAGGCACTTTCGAAGCGAAGTCTCGAGCATTGTCCCCAGTGGAGTCGCCACTGTGATGCGCGCAGAACCACGGGGTGCCCCAAATCGCCCGCTTTTAGGGCAATCCGGATGAGGTTCATTAAAACTTATAATGAATTACAAGTGCGTCTATATTGGGCAACAAGGAGGTTTCTTGGAGTCGCCACCCAATAGAACATTGGGAAGGGTCATCTAGCCTCAGCGAGCCTAAGACGGCGCATACATATCCATTTTGGGTAAGCCAAGAGGATCTTGGAGGTGCCAGCCCAATAGAACATTAGGATGACCCCTCTAACCTCGTGGAACCTAGGATTACACAGCGCATAAATATCCATTTTGGGCAAACCAGAGGGATCTTGGAGTCGCCACCCAATAGAACATTGGGAAGGGTCGTCTAAGCTCCTGGAGCCTAGGATTATGTTGATTAGGCCTTTTGGTGGGAAACAAGAGATAGTTTGGAGATTCCATCCCAATGAAACACTGAGATGGACCTCTAACCTCATTGAGCCCAAGACCAGAGTGAGTTCGGGACTTCCCATTTATTCATACCTTAGTTAATTTTATAATCGAGTTTTGAATTTATCATTTCATCCCATTTTTCATTCATTTTAATGCAATTAATTAAAGCGCATGTCAATCACGTAGTGGAAGCAATAAATAAAAGCGTAAAAAAAATAAAGCATATGTAAAAATATTACAACAAAACTAGGGGAGGAATACAACCATCATTGTAAATAAAATACAAATCATGCATAAATCAGGATATTCATTAATGATGAGACGCATGCATATTTATTATAAAACAATTTTGATGTGATGATTTTATTTTGGATAGAGAAAATTGAGACATTGGTCCCATTTTTATTTAGGAAAATTTCTAAATTAATTAATAAAAATGCTTTGTGATTTTCTTTCTAGCGCCTAAAATAAACAAATTTATAGGAAAATTACATAGCAAAATAAATGGAAAAGCCAAATAAATAAAATATTACAAATAAAAAAAATAAATACTTAATCCCAAACGAGCCTTCTAGATCTCCCCGTGTGCTCGCAAAAATTGTCCAAGAGGAAAATGAGATGTGAAATAATCATAAAACACAAATAAAAAAATGTTAGTAATTGAATCAATTAAAATCAATTAAATATAAAATAAATGACGAATTAAAATAAAATAAAATGAGATAAAATGAAATGATATCAAAATAACAAATGAATTAACATGTTTATAATTTAAAATAAATGAGAAAATTGTGTTATGAATAACAAATGGATTAAAAGATGTAATTGGAATAAAATACAACATGTTAATTAATTAATATGTAAAAATATGAACATGATAATACTGAAAATAAATAAGTGAACAAAACATTAAATATATGATAATGACAATGGAAAAGAATAAAAATTGATTAAATAAATAACATAGTTAATTGATGTATCCCAATTAATATAAAACCTTTACATGGTAAAAAATATCAATTAAAATGAATTTATTAATTACATGTTAAAATAATGAGAAATCAAAGCAAAATAAATTATTTACATGTTAGGAATTAAAAGAGATCAATATTCACATGAATAAAAATGTAATAATATATATACATAACAAAACAAATATAACAGTAATAGAATAAATAAATAAATGAGAACAATAAATAAATTAATGAAAACAACAAAATATACATGAATGAGAATAAAATCATATATAAACAAATTAAATAAAACAAATGTAAACAATGAAATAAATAAATAACTGAAAATAATAAATTAAATATGAATAAATTAAATATGAACAAAAAAAAAAAGAAGAACCAGCCCGGAATGTTTACCCTCAGAGTTTCGGATTCGATGAAGGTAAAAAGGATGATTGATTTCCTTATTTTGGTTTGCAAGATTAGAATTGAGATATAAAAATGTTGGAATTTTATTCCAAGAAAAATAGGCTTGAAAAAAAATGAAGAAAGAAAATCAACAATTTTTTAAGAACAAAGAATTAATTTCTTTGCCTAAAAAATGATTTTTATTGAATAAAAAATGATTTTAAAAACAAATAATGATTTTGTTTATCAAAATAAAATATTTTTAGAAAATCAAATGAAAAAATTAGATTTTGATAACAAACACTTATTTTGTTTGTATCAAAATTAATTTTCCATCAAAAAGAGATTCAAAAGAAAATCAATGAAAAAAGTTTAATTGAACACAAAAAAATAAGAAAAAAAAAGGAATTTTGAGAGCAAATAATTATTGTATTTGTCTCAAAATTGAATCAAACAACAAAACTTCTTCCAAATATATGTTTAGAAGAAATTATGTCTGAAAAAAAATGAAAGATGAACTTTTCTCTTTTAATTTTTGCTTGGGGAAGAATTTGGAATTTTTTTTCTTTTTCAAAGAAATTGAGAGGAAGAAGAAGAAGAGAAAAGTTGAAAAAATCCTAGAAAAAAAATCCTCCTTTTAGGTTTTCTTCTTATTCTTTTTATATGAAGAAAATAGGAAAATAATATTAATTAAAGGGATAAAACTTAATAAAATCAGATATTAATAATTTTAAAATTTAAAAATTGAAAAAAACCTGAAAATCCCTAAAAAAAGTGATAAAAAATCGATTTTAAAAAATGGTGGAACAGGTGCTACGGACGCCTGTCGGACCGCCCGACGAGCGTCCGTAGCGCGCAAGGCGCGCGCGCAACGCTTGCACGCGGAGCACCTCGCGATGGCGCTCCGCGCACTGCCGCAAGGCGCCGCCGTGGCCGACTCTCGAAATTTTATTTTTTATTTTTTTAAAATTTTTTTTATTTTCTAATTTAACTAAAAATATTGTAATTTCAAGCCCCCATTGTTCAAAACTAAATTTTAAAATATTTTTTTATTATTTTTTTACTTTTTTCACTCCAAAATGCAAATTTGAAAAGAAAATCATCACTTTTAACATTTTTTTGCCTGTGAAAAGGCGTCTTATCATCATTGGGTAACTCTGATCTGGGCTGCCTTAGGACCCGGTGTCTACAGTACCACAAACTGGTCCAGGTAAGGATGGAAGATTATATTCATTAAGTCCATAAAGGCCGCTGGTGTATTTGTAAGCCCAAATGGCATGACCAGGAACTCATAATGGCCATATCTAGTGTGGAAGGCAGTCTTAGATATATCTGCTTCTTTCACTGGTAACTGATGATACCCCGATCTCAAGTCAATCTTTGAAAATATACCTGACCCAATCTCAAGTCAATCTTTGAAAATATGACGCTTCGTGCGCATTGCGAGGGGATAGCATACTCCAAGTCATGAAAGACAGCACGACTCGGAGAAGGACGCATTGCTGTGCACGAGACGTACACAACTGCACGAGTCATGCACAATGAGCACGAGTCGTGCTCCTGTGCACGAGTCGTGCACGAGAGTACGAATCGTGTATTTTCCCCGTTTCCACACTGCACATGGCTTCTGTCATGAGCACGACTTCTTGTCACGATTGCGACAGTAAGCTCTTTCCCCGTCCTGTTCTGCTTCTGAAAAATGCTTTCTTCTTGACTTCCAGTGCATGTTTTCTCCCTAGTGCATAGTTTATGCTTGCTTGTTCCTCCTTTATATTATAATTAGAGTTCTGTATTGATAATTATTGACATGATAGTGTTTTGAGTTGTGTTCCTGGTAGTGTCAAGTATTGAGTTCTGAGTGAGTGAGTCGGGCCTGAAGCGTTATAGTAGTGGATAGAATAGCATAATTATAAAGGGTTAGAGGTGGCTGCTACGGTGACCTTAGTTGTGTCTATTTGACGAATACCTTGAGTATTCAACACTATTTAGTTAGTTCTCTAGAGTTTATACAGTATTGACAGTGCCCGTATCCACCAGTATTAAGAATTTAGGCTAATGTATATTCTGTAGTGTACAAGAGGTGAAGTATAGACTGGTATATGTATATGAACATAGGATGACATGTTATCAATATCGTTTGCAATATTTGGATTTTTCGTACATGAATGGGTTAAAGCATGATGTTATTGCTTACAAGATTGTGTATATGATTATTTGTATATGACATGACTATCGATATGCCTCTTATATATCTGTGACTTCGATCGAAGTCTATTGCTTCTGTTTATCCCCACTAAGCGTTATCGCTTAGCACGGGTGTTTTTCCCATGTAGGTTTACAGGATGGGATTAGAAAGTTTGCATCTGTAGGTCTTGGCCACTAGGAGTTTGATGAAGAACTTTTTGTATAAGATAGGGTTTCTTATGTTTTGATCAACATCATTATGTATATAGAAAGTGCAGTATCGAAGTGTAAATGTTAACTGTTTTGCACCTGTACCGAAGATGATTATGTTTTAAGTATAAATCTTTTGTAATATGTACAGATTATATATATTTTATAAGAGTATTTTGTTTTGGCCCAAGTTGTTTTAATAATTTATTGTTATAGCTTCCGCTTTCGAGTTGAGTTTGTATGTGTATGTGTATGTATGCTTAGTGTGTTTCCGCGTAGCGACTCGATATTCCTTCCAGGGGGTATTGGGGTGTTACGTTCTACATTACTGCATGTTGTGCTCGATAGTTTGGAGGGATTCAAGATGTAGTGAGGCATCCCCTATCTTTCTAAGGTGGCACCTAATCTTCGGCCTTCACCTCCAGGTACCATAGCCTCTAGACACAGCTACCTGTAAAGACTGTTACAGCACAGATTGGAGATTGTACCTTTGCTTCTTACAAGGGCCCACAAGAGGTGGGTGCTTAGTCCTGCAGTTGATAACAGGACCCATCGACTCAGGCATCTAGCTGGCAAGAGAAGCAGCAAAGCGTAGCTATTAGATTCATGCATTTAATGAAGAATAATGTTTCCCTTTTTATAAAAGAACTAGAAAATAATGAACACATGAGTTGAATTCGCTTTGTTTTATGTATTTGCAAAGATTGCGTACAATTTAGTATGATTTCTCTATATATGATCATTATCTAACATCGATTCAAAATACAAAACTACATTTAATCTCATAGTAGATCTTGTAAGCATAAAACTCCTATCTCCAATTAGCCTTCTCGGGTTTTCTTGATTGGACATTTTCTCTCGAGCCTCTAATTTTTGCTCAGGGTGCCTTTTTTTGATTTTCACCCTGACGAGACACCTATTTTTAGCAAGACCTCCTTCTTTCGATTTTCAACCCGCGGGGCTTCTATTCTCTTCTTTTGATTTTTAGTCTTTAGCCATAGAACCTCTTGAGTCTGTCGACGTTGACTGGTTCCGTGAATTCGTTCCCATCACTATTCATTAGAATCGCTACTCCCTTGGATAATAGCTTCTTAAGAACAAATGGACCTTCCCATGTTGGCCCGAATTTATCTCATATGTCCGAAACACCTAATCACATTTGCTTGAAGACTAAATCTCCCTCTTTTAGCGGTTGCCTTCTGACTTTCTTCTCGAATGACCTAGCAAGCCTTTTTCTAATAGACTTGGTTGTGATAGTAAGCTCACAACCCGTTCTCATCTAACATATTCAGCCGCTGCAATCATTGCTGTACCCAATTATTTTCTAAAATTTGGGCTTCCATGACTACCCTGAAAGACTTGAGATCCACTTCAACCAGCAGTACTGCTTCCATCCCATATGCCAAGGGATAAGACGTGGCTCCTGTAGAGGTTTTGATGGTGGTTCTTTAGCCCCAAAGTGCAAAAGGTAACTTCTCTACCAAATCCTTGTAGTTCTGAACCATCTTAGCTAACATCTTCTCGACATTCTTGTTAGCAGTCTCTATGGCCCCATTGCCTTGAGGGTGATACGAAGAGGACTTATGATGCTCAAATCCATACTTCTAGAGTAGTACCCCATTATCAAACACGAATTGGCCCCCGTTATTAGACACAACATGATGTGGGAGACCATTTTAAATTCTTCTTAATGAACTTGGCCATATCGACATATCAATTTCTTCCTTCCCCTTTTTTTTATTTTGTTTTGTTTTTTTGTTCTTTTTTTTGACAAGCTTTGTTCCAATCCTGATTCTCCATGCATACGCACACTTTTCCATTCTTCTTAGCTGCTGGGACGACGTTGACCAACCAAGTTAGGTGTTGTACTTCGATTTATGTATCTCTTCTTTAACCTTTTCTGCCCATTTTGGCCTGAGTCTTCTGAGCTTTTGCTTGACTGGTCCATGATCGACGTACATCAGGATAGTGTGTTTTGCGATTTCACGATCATCTCCTAGCATGTCTTCATAGGTCCAGGCAAAGACTTTTGCATATATTATTTTTATTCTCTCAAATTTTACCCTCTTTTTAGGAGTTACATTGCATGCTACCAAGATTTTCTTTGGGTTCTCCAAAGTTTTGAGATTAAATGGAGTGGCATCAATTGAATCAATGTCAAATATGAATGAATCATGATCATGATTATGCATAGTGAAATCATTAGAGACATCACACAAGTAAGCAAAAATTGTTCATCTTATTAATGCAACCATAATAAAAAAATGTCATTATTAAAATAGTTCAAAAATAAAAAGAACATCTAAGTAGCTAACATCTTCCTCTGCTGCAGACACAAATTGCTTGAAAATCTTCTAACACCTCAAGCTCCCCATCTCTGGACAGCGCCCCCAAGATCAGTGATAATTGTTCTATCTCTTTCTCTTCTTCCTTGGATCTGGAATCTGATCGGTGTCAACCCATTTCTGTATGCACTCCCTCAGAGTGTGGCAATAATCTATTTTATGCCCTGTGTGCTGATGATATGCACAATACCAAACGTTCTATGTCCTAGCATTCCTTAGCTCGTGGCTGGCCTTTACGGCAGTGGTTCCAATTTCCCTTCTTTGGTGAAACGATCAAGATACAAAGATAATGGTTTACTTGAGTTGGAATCGCAATGCACAACTGTCTCGGTGACCAATGCTTCAACCCTCTCATCACCATCATTCTCATTATTATTGCTAGAGCCCCCTTTAAGCTTTACACCGCCATAACCATAGTTGGCGATAATTGCCTTCTTTGCTTAATGCTCTCCTTCTGCCTCAATGGCAATATCTTTAAGAGATTCCCAATCTTTTAATCCCTTCAACTTGAGTGCCTCCTTCAAATATGGGCTAGAATTTATGATAAACAGCCTGATTTGATCTACAGCATCGGGCTTTCGCTTCATTTCCATGACCCTATATCACCACTTAGTGAGGTACTCATGAAAACACTCTTCTGGCTTTTGACATTGCAGTTCTAAGTCTTTTAGGGTGACCTCAATTCTGGTGTTGCAATCCTATTGCTTAAGTTACTCTTCAGTTAACAAGTCTCAATTCTCTTTCGACCTTCTGTCGAACCCGTGGTACCAGTCAATTGCCACCCCTATAAGACTCAGGAAGAAGTATTCTATCTTCTGCTTCCTAGTTAGGTTGTCCCCTTCATCACCAGGGAATACTGCTTGATGTGTACTGTAGTGTAACACCCCCTACCCATAAGTAGGCGAACCCATCCTGATAGGAATGAGATGCCGTAGGAGCAAGGGTGTCACACCAAATGGATCGATACGAAGCATACATTCATACATTAAAAACATACGGAAATTTAAAACTTTTGAGAAACATCAACTTGATCATGCATTAATATAACAACATTCCTTACAATAATGTTCTGATCAAACTGATATTACAAAATAATTACATATCCCAAAATATACAGAGCGGAAGCTTACAAAATTACTGATACATTGAGAGCTCTATTACAAAAAGAATCGTCAATCTAATACAAAAGTAGTCCTAACACTAAACCCTTCTGTGTTGGCTTGACTGGCGGTGACTCTCCCAAAGCAAAACGCCTTCCGCACCTGCACAAATAAACCGTGCAAAGCGATAAACGCTTAGTGGAATAAAGAAGAAGAATTCTTGGAAATACCTTTGGTATTTTTAGCTTTTTTTTAAAAAAAAACCTTCTCGACAAATTTTTCTAACCACCTTTTGACAAATTTTCCAACCTTGAAAATGAAACTTAGCCCCCTATCATAGACTAAGGAAAAAGATTCAAATCTTTTTAGAATTTAAATTTGAATTTTAAAAAGATTTACAAAACCAAATTAAAACCGCCAGATTTTGGAAGATATTTGGAAATTAAATCAAATATTTGGTGATATTTGGGAAATATTTTGGAAACCAAACCAAATCTCTCAAATCAAATAAAATATTTGAAAAATATCTTGAAATCCCATGAAATCTGCCTAGAAAATCCTCACCAACCGCCGCAGATCGTTAACCGAGGAGCGCCGCTCAGTGTACCGATGGCCGTCGGTGGGCAGCCTCTGTCATTTTGAGCGATGGACAGTTACATGAGGGATGGGCATCGCTCGTGTGAGGTGTGGGCCATCCCTCGCGAGCGACGGGCCTCGCTATTACGAGGGATGGGAGTCCCAAGTGTGAGAGACAGGCATCGCTCGCTCGAGGGATGGGCGTCCCTCAAGCACGAGGCACGGGCATCCCTCGAGTGATGGCCATCTCTCGGAGCTAGCGATGGGTCATCCCTTAACCGACAGGATACCCGTCGGTCAACCCCAAAACCAGATTTTCAACTAAAAAGCTCTTTTCGATGCACAGCAACCTCCCATCACCGAAAATCCTTAATCCTTGTGAATTCAAAGGGCAAAAATCTACAACCTTCGTCCATTTGCCCAAAAATGGGTGTTGATATCTTAATCAGGTAACTCTGATCTGGACTGTCTCAGGACCCGGTTCCTACAATATGCACATAAATGGATAATATGAAAAAAATTATTATGTAAATAAATGATATTATTCATTTATCACGCATGATAAAATAATTTGATTAATTTGTTCATGACATGGAAATTGAAAAGAATGGTACCCATTTGAATTTAATTATGATTAAAGTGAATTTATAAAAATAAATTAGTCGTTTGCTTGTATCCGGGTTGTATATAGATAAGCACGCCTATAGGACTTTAAATGTTGCAGCCTACTGTTCTATTCTGTTGGCCACATTTGGGTGATTACTTCGGCTCCATTTGGGTCTTCTGTTGGCCCCGTTTGAGTCACCTCTGTCACATAAATATAAATAAGTAATTAAAATGAATTTTTACCTACGGGTACCTATTGTTCTATTTTCTCGTTATCCAGTACCTTAGGCATTGTAGGCCCTTTGAATGATTGGTATATGTACTAAATGAACTATAAAGATCGCAAGCTCCTAAAAATTTATGATGTGTTTATTCAGTATTATGTATTATGATGTTTAATTTAGTTATGCAATATTCATATGTGTTTGTTTATCATATGTGTGTGCATGCATCGACGATAGCTGTGAGTGGTCGTCCATGTCATACTAATTCCCCACAAAGCTTTATGCTTAGCATGGGTGTTTCATCCGTGTAGGTACTGAAGTAGGAGATAGCGTCAAGGACATCTCATAATCTTCAAGGCCAACACATTATTGTTAGAGCTTCCTTATGTAGCTTTTATGTTTTGGTACTACTTTGTAAATAAAATCTTTTTGTAATAATTATGTATTAATTAGTGTATGCCCGTTTGTATGTAACTTAAAATAGTTTTGTATTGTGAATTATTATGGACTTTAGTAATAGTAACTTGAAATGGTACATCCATATAGAGAGAAAAATTTTATAATCCTAATTTTGATAAATGCTTAGTCATAATTAGTATTACTAAATTTTGTAGCAAATTGTTAACACTCTTCACCCTGCTTAGTAAGCTACAGTGACAAATGTGGTTTACTACGTACGGGTAGGGGTGTTACATTTATTTGATAGTGGCCTACTTGTAACACCCCCTACCCATACGTAGGCGAACCCATCCGGATAGGAGTGAGATGCCGTAGAAGCAGGGTGTCACACGGAAAGAACGATGCAAAGCAAACATTCATTCACAATAAACGTACGGAAACATAGCGGAAATTAAAACTTTAGAGAAGCAACAACTGATCATAGATTAATATAATAAAATCATTACAATAATGTTCTGATCAACTACCAATAAAATAATTACATATCCAATATAAACAAGAGCGGAAGCTTACAAAATTATAGATACAATGAGAGTTCTATTACAAAAAGAATCATTATAACGATTACAAAAATAGCCCTAACACTAATCCCTTCTGTGTTGGCTCGACTGGCGGCGACTCTCCCAAAGCAAAACGTCTTCCGCATCTGCACGGATAAAAACCGTGCTAAGCGATAACGCTTAGTGGGGAACACACAACAAAAGAGTATACGGCCATTCACAATTGTCGTGAAAACATAACACATACGATATGACATATGCGGATAACCATGTCAGATATATAATCATGCTTACATAATACAGACATACATTCAAAAGTTTATATCCACATTCATATACTTGTTAACTGATAGCTCATACGTATCATCATACTCATTCGGATACCATAATCTTATAATAATTTCAAAGCCGAACAAAAGAAATAAAGCACCTGCTGACTCACAATAGTAGATAACGAGTATACAGACAGTACCTTAGGGGTACGAATCGAATACAGACAGTACCTTACGGGTACGAATCGAGAAACCATTTTATTTTATCACATTCAAAACAAGTTTTCAGAGGGACCTTAAACAAGATCCAAAATTCATAAGGGTTCGCGAGGAACTAGACGGGGACTTGATCGGGGTCCAAACGGAACTGAGGCTGCAGAACTATCCACTGGACTGACTCTCGCAGGTCATGCGTAATCCAATTCAGGTTCCAAATCATAACATATCATTCATCATAAAAGATTCATAAACTGGCACATGCAAACAAGCATATTACAAAGCATACAGATGTAAGAGTTCATGAAGAAACCATTTGAAATTCATTTTAGAAGAAAAGACAAAGCCGGAAAAACAGGGCAAGGAGAGGTCATTGTCGCGCTCGCGACAGAGATGAACTTGCCCAGGTCACGACCACGGCGTTCGTCGCTATCTCGCGGGGCATCAAATACAACTTGATGTCGCGCTCGCAACAGTGAGCTGCCAGCCCGATCTTTTGCGGTCGCGCTCAAGAGCGCGCTCGAGACAGAGAATCGCCCAAAATAGCTCGGCACGCGACAGGTGTCGCGCTCGCCACAGAGGCTCCGCTGCACGGCTCGGCGGCCAGGCACGCCGCTCGGCAGAGGGCTCGGACACGTGCAAGGGCTGCTATCACCGGGCTCTGTCACGAGGTCGCGACAATGTCGCACTCGCGACTGGGTCGTGATTTCCAGCCCTTACACGAGAAATTTACTAAAAATCCCATTTTCTCAACACCTAATCACACACACTCAATTCAAACATCCACTTACCTCAATTCCAGCAACCAAACCATCATTACTAACATATAATACAACATTTATGCCAAGAATTCCAATTAAATCATGCCAATAACACATCAAACTTACACAATTTAAATATCAGCACTATTTATCATCCATCTCAATCAAGAACACAATTGAGCTCATTAAGCCACATTCAAGCCTTCTTAGCACATCTAAATCAAAACCCATAACATTAAAACTACTATGAATATCAAGAACCCACAAATTTCCAGAAATTTATCCAAAGAGCAAAAATCACAAAAATGCAAAAATCACAAAAATTTCCAAACCTGAATCTTCTAAGCTCCAAATCACTTGGTGCCACTAATACCAGCCTTCTCCTTGCCTTTCGGATCACGAGGAGGCTCCACTAACACCCAAAACACAAACACAAAACCCAAACAAAGACAAACCAAACATCAAACTCTAGATCAAAACCTAAACCAAAAAAAAATAAGAAGAAGAAGATGAAGAACAAGATGAAGGAGATAAAGGAAGTGCAAAAAACTTACCCAAAAGAAGACCAAAAGATGATCAATTCCCACCACACCAACTTGGATCCAAGCTAGGGTTCCTTTGAGAAGAGTAAAGGAAGAAAAAGAGTGAGAGAGAAGAGGAGAAAGAGATGGAAAATTTTGCTTTTCCAATTCTCTTTCTTCTTTCTATTCATCTTTTCCTAACCCTAGCCATGTGTCCTCATCCTAGTCGTGGATCTTGATCACTCACACCCAACAAGCACACATCAACCATACACAAGACTCTCCCAACTTATAACACCCTACAAATGTATGCTCATGTACACACTAATGCAACCCAACTTACTCACTTACATCCTACAACCATGTGAGCAAACACACCCAATTACAACCCAACTAATTCACACCCTAGTACCGTACGTGCACCCACATACAAGCAAAACCTGTAAACATGCATTATATCCAAAATACCCTTAACACATGCCAAAACACACTCAATGCATATGCAAAAACATGGCTCGAACTTCTAGGGGGCAGATGGGGTGTGATAACTCTCCCCTACTAATAAGAATTTCGTCCTTGAAATTCTCACCTAAACTGAACAAATGCAGATACTGAGCTCTCATGGACGCCTCTAGTTCCCAAGTAGCTTCTTTGACTCCGTGGTGATTCCATAACACTTTGACCAATAGGACTTGCTTACTCCTCAACTGTCTCACTTCCTGAGCTAGGATGGCTTTCAGTTCCTCATTATAAGAAAAGTCTGGCTACACTTGAACATCCTGAACTGACAGAACATGCGAAGGATCCGATCTGTACCGATGAAGCATTGAAACATGAAAAACATCATGCAACCTTGCGAATTCTATCAGTAACGCCAACTTATAGGCTACCGGACCAACCTTAGCTAACACCTCATACGGTCCAATAAATCGAGGACTAAGCTTACCCTTCTTACCAAACCGAAGCACTTTTCTCCAAGGAGAAACTTTAAGAAAAACTTTGTCCCCGACCTCAAATTGAACATCCTTTCTCTTCAGGTTAGCATAAGACTTCTGCCGATCCTTAGCCGCTTTCAGATTCTGCTGCACAACTCTGATCTTTTCCTCTGTATCCCTAACCAATTCTGGCCCAATAACTGAACGCTCGGATAGCTCGGTCCAACAAACTGGAGTCCTACACTGCCAACCATACAAAGCCTCATACGATGACATACCAATGCTCGACTGATAGCTGTTGATGTAGGCAAACTCCATAAGCTGCACATATCTGTCCCAACCACCCAGAAAATCCAATGCACAAGCCCACAACATATCTTCTAAGATCTGAATCACCCTCTCTGACTGACCATCTGTCTGCGGATGAAATGCTGTACTGAAGTTCAACTTGGTACCCAAACCCCTTTGCAATTCTTTCCAAAACATCAAAGTAAACCTTGGGTCCTGATCTGGCACTATGGACAACGGCACTCCATGAAATCTGACTATCTCCTTCACATAGATGCTGGATAACTTATCCATCGGATGGTCCACTCTAACTAGCAGAAAATGAGCTGACTTCGTAAGTCGATCCACTATCACCCAAACTGAGTCATGCTTCTTCTGAGTCAAAGGCAAGCCAGATACAAAGTCCATGGCGATATCATCCCACTTCCACTCGGGAACTGATAAAGGTGTGAGCAATCCCGAAGAAACTTGATGCTCAGCCTTTACCTGCTGACATGTCAAGCACTTAGACACAAAGTCCACAATGTCCCTCTTCATACCGGATCACCAAAAGAACTGCTTCATATCCCGATACATCTTGTCACCACCGGGATGCATAGTGAAAACCGAAGTGTGTGCCTCACTCAAAAGTTATTTCCTTAACTCCTCAATCTCAGGTACACACAAACGATTTCTATACATCAGCACACCATCCAAAACTAAGAACTCTGACTGCTTACCAGAACTAACCCTCGCATAACCCCGCTGTAATTTTTCATCATTCTTCTGAGCATCCACAATCCTCTGTCTCAAAGTAGGCTTCACTCTCAGCTGAGCAACCAAGGCCCCATCCGAATCAAACCTCCTTAAACCGCCTCAAGAACAAAGCAGAAACTGATTTCTGACTCAAGGCATCCGCGACCACATTGGCCTTGCTCGGGTGGTAATCCAATTTGCAATCGTAGTCCTTGAATAACTCTAGCCAACGGCGCTACCTCATGTTCAACTCCTTCTGCGTGAGGAGATACTTCAAGCTCTTATGGTCCGTAAAGATCCTACACTTCTCCCCATACAGATAATGCCGCCAAATCTTCAAAGCAAAGATCACAGCCGCCAACTCTAAATCGTGCATCGGATAATTCCTCTCATGTGGCTTTAACTGACGAGAAGCATAAGCCACAACCTTTCCCTCTTGCATCAAAACACAACCAAGACCGACACCCGAAGCGTTACTATACATTACAAAGTCCTTACCCGAGATGGGTTGAGTAAGTACAGGAGCTTCCACTAGTAACCTCTTCAACTTCTCAAAACAAAGCTGGCACTTATCCGACCACTCAAATCTGACCCCTTTCCTTAACAATCGCGTCATCGGAGCAGCTATCACTGAGAAACCCTTCACAAACCGACGATAGTAACTTGCCAAACCAAGAAAACTCCTCACTTCTGGAACATTCCTAGGCGCTTTCCAATCAACAATCGCTTCAATCTTAGACAGATCAACTTGAATACCCTTAGCCGAAATAACATGTCCCAAGAATGACACTTTCCGAAGCCAAAAATCACACTTACTAAGCTTGGCAAATAACTGATGCTCCCTCAGAACTTGCAAAAGCAATCGGAGATGCTCCTCATGCTCACTCTCATCCTTGGAATACACCAAGATATCATCTATGAACACTACTACAAATCGATCAAGATATGGCCTGAACTCTCGGTTCATCAAATCCATGAATGCCACAGGTGCATTGGTTAAACCAAACGGCATCACTATAAACTCATAGTGGCCATACCTAGTCCGAAATGCAGTCTTAACCACATCCGCATCCTGAACTCGCAACTGATAATATCCCAACCGAAGCTCAATCTTTGAAAAAACACTCGCACCTCTAAGCTGATCAATAAATCCTCTACTCTAGGCAACGGATACTTGTTCTTAACTGTGACCTTATAGATTTGCCTATAGTCGATACACATCCTCATAGAACCATCCTTCTTCTTAACAAACAAAACTGGAGCTCCCCATGGAGATATGCTGGGTCGAATAAACCCCTTATCCAATAGCTCTTATAACTGAGTTTTGAGTTCTCTCAACTCTACAGGAGCCATCCGATAAGGTGCTTTCGAAATAGGCAAAGTACCCAGCACTATCTCTATGGATAACTCCAACTCTCTCTCTTGAGGCAAACCAGGCAACTTGCTTGGAAAGACATCTCTAAACTCGCGCACAACAGGGATATCCTCAATCCTAACTTGATCCTGCTTGGAATCCAACACCACAGCTAGAAAAGCCTCACAACCCTTCCTAATGAACCTCTTAGCTTGCATTGCGAAAATCACATTATTTAAGGAACTAGCACCCAAACCTTTAACAAACACAGAAGACCGATCTCTATCCCAAAGAACAACTGTCTTCCTATGAAAATCAACCACTGCCCGATGCTTACTCAACCAATCCATGCCCAGAATCAAGTCAAACTCTTTGAAGGGCAACTCAATCAAATCCGCTGGAAACACAACTCCCTCAACTAATAGGGGACAATTCCTATGCATTCTACTCATATTGACACTATGCCCTAAAGGACTGGTCACACAAATCTCATAGTCTAACTGATCTACCTCATGCAACTTATCAAATAAATTATCTGTGCACAAATATGAGTGTGTGGAACTAGGGTCAATTAGAGCATACAATTCAATGTCATGGAGTAGAAACTTACCGGCTATCACATCTGGCACATCCTGCTCCTCCCGAGCTCTCACAGTAAATGCTCTAGCTGGAACAGGTAGCGGACGCTCAACTAACTCAGATGCAGCTCCTTCTCTAGGTCGACCGCCTCGACGTCTTCTATGGCCTCTACCACGACTAGCTTGCATGGCATTCGAACCAACTCTGCTGGTCTCTCTTTGAGCACCCGAATCCTCATTCAACCTCGGACAGTTGGCCAAAAAGTGTTCAGTGCTCCCACACCTGAAACACCCACCTGTGAGCCACCTACACTCACCCCGATGAGGCTTACTGCAATGAGAGCACACAGGCATCGACTCTGTCCTACCAGCAGCACCGCCTCTACCAGAACTGGACACCGCTGTTGAAGCCTGTCTTCTACCTCTCGTAGCTAGGCCTACGGATGATTCATCTTGCATGTTCCTTGATCGCTTTCCCAAGGATGAAGAAGATGAACCTCCACGCGAGGGATTTCTCCTCTGAGCCCTCTCTCTCAAAATAGATTCTGATCTCTCAGCCCTAACTGCAACTTGCACAATCTGGTAATACCTAACTCCAGGAGTACTCATCAGAGAAATCAACATCGCCCGCAGCGACTCATTCAACCCGGTCTCAAAATGCCTACACCTGAACTCCTCTGTCAAAATACCTTCCGGTGCATACCTAGCCAACCGGTTAAACTCCTTCTCAAACTCAGACACAGACATCACCCGCTGTTTTAAACTCAAGAACTGAGCCCATCTTGCATCCTTGTATGTTTGAGTCATATAAACTGAGGATGTCCACAAACCAACTTCCACCATTCATAAGCAGACCCTTGCAGCAAAGCCACTGCACACTCTACTTTCTGATCAGGAGGACACTGAACTTCTCTCAAAACACGCTTTACTTTATCAATCCACTTCTCAGCGACTTCCGACTCATCCAAACCCGTTCCATAAAAGTCTTCAGCACCAGCTCTTCTCAAACTCTCAGTCGTGGCCTTAGGGGCAGTCACTCTCTCCAAGAGTCGAGCCATGTCCTGAGATAGCTTAAGCATCGCCTCGAAGGGCATGGCTGCGGCCTCGGGCTGTACCCTAGCAGGTTGAGCCAACATAGAAACTGAAGGATCAATAGCTTGAGGATTCATGCTTTCAGCTGACCCCTTAAGTGACCCTCGAACAGAATCGAAATCCATCAAAACAAGCAAAGATAACCGCATCAGCCAACACAGTCCTAGACATATACACATCTATACACAATAATGACAACAAAACACCCAGAAAAGCCTAAACCTAGGCTCTGATACAAAAAACTGTAACACCCCCTACCCATACGTAGGCGAACCCATCCGGATAGGAGTGAGATGCCGTAGGAGCAGGGTGTCACACCGAACAGATCGATGCAAAGCAAACATTATTTCATAATAAACATACGGAAACACAGCGAAAATTAAAACTTTAGAGAAGCAACAACTGATCATACATTAATATAATAAAATCATTACAATAATGTTCTGATCAACTGCCAACAAAATAATTACATATCCAATATAAATAAGAGCGGAAGCTTACAAAATTACAGATACAATGAGAGTTCTATTACAAAAAGAATCATCATAACGATTACAAAAATAGTCCTAACACTAATCCCTTTTGTGTTGGCTTAACTGGCGGCGACTCTCCCAAAGCAAAACGTCTTTCGCATCTGCACGGATAAAAACCGTACTAAGCGATAACGCTTAGTGGGGAACACATAACAAAAGAGTGGACGGCCGTTCATAATGGTCGTCAAAGCATAACACATACGATATGACATATGCGGAAAACCATGTCGGATATATAATCATGCTTACATAATACAGACATACATTCAAAAGTTTATATCCACATTCATATACTTGTTAACTGATAGCTCATAAGTATCATCATACTCATTCGGAAATCATAATCTTATAATAATTTCAAAGCAGAACAAAAGAAATAAAGCACCTGCTAACTCACAATAATGGATAACGAGTATACAGACAGTACCTTACGGGTATGAATTGAATACAGATAGTACCTTATGGGTACGAATCGAGAAACCATTTTATTTTATCACATTCAAAATAAGTTTTCGGAGGGACCTTAAACAAGATCCAAAATTCATAAGGGTTCGTGAGGAACAAGATGGGGACTTGATCGGGGTCCAAACGGAACTGAGGCTGCAGCTAAGAGACTCTATTAGGCATGCCTAACTATCCATTAGACTGACTCTCGCAGGTCATGCGTAATCCAATTCAGGTTCCAAATCATAGCATATCATTCATCATAAAAGATTCATAAACTGGCACAGGTAAACAAGCATATTACAAAGCATATAGATGTAAGAGTTCATGAAGAAACCATTTGAAATTCATTTTAGAAGAGAAGACAAAGCGGAAAAAACAGGGCAAGGAGAGGTCACTGTCGTGCTTGCGACAGAGAAGAACTTGCCTAGGTCGCGACCACGGCGTTCATCGCGATCTCACAGGGGATCAAATACAACTCGCTGTTGCGCTCGCGACAGTGAGCTACCAGCCCGATCTGTCGCGCTCGCGTTCAAGAGCACGCTCGCGATAGAGAATCGCCTAAAACATCTCGGCATACGACAGGTGTCGCGCTCGCGACAGAGGCTCAGCTGCACGGCTCGACAGCCAGGCACGCCGCTCGACAAAGGGCTCGAACGCGTGCGAGGGCTGCTATCACCGGGCTCTGTCGCGAGGTCGCGACAGGGTTGTGATTTCCAGCCCTTACACGAGAAATCTGTAGAAAATCGCATTTTCTCAACACCCAATCACACACACTCAATCCAAACATCCATTTACCTCAATTCCAGCAACCAAACCATCATTACTAACATATAATACAACATTTATGCCAAGAATTCCAATTAAATCATGCCAATAACACATCAAACTTACGCAATTTAAATATCAGCACTATTCATCATCCATCTCAATCAAGAACACAATTGAGCTCATTAAGCCACATTCAAGCCTTCTTAGCAGATCTAAATCAAAACCCATAACATTTAAACTACTATGAATATCAAGAACCCACAAATTTCCAGAAATTCATCCAAAGAGCAAAAATCACAAAAATGCAAAAATCACAAAAATTCCCAAACCTGAATCTTCTAAGCTCCAAATCACTTGGTACCACTAATACCATCCTTTTCCTTGCCTTTCGGATCACGAGGAGGCTCCACTAACACCCAAAACACAAACACAAAACCCAAACAAAAGACAAACCAAACATCAAACTCTAGATCAAAACCCAAACCAAAAAAAAAAAGAAGAAGAAGATGAAGAACAAGATGAAGGAGATGAAGGAAATGCAGAAAACTTACCCAAAAGAAGACCAAAAGATGATCCATTCCCACCTCACCCACTTGGATCCAAGCTAGGGTTCCTTTGAGAAGAGAAAAGGAAGAAGAAGAGTGAGAGAGAAGAGGAGAATGGGAAAAGAGATGGAAAATTCTGCTTTTCCAATTCTCTTTCTTCTTTCTATTCATCTTTTCCTAACCCTAGCCATGTGTCCTCATCCTAGTGGTGGATCTTGATCACTCACACCCAACAAGCACACATCAACCATACACAAGACTCTTCCAACTTATAACACCCTACAAATGTATGCTCATGTACACACTAATACAACCCAACTTACTCACTTACATCCTACAACCATGTGAGCAAACACACCCAATTACAACCCAACTAATTCACACCCTAGTACCGTATATGCACCCACATACAAGCAAAACCCGCAAACATGCATTACATCCAAAATATCCTTAACATATGCCAAAACACACTCAATGCATATGCACAAACATGGCTCGAACTTCTAGGGAGCAAATGGGGTGTGACACTGCTGTAGACACCGGGTCCTGAGTAAGCCTAGATCGGAGTTACCCAATGATGATAAATTGCCTATTCACGGGCGAAAGGTTGAAAGTGATAATTTTCTTGTTAAAATTGCTTTTTAGAATAAAAAATTAAAAAATAACAAAAATATTTTAAAAATTAGTTTTAAAAATGAAGTTTGAAAATTTTAGTATTTTTTAGTCATTTTTTTTTAAAAAAAAAAGATCGTAAAAATCGGATGTCGACGCGCAGCACCGTGCAACTCCTACGCGCTGCGAGGGCGACACGCAGGGTGTCGCCTGCACACCAGTGCTGCGCGACCGACGCCCATCGGCGCCTGTCGGGCGCGCTGACGGGGGTCGGTCGGCCCAGTCCCGCCGCAAACGTATTTTTTTGCCCGATTTCCGTTTTGTGTTCATTTTTTTGACTTTTTTCACCCTTTTTCCGAGATTTTCAAGGTTTTCTTCCTTTTTTACACCCTAATTAAGGGAATTTCATTTAACCTATTTTCTTCCCTAATTAATTATTTTTTCCATTTTTGTTCATTAAATAAAAAATTTGGGAAAAAAAATTAGAGATAGTTCATTTTACATCAAAAATTTCATTTTCTTCTGCTTTTCTACTCTAAGAATTCTCTCTACAATTTTCTTAACTTTTTTTTCTCTCCAAATAAAATTTTTAGGTTAAAAAAATCCAATTTGTAACAAAAAAATTTTCTTGAGACAAATAAAATCATTGTTTGTTCTTGAGATTTGGATTTTTTTTATCAACAATAATTTTTGAGACAAATAAATCAATTTTTTTGTTCTTGAAAATTAAATTTATTTTCTTCTTTTTAACAATTTTTATCAATAATAATTTTTGAAACAAATAAATAATTATTTGTTCTTGAGAATTAATTTCTTTTCTTCTATTTATTTTAATCAATTTTCTTTTGGAATAAAATTCCAATTTTTGTTATTCTTATTTCTATTTTGTGAATCGAATCAAGGAAGTCAATCATATTTTTCATCCATTAAATCCAAAATCTAAGGGTAAATATTCTAGGCTCAATCTTTTAATTTTATTTTTCTTTAATTTATTTTGTTCATATTTGATTAGTAATAATATAGATTTTTATATTTATTGTGTTTTTTATTTATTTTATGTGATTTTGTATATAGATTTAACATTTTTAATATTCTTTTTACTTTATTTTATTTAATTGTTTATTCTTCATTTCTATTATTATTATTATTATTATTATTATTATTATTATTATTATTATTATTATTATTATTATTATTATTATTATTATTATTATTATTATTATTATTATTATTATTATTATTATTATTATTATTATTATTATTTTTATTATTATTATTATTATTATTATTATTATTATTATTATTATTATTATTTGTGTTAATTTATTAGCATGTTAATCATCTATTTATTTTAATATGTCATTTAATTAATTTGTCATCAATAATGCATATTTTATTTATTCTAATCTATCATTTATTGTTTTATGTATTTTCTTGATTTGATTACTAACATTAATTTATTTTGTGATTTTTTGGTTAATCCTTATTTTTCCTTGTTTGAGCATCCATGCAAGCAAAGAATGAGATCCGGAGATTGGTTATTTTTATTGTATTAGTCAATTTTCCTTTATTTGTTATTTTAATTTATTTGTCATGTAATTATTCATAAAATTATTTATTTTATGCACGTTTAATTAAAAATCACACAAAAATATTTTTATAAATAAATTGGATTTTTCTAATAAAATGGGACAAATGTCCTAATTTTTTTATTCAAATAAATTTTCACTTCAAAATTATTTTCTTTAATTATGCATACGAGGACCAATGTCCTCACTCTTAATAAATACTCCATTTTATGCATGATTTACATTTATTTTATATTGCGGGTTGTATTCCGTCCCTAATTTTGTTGTAGCTTATTTTATTTCCTTTCTACCTTATTTTTATCTTGCTTTTTATCGCCTTTTATATATGTGATTGATATGCGCGCTATTAAACTGCATTTAAAATGTATGAGAAAAGGGATAAAATCTTAAAATTCAGAACTCAACTGTAATTTAACTAAGGTATGAATAAATGAGAAGTTCCGAACCATCTCTGGTCTTTGGGGTCAACGAGACGAGAGGGCCATCTTAATGTTCTATTGGGATGGGGCCTCCAAGACACCTGCTATGCCGAGTCGGTATAGAGGCCAATAATGTTCTGACTTGGTACCGAGTCTGCATCAGGGCGGACTCCAATCTCTGCCTTGGGCATCCAAAATGAATAAGAAAATGAAGTTTTTAACCAAAGTGATCTTCTTAACAAGTGTTTCCCAGAATGCTAACTTTCTAATGGAACTAATTTCAGGTCATTTTGATCACTATAACTCTAGATATGGCCTAAAAAATATAGATTGCTCCCACTAAGGTGGCAGAATCCCTCTATCAAATTCGAGCTCAATTTCAAGCATCCTAAAGTCAGAATTAAGTTATGGCTATTTCTATCAAAGATATAGATATATGTATTAGCTTTCTAGCCCAATTAAGATCACGCAATTTGTAGTTGTATAACTAAACTTATGCCAAAAAAAATCCCTAAAGGTCAGACGGGATTTGGGCAGACTTTCCCCTTAAAATTCAACCTTCCCAATTCAATCAATTCCACAACAATCATCAACACAATTCAACTTAATTTCACATAATATATCCATATACACATCAAAATAACATTTTAATAATTAAAAGCACGTAAAACACATAAATCCCAACCCTTAAAATAGCTTCTTGTCTCCTTCCCTTTCACCTCCTTTCTCCTTCTTCTTTCTACATCTTTTCTCCCTTGGCTGCCTCTTCTTCACGTTTACATAACATAATTGTTTTTAGTTTATATAAGCCATAGCTTATACTCTTTTAAAACTAGAAGAAAGAGATGATAAATAACACAAATTCTTACCTTGTTTAATGCAATCTTACACCTAGAATTAATCATTTTTACTTAAAAATTACTTTAAGCAAGTTGGTAAAACTTTTGGTTAATAGAACATTGAGTTTAGGAAGATGAAAATGGCTGACTTTCTGTGATTTTCCCTTTAGCAGACCTTCATGGCTTTTTAAGCCATGAAGACTCCTTGTAATTGCCCAAATAACGGGCTAGTGGTGATTAGTGAAATTCGTAGAGTATATAGTGTGAATTTCACGTGAAAATAACAGTGATTGTGCCCTAAAAGACAGTAGAGAAAAAAGGTTGAATGTACTCTGGCTAGCGAAGCCCCTGATGGGTGACCTCCTAGGAAGCCAGTAGTGAAAAATATTTTATTAGATCATTAGAAAGTATAAGTTAAAAGGAATCTGGTGGTATAATTTGGAGTGAAAATTGAGTCAAATAGGCCTCCAAAAGTCATTTTGAAGTTGGCCTCTGGTTAGGTTCAATTGAACCAGAGTTTGACCAAGGTTTGACTGAATTTTTAGAAAATAATTTTGAGTTCTAAAGGGTGTAATGTGGGAAGTGTACAAGCTTAAAATAAATTTTATTAATTTTTGACAGCTTCAATCGGGCCCCAAATGGACTCCGATTGAGCTAAAATGTTGCAGGGAGGCTACATTTGATGTTTTAGGAACAATGGAATTGGTTAGGAGTGAAAATAATTTAACGAACTCATAGATGACTTGAAACAGTGAGAAATTGCCGTAAATCGAAATTTTTGTTCAAACCGGTCGAACCGCTTCGGTTAAATTCCAACCTATATAAGGAAGTGAGGAGGCTAGAATTCTCCATATTTCTCCAGCTCTAACCGCCCTTCTTCTCTTCCTCTTTGACCGAATGCTTTTCTTTAATTTCTACTCCATTTTTCTTCTATTTTCTTCTCATCTCTCCCTAAATCTTACCCTCCTAAGTAAATTTCAACTCCTCTACAACATGGTGATGGTGATTTGAGTCCATTTGGTGGGCTAGTAGTGGGAAAAATCAAGGGACAAAGGTTATGTCTCAAAAATGAGGTAAGTGATTTAGGGTTCTATAATTTTATTTAAAGGGTCCTATGGGGGTTTTCAAGTTTGTAGAGTGTATTTATGAAGTTATTTGTAAAAAGGAAGCATGGATTTGATGTTATGGTGCTGTTTGAATTCGGCCACTTTAGGAAATTCTAAGGAGAAAAGATGTTTCAAAGAAGTAAGGCCAAGGAAAGGAACTCTAAGGAGTGGAGAGCAATAATCTAAGGTTAGTGGATACAATATCCTTCCTTTTCCATTGATTATGTATGTGTTTTAGGTTATGTCTAAGTGTGAACATGAGATTTAGGTATGTTTAATTAAATTTAACTTGATAATAATGTTTAGTGGATTTAAATAAGTGTATAAATATGCTTAGAATAAATTAAAACATTATGGTATGAGAACCCACATGTAGGCCGAATGGAAACTTAAGGAAAACATAATCTACTTATGGCTTTTATGGCTTATAAATGATGGATATAATGTGTATAACTTGTGTAATGTATGATGGAATGATTAAAAGATTGAAAAACAAATATGGTAAATTTATGTAGGTTTGGCCAAATGGGTTATTAAAGGATATAATGAGGTATGTTATGTATTAAGGCATATAAATGATGTTTATGGTATATATAACATGTAATTTATATGAATGAGTGGTTGAATGAAATTAAAGTGGACTTTATGAGAAATCAACACCTTGGCCGAATTGAATAATGAGTATATAATGTATGGTAAATGTGGCATATAAATGATGTTTATGATGGGTTTAACATGTAAAGTGTATGATTGAGTGGTTGAATGGAATTAAAGTAAACCTAATGAAAAGTTAGTATGATGGCCGAATTGGATTCATGGGATTTTCAAAGTGTGTTTTGATATTTAATGACATATAATGGCATAAAATGAACGAACAGTGATAAATGAGTGTTTATGTGAAATTATAAGTGAAAATGATGCCTTGGCCGAATGCTATATGTTGATATATTAAGTGATATAAGCAAAAATCTGATATTATTTGCCCTTAGTAGTGATTTGGTAGTGAATCTAGTCCAGGATATAATTGGCTAGCCATAGGGATTCCACACCGCGGTACGAGTCATGGCGACTCGCTATTAATAGGCCAATGACGGTCTATCTCAGTGCAATGTTCAGTGTTTATAGTGATCAGTGTAGTGCAGTGTAGTGAGGAATGGTCCCATTGGGAACATTCTATAGTGTAATGGATCTATGGGGTCCATGTCTCGTGTATCCGATCGGTAGATTTTCTACCGGATATATATACTAGGGGCATAATGGTAATTAAGTGATAAAAATTGATTAAAATAGTAATAAAAGTGAGAATGTGTGAAAAATGGACTAAATTAGAATAAATGGAAAGTTTAGGGGTAAAATGGTAAATTTGCATTAATTAGGTAAAAAGTGGTAAAGTTAGGTAAAAAGTGTAATTGTAAGGGTAATTTGGTAATTTTGGCAAAATAAGAGGTTAGAATGGTAATTTAATGTAAAAGTGGTAAATTAGGGACCTAAATGTAATTTGATAAATTAATAAGGTTAAAAGTGGAATTTAAGTGCAAAAGGGGTAAATTGGTAATTAAGAGAAATAATAAAGGGTAAAAGTGGAAAATAAAAATAAGCGAAGTTAAAAGTGTAATTTAAGTATATGTAATAGCATTTTGGTAATTAAGTGTAAAATGAGGACATAAATGGAATTGGTGTAAAAGAAGGGACATGGAAGGTATTATGATAAAAGTGGGGACATAGATGTAATTAATGGAAAAGTCAAGGGTAAGATTGGAAAACCAAGGAAAAAGATCATGGAAAAAATGTAATTAATGAAATAATAAATTTAATGAAAGGATTAAAATGTAATTAGTGTATAATAAGGTTTATTGTTTAATGAGGTAATTGAATTGATGAATTAATTGGCTAATATGAATAATGATTTAATAGAAAATGATAATAATAAATTAAGAGTCAAATTTAGATCAATTAGTGGCCTAAATGTAATTATAGTAAATTGAAGTGGTAAAATTGGAATTTATGGTAAAGTAAGGAGTAAAGTGTAATTTGGATTAAAATGTTATGGTAAGAGTTAAATGATAAAGTGTATGATAAATTAATGAATAAGTATAGTAAAGAAATTAAATAGTGGCAATTAAGAGTAAGAATGTAAATTAATATAAAGTGTAGGGACCAAATCATAAATTTACAATAGTAAGGTTAATTAAGATATTATAGTGTAGCTAATTGTTGAAACGGATATTAAGTGCACATTCGTTAATTGGTGAGTAAATAATCGATGAAATTGGAATATTGAACTGCAAATAATTATTAATTGAATAATGGTTTATTTGATCTAAAGTATAATAAGACATGTGTGTGTAATTTAATTAGGTTTATAAAATAACTGAATTGTAAATAGAATATAAGCAGGAGCAAAAAAAAAAAAGTGAATCAGTGGCATTAATGTGGATAAGTGGAAGTGAGTAAAATAAAGGTAAATTATTCGAATGATGTTATAGTAGGGATCAGATAATATATTAAGTAAAGGACGGGCTACTAAATAAAAATACTACAACATTAACTAGAAAAATTGACTAATAAGTGAAGTGAAGAAAATAGTGACTTGCCTATACATTGGTAAATAAGGGAATGCCACAGAAATTAAACTAACAATGTAGATAGTGATTATGATATCAATAAAAGTGCAATAGGAAGATAGTTTGTAGTTGTGGTAATATAGAGAGGACTAAATTGTAAATTACTATAGTAAAACTTTTAAAAAAAAAGAAAGAGGCCTTGGTGAACCTAGTTATAGTGTGTGTTTACTAATTTAAAGGTTATAAGGAATTGATAAACTAATTGTGTAATTTGCTAAATTGGAATATTAAAAGTATGTAATTAAGTATAATGGGAAATAAAGATTTTAAAGGTAGTAGTGATAAATGGTAGTGTGATTAATTTGAAGTGTCAATATACAAAAGAAATTAATAGACCCATTATAATGTTAAGCATATAAGTGAACAAAATTAAAAAGGGATCAACGTATTAATAATGAAACTACAAGAACTACGATAATGTAAAATGTGGATTAGATGGTTGTTAAGATTTATGTAAAAATTATAATATTGAATAATTGACAAGGAAATTCTTGAGTAAAGGATAGGAGTGATAAAAATGTCAGTAATAATAGAAATTGTGTTAAATAAGGAAGAAATAAGGAAATAATGATGGAATAATAAGTGCTCCAATAAGCTAAGTGATTAAATTATAGTGATAACCATTCGGGAATTAATACGACTCGAAAACGATTAAAGTGAATAACTCAGTGGAAGACTTAATATACTAAAGATATTAATATAAAAGGATTAGTGTTGGGAATGTAAAGGAAATAATAGTGTTAGATTAGTGTCACTAACATCGGAAATAATGACTAATTAATAAGTGATTCAATAAACAGTAGAGTATCCGATTATAGACTGTAATTAAGTATATAAGTTAAGGAAAAGGGAAGAAATCCACAAGTTATAATATAGATAAAACAATAAAAGAAATTGTTAATAGAATTGATTATTAATTGATAGACCAAGGATAAAATAATCAGTGTTGAAATTATTAGTGAACATGATAAAGATAGTAATAATAGAAATGAAAAGGATAAAGTAAGTGATATGTAATAGTTACAGAAAATAAACAAATGAATATATCTATAAGAGAATTACAAAATGGTCGATATAGCTAGCTCTCAAAGTAATGGAAAGAACATAATAGTAGTATATCGTAAAAGTTAACAGTGTAAGTGATAGCTATAATGACAATAGCATAATAGTGATTAATGTCATTATAGTGATAGTGATAAAAGTAAAAATAACCATCACCGTAAAAATATGTAGTGAATGTCTAAAGGATTCAGAATTTTAATATTCTCATAATCTAAATAAAAGAAGATAATTATGTGTGCATGCATACAGGATTAGTATGGAAAACTTAGGATATGTATCCACCACTGGGCATTTTAATGCTCAGCGCGAAGAATGTTATGCGCGCAGGTTATGATAGTTTAGTTGTGGCCGAAGGCGTGGTGACAATAGAAGAAATGGTCGACAGCAAGGATTGAAGGATTTGCATGGCATGTATACGACCGCAGTAGAGAGAAGCAATTGAAGATGGTTTAAGTATGTGGTTTGTATTTTAGTGTATTGCAACGATTTGATATATATATATATATATATGCTTATGTTTGTTATTATAAAAAAAATAAAAAAAATTCCTACAGAATTATCGAGTGCTTTGTAGTGGTTATCAGTGCAGTGCTGTGACATCCGGTATCAGTATCATTTACGGGTATAAGGGCATTACACTCCTCTTCACGTTTCTAGAAATTGGCATGTGGTTAAAAGTGATTTGTTACTTTATATATTTCTATTTCAATGCTCAATCTTTTACATAATTATACATTCACATCTTAATTATATCATATTTATACATTAGCATACTAAACAATCCATTTTATGCATTTAAGTTCATATGAGTCAAATGACCATTTTACCCTTGACATTTTATTAATATCGATTATGTCCCTAATATGCATAGTGAACCAAATAGATATTCTCAAGCACTCTTGTAGCCTAAATGTATCCAAAATGACCCGGGCACAAGTTGGGGCCTTACAAGATCACGATAGACGGGCATTGCTCAAATGCTCGATGGCCATAGCTCGTCAAAATAAACTGAGTACTAATCTTGCCCTTCGACAATCCATCTTTTAGGGAAGGGGCGTCCCTCTGAGTGATCGACGAGCATTTGTCATTCGATAGGCCATCCCTTCCGAAGCATGCTCAGACGGGCGTCTTTCACGCGAGCGACGGTGGTCGCTTGATTGAGTGATGGGCATCGTTCGCAAAATTGCTGACGAACACCGGAGGGAACGACAAGCGTCCCTTGCCATAGCGACAGGCATCGCTCATGTGATTAGTGTAATTAAGTGAGTGAAAAATTAGGGTTTACAGATTTTGATTTAATTGAAAATGAGAAATTAGGGACTTAATTGAAAGAAAATAAAGTTTTGTAGTGACCAAAGTGTAATTTTGATTGATTAAGATAAGCGGAGGATTAGATTAAAGTTCAGTGGGATTAATTAAGGATAATTAGAAAGTTAGTGGAAGCCATGTGTTGGTTTCAAAATCTGCCATCTTCAGAGTGTTTTCCAAGTGTCTTGCCTAGCCTTTGCCACCTAACTAATAACATGCATACTTAAGTTGAGGTTAAGGAGAGAGAGTAGTGGAAAATTGTGTCAATTGGTTTTCTCTTTCAATCCATACTTCTTTCTTTGTTCTTTAAACTCCTCATCCGTCCCTCTCTCTTGCTCTTCAATCTGCAATGAATTCTTAAGGTTTACGTGGTAATAGTTGAGAAGATTAAGTGTTCAGCTTTAAAGGTATGATTAAGTATAGAGTTATCTTCTTCTTCTCCTTCTTTTCTGATTTGGATTCCAAAATTATGAGTATAGCCCTAATGAAACTGTAAATATGTGTTGTATGTGTATTTGAGAGGAGGAGGCAAATAGAAAAGCTAAGGAAAAAGAGAAGGCAGTTTGAGCTAAGAGATTGAAGGAGAGAGTTAAGAGGTTTGGGATTGTATTTGAATTGATGCATGTTTAATGTGTTTTTGTATTTGAATTGTATGTGTTAATTGATATTTGATATAGTTGAAATGTAAAATGGATGTGTATTGAAGTGTTAATTGAATTGCCATGAGTATTGTATGTGATCAAGTATGAACCCTAGTTTAGGGAAAATTCTGCTTATATTTCATCAGACCTTCGTGTCGTTTTTTGGTCATAACTGGAGTTTCGAAACTCCAAATTGAGTGATTGTTGCACCATTTAAACCGTGACTCCTGTGCCTATAAAATTCATAAAGTAACTATGAGCTAATTCCAGCTCTAAAATACCTAATAATGGAAAAAATAGATGTGTCTCTACCTTGTTAGGCTCATTGGAACTATCTATATTGTTTAATTCATATATGTTGATGTAGAAGACCAAATGACCCGAAACATTTTCCATTTGCAACATAACATCCTTGGGAACAATTGTTAAAAAGGGTGTTTTTTCCTAGAAATGTTGTTAGATGTCAGTTAGGCTGAATAAAAAAGAGTACTGAAGCAATCCTGAGTTTTGCTTCTATTTTGCTTAATTATGGTATGTCACGGTCACAACCAAATGGTTGCCACCGTGACCAATATCGAGACAAGACAGAATTGCATGTAATTGGAACTCAAGGTCACAATAAAATCATTACCACCATGACCGTTCCCAGTTTTGTTTATTTAGGGTGTTCTTCTTCCCGAAATGCACCCGAACTTCACTACAAGTTCCTATAGCTTGTCCAACAAATGTCTAACTTTATGAAATGAGCATGTGAATGTTATTAATTGCAATTACATTTAAATGATGCTATGGCATAATAGTTTAATAATGGAATGATAATATGTTTATCAAGCCATGTGTGTATACAAGGCATGATCTGACGTGAATGAGCTTAATGCGGTGATGCTATGCAAACAAAGATTACTATGTGATTAAATTGTACTATGCAAATGAATATCACAATGTGAAGGAACATTACCATGAGAAGGAATAACATTATGCAAATGAATGATACTATGCGAATAAATATTGATAGGCGATTGATTAACATGCGAATGAATGATACCAGGAGAAGGAATGCGTAGTGAATGAATAAGCTAATAAGCCTGTAGTCAAGTCATGGATGAATAACCATGCTTATGAAGGGCTAGTGAATTGCGGCTGCTAGTGTGGCACCGACGGGCGTCTAGTGATTGGCACCGACGGGTGTCTAGTGATCGATAATGATGGGTATCTAGTGATATAATGTTTGGGACTACGGTCTCTAGTGTTTAATGATTATTGTACCCATATCCACCTCTAAACCAATTCAGGCTATTAACGATAAATGCATGTGAATGATTGATGATGATGTTATGTTCTATATATGTATTGATAACATTGCTCTTATTGATTGTGTAATATCCATGCCATGCTAAATGAACTAGTGATCTTGTTAGTGAAGCCATCCGCTGGCATAGTGTAGTGATTATTGGCATGGTAAAGTATGAGATACTAAGCATGGGCATGTGATTATCGACTTATAGTTATTGCATGACTTTCTTTCTAAGTGAATTAGTGATCTTGATAGTGAAGTCCTTTGTTGACATAGTGTATCAAATATTGTATGATGTTTTGTTTAATATGAACTATGGAATATCAGCATGCTATCAAATTATTAACTATCTAGTGACCTATTGAATATTGGTATCGTATAATATGGATTATTGAATATTGGCATGACATTGAGATGTTGAATTGCTATTGCATAGTATACCGTTTAGTTAAAGTATGTTATGTTGTTTTGTATAATGACTTAGGCTATCAACCAAAATAATGATATTTATACTTAGTGCTAATATTGAATTTACATGTAACATGACAGTGTTAAATTTGAATAAAGCTATTGTTGGCTATGCCGTATTGAGTGATATCAATGCTATGCCTCGTGGTATGTTGGCTATCATTTATTATGTGAACCTATTTGATAAGCATGATCATTGTAGTGTTATAGTTATATATGTGTTTGGACTATTGATATTAAAATGTTAAGGCATGATAAGTATACGAATTATTGATATGCAAGATGGATGATTTAGTGGTTTTGCTAGAGGTCTATATGTCTTGCGAATCCCCACGAAGCGTTATCGCTTAGCATGGGTGTTTGTCTCCCGTGTAGGTCTTTAGCGTGGAGATCGTGTTTGGAAGAGTATCTGCAGGCCACTATAAGAGCTGGGAGTTATCAGTTTAGGTTATGGTTTTGTAATGATGATATGTTATTGTAATTCCATTTTTGTATAAGTAAAGAATGTATAGTTATGTCCATTTAATTCTATATTGTAATATGTAATTTGTAATCTAAACAGTAACCAATAGTGAACAAGTGCTAGTGTATGGAATAGTGAACATGTAGTGGTAGTGAATAGAGATAATTATCGGTCATAATGATAATAATATCGACTAAATGATGATGTTAACTGAATTTAGCTATACCGTGTTTGTCACGTAGCGCTCCTTTGTCTTTCCAAGGGGCATTGGGGCGTTACAAGTTGTGGCATCATAGCATAGGTTTAGGCGGTTCTGGACTATAGGGGTTATAGTGAATAAAATTGATATGAGTCGGTTTAGAGTGTGGCCATAATGTAGATGTTGTTTAGAGTGATTATTATGTTTGATTGAATTAATGTTTTTACAATATGTTTTGTATGGTAAGAGTTATAGCGTGTGTTAGAGAGAATTTCGCGGACGATATTCCTTAAGTGGGGGAGAGTTGTAACATCCCAAAAGTCACCCATGTAGTATTGAGTGTGATTAGTGTAATTAAGTGAGTGAAAAATTAGGGTTTACAGATTTTGATTTAATTGATAATGAGAAATTAGGGACTTAATTGAAAGAAAATAAAGTTTTGTAGTGACCAAAGTGTAATTTTGCTTGATTAAGTTAAGTGGAGGATTAGACTAAAGTTAAGTGGGATTAATTAAGGATAATTCGAAAGTTAGTAGAAGCCATGTGTTGGTTTCAAAATCTGCCGTCTTAAGAGTGTTTTCCAAGTGTCTTGCCTAGCCTTTGCCACCTAACTAATAACATGCACATTTAAGCTGAGGTTAAGGAGAGAGAGTGGTGGAAAATTCTGTCAATTGCTTTTTTCTTTCTTTTCAAACTTCTTTGTTTGTTCTTTAAACTCCTCATCCGTCCCTCTCTCTTGCTCTTCAATCTGCAACGAATTCTTAAGGTTTAAGTAGTAATAGTTGAGAAGATTAAGTGTTCAGCTTTAAAGGTATGATTAAGTATAGAGTTATCTTCTTCTTCTCCTTCTTTTCTGATTTGGATTCCAAAATGATGAGTATAGCCCTAATTAAACTGTAAATATGTGTTGTATGTGTATTTGAGAGGAGGAGGGAAATAGAAAAGCTGAGGAAAAAGAGAAGGCAGTTTGAGCTAAGAGATTGAAGGAGAGCGTCAAGAGGTTTGGATTGTATTTGAATTGATGCATGTTAAATGTGTTTTTGTATTTGAATTGTATGTTTTAATTGATATTTGATATATTTGAAATGTAAAATGGATGTGTATTGAAATGTTAATTAAAGTTCCAAGAGTATTGTATGCGATCAAGTACGAACCCTAGTTTAGGGAAAATTCTGCTTATATTTCATCAGACCTCCGCATAGTGTTTTAGTCATAACTGGAGTTTCAAAACTCCAAATTGAGTGATTGTTGCGCCATTTGAACCAAGACTCCTATAACTACAAAAATTTGTAGAAATTACTATGAGCTAATTCTTGCTTTAAGACACCTAAAATTGGCAAAAACATACGTTTCTTTACCTTGGTAGGCTCATTGGAACAGTCTATATTGTTTAATTCATATATGTTTATGTAGAAGTTTCACTGCCCTGAAATTTATTTTATTTCAAACCTAACATCCTTGCGAACAATTGTTAAGAAGGGCATTATGTGTAACAATGTTGTTTAGATGTCGGTTTAGGCTGAACAAAAAAGAGTAGTGAAGCAATCCTAAGTTTTGCTTCTATTTTGCTTATTTCTGGTATGTTAGGGTAACAATCAAATGGTTGCCACCATGTCCAAAACCTAGACAAGGCAGAATTGGATTTAATTGGACCTCACGGTCACAATAAAATCATTACCACCGTGATCGTTCCCAGTTTTGTGTATTTTGGGTGTTTTTTCTCCCGAAATGCACCGGAACTTCACTACAAGTTCCTATAGCTTTTCCAACACATGTCTAACTTTATGAAATGAGCATGCAAATGTTATTAATTTCAATTACATTTAAATGATGCTATGGCATAATAGTTTAATAGTGGAATGATAATATGTTTATCAAGCCATATGTGTATACAAGGCATGATCTGATGTGAATGAGCTTAATGTGGTGATACTATGCGAATAAAGATTGCTATGTGATTGAATAGTAATATGCGAATGAATATAATAATGTGAATGAACATTACCATGAGAATGAATAACATTATGGGAATGAATGATACTATGCGAATAAATATTAATATGCGATTGATTAACATGCGAATGAATGATGCCATGAGAATGAATGCAGAGTGAATGAATAAACTAATAGGCCTGTAGTCGAGTCGTGGATAAATGAGCATGCTTATGAAGGGCTAGTGAATTGCGGCTGCTAGTGTGGCACCGACGGGTGTCTAGTGATTAGCACCGACGGGTGTCTAGTGATCGATACCGAGGGTATCTAGTGATATAATGTTTGGGACTTCGGTCTCTAGTGTTTAATGATTATTGTACCCGTATCCACCTCCAAAATGATTCAGGCTATTAACGATAAATGCATGTGAATGATTGATCATGATGTTGTGTTGTAATATGATTGTGTTCTATATATGTATTGATAACATTGCTCTTATTGATTGTGTAATGTCCATGCCATTCTAAATGAACTAGTGATCTTGTTAGTGAAGCCATCCACTGGCATAGTGTAGTGATTATTGGCATGGTAAAGTATGAGATATTGAGCATGGGCATGTAATTATCGACTTATAGTTATTACAAGACTTTCGTCCAAGTGAATTAGTGATCTTGATAGTGAAGTCCTTTGTTGACATAGTGTATCGAATATTGTATGGAGTTTTGTTGAATATGAACTATGGAATAACGGTATGCTATCGAATTATTGACTATCTAGTGAACTATTGAATATTGGTATCGTATAATATGGATTATTGAATATTGGCATGTCATTGAGATGTTGTTGAATTGCTATTGCATAGTATACTGTTTAGTTAAAGTATGTTATGTTGTTCTGTATAATGACTTAGGCTATGAACCAAAAGAAAAATATATATACTTACTGCTATTATTGAAATTACATTTAACATGACAGTGTTAATTTTGAATAAAGCTATTGTTGGCTATCCCGTATTGAGTGATGTCAATGCTATGCGTCATGGTATGTTGGCTATCATTTATTATGTGAACCTGTTTGATAAGCATGATCATTGTACTGGTATAGTTATATATATGTTTGGACTATTGATATTGAAATGTTAAGGCATGATAAGTATACGACTTATTGATATGCAAGATGTATGATCTAGTGGTTTTGTTAGAGGTCAATATGTTCGGTGAATCCCCACTAAGCGTTATCGCTTAGCACGGGTGTTTGTCTCCCGTGTAGGTCCTTAGCGTGGAGATCGTGTTTGGAAGCATATCTGTAGGCCACTATAAGTGTTTGGAGTTTTAAATTTAGGTTATGGTTTTGTAATGATGATATGTTATTGTAATTCCAGTTTTTTATAAGTAAAGCATGTATAGTTATGTCCATTTAATTCTATATTGTAATATGTAATTTGTAACCTAAACAGTAACCAATAGTGAACAAGTGCTAGTGTATGGAATAGCAATCATATAGTGGTAGTGAATAGAGATAATTATCAGTCATAATGATAATAATATCGACTAAATGATGATAAGTAGATTAATGATGTTAATTGAATTTAACTATAGAATATTTGTCGCATAGCGCTCCTTTGTCCTTCTAAAGGGCATTAGGGCGTTACAAGTTGTGGTATCAGAGCATAGGTTTAGGCAGTTCTAGGCTATAGGGGGTTATAGTGAATAAGATTGATATGAGTCGGTTTAGAGTGTGGCCATAATGCAGATGTTGTTTAGAGTGATTGTTATGTTTGATTGAATTAATGTTTTTACAAAATGTTTTGTATGGTTAGAGTTATCGTGTGTGTTAGAGAGAATTTCGGGGAAGAAATTCCTTAAGTGGGGGAGAGTTGTAACATCCCAAAAGTCACCCTAGCAGTATTGAGTGTGATTAATGTAATTGAATGAGTGAAAAATTAGGGTTTACAGATTTTGATTTAATTGAAAATGAGAAATTAGGGACTTAATTGAAAGAAAATAAAGTTTTGTGGTGACCAAAGTATAATTTTGCTTGATTAAGTTAAGTGGAGGAACAGATTAAGTTTAAGTTGGATTAATTAAGGATAATTAGAAAGTTAGTGGAAGCCATGTGTTGGTTTCAAAATCTGCCGTCTTAAGAGTGTTTTCCAAATGTCTTGCCTAGCCTTTGCCACCTAACTAATAACATGCATATTTAAGTTGAGGTTAAGGAGAGAGAGTAGTGGAAAATTCTGTCAATTGGTTTTCTCTTTCATTTCATACTTCTTTATTTGTTCTTTAAACTCCTCATCCGTCCCTCTCTCTTGCTCTTCAATCTGCAATGAATTCTTAAGGTTTAAGTAGTAATAGTTGAGAAGATTAAGCGTTCAGCTTTAAAAGTATGATTAAGTATAGAGTCATTTTCTTCTTCTCCTTCTTTTCTGATTTTGATTCCAAAATGATGAGTATAGCCCTAATGAAACTATAAATATGTGTTGTATGTGTATTTGAGAGGAGGAGGCAAATAGAAAAGCAAAGGAAAAAGAGAAGGCCGTTTGAGCTAAGAGATTGAAGGAGAGCGTCAAGAGGTTTGGGATTGTATTTGAATTGATGCATGAATTGATGCATGTTTAATGTATTTTTGTATTTGAATTGTATGTTTTAATTGATATTTGATATATTTGAAATGTAAAATGGATGTGTATTGAAGTGGTAATTGAATTGCCATGAGTATTATATGTGATCAAGTATGAACCCTAGTTTAGGGAAAACTCCTATACCTATAAAATTAATAGAAATTACTATGAGCTAATTCTGGCTCTAAGACACCTAAAAATGGAAAAGAACATACGTGCCTTTGCCTTGGTAGGCTCATTGGAACAGTCTATATTCTTTAATTCATATCTATTTATGTAGAAGTCCCACTACCCTAAAATTTGTTTTATTTGAAACTTAACATCCTTGGGAACAATTGTTGAGAAGGACATTATGTGTAAGAATGTTGTTTAGATGTCGGTTTAGGCTGAACAAAAATGAGTAGTGAAGCAGTCCTGAGTTTTGCTTCTGTTTTGCTTAATTTTGGTATGTTACAGTCACAACCAAATGGTTGCCACCGTGACCAATACCGATACAAGCCAGAATTGGATTTAATTGGACCTCACAGTCACAATAAAATCATTACCACCATGATCATTCCCAGTTTTGTGTATTTTGGGTGTTTTTCTTCCCGAAATGCACCCGAACTTCACTACAAGGTCCTATAGCTTTTCCAACACATGTCTCACTTTATGAAATGAGCATGTGAATGTTATTAATTTCAATTACATTTAAATGATGCTATGGCATAATAGTTTGATAATGGAATGGTAATATATTTATCAAGCCATGTGTGTATACAAGGCATGATCTGATGTGAATGAGCTTAATGTGGTGATGCTATGCGAACAAAGATTACTATGTGATTGAATAGTACTATGCGAATGAATATAACAATGAGAATGAACATTACCATGAGAATGAATAACATTACGTGAATAAATGACACTATACGAATAAATATTAATTTGCGATTGATTAACATGCGAATGAATGATGCCATGAGAATGAATGCATAGTGAATGAATAAACTAATAAGCCTGTAGTTGAGTCGTGGATAAATAAGCATGCTTATTAAGGGCTAGTGAATTGCGGCTGCTAGTGTGGCACTGACGGGTGTCTAGTGATTAGCACCGACGGGTGTCTAGTGATCGATACCGAGGGTATCTAGTGATATAATGTTTGGGACTTCGGTCTCTAGTGTTTAATGATTATTGTACTCGTATCCACCTCTAAAACGATTCAGGCTATTAACGATAAATGCATGTGAATGATTGATGATGATGTTGTGTTATAATATGATTGTGTTCTATATATGTATTGATAACATTTCTCTTATTAATTGTGTAATATCCATGCCATGCTAAATGAACTAGTGATCTTGTTAGGGAAGCCATCCACTGGCATAGTGTAGTTATTATTGGCATGGTAAAGTATGAGATATTAAGCATGGGCATGTGATTATCAACTTATAGTTATTGCATGACTTTCTGCCATGCTAAGTGAATTAGTGATCTTGATAGTGAAGTCCTTTGTTGACATAGTGTATCGAATATTGTATGATGTTTTGTTTATTATGAACTGTGGAATATCGGCATGCTATCGAATTATTAACCATCTAGTGAACTATTGAATATTGGTATCGTATAATATGGATTATTGAATATTGGCATGTTATTGAGATGTTGTTGAATTGCTATTGCATAGTTTACTGTTTAGTTAAAGTATGTTATGTTGTTCTGTATAATGACCTAGGCTATCAACCAAAAGAATGATATGTTGCCTCCTCTCTTCTTATATACCCCTCTAATTCTAATCTTTCCATGTAAGCCAACTATATTCTAGATGATGTTAAAGGTTTGAAAAAAAAAATTAACTCTTTTATATTTTCCCACACCTTAGTCAGCAACAACTCTTGAAATGCAACTAGGATTATGTAACACCCCTGCTACCTACTACACAACCATATACTAGGACAATACAATAGGGATGTCACACAGCAAAAAACAAGCTGGTTCATTTAACTAATTCCATGCTTGAATAAATACATTCACATAACTAACCATATTAAATTTTTTGGAAACAATAGTAACACATGCTAGAGGATAGGTTTTCATCCGATAAAGTTTACTACAAAACGGATATATATATTTTCAAAATATTAACACTTACAGAATTATTTACCACATCATTAAGTATTAAAGTTATTATCATTACTTAACAAAAGTTACAATAAAATCTCTATAAGCTAATACAAAAAGTAACATATGAAAAACTCCTAGCTCTATGCTGGCCTTGGCCTGTACAACATGTCTTTAACAATAGCTTCAGTACCAAAACCTACACAGATGAAAACCCGTGCTGATCATATAGCTTAGTAGAGAACATTAGGTTTTGAATGAGCACTCACAGTAGTTCTTCCACAAGCACACAAACATAATAAATAAATTAAGTATTAAAGACATAATGTAAATAAACAAGTCATATATCATCTATAAGTATATAACCATCATATTCAATACCAAATGCGAATAGTTATTCGTCAGGTTCAGAATTATTCATGTAAAATTATAATTAGTATTAGGCACAGATAAATATCCATCAAGATCAAGTCCCAAATACAAGTTTTGATTGCCTGCCTCTTTAGAAAGTGGATAATCAGGAGTATATAAGGACTCCTCAGGAGGAAAATAAATCAGAGCAGACATCTCCAGAGGATAATCATTTCAGAATCACAAAAGGGATAAATATCAGGACAGGTATTCTGTCACACCCCGTTTGCCCCCTAGTAGTACGAGCCTATTTGTGTGTGCATGCATGGTATGTGTTTGGCATGTAATAAGGGTATTTTGGGTAGAAATGTATGTTTTAAAGGTTTTATTAGCCTATGGATGCATGTATGGCATTAGAGTGTGAATTAGTTGGGTTATGTTTGTGTGCACATGAACATATCATAGTAGGGTGTATATAAGTTGGGATTGCATTATGTATGTGTGTTCAAACCATTGTAGGGTGTGCATTAGTGGGGAATGCATTGGGTGTGTGTAGTGCATGCTTGTTGGGTGTGAGTGGTTAGTTTCCACCAACAAAAAAGTGACACATGGCTAGGGCAAAGAAAAGAAAAAGAAAAAGGAAGAAAAGGGGAAGAATACAGATTATGTTCTTCTTTCACGTTTTTCCCCTTCCCTCATCTTCTTCTTCCTTTTCTTTTCTCTAAGAGCCCTAGTGTGGTTCCAAGTTTTGTTGGTGGAAGATTAATCATCTCCTTGCATTCCTTCGGTAAGTTATTGAATTTTCCATCTTGTTTTCCCTTTTGTTCATCTTTTTCTTCTTGATTTCTGGGTTTAGATTTAATTTAGGGTTTGTATTTTGGATGTTCTTTGATGTGTTGTGCTTAGCTGAGCCTCCTCGCGATCGTAAAGGAAAAGAGAAGGCAAGGAGTAGTGGAACTAAGTGATTAGAGCTTCAATTTTTCAGGTTTGGGAAAATTTCATTTACTGTGTATTTGCTTTGTTTGATTCTTTTGAAGATGATATGATATATTGATATTGCATGTTGGGGTTTGAATGAATGGGTAATTGTTAAGGACGTGATTTTGTATTTTTTACGTTGGTTTTTGCATGCTTGAGGAAACTAATTTCAGGTAAGAATGATTTGGATTTGAGTTGGGATGATTTCTGAAAATTCTAGATTCTGTATGAATTTTTACGATACTAGGGTTTGAGAATCGCGATGTCTGGATGTCCCCTCTTCCTTGTTCTTCTTTCATTTTTGCTCTCTCGTTGCTGTCTTTATGCCTGTCCGAGTCATGCGTGGTTGTCCGAGTTGTGTCCAGGGTGAGTTTCTCTTCTTCTGCTTTCTCTTCTCTTCTACGCTTTCTGAGGGAGCAGAGAGCAAGAGGATGAGTCATGCTCCTCAAGCACAACTCGTGCCCCTTAGAATTCCTAGGAGCACGAGTCGTGCTCCTCAAGCATGACTCGTGCCCCTCCTTTCCTCTGCCCCTCCTGTTTTTTTTATCAAACGAAAATATGGGTTTTTCTTTCTATCCTCTTTCCTTTGTTTGTGTTCTTAGTCTTCCTCTATGTGATATTAAATTTCAAATGATATGAATGGTATTTTAACTTAGTCAAATAATAAGTAATGTATGCGATATTGCATGTTATAGATTATTGAATGATATTGGATTATGCACGTCTTATTTATGATTCATTGATATGAGTATGAGTATAATTATGTATTACTCTTGGAAACCTGATGTGAATGATGCATGACCTGCTAGAGTCAAGTAAGTGGATAGTTAGGCATGCCTAATAGAGTCTTTAGCTGCAGCCTCAGTTCCGTTTGGACCTCGATCAGGTCCCCGCTTGGTTCCTCGCGAACCCTCTCAGTATTTGGATCTTGTTTAAGGTCCCCTCAGTAAAATGTTTTATAATTGATAAAATGAAATGGTTTTCGATTCGTACCCGTAAGGTACTGTCCGTATTCGATTCGTACCCGTAAGGTACTGTCCGTATACTCGTTATCCACTATTGTGAGTCAGCAGGTGCTCTTTTTGTTTTGTTCCACTTTGATATGCTTACAAGAATACGATATTCGGATGCGTATAATGATGAGTATGAGAGATTAATTAAAGTGTAAATGAATGTGGATGTGAACTTTTAAATGCATGTCTTTATTATGCAAGTATGATTATATAGCTGATATCATTATCCGCATTTGTCATATTATATGTGTATGGCATTGATGACCATTGTGAATGGCCGTCCACTCTTTTGTTGTGTGTTCCCCACTAAGCGTTTATCGCTTAGTACGGTGTTTTATCAGTGCAGGTGCGGAGGATGGTGTTCTTTTGGGAGAGTCGTCGCCAGTCAAGCCAACACAGGGGGATTAGTGTTAGGGCTTTATTTTTGATAGCATGTTGATTCTTTTGTTTCGAAACTCTCTTTATACCATTATTTTGTAAAGCTTCCGCAATTATATACTTTTGGGATATGTAATTATTTTATTCTTACTTTTGATCAAAACATTTTTGTAACGAATTTTGCTATTGTAATGATGGATCATTTTGATACTTATGAAGGTTTTAATTTTCCCGTAATGATGTATGGTTATTATGTATGAATGTATGCTTTGTATCTTTATATGCTTGGTGACACACCCGGCTCATGTGGCTTCTCACTCCTGGAGGATGGGTACGCCTATGTATGAGTAGGGGGTGTTATAGTTTTTGGTATTAGAGCCTAAGTTTAGGCGTTTCTGGGTGTTGTTGATGTGATGAGGTGCATAGATGTGTATATGTCTAGATCTGTGTTGGCTGACACGGTTGTCTCCTTGTTGTTTTAGATGGCTTCTAACTCTGCTCGTGGGTCACTTGAGGAGTCCGCCGAGAGTGTGAACCCTCAAGCCGTAGATCCTTCGATTTCTGTGTAGGCTCAGCATGCTAGGGTCCAGCCCGAGGCCACAGCCATGCCTTTTGAGGCTTTTTTTCAAGCTATCACAGGACATGGCTAGGGTCTTGGAGAGAGTGACTGCTCCTAGAGCCCCTATAGAGAGCTTGAGAAGGGCTGGTGCTGAAGATTTCTATAGCACGGGTTTGGATGAGTCAGAGTTAGCTGAGAAATGGTTAGACAAGGTGAAGCGTGCATTGAGAGAGATTCGGTGTCCTCCTGACCAGCAGGCAGAGTGTGCAGTGGCTTTGCTACAAGGCTCAGCTTTTGAATGGTGGGATTTAGTTTGCAGGCATCCTTAGTTGCCCGATCCAATTACATGGCATTTCTTTGCAAGGGAGTTCACGACCAAGTATGTGACTCAGACATATAAGGATTCTAGGTGGGCATAGTTTCTGAGTTTGAAGCAGAGGGCTATGTCGGTCTCAGAGTTTGAGAAGGAGTTTAACCGGTTGGCTAGGTATGCTCCTGAAGGTATTATGACGGATGAGTTCCGGATTAGGCATTTTGAGGCAGGATTGAATGAGTCCTTGAGAGCTATGTTGATTTCCTCGATGAGCACTCCAGGGGTGAATTATTATCAGATTGTGGAAGCTGCTATTAGAGCCGAGATATCAGAGTCTGTGTTGAGAGAGGGCTCAAAGGAGGAATCTTTCTCGTGGTGGTTCATCTTCATTATCCTCGGGTAAGAGATCTAGGAACCCATAGGATGAGTCATCATCTGGACCGGCCACTAGAGGTAGAAGATAGGGTTCTGCAGCGGTATCTAGTTCTGGTAGAGGTGGTAGATCTGAGCCTATCCCCATATGTTTGCATTGCAGTAAGGCTCATCGGGGTGAGTGTAGGTGGCTCACTGGTGGGTGCTTAAGGTGTGGGAGCACTGAGCATCTTCTGGCTAGTTACCCGAGATTGAATGAGGAATTGGGTTCCCAGAGAGAGGCCAGCAGGGTTGGTTCTCATGCCACACAGGCTACTCGCGGTAGAGACCGAGGTAGAGGTCGCGGCGGTCGACCTAGAGAGGGCTGCATCAAAGTCTTTTGAGCGTCAGTTGCCAGTCACAGCTAGAGCCTATACTGTGAGAGCCAGAGAGGAACAAGATGCGCCCGATGTTATTGCTGGTAAGTTCCTACTCCATGACATTGAATTGTATGCTCTAATTGACCCTGGTTCCACACACTCATACTTGTGCACGGATAAGATTATTGATAAGTTGCATGTGGTAGATCAGCTAGATTATGAGATATGTGTGGCCAGTCCATTAGGGCATAGTGTCAATGTGAGTAGAGTCTATAAGAATTGTCCTTTGTTGGTTGAGGGAGTTGTGTTTCCAGCAGATTTGATTGAGTTGCCTTTCAGAGAGTTTGATCTGATTCTGGGTATGGACTGGTTGGGTAAGCACCCAGCTGTAGTTGATTGCCATAGGAAGACGGTGGTGCTTCGGGATAAGGATAGGTCTTCTGTGTTTATTAAAGGTTTGGGTGCTAGTTCTTTGAACAATGTAATTTCTGCGATGCAAGCTAAGAGGTTTATTAGGAAGGGTTGTGAGGCTTTCTTAGTGGTTGTGTTGGATTCCAAGAGGGATCAAGTTCGGATTGAGGACATCCCGGTTGTGCGAGTTTAGTGATGTGTTTCCGAGTGAATTGCCGGGTTTGCCTCCTGAGAGAGAAGTTGAGTTGTCCATAGAGATTATGGCGGGTACCACTCCCATATCGAAAGCACCTTATCCGATGGCTCCTGTAGAGTTGAGAGAACTCAAAACTAAACTACAAGAGCTATTGGATAAGGGGTTTATTCGACCCAGCATATCTCCTTGGGGAGCTCCGGTTTTGTTTGTTAAGAAAAAGGATGGGTCCTTGCGGATGTGTATCGACTATAGGTAGATCAATAAGGTCATAGTGAAGAACAAGTATCCTTTGCCTAGGATTGAGGATTTGTTTGATCAGCTTTGAGGTGCGGGTGTCTTTTCGAAGATTGATCTTCGGTCGGGTTACTATCAGTTGAGAGTTAAGGATGAGGATGTGGTTAAGACTGCATTTCGGACTAGGTATGGCCACTATAAGTTTCTGGTGATGCCGTTTGGTTTGACTAATGCACCGGCGGCTTTCATGGATTTGATGAACTGTGTTTTTAGGCCATATCTAGATCGATTTTTAGTAGTGTTCATAGATGATATCTTGGTGTATTCCAAGAATGAGAGTGAGCATGAAGAGCATCTTCGATTAGTGTTGAAGTTCTGAGAGAGCACCAGTTATTTGCCAAGCTCAGTAAGTGCGACTTTTGGCTTCGGGAAGTGTCATTTTTAGGTCATATTGTATCGGCTAAGGGTATCCAAGTGGATCCGGCTAAGATTGAGGCAATATTTGATTGGAAAGCGCCTAGGAATGTTCTGGAAGTGAGGAGTTTTCTCGGTTTAGCAGGCTATTATCGTCGGTTTGTGAAGGGCTTTTCAGTTATTGCTGCTCCAATGACGAGGTTGTTAAGGAAAGGAGTCAGATTTGAGTGGTCGGATAAGTGTCATGCTTGTTTTGAGCAGCTGAAGAAGTTGCTAGTCGAGGCTCCTATACTTACTCAACCCATCTTGGGTAAGGAGTTTGTAATGTATAGTGATGCTTTGGGTGTCGGTCTTGGTTGTGTTTTGATGCAAGAAGGTAAGGTTGTGGCTTATGCTTCTCGTCAGTTAAAGCCACATGAGAGGAATTATCCGACACACGATTTAGAGTTAGCAGCTGTTATCTTTGCTCTGAAAATTTGGCACCATTATCTGTATGGGGAGAAGTGTAGGATCTTTACGGACCATAAGAGTTTGAAGTATCTCCTCACGCAGAAGGAGTTGAACATGAGACAGCGCTGTTGGCTTGAGTTGTTTAAGGACTGCGACTGCATATTAGATTACCATCCGGGTAAGGCCAATGTAGTCGCTGATGCTTTGAGTCGGAAGTCGGTTTCAGCCTTGCTTTTGAGACGGTTTAGATGGAGGTTCGATTCAGATGGGGCTTTGGTTGCTTAGTTGTGAGTGAAGCCTACCTTGAGACATAGGATTGAGGATGCTCAGAGAGATGATGAGAGGCTACAACGGGTTGTGCAAGAGGTCAGTTCGGGTAAGCAGTCAGACTTCTCAGTTTTAGATGGGGTGCTCATGTATAGCAACCGCTTGTGTGTGCCTGAGCATGAGGAGTTGAGGAAACAGCTGTTGAGTGAGGCGCATAGTATGGTTTTTACTATGCACCCTGGCAGTGAGAAGATGTATCGGGACATGAAGCAGTTCTATTGGTGGTCCGGTATGAAGAGGGATATTGTGGATTTTATGTCCAAGTGCTTGACATGTCAGCAGGTAAAGGCCAAGCATCAAGTTCCTTCGGGATTACTTACGCCTTTATCCATTCCCGAGTGGAAGTGGGATGATATAGCCATGGACTTTGTATCTGGTTTGCCTTTGACTTAGAGGAAACATGACTCAGTTTGGGTGATAGTGGATCGGCTTACGAAGTCACTCATTTCTTGCCAGTGAGAGTGGACTATCCGATGGATAGGTTGGCTAGTATCTATGTGGATGAGATAGTTTGGTTGCACGGTGTGCCGTTATCCATAGTATCAGATTGGGACCCAAGGTTCACTTTGAAGTTTTGGAAAGAGTTACAGAGAGCTTTGGGTACCAAGTTAAACTTCAGTACAACATTTTATCCTCAAACAGATGGGCAGTCCGTGCGGGTCATTCAGATTCTAGAGGATATGTTGAGGGCTTGTGCTTTGGATTTTCCAGGTAGTTGGGACAGGTATGTGTCGCTTATGGAGTTTTCCTACAACAATAGCTATCAGTCGAGCATCGGTATGTCACCGTATGAGGCTTTGTATAATCGGCAGTGTAGGACTCCGGTTTGTTGGACCGAGCTATCCGAGCGTTCAGTGATTGGACCAGAGTTGGTTAGGGATACCAAGGAGAAGATTAGAGTTGTGCAGCGGAATTTGAAAGCGGCTAAGGATCGACAAAAGTCTTATGCCAACTTGAAAAGGAAAGATGTGCAGTTTGAGGTTGGGGACAAGGTTTTCCTTAAAGTTTCGCCTTGGAGTAAAGTGCTTCGGTTTGGAAAGAAAGGTAAGCTTAGTCCTCGCTTCATTGGTCCCTATGAGATTTTGGCTAATGTTGGTCCGATAGCCTATAGATTGGCTTTACCGATAGAGTTGGCGAAGTTGCACGATGTTTTTCATGTTTCGATGCTTCATCGGTACATATCAGATCCGTCACATGTTCTTTCAGTTCAGGATGTGCAAGTGCAACCAGATTTGTCTTATAATGAGGAACCGAGAGCCATCCTAGCTCGAGAAGTGAGACAATTGAGGAGTAAGCAAATCCCATTGGTAAAAGTGTTATGGAACCATCACGGAGTAGAGGAAGCGACTTGGGAACCAGAAGAGTCGATGAGAGCTCAGTATCAGCATTTGTTTAGTTTAGGTGAGAATTTCGAGGACGAAATTCTTGTTAGTAGGGGAGAGTTGTCACACCCCCGTTTGCCCCCTAGTAGTACGAGCCTATTTGTACGTGCATGCATGGTATGTGTTTGGCATGTCATAAGGGTATTTTGGGTAGAAATGTATGTTTTAAAGGTTTTATTAGCCTATGGATGCATGTATGGCATTAGAGTGTGAATTAGTTGGGTTATGTTTGTGTGCACATGAGCATATCATAGTAGGGTGTATATAAGTTGGGATTGCATTATGTATGTATGTTCATACCATTGTAGGGTGTGCATTAGTGGGGAATGCATTGGGTGTGTGTAGTGCACGCTTGTTGGGTGTGAGTGGTTAGTTTCCACCAATAAAAAAGTGACACATGGCTAGGGCAAAGAAAAGAAAAAAAAAAAGAAAGAAAAGGGGAAGAATACAGATTATGTTCTTCTTTCATGTTTTTCCGCTTCCCTCATCTTCTTCTTCCTTTTCTTTTCTCTAAGAGCCCTAGTGTGGATTCAAGTTTTGTTGGTGGAAGATTAATCATCTCCTTGCATTCCTTCGGTAAGTTATTGCATTTTCCATCTTGTTTTCCCTTTTGTTCATCTTCATCTTCTTGATTTCTAGGTTTAGATTTAATTTAGGGTTTGTATTTTGGATGTTCTTTGATGTGTTGTGCTTAGCTGAGCCTCCTCGCGATCCTAAAGGAAAAGAGAAGGTAGGGAGTAGTGGAACTAAGTGATTAGAGCTTCAGATTTTCAAGTTTGGGAAAATTGCATTTACTGTGTATTTGCTTTGTTTGATTCTTTTGAAGATGATATGATATATTGATATTGCATGTTAGGGTTTGAATGAATGGGTAATTGTTAAGGAAGTGATTTTGTATTATTTACGTTGGTTTTTGCGTGCTTGAGGAAACTAATTTCAGGTAAAAATGATTTGGATTTGAGTTGGGATGATTTTTGGAAATTCTGGATTCTGTATGAATTTTTACGATACTAGGGTTTGAGAATCACGATGTCTGGATGTCCCCTCTTCCTTGTTCTTCTTTCGTTTTTGCTCTCTCATTGCTGTCTTTATGCCTGTCCGAGTCATGCGTGGTTGTCCGAGTCGTGACCAGGGTGAGTGTCTCTTCTTCTGCTTTCTCTTCTCTTCTATGCTTTCTGAGGGAGCAGAGAGCAAGAGCACGAGTCGTGCTCCTCAAGCACGACTCGTGCCCCTTAGAATTCCTAGGAGCACGAGTCATGCTCCTCAAGCACGACTCGTGCCCCTCAGCTTCCAGGAACACGAGTCGTGCTCCTCAAGCACGACTCGTGCTCCTCCTTTCCTCTGCCCCTCCTGTTTTTTTATTCAAACGAAAAAATGGGTTTTTCTTTCTATCCTCTTTCCTTTGTTTGTGTTCTTAGTCTTCCTCTATGTGATATTAAATTTCAAATGATATGAATGGTATTTTAACTTAGTCAAATAATAAGTAATGTATGAGATATTGCATGTTATAGATTGTTGAATGATATTGGATTATGCATGTCTTATTTATGATTCATTGATATGAGTATGAGTATAATTATGTATTACTCTTGGAAACCTGATGTGAATGATGCATGACCTGCTAGAGTCAAGTAAGTGGATAGTTAGGCATGCCTAATAGAGTCTTTAGCTGCAGCCTTAGTTCCGTTTGGACCCCGATCAGGTCCCCGCTTGGTTCCTTGCGAACCCCCTTAGTATTTGGATCTTGTTTAAGGTCCCCTCAGTAAAATGTTTTGTAATTGATAAAATGAAATGGTTTTCGATTCGTACCCGTAAGGTACTATCCGTATTCGATTCGTACCCGTAAGGTACTATCCGTATACTCGTTATTCACTATTGTGAGTCAGCAGGTGCTCTTTTTGTTTTGTTCCACTTTGATATGCTTATAAGAATACGGTATTCGGATGTGTATAATGATTAGTATGAGAGATTAATTAAAGTGTAAATGAATGTGGATGTGAACTTTTGAATGCATGTCTTTATTAGGCAAGTATGATTATATAGCTGATATCATTATCCGCATTTGTCATATTGTATGTGTATGGCATTGACGACCATTGTGAATGGCCGTCCACTCTTTTGTTGTGTGTTCCCCACAAAGCGTTTATCGCTTAGCATGGTGTTTTGTCCGTGCAGGTGCGGAGGATGGTGTTCTTTTGGGAGAGTCGTCGCCAGTCAAGCCAACACAGGGTGATTAGTGTTAGGGCTTTATTTTTGATAGCATGTTGATTCTTTTGTTTCGGAACTCTCTTTATACCATTATTTTGTAAAGCTTCCGCAATTATATACTTTTGGGATATGTAATTATTTTATTCCGACTTTTGATCAGAACATTTTTGTAACGAATTTTGCTATTGTAATGATGGATCATTCTGATACTTATGAAGGTTTTAATTTTCCCGTGATGATGTATGGTTATTATGTATAAATGTATGCTTTGTATCTTTATATGCTTGGTGACACACCCGGCTCATGCGGCTTCTCACTCCTGGAGGATAGGTACGCCTATGTATGGGTAGGGGGTGTTACATATTCCCATAAGAAAATATAAGACATAAGTCTCTATAGAATGACACTGTAATGTCATAACTATAATAGCTGCATCGGACTCCCTATAAGCGTGCCTATCTATCCACAACCTATATATATGGCAGGGTCTAATATCAGTTCAAAATTATCAGTAATAACATAATATTCATATAAAAGTAGTCATACTATATGCAAATTTATAATTATATCAAAAATATTCCAAAAACATATAATTAAAACAATTTAATAATCATGTTATTTATAATCACATCATCATAATTTTTATGCCATTTACTTATTCTGAATGCATGTCAACTATAATATATGTTATACTGACATCTTACAAGTTTTGTTGATGTTTAGGGAAAGTTCGAGCACTAAGAAGTGAGAAAAACTCACAACATAAAATTCTAAATTCATGATGTCATGCGGTGGTCAGGGTTTTCAACCCACCATGTGGGGTGTCACATGGCAATCAGGAACTCCTAACCACGTGTGGATTTAAAAAAATCTGGATTTTCCAACTCAGTAGCTATTCACAAAATGGTCAACCAATTTAGACATTGGTCAAACAACCTACAAGATGGGCAAACATCCTCACATGGTGGTCAAGAAATCCTAACCACCATTGTAGCGGCCCAAATACCGGTCTAGAAGTGTTAGTGTATAATTTCAATGTTATTATGATGATTGCAGTGTCGAACAGTGTAGTGAGTGATTTTGCCAGTGTTAAAGTTCAGTGTTAAGTGAGCCGGAAGTATAGCGATTTCGAGATGGGTAACCCTAGGGTGGCTATACAGCGAACCCGGCCGTCCATTTTAAGAAAAAATTTTATTTTACAAAAATGATCTGTAGGTCGTTAGGAGTCTATTGATAAAATTTGAGCTGAAAACGGAGTTAAATTGACCTCCGAAAGTCATTCTGAAGTTGGCCTTCAGTTAGGTTCAATTTGAACCGAGCTTTGACCAAGGGGTTATAAATGGTTAGTGAGACTTAGTGAATGTTAAGTGTGTAAAATAAGGCGATGGAAGTATTTTCTGTGAATTCTGACAGTTTTAGAGTTGTATTTTTCGGCAGAACAAAAATTGATTGAATCGGACTGGTTTAAGTGAACCGAGGCCCAAATAGGCTCCGATTGAGCTGAGAATTTGCAAGGAGACTATATTTTATGATTTAAGAATAATGGAATTGGTGAGAAGTGAAAATAATGAGGGGAACATATATATGCTTTGAAAAAGTGCTATTGAACCGAAAAACCAAAATTTTGGTTTAAATTGGTTGGACCATCATGGTTGGATCAATTTGGTTAATTAAAGGGGTATATAAGAAGAGAGGAGGCCAAATTTCTCTAGAGAAATCCAACCAACCCGCCTCTCCTCTTGTTACTCCCAAGCCGAATTGTCTTCCTTATTTCTCTCCTCCATTTTCTTCATTTCACCTCAAATTTCTCCCCAAATTTCAGCTCCATAGATAAAGTTTAGCTCCTCTACAACCCTATAGCAGTGATTGAAGTTCATTTGGTGCACAGGAAGAGGGTGAAACCTTATATGTAAAGTTTAGGGTGAGTTTTGAGGTAATTGATTCAAGGGTTTTTAATTTGGTTTGTTGGTTCCTATTGGGGTTTTTGAGGCTGTAGAACACGTTTATGATGTTAGATTTCATATTGGAAGCTTGGTTTTAAAGTTATGAACCCTTTTGTATTCGGCCATGGTAGGTGAAACTAGAGAGGAAGGTGTTTCTCAAGCAAAAGGGAAGGAAAAGGAGACTTAGAGTGATCTAGAGCTTGAATTTGAGGTTTGTGGTTATGGTTTGTGTTGATACTTAGGTTATGTCTAAGTACAAGTATATGGAAATGAAATGCTTAATTAAATCTATTGTGATATTCATGATTAGTGGGCTAAATATAGTGTATAAACATGATTGAATGAAATTAAATCAAAGTGGTATGAAAAACTTGGGAATGGCCGAATGATACTTTAGGAATTTCCTTGAGATTAAATGATGTTTAGGGTAATTAAATGATGTTTATAATATGTATAACATGTGTAATGCATGATAGAGTGAATAAAAGTTTTAAAAGAAAACATAATGTGGTAGTGATAGCTTGGCCGAATGGTATAAAGTGGATATAAATGAGATGTGAGATGACTTATGGCATGTAATTGGTGTTTAAGGTATGTTTAACATGTGAAGAGTAAGATTAAGTGATGTAATAAAAGAATAGTGCATGGTATAAAAAGTGGAACCTTTGGCCGAATGGTAAACCTAATGTTATTTATGTGTATTTTGATAATTTATGTAATATGATGGCATGAGATGATTAATTAGTGATAAATGTGAGTGTATGCAAATTTACAAGTGAAAATGGTATGTTGGCCAAATTAGGCATAATGAGTAAATGTTATATTTATATGTAAATTGATGAAATATTGCCCTTAGTAGCTGTTCGGTAGTGAAATCTAATTCAGGATATAATTGGCTAGCCACAGGGATTCCATACCGCGGCACGAGTCATGGCGACTCACTATCGATGGGCCAATGAGAGCTTATCGCAGTGTTCAGTGAAATACAGTGTTCAATGTTAGTGTAGTGCAGTGAAAATGGTCCTACTAGGATCATTTATAGTGTAGTGGGTCTGTGGGGCCCACGTTCTGCATATCCGGTCAGTAGATTTTCTACCGTGTTCATACTAGGCGCATACTGGTAAATATGCAATAAAAATGATTAGAATAGTGAAAATGGTGAAAATGAGTGAAAACGGCATTAAAATGAAGAAAATAGGAAGTTTAGTGGTACAACGGTAATTTATCAAAAAGTTGGTAAAAAGTGGAAAATATAGGTTAAAAGTGTAAGTATAAGGGTAAAATGGTAATTTTGGCAAAATATGAGGTTAAAATAGTAATTTAGTGAAAAAGTGGTAATTTAGGGACTAAAGTGTAATTTGGCTAAGTTATAAGTTCAAAAGTGGAAATTAAGTGTAAAATGGGTAAAATAGTAATTTAATAAGTTAAATAAAGGTAAAAGTTGAAAAAGGAAATAAATAAGGTTAATAGTGTAAATATTCAATAAATAAGGTTATTTTGGTAATTATGTGAAAAATGAGGATATAAGTGTAATTTAGGTAAAAGATGGGATATAATTGGTATTTATGTAAAAGTGGGGACATAAAGGTAATTAATAAAAAAGATGAGGGCATAAGTGTAATTAATGAAAAAATTAGGGACGTAAATAGAATTAAGTGAAAAGATTAGGGACTTAATTGTAATTAATGGAAATTAAAGGATTAATTAAGGAAAATGTGTACAAACTGTAACTAAGTGATTTAAATAAATAATATGGTGATTAAAATTAAAATGTTAAGTGATTAGGATATGGAACTAATAAGTATATTTATAATATGTATTATGTTAATTAGATTAGTTTAGGTAGGAAATTTATAGATTGGTAACCACCACTAGACATTCTAATGTTCAGCACGTAGTTGTTTTTTACTGCATGTAAGTACGCCGTAGGAGGGAGCAGCATACCTCAGTTTTGTGGAGCAAGCCGGTGAAGACAAAGTTAAATTTATATTTTGTGTATGTGTTGGATTTTTGTTATGGCATGTATATACATAAAGTTAGCTACTTGATTTTGGGTTATGTAATAGTTGTAAAGTATTATCTGTGTGGACTATTATTATTACCTGCTCGATGAATGATTTGGTTTTGATATTGGTTGAAAGTGGTTATTATTATGGTTGTTGTGCCCTTGCCGGGGCTGCGTATTTTTAAAAGTGCAGGTTTGGGTAGTAGGAAAAACAAGCCATCATACTGCCGAAATTTATACCAAATGAATTGTAAATACGACAGTTATAAGCCAAATGGTAACTAAATAGTTAAGTGTGAATGTTAAGTGAAATGAGTGGTTAAGTGAGCAATTGGTACAATGAGTTTAATGTTAAGTGTAGTAAAAACAAAAAAATAGACGTATTTTGGTTCAAGTGTAGGTCGACCATTAGTACAATCATGGTAATCGCACAGTATTGGTAAGTCAGCAGTGTACGTATAGGGTATAAGGATATTACATTTATTTTGCTATCAGAGCAAAAGTTTAGGCGATTCTAAGATCGGAGTGGGGATTGTTAAGTGATTGTATATGCATGCCATTGAAAGTGAATATTTTGTTTTAGTACCGATGTATGCTTGCTCCATGTTATAGTGAAATAAATGGCATTCGATCAAAGTTATAGCATTGGTGATGGTGAGAGTGGGGCTTCGGCCAGTGTTGGTTGAGCCGAGGATCCACTCCAGCAAGCTACACCTTCAGTGACACCACCTCCTCCGCCGCAGCCTGATTTTCTAAATACTACGGCTGACTACATCTAGCATCGCATCAGAATAGAAATGGCACAACAACAACCAGCAATAGTGCCAGTGCCACCAGCAGCTCCAGCACAGAGAAAGCCCATCCTGGAGCAGCTTAAGAAAATGGGAGCTGAAGATTTCTTTGGTAGGGACCCGTTGATTCTCGAACAGGTTGAAGAGTGGCTATTTCGTATTAAGAGACTGTTCGAGATCCTCCATAGCACCCCAGAAGAGAAATTTGAGGGCACAGTAGCATTGCTACAGGGTCCAGCTTATTTTTGGTGGGATTCAGTTAAAAAACACACTCCAGCTGATTAGATGACATGATAATTCTTCCTGGATCAGTTTGAAAAGAAATATATTGGTGTTGAATATAAAGCTTCGATGCAAGATGCCTTTTGGAGGTTGAGACAAGGAAATAAAACAGCAGCTGAATATGAAAGAGATTTTGAGAGATTGAGTGGTTATCTTGATGATGTTCTGAGGACTGGGCCCAGATTGATGGAGAGATTTGAGCGTGGTCTCCACAACAGAATTAAGTAGATTGTCAGTGGACAGAAGTACCCAGACTTGAGATCCCTTGTAGCTGCAGCAATTAAAGTAGAGGCATCCCAGTCAAATGAAGGGGAGAGACAAGCACGGTTTCAGCAGAAAAGGAAACCAGGTCAGTCCAGTGGAGCGGGTGACCAGAGCAAGAGATCCAGAGGGCCACCACCATCACAGAGCAGAGGATCTGCAGCGCCGGCTCGTAGCTAGAAGAATCGGACCGGCGGTGATGTTCCAGCTTCCTCAGTAGGGATTGGACCCTGAGGTAGAGGTAGAGGAGTGCCTCAGCAGTGCAACCATGTGTAGGTCCAAGGAACACTTAGTGAAAGATTGTCCAGATGTGGTACCACAGTCAGTGACATCTCCAGCACCTGGAGTAAGATCATCAGCACCCCGAGGGCGAGGCAAGGGGACAACCTCCAACACTTCAGCTAGACCTCCACCACCAGCATCTCAGGACAGGGTCGCCCCATAGGACGAGCATATGCAGTGAGGGCCCGTGATCAAAAGGATGCTCCAGACATGATCGTAGGTAAATTTTCTCTATTTTCAGATTCAGTATATGCACTTATAGATCCCAGGTCCACACATTCTTACATCAGCACAGATATTGCTGGGGGAAATAGGTTAGATAGTTCTCTTTTAGACCATGACATCTTCGTGAGCAACCCATTGGGTCATAGTGTGATAGTGAACCGAGTGTACAGAGATTGTCCCATTAGTGCTCAGAATTGTGTTTTTCCCGCTAATTTTATTGAACTTCCCTTTAAAGAGTTTGATGTTATATTGGGAATGGATTGGTTGGCCACTCATCATGTGATGGTTGTCTATAAAAGAAAAAGAGTGACCATTAGGACTTTAGAAGGTCAAGAGATTTCAGTAGTGGGCCAAAGATCAGACTATCTGTCACACCCCGTTTGCTGCCTAGTCGAGCGAGCAATATGTATGTGTGTGCATTTGCATGGTTTTGGCATATCATAGGGGTATTTTGGTATATATGCATATTTTGTGGGTTTGTTCTTGTGTGGTGGTGCATATAGAAATAAGGTGTCCATAAGTGGAGTTAGGATCACATGCATGTGAGCATATTATTATGTGTGTGTATTAGATGAGATTGCATTGTGTGTGTGTTGCTCATACATGTGTAGGATGCATTATTGGAGTGTTTCATTGTGTGTGTGTGACATGTGCCTCTAGTGTGTGAGTGAGTGGTTTCCACCACCAAGATTGTGACAAGTGGAGGGTGAGAAAAGAGAGAGAAAAAAAAAGGGAAAAATCAGAAATTGGGTTCCATTTCCCGTCCCCTCTTCTTCTTCCTCCTTCTTCTTCTTCTTCTTTTCCCTTAGCCAACTTTCCCTTGGTCCAAGCTTGTGTGGTGGAGATTGGTCATTCATTGTGTTGTTTTGGGTAAGTTTCTTTGCATTTTCTGTTTTGAATTTCAGGTTCCCTTCTCTTCTTCATCTTCTTTGTTTAGGGTTTTGATTAGGGTTACTTTGGTGTGTGTTTCATTGTTTTGGGTGTTTAGCTGAGCCTGCAAGAGATCCTAAAGGCAAGGAAGTTGCTGGATCTAGTGGAAACAAGTGATAGAGCTCCTAATTTTGAGGTTAGGTTTGGGAAATTATTTATGCTTTGGTTTTGCTTGAATGTGATTTTGGGTTTTGGTATGTATGTATGATTGATGGAAATTGGAGTATGAAATTGGTTTACTCTTTGTGGGTTTCAAGTTTTTAAGTTTAGAATTTGAATGATAAGTTATTACAAAATGTTTAATTTCCTTGATTTAATTTTTTGAATTTGTGGATGTTGAGTTCATGTATGTTTGGATAAATTGATGCTATGTTATGATGTTTGAGTTGTGATGTTGGATGGCCAAGTTAAGGTAAGTTAGAGGTAAGTTTTTGGTGTTAATTTATTGGTCAAAATGTGTATATTTCGTTGTGGTTGATTGTGTGAAAATTTGGGAATTGTTGAAGTTGGAATTCTGCAGATTTTTGGAAAATCTAGGAGTCACACGGCGGTAAGGCCTGGTCTCACCGCCGTGTGGATCGTGGGTTTTGCCTTGGAATTCTGGAGCTGTGTTTTTACACGGCGGTAAGGGCAAAGCCATACCGCCGTGTAAAACCATTCTGCCTAGGTGTGAGGCAGGTTACACGGTGGTATGGCCTAAGCCTTACCCCATGTAATTGTCTTACACGGCGGTAAAGGTAAGGCCCTACCGCCGTGTAAAACGGTTCTGCCCGCCTCTTTTGCAATTTTCCACTTCTTTCTTTTTCATTCCTTTTCCTCTCTTGTATGGTTTTAAATGTTATTTAGTGTCTTTTTACATGATTTACGTCTTTAAAAGGGATATTTTAGCTATACAATGGATGGATTCTATTACTTGTTTCTAATTAAGCTAATTGCTTTGCATATAATATATATATATATGAAGAGTAGTAAATGACCATGCTATGTGAGTTTTTATAAATGATATAGAGGGTGATCACATGCTATATCATGCCATGATTATTTGTATTATGTGAACATACATGCTTAACTATATAATTGCGTGCTATAGATTGGATTAATATTTATTTGTTGATTGTGTTATGCATGACCTACTAGAGTCTAGAAAGTAGATAGTTAGGCATGCCTAATAGAGTCTTATAGCTGCAGCCCTCAGTTCCGTTTGGACCCCGATCAGGTCCCTGTTTAGTTCCTCGCGAACCCTTTTATGTGTATGGATCTTGTTTAAGGTCCCTTTTGAAAATATTTTGTGAAAGTTAAAAGTAAAATTTGTTTCTCGATTCGTACCCGTAAGGTACTGTCCGTAATCGGCTCGTACCCGTAAAGTACTGTCCGTATACTCGTTATCCACTCCCTCGAGTCAGCAGGTGCCTTGTATGAATTTTGATATGAGGAAATGTATGTTATATATGTATAGGTTAAATGGTGAAAAGTATAATCTGTTATGAGAATTTGAATATTGTTATGAGCTTCTGATGAATGGCTTTACTTATGTGAGCATGAGTATATGCGATTGTTATGCTATGATTATCGTATATATATATGCATGAGCTACGCGTGTGTATTGCCTTGACGACCACTGTGAATGGTTGTCCTTATGCTATATGTGTGGTTCCCCACTAAGCGTTATCACTTAGCACGGTGTGTTACCCGTGCAGGTGCGGAGGGAGTTTGCTTTGGGAGAGTCGCAACCATCAAAGCCAACACAGCAGGGTCTTAGTGAAGGGCTTTATTTTTTGTTTTTTGAGGATTCTTTTTGTATAGAACTCTCTTACATCAGTTTTGTAATAGCTTCCGCTTATGTACATGTATTTTGGGATTTGTAATTACCTGTTGTATTTTCTTGGTTGATCAAACAGTAATGTAATGCTTCCGTTATATTAATGCATGATCAACCTTAGTTCTTATGTTTCGCAAAAGTTTTTAATTGCCCCGAATTTATGCATGTTTATCTTTGATTGAATTTATATATTTATGCTTTGTGCGTTTGCACCCTGACTCGTATGGCATCTTACTCCTCATGGGATGGGATCGCCTAAGTACGGGTAAGGGGTGTTACACTATCTTTCTAATGCTATCTCAGCCACGACAGCAAAGAGGTTGATTAGAAAGGCTTGTGTGGCTTATCTATGTTACGCAATGGATGCAAAGAAGGGAACACCCAGCATATTAGATGTGCCTGCGGTTTGTGAGTTCCCAGATGTGTTTCTAGACGATCTTCCAGGTTCGCCACCTGATAGGGAGATTGAGTTCTCCATTGATGTAGCCCCAGGCACCACACCAGCTTCCATTGCTCCTTACAGGATGGCTCCAACAGAGTTAAAAGAATTGAAGGTTCAGCAGCAGGAATTGCTTGAAAAAGGCTTCATTAGGCCCAGTACATTGCCATGGGGAACTCCAGTGTTGTTTGTGAAAAAAAAAGATGGGTCACTCAGGCTGTGCATTTACTATAGGCAGCTGAATAAGTTGACCATCAAGAACAAATATCCTTTGCCACGCATTGAAGATTTATTTGACCAGTTGAAGGGTGCAGGCATATTTTCAAAGATTGACTTGAGATCAGGCTACCATCAGTTGAAGATTAAAGAAGCAGATGTGCCCAGGATAGCCTTCCTTACCAGATATGGACACTATTAGTTCCTAGTGATGCCTTTTGGACTCACGAATGCACCAACAGCTTTTATGGGCCTTATGAACAGGATCTTCAATCCATACTTAGATCAGTTCGTAGTGGTCTTTATTGATGATATCCTGGCGTATTCAAAGACTCTAGAAGAGCATGATTGACACTTGAGAGTTGTTTTACAGACTCTCAGAGATAGGAAGTTGTTTGCTAAATTAAGTAAGTGTGATTTTTGGCTTAATGAAGTGTCATTTTTGGGTCACATAGTGTCAGCAGAAGGTATTAAAGTGGATCCAAAGAAAATTGAAGCAGTTTTGCAGCGGAGAACAGCTAAGAATGTCACTAAATTTAGAAGTTTCTTAAGTTTAGCAGGCTACTAGAAAAGGTTTGTTAAAGGCATTATTGCAGCACCTTTAACCCGCTTGTTGCAGAAGAAAGTGAAGTTTGAGTGGACAGAAAAGTGTCAAGCTAGTTTTAACAAGTTTAAGAAGATGCTGACAGAAGCTCCAGTGTTAGCTCAACCCGAATCAGGTAAAGACTTTACCATCTATAGCGATGCATCTTTAAATGGTTTGGGTTGTGTATTGATGCAGGATGGGAAAGTGATTGCCTATGCCTCCCAGCAACTTAAGAATCATGAGAAAAATTATCCTAGACATGATCTTGAGCTCGCTACCATAGTGTTTGCATTGAAGATTTGGAGGCATTATCTTTATGCCTCCCAGCTACATCTTCACTGACCATAAGAGCCTGAAATACCTGCTTACACAGAAGGAGCCTAATCTTAGACAGCGAAGATGGCTTGAATTGATAAAAGATTATGAATGAATCATTGACTACTACCCAAGAAAAGCTAACATTGTAGCTGATGTACTCAATAGGAAATTCATGGCAGCGTTGAAGGCTATGAATGTAAAGCTTGATGTAGCTGATAATGGGGCTTTGATAGTAGAGTTACAAGTTAAGCCTGACTTCGTGCAACAGATTAAAATCGCCTAGAAGCATAATGACAAGTTAATTTTAGTGATGGATCGAGTGAAGAACAATGACAATGATGAATATTCTATAGCAGCTGATGGCAATCTATATTACAAGCAAAGATTGTGTGTACCAAATCGGCCAGAATTGAAAAAGAGTATTCCGACAGAAGCACACCACAGTAGTTATGCCACGCACCCAGGGGGTAATAAAATGTATCAAGACTTGAAGATACACTATTGGTGGCCAGGAATGAAGCGGGATGTGTCAGATTTTATGGGAAAATGTTTGATACGTCAGCAGGTCAAAGTAGAACACCAAGTGCCATTTGGGTTACTTCATCTTATTGCCATACCCGAATGGAAGTGGGATCGAGTGACCATGGATTTTGTAACCGGGTTACCACTCACCCGAAGGAAGCATGATGCAATTTGGGAGATCATCGACAGACTTACCAAATTCGCCCACTTTCTACAATTGAGAATTGATTTTCCATTGACCAAATTGGCAGAGTTGTATATCAAAGAGATAGTGAGATTGCATGGCAAACCCAGCTCTATAATATCAGATAGGGATCCTCGCTTCACTTCCTTGTTTTGGAAGAAGTTACAGGAAGCCTTGGGAACCCAATTGCATTATAGCATAGCATTTTACGCCCAGATAGATGGCCAGTCAGAGAGAGTCATACAGTTACTGGAAGATATGCTCAGATGCTGTGTGCTCGAATTCAAGAACAGTTGGGAAAGGTATTTACCTTTGGTGGAATTTGCATACAACAATAGTTACTAGGTAAGTATCAAGATGGCTCAATATGAAGCTTTGTATGGCAGAAAGTGTAGAACTCCCCTGTGTTGGACAGAGTTAAATAAAAGTAAGCTAGTGGGCGAATTTGATCAGAGAAATAGAAGAGAAAGTTCGAGTGATCAAGCAACGGCTAAAGGAAGCCAGTGATCGACATAAATCATGTGCTGATTTGAAGAGAAAAGATATAGAATTTCAAGTGGCGGACAAAGTGTTCTTAAAGGTTTCCCCATGGAAACGGGTTCTCAGATTTGGAAAGAAGGGTAAACTATCACCAAGATTCATTAGACCATGCAAGTGGGTCCAATGGTGTAAAGGCTAAAGCTTCCACAGGCTTTGGAAAAGATTCATAATGTGTTCCACGTATCGATGCTACGAAGATACCGATCGCCAAGTGATTGAACCAGAAGAATTGCAAGTGCAACCTGACTTGACGTATGAAGAGTATCCAGTTAAGATCTTAGTCAGAGAGGTCAGGCAACTCAGAAATAAGCAGATTCCTTTGGTGAAAGTGCTCTGGAACCATCACAATGTAGAGGAAGCAACATGGGAACCTGAAGAAGCTATGCGATAGTAGTATCCACAGCTCTTCAGTACAGGTAAATTTCGAGGACGAAACATTCTTTTAATTGGGGTAGAATCATAACGGCCCAAATACCGGTCTAGAAGTGTCTGTGTATAATTTCAGTGTTATCATGTTGATCGTAGTGTCGAACAGTGTAGGGAATGATTTTGCTAGTGTTAAAGTTCAGTGTTAAGTGAGCTAGAAGTATAGCGATTTCGGGATGGGAAACCCCGGGTGGCTATACAGCAAACCCGACCGTCCATTTTCAGAAAAATTTTTATTTTGTGAAAATGATCTGTAGGTCGTTAGGAGTCTACTGATACAATTTGAGCTGAAAACGGAGTTAAATTGACCTCCGGAAGTCATTATAAAGTAGCCCTCCGGTTTGGTTCAATTCGAACCGAGCTTTGACCAAGCGGTTATAAGTGGTTAGTGAGGCTTTGTGGATGTTAAGTGTGTAAAATAAGGCAATTGAAGTGTTTTCTGTGAATTCCGACAGCTTTAGAGTTATATTTTTCGGCAAAACAAAAATTGATTGAATCGGACCGATTTAAATGAATCGAGGCCGAAATGGACTCCGATTGAGCTGAAAATTTGTAGGGAGACTAGTTTCTATGTTTTAAGAACAATAGAATTGGTTAGAAGCAAAAATAATCAGGGGAACATAGAGATACTTTGAACAAGTGCAATTGAACCGAAAAACCAAAATTTTAGTTTAAATCGGTTGGACCATCTTGGTTGGACCAGTTCTGTTCATTAGAGGGGTATATAAGAAGAGAGGAGGCCAGATTTCTTTAGAGACATCAAGCTAAACTGCCTCTCCTCTTCTTCCTCCAAAGCCGAATTGTCTTCCTCATTTCTCTCCTCTATTTTCTTCATTTCTCCTCCAATTTCTCCCCAAATTTCAGCTCCATAGATAAAGTTCAGCTCCTCTACAATCCTATAGCAGTGATTGGAGTTCATTTGGTGCACAGGAAGTGGGTGAAACGTTGTATACAAAGTTTAGGGTGAGTTTTGAGGTAATTGATTCAATGGTTTTTAATTTGATTTTTTGGTTCCTATAGGGGATTTTGAGACTGTAGAACACGTTTATGATGTTAGATTTTATATTGGAAGCTTGGTTATAATGTTATGACCCCTTTTGTATTCTGTCATGGTAGGTGACACTAGAGAGGAAGGTGTTTCTCAAGCTAAAGGGAAGGAAAAGGAGACTTAGAGTGATCTAAAGCTTGGATTTGAGGTTTGTGGTTACCTATTCTATCTTTTTCTTAGGTTATGTTTAAGTACAAGTATATGGAAATGAAATGCTTAATTACATCTATTAGGATATTCATTATTAGTGGGCTAAATATAGTGTATAAACATGATTAAATGAAATTAAATCAAAGTGGTATGAAAAAATTCGGAATGGTCGAATGATACTTTACGAATTTGCTTGAGATTAAATGATGTTTAGGGTAATTAAATGATGTTTATAATATCTATAACATGTGTAATGCATGATAGAGTGAATAAAAGTTTTAAAAGAAAACATAATGTGGTAGTAATAGCTTGGCCGAATGGTATAAAGTGGATATAAATGAGATGTGAGATGACTTATGGCATGTAATTGGTGTTTAAGGTACGTTTAACATGAGAAGAGTAAGATTAAGTGATGTAATAAAATTATAGTGCATGGTATAAAAAGTGGAACCTTTGACCGAATGGTAAACCTAATGATATTTATGTGTATTTTGATAATTTATGTAATATGATGGCATGAGATAATTAATTAGTGATAAATGTGAGTGTATGCAAATTTACAAGTGAAAATGGTATGTTGGCCGAATTATGCATATTGATTAAATGTCATATTTATATGTAAATTGATGAAATATTGCCCTTAGTAGCTGTCTGGTAGTGAAATCTAGTTCAGGATATAATTGGCTAGACATAGGGATTCCACACCGTCGTACGAGTCATGGCGACTCACTATCGATGTGCCAATGAGGGCTTATCGCAGTGTTCAGTGTAAGTGCAGTGCAGTGAAAATGGTCCTACTGGGATCATTTATAGTGTAGTGGGTTTGTGGGGCGCACGTCCCGCATATCCGGTCAGTAATTTTTTTATCAGGTACATACTAGGGGCATACTAGTAAATATGCAATAAAAATGATTAGAATAGTAAAAATGGTGAAAATGAGTGAAAACGACATTAAAATGAAGAAAATAGAAAGTTTAGGGGTAAAATGGTAATTTTCCAAAAAGTTGGTATAAAGTGGTAAAGATAAGTTAAAAGTGTAAGTGTAAGGGTAAAATGGCAATTTTGGCAAAACATGAGGTTGAAATAGTAATTTAGTGAAAAAGTGGTAATTTACGGACTAAAGTGTAATTTGTCTAAGTTATAAGTTCAAAAGTGGAAATTAAGTGTAAAAAGGGTAAAATAGTAATTTAATAAGTTAAATAAAGGTAAAAGTGGAAAAAGGAAATAAATAAGGTTAATAGTGTGGAGCGGCATACCTCAGTTTTGTGGAGCAAGTCGGTGAAGAGAAAGTTAAATTTATATTTTGTGTATGTGTTGGATTTTTGTTATGGCATGTATATACATAAAGTTAGCTACTTGATTTTGGGTTATGTAATAGTTGTAAAGTATTATCTGTGTGGACTATTATTATTACCTGCTCGATGAATGATTTGGTTTTGGTATTGGTTGAAAGTGATTATTATTATGGTTGTTGTGCCCTTGCCAGGGCTGCGTATTTTTAAAAGTGCAGGTTTGGGTAGTAGGAAAAACAAGTCGTCATACTACTGAAATTTATACCAAATAAATAGTAAATATGACAGTTATAAGCCAAATGGTAACTAAATGGTTAAGTGTAAATGTTAAGTGAAATGAGTGGTTAAGTGAGTAAATGGTATAATGAGTTTAATGTGTAGTAAAAAAAAAATAGACGTATTTTGGTTCAAGTGTAGGTCGACCATTAGTACAATCATGGTAATCGCACAGTATTGCTAAGTCGGCAGTGTACGTATAGGGTTTAAGGGTGTTACAACCATGGTGGTCCAAAATATGGCAAAAGTTTTAAAGATAGAAGCCATTTACAGGGTGGTTAGGGGGGTTACACGGTGGTAACGAATCCCTCACCACCGTGTAACACTGTTATTTTGGCTCCTAAAATAGAGCTCAATAAGGCAGAATACATGAATTATGTTGTCTGGGCATTTTCATCTAAAAACTGACATTTTTAGACCAAGATTCCTCATAACAAATATACATCTGTGTTTTAAGTTTCCAATAACATATAATTCACTCAATTTAGACTTATATTCAAGGATTTACACCCTTGAGAACAACAACTACTTCTAAGGTGAGATAGAATCAGTTATCTGTTTTCAATCCCAATTTAGTGAGCCTTAGAACCAGAATTAAGCTAAAGTTTCTTCTAAAAATATGAAGTTCTCTATCTTAAGAAAATTCTACAATTGGAATCACTCCATTTGGAGCTCTACAATTTGAGATATACTCAAAATACATAAACTGGTTCTAGTGGCTCCATTGACAGATTTTCTGCTAACTTATATTTAAGTTCTTCTCAATCTAATTCATGCATAATCATCTTAATTCTACCTTCTAAAGTCCATTTTACATTCATTAAGGAAAAATCCACATTCCTTCACATTCACACACACACACGTAGGGTAGAAAGTTCCCAAACCTCATTTATTTCTTCTCTTTACTTCAAACTCCCCCTCACTGCTCTTTCTCTTTTCCTTTGTCATTCTTTGCAGATTCTTTAGCTAAAACATCAGAATTTCATATCATGAATAATCATTGATATACAATCTCCTACTAAGATCATGTTAAGAACAATAAATAAGAAGATGAAAATGACAGTAACTTACCAATTTACAGGCAATTCATCTACGAAATTCAATTTCTCCTAGCAAGCAATCCAATGGACAATAAAAGAGTTAGAGATTGGCATGGAGATGGAGGTGAGAATTCTGGAATTCCTCCTCCCATTTCCACCAACCTCAAATCTTTATATCCCCATCCAATCATGTAATTCTAGAATGACTAACTGTCAACTTTTAATTGGCCATTATTACAAATTATCAATTTAATTCCTCCTTCCCTAATTATTCTTACATTATCCTCATAATTAGTTTTTACTTATGCTTTAGCCCACATAATTAAGTCTTTGATGCATATATGTCATAATTTTAATAAATTACTATATTGCTGCAACTTGCTGAATCTTTTTGATTAATGACGGTCATGTCCTTCCGACACAACCTGTCACCAAACCAAGCATATTTGGTTACCGACCAACCCTGATCATACCTTAATATGACTAGAGTATGCTTTGGGACCTTACATTTCTTTCCCACTTAAATGAATTTTGTTCTCGAAATTCATACCTATACTGAACAGATGTGGATACTGAGCTCTCATCTTCGATTCTGGCTCCCAAGTTACTTTTTCCACTCCATAATGCTTCCAGTGAACTTTTACCAATAGAACCATTTTATTCCGAAGTTGTTTCACTTCTGTAGCTATGACAACTTTTGGTTTTTCATCATAAGAGAAATCTGGTTAAACTTGAATCTCTTGAACTAACAAAATATGTGATTCATTGCACTAGCATCTTCGAAGAATCGAAACATGAAACACATCATGTTGTTTACCCAGTTTTGAAGGCAAAGCTAATCTGTAAGCTGCAAGTCCAATTCTCTCAAGAACTTCATATGAACTTATAAACCTCGGGCTGAATTTCCTTTTAATAGCCCTTACCCCGTACGTAGTAACCATACCTTCACATGGTAGGTTACACTAACAGGTGAAGGGTGTCACTGAACCATGGTTAATTAACAAATCTTACAGTCCATTTAAGTTGGAATTACGTTACTAACCTTATTTATATGCCTTATATTAAAATAGAATTACAAAATTTGTTTTCTATGTACATTGTTCTATGCATATAACCTTCTATTCCGTAATATAGCCATACAATTCAGTTACATAACAAAAGATATTTACATACATATCGCTTTGATTACATGTTCAAATTACATAATCGTGATAAAAAAGCTTACATATTCAAAACAAAAGCATTATATATATATTACAGTACAATATCCAAAAACTTACACAAAAGGATCCTATTGATGTGTTGACCGTTGAAGAGGTGGGATGTCCATGTTAAAATCTCTATCTTCAAAACCTACAAGGATTAAACACTCGTACTAAGCATATATGCTTGGTAGGGAGTAATATGAGATGGATAACCACTCACAGTGGTTATCAATGCAAAACACATGCACATGAAGCCTACCTAACTATATCGATGCTTTACATATAAACCATTTCATACCTATCAATAATCAGAGAGATACAATTAATTATAATAGCAAATATTTAAAATTCACATTTATCTAAGCATACTTTTCATATACAAATCCATGTTATTTCTTTAACATAAATTGTAACACTCTTAACCTTCTATACTACACGTATGGTAATTGGATATCTCAGTTATTTTATCAATACTAATGTCACAAAATGATGTAACAATAGATAGTTCAATAAAAAATATTCGCATTCGAATATCAATAAAACTTATAGGTAAACAACAATAATATAACAGTTCATACATAGCACTGTCTGAAAATTTATACTTAACATATACATAAATCATAAACTGTATAGTCCACCGCAATCGTATACATGCCATGCCTATCCTCTCATCTCTGCATTCTCTCCTCTTCTCGACTGTCATTGAAATTCCAGGCACTTAAAAACTTCTTATCTTCATAACCTGAGCGCAGCAACAGCACTATGCGCTGAGCATTAAAATGCCCAATGGTGGATACATATCCTAAATTTTCTATACTATTACTACATCCATGCACACACAGGCATATTTCTTTATTCCCATTATATAAACATTAATTCTTTAGCCTTTTAAATAATTTTTGCCTTACTTTTAATGTCCTAATAAAACATTTTGCTTCAGTCATTTATCTTATACCTTTTTCATTAATTCAGTAACCATACTTTAACATTATTATTTCTGTTATCAATATCGTTATTATTAGTACTGTTAACTTTAACATTAATACTATTATGTTCAGTTCGTTAATTCAATGACCAGTTATATTAACAATCTTGTAATTATCTTATTAACGTATTCATTTGTTTTTTATTATTTGTTTATAACTTATTTACATCAGTTACAATCTACACTTAAGCACAGTATCAGTTACTTAAATATCTATTGAGCAGTCATCACCGTTGTTATTAACAGTACTGATTAACCATTATCATTTCCTTTATATTCCTTGATATTTCTTTTACACTTTTAGTTACATTAACCTTTTTACATTTTATATTCATAGTATTATCTTTTACTTAATCATTTCTTTTACAGTACCATTTTTAGAACTCTAAACATAATACATTTATACTATTTTTCCTACTTAATTTTAATCAGTTATATTTCAAATTATACATTTGAATTGTCTATACTATTACTTAATCCACTAACTTATCTGTAGGCTTGACATCATTATTCTATTTACACATATTTCTATTAATTTTATTTGACTAAATATCTAACGATTATTATTTTACATTTAATTCATTATTATCGTATTTAACAGTACTATTATTATAGCAATACCCGAATTACTCATATTGTTTATTTATCATCATTTCAGTAATTATCATTTCACTATTAACCTTTAACATTTAATAACAGCTCTAATATCTTTCATGCCTTTGGTTCCGTTACCAACATTCTTACGTGACCCCCTTTACTTAATTTTACATGTACAATATTATGAAGATATTAATTATCATATTGTACACTTTAGATGATTAGCCCAATTATAATACTTATATCAATTCTATAACAATGTCTTTTACATATTCTAATATACACACTTTATTCCCTGTAACTTATTTTTCAATTATAAAATTCATGGTAGTCAATTAAATTTACCTGCCAAATTATTTATCTTACATTTAATGCCATTGCCATTTTCATGACGTTAGCATTAACTATAAGATTTCTATTAATATTAACATAAATACCATTATTTTCTCTATTGTCAATTTGTTATACAATTATCATTCAAATTACCTATAAATTATCTTTTAAATCCCTTATTGTACATCACTATTGACAAATTACATTTAAGTCCCTAGATTTTCACCAATTTACAGTTTTATCCTTCACTCTTCACTTATTTATGTTAATGCCATTAATTAACTTATTTTCATACTTATTTCATTATCTAACATGCAATTTACCACTTAGTCCTGAGAATATTATTCTTATACCAGATTACACTTATGTCCTTAAAACATTACTAAAATTACAATTTTACCCTTAGACAATTATTTATTCCATTTATATATTTCAAGTTACAATATACACAATTAATGGAATCTCACCATACCATTCTCTTCTTTTTCCATCAAATCATTCATTATACACTTCATTTTCATTCCATTACCATTTCATGCCATGAAATTTATTAAACCATCAAATTGCATACTAATATTTCTATACATATCATTCGAACAAAGTGCCATTATTTTACCATGAATTATTTTCATCTCTTTTTTCATACATTTGATTAGATTTCATGTTAATTAACATAAATATACACTTAATTAACGTTAACATTCAAAATATACCTTAATATTATTTATATATATATTCGGCCAAGGCTGCATTTCTTCCACCATAACTAATTTCCTTCTATTATTCATTCATTTGACTAGATTACATATTAATCACCATGTCTACATAGTTGTTATGCCTTTAATATCAATTTATACCTTAAGAATATAAACATAACAATTCGGCCATATACTTAATTCTTTACCAATATTCATTTTTCTTCAATTAATCATTAATTTATCTAGATTACATGTTATTTATCACAAATATACTATTTATTTGCATTAATCACTAAAGTATACCCTTGTATACTAAGGTATACCATTTTCTTTACATGATGTCTATGGTATATGATTTATTTCTTTCCATTTTAATCATTCAAAATCTCACTTTTAACCTTCCTAAATATATCTATCAAATTTATTTCAATTAAGCATGCATAAATCACATACATACAATATGAACATAACCTAAAATCATACTTTTTCAATGGAAAAAGAAAGATATTGTATCCACTAACCTTATTTTTCATGATCTCCGCACTTAGATCTTTATTTCCTTCATCTTTCACCATTAAAGCATTTTTCTTTCCTTTATTTCTCAATGTGGCCGCAATATAAACACCAAAGAAAACACCATAAATTTACTTTCTTTTTGTAATAATTAAATAAACATACTCTAGACATACTAAAATACCTATTTGAACCTTTAAACTAATTTAAAAATATAAACTTTCATACCTCAATTTGACATATAAACTTTTCCACTTATTTTCTCCCACTTCTTCCACTTCAAATGAACTCTAATCACCACCACTAGATTATAGAGAGGCTGAAATTTGCTTAGGAGGCATGGATTTGGGGAGAAATGAAGAGAGAATTGAAGAAAATGGAGGAAGAATCAAGATGAACAATTCGGCCTTATGGAGGAGGAGGTGAGGCGGCAAGAATTCTATGGTTTTATCTAGAAAGATCTAGTTTAAGGGGGTTTAAATAGCTACCTTAATGGGTTGGGCTTGGTCCAACCAAGTTGGGCCAGCCATACTTCAGCCTAATTAGGTTTTAAGCCCATTTTGCAACCCAAAATGATTTATCTCACTTTCCAAGATCAATTATTCCCAAAAATTATTCCATAATTCTTAAAATATATAATTTATCCTCCACCTAAAATTTTAGCTTAATCAGAGACCGTTTCCCAGTCCGATAATTTCTTACCAGTCCGATAACTCAATTTTCTGTTTCACTGTAAAATTTATTTTTCAATACCATTTGATTCTCCATAATATTTCAAGAAAATCCATGCTTTCAGATAATTTTTCTGAGGTCTGTAGCATCATTTAGAGTTCAGTCAAACTTTGGTCAAACTAATAAGACTACAGTCAAACTGGTCCACCCGGTCCGATTCACTAATTGAACCGATTCGATTCACTTTTCATCCTTAACTTCCTTTTTGTCTTAATAGTTCATTTGACCTTGGTTTCATCTCATTCAAAGTCCATTTTCAGTCCGGTTCATCAATTTTTCAGTATCACCATAAAATTACTTTTTCAATACCAAACTATTCTGCACACTATCCTGAATCTGTGCCTTTAGATAACTTTTTAGGGGTCATTTACTATCTTTAAACCCTCAATCAAACTTAGTTACTATTTGAATCGAACTAGAGGCTTTTCTTCAGTTTGACTTTCGTGAACCTATTTGACATCATTTTCACTCCAAGTTATACCATCGGACTCTTTATAACTTGTACTTTCTAATGGTTTAATACGATATTTTACTCTTTTGGGTTCCCAGGAGGTCACCCATCCCTGGGCTTCCCTGACCCGAGCACATTTAACCTTTTAACTCTTACGTAATCAACGGTACTCAAGCTGTCATTTTCACACCAAAATCACACAACTGACTCTACAGAATTCACTAATAATTACTATAACAGTTTCAGGCCATTACATAAACCATCCAATTTAATTTATTGCCTGCTTTCCCAAAAGCGGGTGGATAAAGGGATTTACAAATCAAAGCAAAGGAGTACTTACATTTGAAAGGGTGACCCAAACAGGGTCTAATACAATGACCCAAATGGGGTCGATAGAACTAAACAACGGCTGCAGCACTAGGGTTCCCTATAGGTATACCTATCTATCCATAACCTGGACACAACCAGGCGGCTAATTTATTGCTCATATACTCACTTTATATTCATAATTAAATTCAAATGGGTATCGTTTATTTCAATTTTCATGTCATGAACAAATTAATTCAATTATTTTCCTAATGTACATTCCATAAATAATATCATTAAATAAAATAACATTTGGCTCCACAAATTTCCTTTAGGTGCATATATCTATATATATATATATATATATATATATATATATATATATATATATATATATATATATATATCAATATAATTATAACTATAATATATTATAGTATATTTATAATCATTTCCATTCCATTAATAAGTTTCAAATATGCCCACTAACCCTTTTATTCCATAAGAAGTGAAGAATTGCACACAAATTTGACAAAAGAAAATAAAAAAGGAGAGCTAGGGCTTTCACCAGTGGTGCCCCATGTCACGACTCATGACAAAAGCTTGTTGCACTGACTGTGCTGACTCAGGACAATAGCCTTTGGTGCCAAGTCGGCACAGCTAGTCTGCATCAGTGCAGACCCTGACTTCCACTTTGTACGTCCACAATAAGCTAGCAAATGGCATTGTCTGCCCAAATGGTCTGCTTAACAAATGTTTCACAAGATGTTAAATTTTTAATGGCATAAATTTCAGGTCATTTGGATTACTAAAACTCTAGATATGACCTAAACAATCCGGATAACTCCTATTGGCATGGCATAATCATGCAATTCTTGAGTAATTTTAAGATGGAAATATCAACTTACAATTAAAATAGTCCCTAAAGTTCTAATGAGATTTGAGCAAAATTTCCCCTTAAAATTCCACCTTCCCAATTCAATAAATTCCACCACAATCATCAACACAATTCAACTCAAATTCACACAAAATATCCATATACACATCAAGATGATATTTCATCAAATAAATGCACATAAAACACATAATTCCTAAACCTTTATCTCCTTGCTTTTCTCTTGCTTCTCTAAGTCTTCTTCTCACCTTCTTTCTCCTTTCCTTTGGCTCTAACAGCCCTCTCCTCTATAATTGCCATCATAAAATCAGATATAATATAACAAATATAACTTATTTCTCCAATTCCCATGTCAGAAGAGAAGAAGAAGATGATGAACCAATATTATCTTACCTTAAGCTTGCATGAACACTAGAATTAGCTTGCCTAGCTTATAAAACAATTGCGCAGAATTTTTAATGTAAATTTTGATGAATTAAGTGAGGAAGAGAAGTTGGATTTTGATGAGGGAATGACAAGATTTTTCCCTTCTCCAAACTGACATTAATGGCTTTTATAAGCCATGAATTGTCTTCCTCTTTCTAGACTTCTAGGTGTCAAGAAGTAACTGGTTACTTTTTCAAATTTCTCTTTTCATCATTTTTCTTATAAATCTTACATTTATCCTATAATTACTTTAATTTCATGCATTTACATATTAAATAATTCATTTAATGCAATTTAGTCCATGGGGTCAAATAACTAATTTACCCCTAACTTTTTAATTAATACCGATTATGTCCCTAACACAAATACTTAACCAAATACAAATTCTCAGCCACTTTTGTACCCTAAACGTGTTTTGATGGGTTTTGTGCAAGAAGCTATGGATAAAAGAAAAGACAAGGGCAAAGACAAGATCTGAGCTAGAAGGAGAGTTGGTAAAGCTTCTCTTTTTGAGGTTTGGAAGTGCATTTAATTCTTTAATAGATGCATGATTGGTTAGATTGGGTAAAATATGGGTATTAAAGAGTTCAATAACTCTTCTAGTTTTTATATTGCACATGGGTTAATATTATTGAGTTGCTGATGTTTTATTGACAACTTGAAGTTGTACTATGTTGTGATTATTTGCATGATGACAAGGTGTGTATTACAAATTGTGCATGAGGAAGTTACTCGTATGTGATTACTTGTTTGGAAGGCCATTTTGGTTGGAATTGGTGTTTAGATGATGATAGAAGACATGAAAGTGAATATAGGAAAATGTTCGAAAGAGGTATGTGAAGTTGGGAGTTTAGACATATAGTTCAGGCTTTGTTGCGAGCATGACAGAGGGCTCCGACGGGAAAAGTTTGCCAGATTGTGTTCTATCGCGAGCGCGAGCTTTATTGTGGGAGCAATAAAAGCCAATTGGGTGTTCTGTCGCTAGTGCGACAACTGTCACACCCCAAATCGGGCCTAGTCAGAATCGGCAAACTAAGTTGGTTAAGTGAAGGGTATTTCGGTAATTTGTATGTGAGTGAATTTGATGATAAGGACTTAATTGTAAAGTGACCAATTAAATAAGTTAAGTGAAGGAAATATTATGGTGTGCTTAGTGTGTATGGAAGTAGGGTATAAGTGGATTTTAGGAAATGATTTGGTGTGACTCAAGTATGGTACCTTGAAGATTTTTATTCAAGAAATGTTTGTATGTGGAGTGAGTATGGTGCCAAGGTTGGAATTAGTCAAAGATGTATCTTGGATTTAATAGGATTATGACAAGTGGACCTTTAGGATGGTGACAAGTGGTATGGTTGGTGTGTGCATTAAATGAGAAAGAGAAATAGGAAAAGAAGAATGGAAAGGGGCAGAATCACGTTTGGCCTCCTCTCCTTCCCGTTCTCTTTCTTTTCTTTTCCCTTTCCCCGTTTCTTGAGTTCTTTCTCTTGGTTGGGTGTGAATTGGATCTATTTTGGAAGAGTTTGGGAGCAAGATTGAAGAGGTAAGTGGTTAGGTTTTGGTTATTGTGCTTTGAACTTCTTTTTCTTCTAATTTGCTTTCGATTTGAGTAAGTTAGAGTTTTGGTTTAGTGATTATTGGGTTTGGTTGTGCGAGTTTTGGATGATTTGAAGAGGAGCTAAAGCTTGATTGAGTGGGTTCTTGAAGATTGAGGTTTTGAATCGCAAATCCAGGTTTGGGAAACTTTCTTCTATCTGTATAAGAATTTTTGGTATATTCATGTATGATACAAGCTTCTTGAGTGTATTGTGATGATTTGTGATGATGGTAGTGAGTGTTGGCTCAAATGACTCATTGTTGCATGTGAATAGGTTTTTGGGTGAAAAACTGGATTAGAATACACTGGACCTTTCTTCGGTTATTACACTGTTTCGGAAGTTATAGAACTCCAAATCATTCGATTCTTGAACCATTAGAACCATGAATGCCATTACTTTAAATGTCTCAGAAATAGCCTTGGACAAATTCTCGCTCTAAGACATCGAAAATTTGATTACAAATGTTGTGTCCCTGTTGTGTCGGGTTGTTTGACCAGTATGGATTGTGGAGTGCATATCTGTAGTTGTAAACATCCAATTGATGTGAAACTTGTTTGATTTGAAATCTAAGACGTAGGAGAACATTTGTTAAGAAGACCACTTTTCCTAAAAACGAGGTTTAGAGGTCGGTTTTCGCGATACTAGTTTATAGTAGAAAGCAGTCCGTTTTGGTAGCTGAGGCGAGCCTCTGTCGCGATCGCGACAATGGTCGCGACCTCGCGATAGAAAAATATGTTTTGAGCCTTTTCTTCTTTATTTTTGAGTCTAGGGATGACCCGGATCAATCCCGTGCCTTTCCCATCAGTTATTATGCATGTTTAGGGTAATGAAATGACTATATCAGTAATTATCGTCGGGAAAAATTTAGGAGTATGCTTAAGATTAATGATTTAACTAGTAATTAATAATAAATATAACTCCATGAAGGTTGTTTATTGATGAGTGTCATTATGTGATGGTCTCATGAGTAACCTTAACATGATGTACCATGTGTATGAATGCAGTTAATGTGGATGCGATTGAAATGATTGACGAATAACGTGGTTATTATAGATTGTGTATATGGATATTGGTAATGGCGTGTTTTATTGAAATACTTGATACGAATGTTGGATTATGTTGTCAATAATGTGTGACTGGCTAGAGATGAGGTAAGAAACCTTTGGATGTGTTTCGTGTGTTTGTGGGTGAGTTTGAGGAAGGAAAGATCTTGCAAAATTCTGCAGATTTTCGAAATCATGACTCTGTCGCGATCGCGCCATTATCGCGAGCGCGACAGAGACCGGTGATTCTGATACTGTGCCATCGCGAGCACGCGACGCAGTCGCGAGCCCGCGATAGCAATAGCTTGTCTGCTCTCTGTCGCGAGCGCGACAACCGTCGCGATTGCGACAGAGCACATTGTTGGGCTGTGCTATCGCGAGCACGCGACTTGTCGCGACCCCGCGATAGCAATGCTTATCCTCTGTCGTGATCGCGACAACATCGCGAGCGCGACAGAGCCGAGCCTTCTTTCCTTCCCGCGATCGCGAAGCCGTCGCGCGCGCGCAGCGAAGAGACTATGGTCTCTGTCGCGAGCGCGACAGGGATCGCGAGCGCGACAGTTATGTTGTGTTGAATGAGTTTTTCTTCGGTGATTCCAATGTTTGAGTTCCTAACTTGTGATGCCTTTAGGTGTATTCTTTGACTATGTTATGAAGTATGTTAATATAATTGAATGTATTATGCATATCTATATTTATGATCTTTCTCTAAGATTATTATGATATGCTTAAGTGTAAATTGTATGATGCATTACTGACTTTATGATTGTATTCATATGTCTCACCTATTGCTGATTACGTATAATGGTATAAATTATGTGATGTGAAATATGATTTGTATGATGCATGACCTGCGAGAGTCAGTCTAGTGGATAGTTAGGCATGCCTAATAGAGTCTTTGTAGCTGCAGCGCCCGTTGAACGATTTGGACCCTGATCAGGTCCCCGAATGGTTCCTCGCGAACCCTATTATCTGTATGTGTATGGATCTTGTTTAAGGTCCTATTTTGGGAAATGCTTTTGAACTATGGAAAGTGACAGTACTTTGCGATTTGTACCCGTAAGGTACAATTTGTTACTCGTTATCCACTATTATGAGTCAGCAGGTATTTTGATGGTTTGTTTTATTCTGTTTTGAAATAGTCGTCAGAATGTGATATCTGAATGAGCCAGAATCAGTTTATATGTATATGAATATAACTACGGGCTTCAGAAAGTAAATATGTATTTGGTAAACATGACTTTTCAGTTAACATGATTATCCGAACTTGGCATGTGATTTGTTATTAGTTTTTGAATGCTTTGAAATGATTCGATCAATGTATTTATGTATATGGGTTAAGCATGGTTTTATTGTGTACAAGCATGTGAATCAGATCGGTTGTGAGGGTAAGTATATAAGATGTAATTGTACTTTCTGCATGGTTTTGATATGCTATGTGTTAGAGTGTGCAGCAGAAGTGTGGTGTTTTGGATGTTTTCTTGGGTATGTGGCTCAGCATGATAACAATGGTGTCGTGTTTTGGGTTATGACTGTTTTAACCCATTCCTGATATATGTATATGATTATATGTGTGAGTTTCCGAATGAATGCCTTTATTATGCAAATCTGTTTAGACATATGTTTTGAATATACGCAATTGCCATTTGAATGTATTTTGCCTTGACGACCATTGTGAATGGCCGTCCATATTATTATGTTTGTTTTCCCCACTAAGCGTTATCGCTTAGCACGGGTTCTTTTTCCCGTGCAGGTGGCAGGTTTGCTTCTGTTCGAGTCGCGCATCTGCAGAGTCGGCCACATAGGAGTTAGAAGTGATGTATTTTGTTGAATTTCTGTAGCCTGGATTTTGTAATTCTGATGAATATGTATATGTAATAATATGTAAAGATAATTATATAATGTTCTGGGCCATTTAAATATTTGTATAATGATGTTTGGAGAATAACTTCTATTGTATGCTTGTAAGTTTTCACAACTGTATGCTTTTGATTAGTGTATGCGCATTTACGAAATATGCATGTCCAAATCTACTCCTCAAGTTTTAAATTCTTCCGTATTTTAGTATGCTTTGTCGCGCGTCAGTCCGGTAACACACCTACTCGTACGGCTTCCTACTCCCTTGCGGATGGGTTCGCCTATATATAGGTTGGGGTGTTACAACAACAGAGTATTTGGGTTTTGTCGTGAGCACGACATAGTTGAGTTATACATGTTCAATAATTGATCTAAATTATGAGAGATATTGTATTGGATTATGAATGATATGCTTGATGAGTTTGGGTATGCTTAGTGTGTAACAAGAATTTCAAATAATTGCGAATATGTTGAATGATTATGAGTACGTCAAATAGATACTGCTTTTGCATGATAGATAAACAAATATGTATATATGTTCATGGTTTGCATAGTCAATATATGATTTGAGTTGGATGTGCAGTGGTTTAAAAAGATAACCAAGTAAATGTAATGTATATGGAATAGTGAATGAAATTTATATGTTAAGCCTGAATTATTCATAGTTGTAACACCCCCAACTCCCACACGTAGCATATCGAAGGATGAAGACCTACAATGAGCAGAAGGTGCCACCAGACAAGGACACACATGGCAAAGCAGAAATCAAAACAATAAAATTTCTAAAATCATAACCTCTAAACATGCACGTCCTAAATTATGTCACCCACACACCATTATTCGCACTAAAGATTATTACAACTTATTACAAATGCTAATAAATAAACTTAATTACATGCCGAAATCAAAAACAATTCCTATGAAAATCTATCCATTCATTGGCCAAACCTCAGCGGACCGCTGCGCTACTCTGATCTCCTAACCTGCACAGACAAACAACTGTACTAAGCGATAACGCTTAGTCGGGCTACAAATAATGGGCAGCCACTCATAATGGTTGCCGACGCATACACATACAAATCGATAGATATATGTATACAGACATAAGCATAAAGGAAACTGGCTTCAGATAATGTGAACTCATATCGTTACTTTCATACGAAGACTTAAACAATTTTAATATGCAGGTTCATTCATATATCATAACCAGAAACTACTATGTTACATTTTATTTAATCAAATCGTTACTTGTTCAAAACTAAACAAAATGTTTCATTGTTCAAAACTTAACAAAACACTTTAGTTCTTTGATTTGGTTCAGGCTTTAAATGTTATTCCAAGCTTCCTACGTATCCCTATGGTTGGGGAATCAGAACCCCGTAGTTCTACAGAAAACTTTAACACATATGTTCCATAATTAATCCCAACTTATTTCCTAAACCCAGTTATCCATATTATGTTTAACACATTATTATTCTTTACTTACCATTTAGTATAACATCATCATATTTATTACAATCAATAAACCATGCACACGAATTACTTACCAATATACTTACAGTAATAATCCAGGCTAAGATCCATAAGGTAGATAATACATAATATACATGTATTCTCATATTAAACATATAAACGAATACATTCATAACGCTCATTCACCAAGTGCTTAACTATAGCAAAATGTATAACAAATATCTCAATAACTCGTGACAAAGATTTCATATAAACAACCATACTCTGAATTTTTGAACAAATTAGTAACATACAATATCCACATACGAATTCACATGCAGTCGGTATACATTCATACACACTTACTAGAATAACATTATCTGTTACATTTCTCTTCATTTAACTGACATTTAGGTATTCAAAGATATCACACAGTTCCACATACGAGTCTGTGAAGGATCCAAAACACATTAGTGCGTGAAGCACAATTTTATCATTTCAACAACCACTTTCAAACACTTGATTCACATACCTCTATGTACACTATCACAGAACTTATCAATTCATTTAATTGCCTGCTAAGTCAAACGGGTGGATAAGCAAGTGAACACATGGCTGTACCTTACGGGTACGAATCAAACTGAACGCATGGCGGTACCTTACGGGTACGAATCGAAAAGAAAAATCACATTTTCTCATTCAAAAACATTTTACAGAGGGGATCTTAAACAAGATCCGTACACATTGAGGTTCATGAGGAACCAAACAGGGACCTGATCAGGGTCCATAACAGAACATATGGCTGCAGCTAACAGAACTCTATAAGCATGCATATCTATCCACGACTTGACTAACTCAGGTTAAATTCCCATATCATTATTAAATTCTTTCACACTTTACGCATATATACCCATTTCATCAAACACTAGCATTATTCTTTTATGATCACATAGATATATGTATCAATATATATATATATGCCTATCATATGCACTAATTTAATTTCTCGTATTCAAACTAGTCATGTGTAATTTCATAGATTAAGATATTCGCATTAACATATTAAACGTAATCATGTCATTATTCATTATGCATTCACTTATTTTCATATCACATGTACCAATGATATTTATCATATGCAAATGAACATACTGAACATAGCTATATTATTAACACCATGCACTCATATAGACTTAACAAATAAATTACAGTACTTTATGCACCAACAGCCATTAAATAATAATGGTAAACAAAAGTCTCATAATTAAATTACTAATCATTCATAGAAGCATTTGAATAATTCAAAGATTTAAGTACTCATTTTAATTTATAGAGACATAACACAAGTGAGAAACCATGCATAAGAGAAGATTTTCAAAACATTTTAAGACAGAGAGCTCTGTTGTGCTCATGACAGATGAGTTCCAGGAGGCGATCATAAGTCGTGCTCACTATCACAACTCGTGAAGGCAAATCTATCAGAGCATAACAAAATAATAGAGAAAAGGGGCGTGAGTTGTCACGAGTCGTGCTTGCCAGCACGAGACGTGCTCCCCAAGCCGAATGGCTTTCATGCCGAATGGAAACCCCTACCGAGTGAAATCACCAGCACGAGACGTGCTTCCAAGCCAAATGGGCTTCCAGCTGAACGAGCTCATAGTCGAATGACCTCCCAGCATGAGTCATGCTCCCATGCCATGCCGAGCGGGATCTCACATGCCAAACAAATCCTCATGCTAGGTAGGCTCTCAAGCCAAGCGAAATCCTTATGCCGAGTCGTGAAGCTTGACACGACTCGTGCATTCCTCCTCTCAAAACTTGGCCGATCGGGAGATGCTAGAATCATTGGGCTCAATCGCGATCGTGACAATGTCACGCTCGCAACAGAGTCTCATTTCGTGATCTCCAACGAACTGTAGAATTTCTTTCCTTAAAAACTCATACCCAAAAGCTCCTAATTAATTCAAACTTTAACACAACTCAAATGACTCATTCAAAACCTCATAATCAACATGAAACCCACAACGTTTGAACAAATCTAAGCAACTTAAACTCTATAAATTTCCAGAAAATCCAATCAAACATCAAAATCAAAATATGCATAAAAAATAACAAAATCCCTAACCTTAAATCCTTTGCTCCTAATCGCTTTCCTTGGTTTATCTTTCTTATTCCAAAACCCATCCAAAGTCTTTCTCATCCAAAATCCTCAGCAAAACACACAAATTCACAAAACATAAATCTAGAGTTCCAAAAATCACTCAAACAAATGGAAAGAGGAAATCAAACTTAAACTTACCTCTTCAAACCTATCTCAAACCTCAAACAAAACACCCATCACCTTGCAACAACTCTAGCCAAAAAAAGATGGATCAAGATAAAATAAGAGGAAGAAGAAGAAGAGAAGAGGAAGTAGCATGAGGAGGAGAGAACAAGAGAACAAGGCAGCTAAAAATGCTGCTCTCTCTTTCTCTCTCCTTGCTATTTATACCCCTCTCTAATTCTTTGCCACATGTCATCTAACATGTTCATTTAAAGTACTTATGAATGAATGTTATCGTGCGATTAATGTGCTGGATGTTGATATACATTGTTGTTTGATATTTGCGATTTTGTTAGAAGTCTATTTGCTTTTGTTCTCCCCATTGAGCCTTCGCTCAGCACGGGTGTTTTCCCGTGTAGGTATGCAGGTTCGGTATAGATAGTTGTGGATCTGCAGGCCACAAGGATGGAATTTTGAAGTTTCTTTTTGATTATGATATGATTCTTTTTGTAATGATCATTATAGTGATTATGTAAACAATTTTGTATATTAAGTGTAAATGTTTTAGAGAATGCTCATGTATTACTTGGAGGATAATGATATTATCTAATATAAATAACTAAAGTTTGTATATGCATGTACGACTTATTTTTAATGATGATATTTTGATTATTATTTGTCTAAGCAAATTGATAGTGTTTATTTTATTTGAATTGTATAGTTTGTGTGTGAGTATCACTCCTATATCCTTTAGGGGGTATTAGGGTGTTACAGTTTGTGGTATCAGAGCATAGGTTTAGGCAGTTCAGGACTATAGGATGTTAGAGTATAGATTAGATTTGTATGAGTTTGTCTAGTGTCATGGCCAGATGCAGATGTTGTCCTGTGTAAAGTAGAGATGCAATCGGATCCGAGTGAGGATGTAGGGGAGACGACAGGAAGTGTGAATACGGCACGTGTTAACCCGCTCATACCTGAGCAACCACCAACTGAAGGTCTAGGTCCTGCTCAGGGTAATCCGATGTTAGTGCAAGGGTTAATGCAATTAATAGATAGATTGACTACTCCTAAGGCTCCTACGGACCTTATTAGAAACAGAGGAGCAGAAGAGTTTAGTGAAACTTCTATGGATCAATCGGATGTGGCTGAATTTTGGTTGGAAAGGATAGGAAAGATATTACAAGAGATTAATTATCCCTAGAATCAGCGAGTGACTTGCACAGTGTCATTGTTGCAAGGGACAGCTTATGACTGGTGGAAGCTGGTGCTCTGAAATCCCCAGCGATCGGTTGAGCTAATGTGGAACTTCTTTGTCCAAGAGTTTAAAAAGACGTATGTCACCAAAGCTTATAGAGAAGCTAAGTGGAAAGAGTTTGTAAGCTTAAAGCAGAAGAACATGACAGTGGGAGAGTATGAGAAGGAATTTAGTCGAGTGAGCAAATATGTACTAGATGTGTTGCTAACGAAAGACTTTAAATACCGATAGTTTGAGGATGGGCTAAAAGAGGTCATAAGAGGGCCTTTATCGTGTTGTTATGCAGACAGTGAGTTAATATCAATTAGTCTCGGCGGCCATGAAGTTGGAAGAATCAGAGTTAGTGAAGTATAGGAAAGAGTAGAAAATGAAAGTATCAGATTGTGGTGTGGTTAGTGGTAAGAATGCTCAGGAAGCTGCAAGTGGACAAGTTACTCGAGGTTCGGTTCAAGCACCTATATCGATAGGAAGTGTTGTGCCAATTTCTAGTAGAGGTAGTATTATACCAAAGTGCGAGCATTGTTAGAGATGTTATTGGGGTATATGCAAGAAGCTCACAGGAGCTTGTTTCGAGTGTGGCAGCATGGAACACATGATTGCCAATTGCCCTGAGTTAAGAGAGAGCTTGGTCTCGCAAGTGAGCAAAGGTAACGTGGATGTGTCGAGATCTGTTAAAAGTGGCAGAGGAAAAGGTAGAGCTACTCAAGCATCATTAGAGACTATAGAGAAGCCAATTGCTTTCGATGCTCCCGCTTGAGTCTTTGCCATGATTAGAGAAGAGAAGGATGATCCAGTAGGTTCATTTGGTAAGTTTTATGTTTGTTTAAGCTTTTATTGTATGAACTTATTAGTAAGGAATGGTATGATCTTAAGATTAGTAGCGTGGGAAAGACTCAAGCGGGAGCATCGGAAGCAATTGGCTTCTCTATAGAAACTTAACCAATTAACACTTACCGGAAGGACCTGCGGGCTCTGGAGTATCCTCTCTAATCATCGCGTAGACTCTAGCCGGAACATAGTCTCCTTCAGCCGGGAATCGATGCACGATTTTCGATTGTGCCTAAGGAGCTATACTTCTATCCCGATTGCTTCTCGTTGCATTATATTTACCTCTATCCGCTTTGCTCTCTTATTGACTCTTATTCTCTTGCCGTTCGGGACAACTTGCAAACCGATGCTCCATACTCCCGCACTTGAAACACGCTCCAGTGATCTTACGACATATACCCCAATACCATCTTTGGCAATGCTCACACTCCGGTGGTTGACTTCCCCTATTAGCACGCGGTGCTACACTTCCAACTTCCGAAGGCACTTGTTCAGTCCCTCTAATCAATTGTCCGATCGGAACACCTTTGGGCTTCTTATTACTTACAACTCCACTATCAGGTGCTCTTCTCTTCTGTTCTATTCTCTGCTTTGCCATCTCCGATTCTTCTAACTTTATCGCTGCAACCACTAACTGATAATATCCAACCGGATGCATGACTGCCATAGCTGACAATGGACCTCTAATGACTTCTCTTAATCAACCATGAAAATACTGGCACTTAAACTCTTCTGTCAGTAATGGTTCGGGTACATACTTGGTCAACTGGCTAAATTCTTTCTCGTAGTCGCTGACCGACAAGTTCCTCTGTTTCAAATTTATAAATTCATTCCACTTCACCTCTCGATAGACCTTTGTCACATACTTCTTCTCAAACTCTTCTTTGAAAAATTCCCATGTCAATTCAGCCGGTCTCTGTGGATTATGAAGCACAAGCTTCCACCAATCATATGCCGATCCTTGTAATGAAGACACTTCATAAGATACCCTTTGATTTGCAGGGCAGTTAATCTCTTGCAAGATTTGATCTACCCTCTCAACCCAGAACTCGACCACATCTAGTTGATCCAATGCAGTGCCATGAAAATCTTCCGCTCATCTCTTTCTTAATAACTCAATAGGAGCTTTTGGATCGGTCAATCTACCTACCACTTGAAGCAAACCTTGTACTAATGCCGGATCAAAACCCTAACCTTCTACTAGTGCACGCTCACGTGCAGGCCTATCTTGTCCAACCGAATTACCACTTCCGATCGAATTAATACTTTCCATCGTGTCGCCCATATACTTACTTAGATCAGACTCCATCAAGACACTATGCAAGATAAGACATCTGCATTAGGCCACAACACTAGACTGACTCTCATACAAAGACTCGACACTCAATCAATCACATAGACAAGAACCGACTAAACCGGTGCTCTGATACCAAAAATGTAATGCCCCCAACACCCCCGTTAGAAGGATGCCGGTTGCGCTACGTGCACATATACATATACAAACTCAAATCAAGAGAAAGATAACAAAAGCATATACATATAATCATATCGTTTTATAAAAGGGATTTGTTGTCATGGCCGGATTTGTACCCTAAGAGAATTAACCTAATTTGGCATGTGTGTGAGTGGATTGAATGTGTAGGATTGGACTTAATTGAAAGAAAGCAGTATAGTTAAGGGGTTAAATGGTAATTATGAATGTTTGTGCTAAGCATGAGTTAAAGGCTGATTAACTAATTAATGGAGGGTTAATTAGGAATAAAATAAAGTAAGAAATTGGTAAGTGGAGGCAGGTTTTCTGAAGTGGATTCCGTGTGGCTTTGTAAGGTTTTGCCACCTCCTTCTTTGCATGCATTTGCCTAGTGAAGTGAGAGGTGAGTGTGTGTTGGCCTCATTCTTCATTTTCTGCATTTGGCTTTGGCTTTCTTCTTGTTTCCGTGAGTAAGGATGAGAGTGGTTTAAGTGGATGTGTGCATGTAGCTAATTGGAACAAGAATTAAGTGTTAAGACCTTAAGGTAAGTGGTTTTGTGTGCATATTCTCATCTTCTACTCTTCTTCTTGGTTGTGATTTAGTTTGGAATGAGGATTGATGGATTGTGCTCAATTCTGGAATTTGAACTGGTTTTGCTAGCTAAAGAAGTGAAGAGAGATAAGGGAAAGGCTGTAATCGGCGAACCGAGCGTCCGTCGTAATTAGGAGCTAAGGCGACGAGGTTTGGGAACAAACCCTAATTGTATGAATATGTGATTAGTGTTGGTTAAATAGGGTTTTGAACTGAATTGCATGATATGTGAAATTGAAGGTTGAGCATGAATTATGTGATGCTAAATTGTATGATTAGAGTAGCAATATGATTATGATTTGTACTATTATTGAATGCCAAACAAGAAGGGAAAATCAGGTATGTGTTATTGATTGTGTGGTTGTTGTATTTGGGTTGATTGCCAAACAAATAAGAATGAGACTTGAGGTCTAGGCGTAAAAGGAGAAGTGGACTGAAAAAGCACAGCCGTGCTAGTGATAAACATAGCTGTGTTTTGGTATTTTTGCATAGGTCACGGTAACAATGAAATTGATTGTGACCATGACATATGCTGAGTTCAATTCTGCCTAGAGGGATTTGGTATGTCACGGTGACAATGGAATTCATTGTGACCGTGACCTACCCAAGAAGGCATTCTGTTTTGCAAATGAGAATATGTCACGGTGACAATGAGATTCATTGTGACCGTGACATACCCTTTGGTTGCATTCTGCCGAGAGTTGGGAACACATTACGGTGACAATGAAATTGGTTGTGACCGTGACTTGTCCCCAATTTGCATTCTGTTTTGGACTTCAATATGTCACGGTGACAATGAAATCCATTGTGACCGTGACCCACCCTGTTTTGGCAATATAATCCTAATGTGTTTGGTCATTCAAATGGCATGGCTTTAAGCTGAAATGAAGGACAACATGAGTAAGTAATGTATATGTGTTAAGTGATCTACAAATGCATACAACTATGATGACTTCTGAATGTGATAAGTTATGTGAATATTAAATGTGAAGACTGAATTTGAAAGCATATTGAATATGCAAATGAAATGTATGGCTGTGTGCTAATACAAATGTGTAAAGTGAAAAGTGAACTGAATAACGTGTTTAATAACTTAAGCCTGCGAGTCAAGTAGTGGATAGTTAGGCATGCCTATAGGGTCAAGTGTTGCAGCCCCATGCGTTAAATGTGTCTGATTTCATGGGAATCACAATGCAAATATCCTTACTGGATTGTGTTATATGTGGAATGATGAAAGGTACCAGAAGGTACTAATGTGATAAGAAGCACTAGAAGGTGCTAATGTGAAAAAGTAGTCTCGGTGAGATTACTGGTATCTGAGAGATACCGATGCGATACCCGTTATCCGCGTCATTGAATTGCAGGCAAAGTGGCAGAAAGGCTAATTGGTTAATCGGCTAAAAGTTAATTAAATATAAACAGAAGTGATTGTGATACAAGAAAGTATGGAAATGTGAATAAGTAATTGATGCCTTATGATTGAATATAGTAATGGTTGATCTGGCATGTTTATTAGCATGTTATGTATGATGATTCTGATGTGTGATAAATTATATGCTATATGTATGAGTTCCCCACTAAGCGTTATCGCTTAGCATGGATTTACTCTAATCCGTGCAGGTACGGACGAGAGGTGACTGAAGGACGTCCCCCGCATTTTGGTACGGTTAACAATAGGAAGTATATAGTGTAGGTTTGGGGGCTTGTTATTTGAGACTTTTGTATAAGTTTTATATGGTTAATATGTATTTTGAATATGTAAAGGCATGTAATAATGTAGTAATCATGGATGTAACCTCCCACATGTATGTGTGTCATGTGAATAGCTAAGGCGTGTGACTAATAGTAGTTGGCATGTGATGCATGAATTAAAATAGTGTGTGATGAAATTTTATTATACAGTTTCCGCATGTGTTCTGGGTGTGTGCGCGACCTTCTCTAACTAAGATTAGCTGAGCTAGTTTGTCGTTAGGGAACGGGCGTCACAAGTTGTGGTATCAGAGCCTAGGTTGAGTCTTTTCTGGGAATTGGGTAGATAAGATGCGTATAGTTTGTTGACCTAATGCGGAAGTCCTTGTTTAATCTGTGTAGTAAGATGGATTCTGGAAGGCATACCGGTGAGGAATCTGCCGAAAGTGTGAATCCTCGTGAAGCTGAGGTGACAGGGTCTGGGCAGTCTAGATCGGTTGGCTATGGGAATGAGATTCCATTTGGGCCTATGGAAGCCATGATGAAAATGACACAAGATATGGCGAGAGTGATGGAACGTATGATGGCGCCAAGAGCCCCAATAGAATCTTTGAGGAAGCATGGTTTGGAGGAATTTCATGGAACAAGGTTAGATGAGTCAAAAAAAGCAGAGTACTGGATTGAGAAGGTGGAAAGGATTCTTAAGGAGATACGATGTCCTCCAGATCAGTGGGTTGAATGTGTGGAGTCATTACTCCAAGGTCCTGCATATGATTGGTGGAAGCTGGTCCTGCAGAATCCGATGCTTCCTGAACCATTAAACTGGGAGTTCTTTGAAAAAGAATTCAAGAACAAGTATATTACTAAAGCACATCGAGAGGCAAATTGGAAGAAGTTCTTGGGTTTGAGACAGAGGACTATGACAGTGGCGGAGTATGAAGCAGAATTCTGTCGCTTAAGCAAATATGCGCCGAAAGGTGTGTTAACTGATGTGTTGCGATGTCAACAGTTTGAGGATGGATTGATTGAGGAAATTAAAGCTTTGCTGATTTCTTTAACAACAGAGCAGAATATAAGTTACTATCGAATTGTACAAGCAGCTTTGAGAGCTGAAAGGACTTTGGGAGCCCAAAGAGAATGGAGATAAAGGAAGAATGCGAATAGAGGTGGTTCCCAAACGGGGAAAAGATCAAGAGATTCTCATGTGGCATCACCTGCGGAATCAGGGTTCAGTTCTGCAGCGAGAGGTAAGAAGTGAGGCGCTCCCTCAGCATCTGGTTCTGGAAGAGGAACATCTGGTAATAGAAGTGAGGTTCATGAGTGTCCTCATTGTGGTAAGAGGCATAGAGGAGAATGCTGGAGAGTGTCGGGTGCTTGTTATAGATGTGGGAGCACTGAGCATTTCATTGCTAATTGCCCGAATACCTATGAGATGTCAGGAAATCAACAAGAGCAGAGTAGGGGTGGTTCAAACTTGCCTTCTACGAACAGAGGAAGAGGAAGACGACGTGGCAGAGGTAGTCAATCCAGAGGTGCAGTCGATTCTGAGATTGTGGATAGACCTGATGAGGCTCCAGTGCGGGCTTATGCTATGAGGGCACGAGAGGATCAGGACGCGTCTGAGGTGATAGCAGGTACTATTCTACTTTGTGGTGTGGAAATGTTTGCACTTATTGATCCTGGTTCAACTCATTCATATGTATGTGATAAAAAGATATGTGAAAAGATGCCTAAAGTTGAATGTTTAAAATATGATATATGTGTGTCTAGCCCTTTGGGAGGTAATGTTAATGTGAACAGAGTGTATCAAAACTGTGCATTAGAAGTTCAAGGTAGTGTGTTTCCAGCGGATTTGATTGAACTACCGTTTGATGAGTTTGATTTGATTCTGGGTATGGATTGGTTAACTAAGTATGATGCGGATGTTAAGTGTAAGAAGAAAATGGTTATACTCTCTGATGGTAAGGGAAACAGAGCGACAGTGAGAGGAGTGTGCACTAATCCTCTTGTGAATGTGATATCTGCTATGCAAGCCTGTCGGTGTATGAGAAAAGGATGTGAAGCTTATTTGGCCCTGGTATTAGATAGTAAGAGAGAACAGGAAAAGATGCAAGAGATACCAATAGTCAGAGAGTTTCCTGACGTGTTTCCTTAAGAATTGAGCGGTGTACCACCAATAAGAGAAGTTGAGTTATCAATTGACGTGGTACCAGGAACTGTACCGGTATCTAAGGCACCCTATAGAATGGCTCCAACTGAGTTGAAGGAATTGAAGGAGCAGTTGCAAGAATTACTGAACAGGGGTTTTATTAGACCTAGTGTTTCTCCTTGGGGAGCACCAGTGTTATTTGTTAAAAAGAAAGATGGTACAATGAGAATGTGCATCGATTATCGACAGCTGAATAAAGTAACAGTAAAGAATAGGTATCCTTTACCTCGAATTGAAGACTTGTTTGATCAGTTAAGGGGAGTCGGGGTATTCTCAAAGATTGACTTGCGTTCAGGGTATTATCAGTTGCAAGTGAAGAAGGAAGATGTACCTAAGACCGCGTTTAGAACTCGTTATGGGCATTATGAATTTCTAGTAATGCCATTCGGGTTAACCAATGCGCCAGCTGCATTCATGGATTTAATGAATCGGGTGTTCAGACCGTACTTGGATCAGTTTGTGGTTGTGTTCATAGACGATATTTTGGTATATTCAAGAAATGAAAAGAAACATGAACAACATTTGAGAGTTGTACTTCGGACTTTGCAAGAACATCAGTTGTATGCCAAACTCAGTAAGTGTGAGTTCTGGCTCAAAGAGGTATCATTTCTGGGTCATGTGATCTCATCTGAAGGAGTTAAAGTGGATCCAACTAAGATAGAAGCAATTGTGAATTGGAAACCGCCTAAGAATGTGTTAGAGATTCGCAGTTTCTTAGGGTTGGCTGGATACTACAGAAGGTTTGTGAAAGGATTTTCAGTAATAGCTTCACCGTTGACAAGATTATTACGTAAAGGAGTGAAATATGAGTGGTCTGAAAGATGTCAAACAAGTTTCGATCGGTTGAGGAAGATGTTAGTAGAAGCACCGATTCTTACACAGCCTACGACTGGTAAAGAGTATGTATTGTATACCGATGCTTCAGGTGTCGGATTGGGTTGTGTATTGATGCAAGAGGGGAAGGTGATAGCGTATGCGTCAAGGCAATTGAAACCGCATGAGCAGAATTATCCGACTCATGATTTGGAATTGGCTGCAGTAGTGTTTGCTTTAAAGATTTGGCGACATTACCTGTATGGTGAGAAGTGTAGAATTTACACGGATCACAAGAGTTTGAAATATCTGCTTACACAGAAGGAACTGAATCTGAGACAGCGAAGGTGGCTCGAGTTGTTTAAAGATTATGATTGTATTGTGGATTATCATCCGGGAAAAGCTAACGTAGTGGCCGATGCTTTGAGTAGGAAGTCAATTTCAGCATTACAGTTAAAGCGGATTGAGTGGAGGTTTTCTGCAGATGGAGCTTTATTAGCACAGTTGAAAGCAAGACCGGTTCTGAAAGATGAGTTAATAGTTGCTCAGAGAAGTGATGGGAGATTGCAACAAGTTCTGCAGTCAGTTGGTGATATGGATAAGACTGACTATTCAGTGAATGAAGAGGGAATACTGCTGTATAAGAATAGAATGTGTGTGGCCAATGATAAAGAATTAAGAAAGAGATTGATGCACGAGGCTCATAATACAGTTTTCACTATGCATCCAGGTGGAAACAAGATGTATCAAGATATGAAACAGTTGTATTGGTGGCCAGGGATGAAGAAGGATGTAGTGGAATATGTGTCTAAGTGTCTTGTCTGTCAACAAGTTAAAGCGGAGCATCAAGTGCCCCAGGGAATGTTGCATCCACTCCCTATTCCCCAATGGAAATGGGATAATATCACGATGGATTTTGTTACTAGATTGCCTCTGACCTCAAGACAGCAAGACGCAGTATGGGTTATTATGGACAGGTTTTCGAAATCAGCTCACTTTATACCTGTTCGGATGGATTATTCTATGGAAAAGTTGGCTGAATTGTATGTAAGGGAAATTGTCCGATTGCATGGGATACCTTTGTCTATTGTTTCTGATAGGGATCCCAGATTCACTTCTAAATTTTAGAGGAGTTTACAGGCAGCGTTGGGTACGAAATTGAATTTCAGTACTGCTTTCCATCCACAAACCGATGGAAAATCGGAAAGAATTATTCAGGTTTTGGAAGATTTGATGCGCGCGTGTGTTTTGGATTTCTCTAAGAGTTGGGATAGGTATCTTCGACTTATGGAATTTGCTTATAACAACAGTTATTAGACCAGTATTGGTATGGCACCGTATGAAGTTTTGTATGGAAGGAAATGTCGTTCACCGATTTGCTGGACAGAATTGAATGAAAGCAGAGTCATAGGGCCAGATTTGGTTCGTGATACAGAAGAGAAAGCTAAAATCATACAGCAAAGATTGAAAGCAGCAAGTGACAGACAAAAGTCGTATGCTGATTTGAAGAGAAGAGATATTGAGTTCAGTGTAGGTGATAAAGTGTTTCTGAAAGTGTCTCCTTGGAGGAAGGTACTGCAATTTGGTAAAAAGGGGAAGATTTGGTAAAAAGGGGAAGCTGAGTCCAAGGTTTATTGGGCCATATGAAGTGCTTGAAAGAGTAGGTTTTGTAGCTTATCGGTTGGCTTTGCCTCCGACTTTGGCTAAGCTACATGATGTGTTCCATGTGTCTATGTTAAGAAGATATAGGTCAGATGATTCCCATGTGCTATCTCTACCAGAAGTGGAAGTGCAGTCAGATTTCACTTATGATGAAAAGCCAATAGTGATCTTAGCAAAAGAAGTCAGACAACTTCGAAACAAGCAGATACCACTTGTGAAAGTACTCTGGCAGCACCATGGTGTTGAAGAAGCAACTTGGGAACCAGAAGCGGCTATGCGAGAACAGCATCCACAACTATTTCACTCAGGTATGAATTTCGAGGACGAAATTCTTTAAGGAGGGGAGAGTTGTCATGGCCGGATTTGTACCCTAAGAGAATTAACCTAATTTGGCATGTGTGTGAGTGGATTGAATGTGTAGGATTGGACTTAATTGAAAGAAAGCAGTATAGTTAAGGGGTTAAATGGTAATTATGAATGTTTGTGCTAAGCATGAGTTAAAGGCTGATTAACTAGTTAATGGAGGGTTAATTAGGAATAAAATAAAGTAAGAAATTGGTAAGTGGAGGCAGGTTTTCTGAAGTGGATTCCGTGTGGCTTTGTAAGGTTTTGCCACCTCCTTCTTTGCATGCATTTTCCTAGTGAAGTGAGAGGTGAGTGTGTGTTGGCCTCATTCTTCATTTTCTGCATTTGGCTTTGGCTTTCTTCTTGTTTCCGTGAGTAAGGATGAGAGTGGTTTAAGTGGATGTGTGCATGTAGCTAATTGGAACAAGAATTAAGTGTTAAGACATTAAGGTAAGTGGTTTTGTGTGCATATTCTCATCTTCTACTCTTCTTCTTGGTTGTGATTTAGTTTGGAATGAGGATTGATGGACTGTGCTCAATTCTGGAATTTGAACTGGTTTTGCTAGCTGAAGAAGTGAAGAGAGATAAGGGAAAGGCTGTAATCGGCGAACCGAGCATCCGTCGTAATTAGGAGCTAAGGCGACGAGGTTTGGGAACAAACCCTAATTGTATGAATATGTGATTAGTGTTGGTTAAATAGGGTTTTGAACTGAATTGCATGATATGTGAAATTGAAGGTTGAGCATGAATTATGTGATGCTAAATTGTATGATTATAGTAGCAATATGATTATGATTTGTACTATTATTGAATGCCAAACAAGAAGGGAAAATCAGGTATGTGTTATTGATTGTGTGGTTGTTGTATTTGGGTTGATTGCCAAACAAATAAGAATGAGACTTGAGGTCTAGGCGTAAAAGGAGAAGTGGACTGAAAAAGCACAGCCGTGCTAGTGATAAACATAGCTGTGTTTCGGTATTTTTGCATAGGTCACGGTAACAATGAAATTGATTGTGACCGTGACATATGCTGAGTTCAATTCTGCCTAGAGGGATTTGGTATGTCACGGTGACAATGGAATTCATTGTGACCGTGACCTACCCAGGAAGGCATTCTGTTTTGCAAATGAGAATATGTCACGGTGACAATGAGATTCATTGTGACCGTGACATACCCTCAGGTTGCATTCTGCCGAGAGTTGGGAACACATCACGGTGACAATGAAATTGGTTGTGACCGTGACATGTCCCCAATTTGCATTCTGTTTTGGACTTCAATATGTCACGGTGACAATGAAATCCATTGTGACCGTGACCCACCCTGTTTTGGCAATATAATCCTAATGTGTTTGGTCATTCAAATGGCATGGCTTTAAGCTGAAATGAAGGACAACATGAGTAAGTAATGTATATGTGTTAAGTGATCTACAAATGCATACAACTATGATGACTTCTGAATGTGATAAGTTATGTGAATATTAAATGTGAAGACTGAATTTGAAAGCATATTGAATATGCAAATGAAATGTATGGCTGTGTGCTAATACAAATGTGTAAAGTGAAAAGTGAACTGAATAACGTGTTTAATAACTTAAGCCTGCGAGTCAAGTAGTGGATAGTTAGGCATGCCTATAGGGTCAAGTGCTGCAGCCCCATGCGTTAAATGTGTCTGATTCCATGGGAATCACAATGCGAATATCCTTACTGGATTGTGTTATATGTGGAATGATGAAAGGTACCAGAAGGTACTAATGTGATAAGAAGCACCAGAAGGTGCTAATGTGAAAAAGTTGTCTCGATGAGATTACTGGTATCTGAGAGATACCGATGCGATACCCGTTATCCGCGTCATTGAATTGCAGGCAAAGTGGCAGAAAGGCTAATTGGTTAATCGGCTAAAAGTTAATTAAATATAAACAGAAGTGATTGTGATACAAGAAAGTATGGAAATGTGAATAAGTAATTGATGCCTTATGATTGAATATAGTAATGGTTGATCTGGCATGTTTATTAGCATGTTATGTATGATGATTATGATGTGTGATAAATTATATGCTATATGTATGAGTTCCCCACTAAGCGTTATCGCTTAGCATGGATTTACTCTAATCCGTGCAGGTACGGACGAGAGGTGACTGAAGGACGTCCCCCGCATTTTGGTACGGTCAACAATAGGAAGTATATAGTGTAGGTTTGGGGGCTTGTTATTTGAGACTTTTGTATAAGTTTTATATGGTTAATATGTATTTTGAATATGTAAAGGCATGTAATAATGTAGTAATCACGGATGTAACCTCCCACATGTATGTGTGTCATGTGAATAGCTAAGGCGTGTGACTAATAGTAGTTGGCATGTGATGCATGAATTAAAATAGTGTGTGATGAAATTTTATTATACAGTTTCCGCATGTGTTCTGGGTGTGTGCGCGACCTTCTCTAACTAAGATTAGCTAAGCTAGTTTGTCGTTAGGGAACGGGTGTCACATTTGTAAACATTAAACGTATACATATACAAAATAATTGTTCTTTTACAAAATTATATTTGCCAAAACCAAAATCCTTATACAAAAACAGCGGAAGACACAAAAGAAACTCTAATAAAAGACTTCTAGTGGCCGACCTGCAAATGTCCGACTCCAAATTGATGAGCCCGTGCTAAGCGATAACGCTTAGTAGGGAGGAACAACACATGCATGTACATATAATCACAATAAACATATAAATAAGCTTAACAATAACAAAAATATATAAACATACAAATAAATATAATGGCTTCATAAATCAATCTCATGTAATAACCTCAAGTAATAGCCTGATTACTCGCTAACTAGTGGATACGGGTACTAATGATACTGATAAGACACAGTATCCCAAGCATATGGAGACATGGGTCTCAAAACATTTTATAATCATGTACACCCGAAGGTATATCGGAGACCGAGGTCTCGAACATCATATATGACCCAAACGGGGCCCGCATGTAACAGATAACATATAGCAGCGGCACTCACACCCTGACCCTTGATAAGCGCTTATCATTCCACTAACTATGGCTATCAGGCTCAAATAACATCTCAATCATGTTCTAAATAATTATCACATAATAGAGAATATATCAAGTATAATTATACCATTTCACATATATAAGTATATTTACCATTTTTAAGACATATAAATCATATATAAATCCTAATAGGAACATATAATTTATCAATTAATAGGCCATAAAAGATAAATCGTGTGTCATGTAGTAAAAACCCATGTAAAAGAAGCTTGCGAAATTCATTTTCAAAACAGGGCAGGAATGGCTCGCTGTGGCGCTCACGACATTGAGAGGGCCAGCATGCAAAGACACGAGATGTGCTCCATTAGCCGAGACGTGCACGATCAGCCGAGCGGCCACTTCCTACCGAGCTGACTTTCGCATCGAGCAACTCCCTCATCCGATCGGCTATCTTCATGACTCGTGAAGATACCTCACATGTCGTGAAGACTGTCGAGCCCAACGGGATATGCCAAGCAGCCAAACCGAGCGGTCTCTCTTCTTCTTCACGACTCGTGAAGGTACTTTACGTGTCGTGAAGAACTTCTTACCGAGCAGGCCGTTCTTCATAACTCGTGAAGATGCTTCACGTGTCGTGAAGAACCCCGCCATTCTTCATGACTTGTGAAAATACTTCACGTGTCGTGAAGAAGGCCAGCTGATCGAACACTGCGAGGGAAAGGAAGACTCCCTTCTATCGCGCTCGCGACAGAAGCACATTTTCCTTTCCTCAGCAAAACGCTTGAAATACAGAACTTGTACAACAAAATCCCATCTTTCCTCAAAACCATGTATCATGCAAAATCATGAAAAACCTTACCTCCAGTGCCTCCAAAACATGCTTATAACAATTATAACTCAATTTACACGAATCAAATGAACATATACAGAGGATACAAAAACCCAAAAAAATCCATCTCATGTTCATGCACATATACTCAAATTGAAGATGCAAACACTTATAACTCTATCATCTCAACTCATATACATGAATCTCATAACACATATTTTTACATGATTCAAACACACACTAATGACAGATAATCACATATCAACCCAAGATCCAAAGAGAAATGGACAGCCATTGCCAAAGTGCACAACCAAATGCCAAACTCCCAAAATTGGAAATGGAGTACAACCCCGCTAGCTTTGAAATCCGACCTTTTCCTTTCATTTACTCTTTCTCCTTCCTTCAGATTATTGCATAAAATCCAATCAAAATGAAACCTAATTAACCCATGCAATTAAAACTACATAACCATAAAACCCAAATGGAGAAGAAGATGGAGAAGAAGCAACCCAAAACAAACACAGCCACTTACCTCTTGGAACAACTCTTGATCACAAACCCTAGCTCAACTCTTGAAGAACAACCACAAGTAAAACTTGAGAGCAAAAATGGAGAAGTGAGGAAGTGAGAGGGAACGTGAGAGTGGAAGAAAGAGGATGGCTTCCACGGGAAGAAACCCATTTCCTGCTCTCTCTCTCTCTCTTCTTCCTTTCAAATCCCCATTAATGAACTCACCTACCAAAGCCACTTGTCACTCTCTCATTAGACCTCATTTTCCTTCTTGGACGTTCTTGCACTTTTGTCCTCTAGCCACTTACACATGTACTATTATACCCTCAAGAAACTCTTATAATTCCTAACATAAATCACAATTCATAAACCAATTACCAAAATACCCCTTTATATATCCAATTAAACATGCAATTTCTACTAGGCCATATTTGGGATGTGACACTATGCAAATATGTTGAATGATTATGAGCATGTCAAATAGATATTGCTTTTGCATGACAGATAAACAAATATGTATGTATGTTCATGGTTTACATAGTTAATTTATGATTTGAGTTGGATGTGCAGTGGTTTAAAAAGATAATCGAGTAAATGTAATGTATATGGAATAATGAATGAAATTTATATGTTAAGCCTAAATTATTCATAGTATAGATGGGCATGTCTATAAAGGGTTATAGTTTTGCAGCTGCTAGTGTGGCACCCACTGGTGTCTAGAGTTTGGTAGCTTTTGGTATCTTGAGATTTGAGCCCCGATCTCCAGATGTTTGATACAGCCCGTCAGTATCTAGAGTACCCGTATCCACCATCGATGTGATTTCAGGCTATTGTATATTTATACCTGTATAAGAAATGCAATGATTTGTTTACTTGTATATGAATGCATATTAGATGAAGTGATATGTTATCTCTTATCGTATATGATATTTACTAAAATTAGAGATTATGTGCATGTTGAGGTGAACGTAAATGACATAAACATATTAATGACATAAACATGTGAATGAATGAATGTTATCATGTGATTAATGTGTTGGATGTTGATATACATTGTTGTTTGATGTTTGCGACTTCGTTAGAAGTCTATTTGCTTTTGTTTTCCCCACTAAGCCTTCGCTCAGCACGGGTGTTTTCCCATGTAGATATGCAGGTTCGGTACAGAGAGTTATGCATCAGCAGGCCACTTGGATCGAAGTTTAAAGTTTCTTTTTGATTATGATATGATTCATTTTGTAATGATCAGTATAGTGATTATGTAAAAAATTTTATATATTAAGTGTAAATGTTTTAGAGAATGCTCATGTATTACTTGGAGGATAATGATATTATGTAATATAAATAACTAAAGTTTGTATATATATGTACGAGTTATTTTTAATGATGATATTTCGGTTATTATTTGTTTAAGTAAATTGATAGTTTTTATTTGATTTGAATTGTATAGTTTGTGTGTGAGTAGCGCTCCTTTTATGCGCTAGAGGGTATTAGGGTGTTACATGTATATTGATGTTAGTTTTTATTTGATGGAAAAAATTGAAATTGAAATGATAAGAAAAGTCTGAGTGTAGCTTTGAAATGACTTTATGGCCACTTTCTGTATTGAGTATACTTATGTATAATAAGTATAGGATGAAAATTGTGCTTAGATGATAAGAATAGTGATTAATTAATGTATTGAAATGATAAAGAAGTGAATGAAATGTAAAGGTAAGTGAAAGTGTTAAAAAGTGAAAAGTTGATTTAAAAGATAATTGAGAAAGTATTGCCCTTAGTCGTGGTCTCACGATCTAAATCTTGTTCAAGATATGTTTAGCTAGCCACAGGGACACCCATACCGCGATGCAAGTCATGGCAACTTCCTTTTCTATTGCAGATTCTTGATTGTTTCCTATAGTGCATTGATATGTTATATGTTATACGTTACACGTTATATGTTCAGTGGCAGTGATGGAGTGGTACTTCGGGGTCATTCCTTAGTGCAGTGCAGTGGACCTGTGGGGTCCACATTCCATATATCCAGTTTACAAATTTCTACTGGGATTGTACTAGGGGCATAACATAATGGTAAAATGACATGAAAATGTGAAAGGTATAATGAAAATGAAAATTTGAATGAAAAAGGACTTAAATGAAAGAAAATAAAAAGTTCAGAGTGAAAACGGTAATTTACCTAAATAATAAGTTAGTCGGGTAATAATGGTAAAATGACATGAAAATGTAAAAAGTAAAGTGAAAATGAGAATTCGACTAAAAAGGGCTTACATGAAAGATGTAATGCCCCAATCCCCCCTAGGAGGATATCGGATCGCTATGCACCCACATACGTATACATGTATATACATCATACATTAAAACGGGAAAATATCCATTAAGTAAAAATATACTTCTATTAAAAACTTTTAAAACTATATATATTATAAAATATCATTGTTCATCTATTACAAAATATCGTTATCCATATCAGATGTTCATATAATTACATTTAACATTTACACTTTATATACTATAATTCTCTTACATACCACTGTACTATACGGTACAAAAAGATCCATATACAAAAATAAAGAACTCCACTTAAGCTCCTAGTGGCCTGCAGATGAACAAAACTCTATACCGGTCCGAACCTGCATACCTACACGAGAAAAATACCCATGTTAAGCGATAATGCTTAGTGGGGATAAACAGAACAAAGGACTTCTTTTGACGTCACAAAATAACACAACACTACATATCAATAATCATGCAATCATTGGGTATAATAAATTATAACACTTCACTACCTTTACATATATTCAAGTGCATGTACATGTAACATATTACTGCTTTCATATATAGGCATAAATATAGAAAAACCTCCACTATATCTCATATACAATTTTGAACATTTAATAGCCTGAATTCACAATGATGGTTGATACGGGTACTCTGGATACTGATTAACAGTATCAAACATCTAGAGACCTAACTCGAATATTGGAATACACAAGGTATTCTACATCTAGGCACAAATAGTGCCACACTGGCCACTGCACTCTAACCCTTTATAAGCATGCTTATCTATCCACTACTGTGACCATTCAGGCTTATACATATAAATCTCATTCACTAAACCATATACTTTACATTTATTCTATTCTCACTATAAGACATCTATTCAATCATATATGATCAATATCACATGTCGTGTCATGTTTAATAATTAAAAAGCATGTATACATTTAATTCCTTTATTAAAATACTATGCCATAGCATCATTTACATATAATTCCAATTGACAAACATTCATATACTCTTTTCATAGTGTTAGACATGAGTTGGATAAGCTATAGGAACTTGGAATAAAGTTCGGGTGCATTTCAAGAAGAAAAACACACAAAATACACAAAACTAGGGAGGGTCACGGTGGTAATGAATTGATTGTGACCGTGAGGTCCAAAAATATGCAATTCTGCCTTCTCTCAGCATTGGTCACGGTGGCAATGAATTGATTGTGACCGTGAGGTCTAAAAATATGCAATTCTACCATCTCTCGACATTGGTCATGGTGGCAATGATTTGGTTGTTACCGTGACATACCAAAAATAGGGACTTTTTATAATTAATGTTTTTTTAAAAAATAATTGGACTTTTGGGGTGTTGTAAAAAATATTTGGCAAATTGGTGTTTTTTGGTGTTTTCGCAACAAATGGTTGCGGAAATGGATTTCCATTTTTGCAACCATTTGTTGCGGAAACGGAATAATAATTTTTTTTGATGAGGGAAAGCTCAGCTTTCCATTTCAAATGGAAAGCTGAGCTTTCCCCAATCGGTAGCCAAGCAGCAGCTTGGCTGCCGATTGCTCCCCAAAAGTTCAATTATTTTTTTTAAAAAACATTAATTATAAAAAAGTCCCCAAAAAATAAGCAAAACAGAAGCAGAAACTCAGGACTGCTTCACTACTCTATTTTCCATAGCCTAAACCAACATCTAAACTTAAATGTTAGGCAAAAATCCTTTCTTAACAATTGTTCCCTAGGATGTTAAGTTTCAAATGGAATAAATTCCAAGTCAATTGGACATCTAAAACGTCAGATATGATGTAAACAATTTGAACTACTCTAATGAATCGGCCAAAGTAGAGACCCCTCTATTTTGGCCACTCTTAAGGGTCTTAGAGCCAGAATGGGCTCAGGTAATTTTGGGACTTTTATATGTATTGACGTCGTGGTTCTAACGGCGCTACAATCACTGAATTTAGAGTTCTCAAACTCCACTTCTGACCAAAATATCACACGGAGGTCTAGTGAAATATGAGCAGACTTTCCCCAAAATTTAGGGGTCATACATTACAGTCATCAACACACATACCTATACATTTCAAGTATGACATCTATCAATTCACACATTGTAACACCCCCTTCCCATACGTAGGCGATCCCATCCGATAAGGAGTGAGATGCCGTATGAGTCAAGGTGTCACCAAACAATAGCAAAGCAAAAACATTCATTCATTCATAACATACATTCAGAAATACAGAAAATTAAAAACTTTACATGCAGAAAGCAAAAGCTGATCATGCATTACTATAATAAACTATTACAATAATGATCTGATCAACTAGCTGATACAAAATAATATTACATGTCCAAAATATAATTACAAAACCGGAAGCTGATACATGAGAGTTCTATACAAAAAGAATCATCAACTATACAAAAGGAGCCCTACACTAAAAACTTCCTGTGTTGGCTTGATGATGGCGACTCTCGAATCAAACTCCTTCCGCACCTGCACGGGTAAAAACACCGTGCTAAGCGATAAACGCTTAGTGGGGAAACACACATAAATAATGGACGGCCATTCACAATGGTCGTCAAGGCAATTCACATTCACAAGGACAATATGCAAAGGCTAAAACATAATCCATATAAACATGCTCATATAATAAAGCCATACAATCAGTATTTCATAATCATATTCATTCAGAAATAATTCGATATACATCACATCGATATACTCATTCAGATAATCCATTTATAGCCAAATCAGATCAGAGCAGTTCAAATAAATATTCAAAGAACACCTGCTGACTCTTGGTAGTGGATAACGAGTGTACAAACAGTACTTTCCGGGTACGAGCCGATTACAGACAGTACATTACGGGTAAGAATTGATTAAACCATTATACTTTAACTTTCACAGATATTTTCAAAAGGGACCTTAAACAAGATCCAATACAGAAAAGGGTTCGCGAGGAACCAAACGGGGACCTGATCGGGGTCCAAACAGAACTATGGGCTGCAGCTAACAGACTCTATTAGGCATGCCTAACTATCCACTTACTTGACTCTAGCAGGCTATGCGTCACTCAAATCAAATAACAGAATATCGTGTACAAACATCAGAAAAATCACGGTATTACGCATATCGAAGCATTTAAAAATATGACATGCATCACACAGCAGTAAAGTCCATTCAGAAGAAATACCAAATTCATTTCTGAGTTAAAAACTGGGAAATTTCAGAAAAACGGGCTGAACGGAGAAACGGGCGAGGTTGGCTGGTCATGAGGCGTGACTGGCCTCCTCACCAGGCAGGTCACGCCTCGTGACTTGCTTGTCCCTCGCAGATCACGTTGCTTGATCTCGCAGATCATGCAACGTCTCTCGCCGGTCACGCGACGTGACTGAGGGTTACGTCCCGTGACTGGCTTCATCTTCAGCTGGTCATGCGACTGGCCTTCTCTCTCAGGCTGGTCACGAGGCGTGACGGGGAGTCACGTCTCGTGACTGGCCTCATTTAAGCTGGTCACGAGCTGTGGCAGGCAGCCACAACTCGTGACCGGCCTCAAGCTGGCAGGTCACGAGGCGTGACTTGAGGTCGCGTCTCGTGACTTGCCTCCCTTCTTGGCTAGTCACGCGACACGATCTGGAGAACGGGATTTTGACAGTATCGATTTCCAGTACCGATTTCCAGATTTTCCCAGAACACAAAAATCAATCCAAATTTGATTCAAAACCAATAAAACCTGTTCTTACCTTCCAGAAATCATCTCAAACAATATAGGCAACATTTATACAACTCAATTCAATATTTAAACAACTAAATCAATTCAAGAATAATAGCATTCAAACTTCTCAAGAACAAGAACCCTAGAAAATTTACAGTAACTTAAAATCACACAAATCACAATAAATTGTTCCCAAACCTGGAATCTAAGCTTCTAACACTTAGTCCCACTGCTCCCAGCAACCTCCTTGCCTTTGGGATCGCGAGGAGCCTCAACTAAACACAAATATCCAACATGCAAAACCCTAAGTTAAACCTAAGCTCAACGAAAAAGAAGAAGATGAAGTAAATGGAAGGAAAGTTAAGGAAATGCAGTGACTTACCAACAAAAGATGCAAAGAGAGATTAACTCCACCAATTCCAACTTGAATCCACACCACAATGCTTAGAGTAAAGAAAATGAAGAAGAAGAAGAGGGTGATGAGAAGAAAAGAAAGAAACGTAAATCTGAATTTCCTTTCTTTCATGCCCTTTTCTTTTTCCTTTCTTTACCCTAAGTATGTGTCCAATTCTAATTGGTGAAGCTAACCACTCACACCCAAACTAACATGCATTACACACACCCAAAGTAATCTCACTTAAATGCACCCTACAATGGTATGAGCAAATGTACACAAACATGTCCCAACTTAAAACACCCTAATATGGTATGCTCAAGTGCACACAATTTTTTCTCAATTAATTAACACACTAATGCCATGTATGCACCCACATACTAACAAAACCCCAAAAGCATACATTTTACTAAAATACCCTTATGAAATGCCGAACACACATGCAGATGCTTACACATACAGACAGACAGACAGGTTCATTCTACTAGGGGGCAAATGGGGTGTGACAACTCTCCCCTACTAAATAAGAATTTCGTCCTCGAAATTCTCACCTGAACTGAATAACTGCGGATACTGAGCTCTCATCGAATCCTCTGGTTCCCAAGTTGCTTCTTCGACTCCATGATGGATCCACAATACTTTAACCAAAGGAATCTGCTTATTTCTCAACTGCCTCACCTCTCAGGCTAGAATAGCTCGCGGTTCCTCATCATAAGAGAAGTCTGGCTGAACCTGGATATCCTGAACTGACAGAACATGTGAAGGATCTGATCTGTACCGACGAAGCATCGAAACATGGAACACATCGTGCAACTTTGCTAACTCCATCGGTAGCACCAATCTATAGGCTACAGGTCCTACCTTAGCCAAAATCTCATAAGGTCCGATGAAACGAGGACTAAGCTTGCCTTTCTTTCTGAACCGAAGTACTTTCCTCCAAGGAGAAACCTTAAGGAAAACCTTGTCCTCGATCTCAAAATGTATGTCTTTCCTCTTCAAATTGGTATAAGACTTCTATCGATCCTTTGCTGCCTTCAAATTCCGCTGCACTACTCTGATCTTCTCTTCAGTATCTCTAACCAAGTCTGGTCCAATCACTGATCTCTCGGATAGCTCGGTCTAACAAATCGGAGTCCTACACTGACGACCATACAAAGCCTCATATGGTTCCATACCGATGCTCGACTGAAAACTGTTGTTGTAGGCAAACTCCATCAACGATACATATCTGTCCCAACTACCCGGAAAATCCAAAGCACAAGCTCTCATCATATCCTCCAGAATCTGAATAACTCGCTCTGACTGACCAACGGTCTGAGGATGAAACGCAGTACTGAAGTTCAACCTAGTGCCCAAAGCTCTCTGCAACTCCTTCCAAAACTTGGAAGTAAACCTCGGATCTCGATCTGACACTATGGACAAAGGCACACCATGTAACCGAACTATCTCATCCACATAGATACTGGCCAATCTGTCCATAGAGTAGTCTACTCTAACTGGCAGAAAGTGAGCTGACTTCGTAAGCCGATCCACTATAACCCAAACTGAATCATGTTTCCTCTGAGTTAAAGGCAAACCAGAAACGAAGTCCATGGCGATATCATTCCATTTCCACTCAGGAATGGATAAAGGCGTAAGCAAACCCGAAGGTACCTGATGCTCGGCCTTTACCTGCTGATAAGTCAAGCACTTGGAAATAAAATCCACAATGTCTCTCTTCATACCGGACCACCAAAAGAATTGCTTCATGTCTCGATACATCTTCTCACTGCCCGGATGCATAGTAAAGACTGTACTATGCGCCTCACTCATAAGCTGTTTCCTCAAATCCTCAGATTCTGGCACACACAGGCAATCTCTGAACATAAGTACCTCATTCTGAACTGAGAACTCTGACTGCTTACCTGATCTAACCTCATGCACAATCTGCTAAAGCCTCTGGTCATCTCTCTGAGCATCCACAATACTCTGTCTCAAGGTAGGCTTCATACGCAACTGAGCAAGCAAAGCTCCATCAGAACCAAATCTCCATCTGAATCGCCTCAAGAACAAGGCAGAAACTGATTTCTGACTCAAAGCATCGGCGACTACATTAGCCTTACCAGGATGGTAATCCACAATGCAGTCGTAGTCCTTAAATAACTCAAGCCAACGTCGCTGTCTCATGTTCAATTCTCTCTGTGAAAGGAAATACTTCAAGCTTTTGTGGTCCGAAAAGATCCTACACTTTTCCCCATACAGATAATGACGCCAAATCTTCAAAGCAAAGATCACGGCTGCCAACTCAAGATCATGTGTCGGATAGTTCCTCTCATGTGGCTTCAACTGTCGAGAAGCATAAGCCACTACTTTTCCTTCCTGCATCAGCACACATCCAAGACCAACACCCGAAGCATCACTATAAATGACAAACTCCTTACCCGAAATGGGTTGAGTAAGAATAGGAGCCTCAACAAGCAACTGCTTTAACCGATCAAAACAAGACTGACACCTGTCTGACCACTCAAATCTAACTCCTTTCCTCAACAATCTAGTCATCGGAGCAGCAATCACAGAAAATCCTTTAACAAAGCGACGGTAGTAACCTGCTAAACCGAGGAAACTCCTCACTTCCTGAACATTTCTAGGCGCTTTCCAATCAACTATCGCCTCAATCTTGGCTGGATCTACCTGAATACCTCTAGCTGAAACAATGTGACCCAAGAATGACACTTCTCGAAGCCAGAAATCACACTTGCTAAGCTTAGCAAACAACTGATGCTCTCTCAACATCTGTAGAACTAATCGGAGATGCTCCTCATGCTCACTCTCATCCTTGGAATACACCAAGATGTCATCAATGAACACTACTACAAATCGATCTAAGTATGGCCTAAACACACGATTCATTAGATCCATAAAAGCCGCTGGAGCATTAGTCAAACCAAACGGCATCACAGGAAACTCATAGTGGCCATACCTAGTCCGAAATACAGTCTTAACCACATCCGCATCCTGAACTCGAAGCTGGTAGTACCCTGATCGAAGATCTATCTTTGAAAAAAACACCCGCACCTCGAAGCTGATCAAACAAATCTTCAATCCTAGGCAATGGATACTTATTCTTCACTGTAACTTTATTAATCTGCCTGTAGTCAATACACATCCGCAATGATCCATCTTTCTTCTTGACAAACAGAACTGGAGCTCCCCATGGAGATATGCTCGGTCTAATAAACCCCTTATCCAATAACTCTTGTAGCTGCGATTTAAGTTCCCTCAACTCTACAGGAGCCATCTGTCACACCCCAAATGTGGCCTAATTGGAATTGGCATTTTTAATTGGATAATTTAAGGGCAATTGGGTAATTTACTAGTGAAAGAGGATTAAATTGCAAGGAATTAAAAATATTATTTATTGATTTTATTTTGGTGAGTAAAAAGAATTTATTAAGGATCTATGAGAAGTTTGTGAGGAGCTGGTTGTAATTGGGATTAAGGGAACCGTGCATGTGTGCCAAGTGGAGAGGTGAGTGTGTGCACGTGGGTGAGGGAAAAGAGAGGTCTGAGGAATTTTTAGTTGGCTGGAAACAAAAGACCTGAGTTTTCTCTCTTGCTCTCTCTCTCACGTAAACCACTCCTCTTCTCTTGTGTTTCTGTTCTTTCTTTTCCATCTGCATGTGTGTTCTTCTATTATGGAGCTAGGGTTTGGATGTGATAGAAGCTTCAGAAGGTAAGTGGCTGTCAGTTTTTCCTGTGGTTCTCCATCCGCTCCTTAAGAAAGGATTTGCATTACTGTTTTTCTCTGGATTGATATTGGGTTTTATTTGTTGGTTCATGTAATCTGTTGAAGAGAGGAAGAAGGATAAAGGAAAAGATAAAGTTGTGGATTGAAGAGTACAGTGGGCGTTTTTGAACTTCATTTCAGGTTTGGGAGTATTTGTTCTTTCTCAATCTTGGATCCTGCTTGCTGTATGTTGTCAATGTTGGCTATGTGTGTTGTTTATTAAAATGCATGAAATATGTACTGTGTATACATGATTCCTGTAGAAAAGAATGATGTTAAATATGCAAAGGAGATGAACATGCATGGGTTTGACTGTGGAAATCCTGGGAAGTTGATATTCTGGCATTGCCTCTGTTTTAATTGTAAAAATGTATTATTTGTATTATAATTGCTGTGAATGTGCTCTGGAGACTTGAAGGTACGTATTTGAATTATGATTGCATGAAAAATGGTTTTAGATAAAGTGGAGTTTTGAGTTTTAGATGTACTCTGTTTTCACGATGTTTCTGGGTTTTACGTTTTCTGGAAATTCTGGAGTTTTGAGAAGGAGAAGCTGTTTGTGAGAAGAAGATCACGAGACGTGATGGAGCATCACGCCTCGTGACCTTGCTTTCCCTGCGTGTCACGAGACAAGATCTCGTGACCTCTCCCCCCCCCTCTCCTCCCAGGCATCACGAGGCGTGACGGTAGGTCACGGCTCGTGACTGCCTTTGTTTTTCCTGGCACTCGCGTGAAGACAGTGTCACGAGACACCACTGCCTGGGTGACTCGTGACCGGCCTCCCTCCTGTTGCCCTGTTTCCTAAAAGCATAATTTTAACTTCTGGTTTAAAGGATTTTCTAAAAGCAAAGTTTTTAAACTTCTGTACATTGGGTTTTCCACTGTTTGAATCTAAATCTAGTTCAAATCTGTTCTTTAATTTAATAATTGATTAATTATGAGATTTATGTTCATGTTTAGTAATTAATATACATGATTTAAATATTTGTAATTTATATGAACATGGATTATTTCAACGTGAATTATATGTTATTATTATCTCCTGTTTGTGATATTTATATATTCATATGTTTCTGAATTTGATCAATATACAAGTATACATGGATTATACATTCGTATTTAATTTTTTTTTTAATATCATATTGATACATGAATTCTTGAGTTGTGGTTTTAAGTCTGTATAGTCATAGTAGTGGATAAGTAAGCGCTTACTTAGGTCAGAGTGTGTGTGCAGCTGCTATATGATAAAACGTTATACGTGGGTCCATTTGGATCCTTGTTTCGATCCTATATGGGTCTATATGGATTTAATGCGAGACTTCGGTCTCTATATGAAAAGTACATGTTTGAGACTCATGTCTCTATATGCTTGGGATACTGTGTTCTATCAGTATCCATTTGACCGTATCCACTTCTAGAGAGTATTTTAGACTAATCAGGCTATATGTTTAAATGTGTTGCACATGTCGAGATGTATTTTTGGACACGATTACAAGTATATGATGTACATGAATTATTGCATAACTCTATATTATGCACCTTGTATCTGTATACTTGGAATGATAAAAATTATGAATTGAGTACTTAATTGCTTGTAATGTTTATATTTATGCATGTCAAGTAAGGAAATTGGAGATATGTTTACATGTAATTTTGATGCCTTTGATTTTGAATCATTAGATTATTGTATTGTTATAAATATTATATATGCATATTGTTCGTTTGTTTTGTTCCTCCCCACTAAGCGTTATCGCTTAGCACGGGCTCTTTTCCCGTGCAGGTGGCGAGTTCAGTTTGGAGTCAGATATCTGCAGGTCGGCCACTAGAAGTCTTTTTGGATGAAGTTATTTTTGATTCTTCCGCTGTAATTTTTGTACATGGCTTGTTAATAGCAAAGTGAATCTTTTGTAAAGGAACAAATATTATTTTTGTATATGTATTTGCTTACGAGCCTCTTTTTGTAAAACAATATAGTTATGATATATGTTACAGGAATTACTGCTTTATAATTAAAAGTTTCTTTACATCTCATTTTTTTATTGTATTTTACAAGTATGTACTTTGGAATTGTTTATATGTTTGTCCGCGTGGCACTCCGGTATTCTTCCAACGGGGATAACGGGGTATTACACCATCCGATAAGGTGCTCTCGAAATAGGTGCAGTGCCTGGCATAATCTCAATGGACAACTCAACCTCACTCTCAGGAGGCAACCCAGGCAACTCGCTCGGGAACACATCACTAAACTCCCGCACTATAGGAATGTCCTCAATCTGAACCTGATCCCTCTTGGAATCTAACACAACTGCTAGAAAAGCCTCACAACCTTTCCTGATAAATCTCTTAGCTTGCATTGCAGAAATAACATTATTCACAGAACTAGCACCCAAACCTTTCAAAAACACAAGAGACTGACTTCGATCCCGAAGTACAACTGTCTTCCTATGGCAATCAACTACAGCCCGATGCTTACCCAACCAGTCCATACCCAGAATCAAATCAAACTCTCTAAAAGGCAACTCAATCAGATCCACTGGAAGTACGACTCCCTCAACAATCAGAGGACAACTCCTAAAGACTCTACTCACACTGACACTATGCCCTAATGGACTGGTCACACAAATCTCATAATCTAACTGATCAACTGAATGCAATTTATCAACAATTTTATCTGTGCACAAATATGAGTGTGTGGAACCAGGATCAATTAGAGCATATAACTTAGTGTCATGGAGTAGGAACTTACCAGCAATAACATCAGACGCATCCTGCTCATCTCTGGCTCTCATGGCATAGGCTCTAACGGCACCCTGAGGAGGACGTTCAACAGTCTCAGAAGCAGCTCCATCTCTATGCCGACCACCTCGATCTCTACCTCGGCCTCTACCACGGGTAGCCTGAGAAGCATTCGAACCAACCCGACTAGCTCCTCCCTGAGGTCCTGAATCCTCAATCGACTGGGGACAACTAGCCACACGGTGCTCAGTGCTCCCACATCTAAAACATCCACCAGTGAGCCACCTACACTCACCCCGGTGAGCCTTGCTGCAATTCGCACAAATAGGTATGGCATCAGATCTACCTCCCCTACCAGAACCTGACACAGCTGCAGAACCCTGTCTTCTGCCTCTAAAAGCCGGACCAGAAGACGACTCGTCTTGTGGGTTCCTAGATCTCTTACCTGTTAGTGGTTATGCCCTAGGCCAAACATTTGGACCTTGATGTAATCATTACTTTTTCATTTATATAATGGTTTTCTTCGCATTGATATTATTGGCATGTTACATTATTGTAATGTTTATGAATAACAATGTTATTCATGTTGTCCCTAGTCATTTATCAATAAAGGGCATAAAGATAAATTAAGACTAGTATAGATTTGCATTGATAATCATGGGATGATTATATATGTTGATATAAATCAAATCTATATGTACTTGCTAGAGAACAAAGTACTGGATAGACCCACTATAAGATCACTTCATGGGTTAATGTCATAAGTGATCTTATAATAGATATATTATTGAATCCTTTGACCTGAGGTTATCATAGTTTCCTACATAAGGATCATTATGTTTTGACATAATCAAACGTTATCTTTAATCGGATAATTATAAAGTTTATGATCGGACATAGTGAGAATTATGCGGAGGAAAGTGAATAATCAAGATGGAATTTGTCCCTCTCTAATGAGAGAGATATCTATTGGGCCCCTCGATAAGTAGGACTGTAAAATGCATGGCCGTGCTCGAATGAATTGATAGTGTCATCAATGTCATTTGAATTTATCAGTCTGCTTAATGATCGAGAAATTATATGTTTGAACAATTTAAGTTTGACATGGACCATGACTTATGTTCGAACAAGATATCGTGTGACAAAAGGATAATAACATGTTCTATTGACAGGTTAAAATCGGACTAACGATATTTATATTATTTGGGTAGTCATAATGTCTTGCTAGAGACCAATTATGACTTGTGGGCTTATTATGGGATAAGGCCCACTACCAACATAATATAAACCTATTGGGTCACACACCAAGACCAAAATGAACAATATGGATTTTATTGGGCTATTGGGCTATTATCTCTTGTTATTAACTCTTATCAAAACTCAATTTCCGTTTTTTCAAAAGGAATGAGAGTTTTAAGATGGTTAAAAACATTGGATACCAACATTGGATACCAACATAGGATACCAACATTGGATACCCAAGCTAGCTTAACTTCTTATTGAGAAGAAGAAAAGCAAAACTCAAGCTAATTTTCTGAAAAAGAAAAAGAGCAGCCACCATTGTTCTTCCTTGAGAAGGAAAGAAAATCGTAAAATCCATTCGCATCTAAAGGGAACTAGCAACCCTGCGACTTCGGTTCAATTTTGATCGTGCGTGTGGATACCAGTAGAGGACGTTCGTGTTAAAGGCAACGTCTTCAGTCCGGATTAAAGGAGCTAATTTCATTCTAAAGGTTAGTAATTTTAATCTCTTCCTTTTGAATCAATCGAAAATACTTGGATCCTGTTTCGGGTTTCAATTTTATTCCGCTGCGTTGATGTTGATTTAATCCGTTCAAACCCAACAGTGGTATCAGAGCCACTTGTATATTCGTTTGATTCAAATATTTTATGTATGTATGTATGTGATATATATCTATACATATATGATTATGTTGATCGTTTTGTATGTTGATACTTGGCGATTGATTTCGATTTTAAGTGTTAAAAACGAATGGATTTCATGTGATAAAACGAGATTAACTTTGTAACATTTAATCTGGTATTTTAAGGGCTACGAAATTAAATATTATTAATATGATTAATGAACTCAATTAAGTGTTAATATGATTCTGTTAATACGATTAACTAAAAGTATTAATATGGTTAATACTAAATTATTTTTTGGTGGTATTCTGTATATATTAAACTGTTTAACATATTAAACGATGGCTGATATGATCAACAGAATTGTTTTCTCATACATACAGAATTGGAATTTTGGGCAGAAAAATGTCAATAAGATTGGCAAAATAGAAAAATTTTCGAGGGGCGCTGCCCCCCGACCCCGTAAGGGGCGCTGCCCCTTAACCCAGCCCGCTGACCGGCCAGCGGGGCAGCCGTGCTACCTCTTCGTAGCGCCTTATATTTTATTCATAATTATCACTCGGTAATTTTAATATATTTATTTATGAAATAAGGTATATTATGCATGATATGATTTATTATGTTTATGTATGATGTCTTTGCATGGTGCATAACATGGCCAATTGAACCTTTTATGGATGAATTTTATTTTATCTGTTTTAAGGGTTTTTAATTTTTAAATACGACCTGCGTGTCGTTAATTTTGTTGTAATCTTTATTTTGCTAAATAGTTGTAGTAGAATATCTTTGTATTATTAATGTAATGAAGACGAAGAGCAACAATGGAGATCAATCCAAATTCATGGCGATGGAGGTGTAAGATGGAAGATTTTGATCAAGTCCATTTTTCACACCTAGGATTGACCTTTGATCTTCATATTGGCTTATGGGGATCAATGTAGATTTGGCCATGCTATGACACGGTTTTATATATATTATGCATATATTCTTAGTATGTGATGCGATGAATGTTTATATATGTGTATGAGATGGCATGTATGAATTGATGCATGATGTATATAAATAATTAGACATCATAAGTTAAAATTAAATCCCTCACCATAATTTTAAGTCATATGCCACCCATTATTAAAACACTTGTCAAGACTAAGATCACCAAAATGTGGGTTCTGCCAAAGCGAAGTACATTAGGTTATCCTAGTAAGGCAAGATGAGTAATGGTGCTACTCATATATTTAAAATGGTTAGACTTAATTAGGCTATCAGAACGGTTTTGGGCCTAAGGGCATAAGATGGGATTATAACATGCCGGGACATATGATGTCAAAATCCCATAAATGATCTAAGAGTTATATAAGATATAATTGGTAAATTAGCTACCTACCTAAATAACTTAGCTTTAAGCGTCATGCCAAAGCTGACTTATAGTTAAGTGAAATATGGATCTTAGCCCACTAAATTATTATAATTATTGTAATTATTAATGAGGGTTACTATTTTAGTGGGAGTTTATAAGAAAACCTAAAATGAAATTGGTACTAATATAATTTATCTTGCATGTTTGTAGATTAATGGCATCAAATAACACTTCTGCTATGTCACTGCGATCTGTTCTTGAGAAGGACAAACTTAAAGAAACTGGCACAAACTTCCTTGACTGGTTCAGAAACTTGAGGATTGTCCTTAAGCAAGAAAGGAAATTGTATGTGCTGGATGAGCCTATTCCCAATGAGCCACCTGCTGATGCTACAAGGGCAATCAAAGAGAAATTCAAGAAACATGTTGATGATTCTGTGGATGTTGGCTGTCTAATGTTAGCTACCATGGCCCCAGAGCTTCAGAAGCATCTGGAAAACATGGAGGCTTATGAGTTGAGTACTCATCTCAAGCAGACCTTTCAACAGCAGGCTAGGCAAGAAAGGTATGAGACTACCAAAGCTTTGCATTCTTGCAAAATGGCTGAAGGTGCTTCAGTTAGCTCTCATGTTTTGAAAATGAAGGGCTACATTGATCACCTTGAGAGGCTTGGATTTCCCCTCAGTTTGGAACTGGCAACGGATTTGATCCTTAATTCATTGCCTGATAGTTATGACCATTTTGTCATGAACTACAACATGAATAATATGGAGAAATCAATAGCTGAGCTGCATGCCATGCTCAAAACAGCTGAGCAAAGCATAAGCAAAAAGCCTGGCCATGTTCTGATGGTCAACAAAGGGAAAGGCATGAAAGTCAAGGGTAAGGCTAAGGCTAAGGCAAAAGTTGGTGGTAAGCCTAAGCCCAAACCCAAGCCCAAGGCTAAACCTCCAAAGGAAGGAGTTTGCTTCCACTGCAATGAACCTGGTCATTGGAAGAGGAACTGCAAGCTTTACCTGGAAGAATTGAAGAAGAAGAAGAGTGGTGAGACTACTCCTTCAGGTATTTATGTTATAGAGATTAACTTATCTACTTCTAATTCCTGGGTATTAGATACTGGATGCGGATCTCACATTTGTACTAATGTGCAGGGACTCAAAAGGAGTAGGCAGCTGAAAAAGGGTGAAGTGGACCTACGAGTTGGTAATGGAGCAAAAGTTGCTGCTCTAGTTGTAGGATCTTATGAGTTGACTTTGCCCAATGGGCTTTTGTTAGTTTTGAACAATTGCTATTATGTTCCTAGTTTGAATAGGAATATTATTTCAGTTTCAAGTTTGGATGATGAAGGTTTTTCTTTTCTTATTAAGAATAAGAAATGTTCCATTTATTATGATGATATGCTTTATGGTATTGCTGATTCATATTGTGGGCTTTATGTCCTAAACCTAGAAACATCCAATAATCATGATATTTATAACATAAGTACAAAGAAATCCAAACCAAATGATTTAAATACAACATATTTATGGCATTGTCGCCTTGGTCATATAAATGAGAAACGCATAGCTAAACTCCATTCAGATGGAATTTTGCAATCATTTGATTTTGAATCATTTGAAAATTGTGAATCTTGTTTATTGGGCAAGATGACAAAGGATCCTTTTACTGGACATAGTGAAAGGGCCACTGACTTATTAGGCCTTGTACATTCTGATGTATGTGGCCCATTAAGCATAAATGCCAGGGGAGGATTTCAGTACTTCATTACATTCACTGATGATTTCAGTAGATATGGCTATGTCTATCTAATGAAACATAAACATGAATCATTTGAAATGTTTAGGACCTTTCAAAATGAAGTACAAAATCAACTTGGTAAAACTATTAAAGCATTTCGATCTGATCGAGGTGGTGAATATTTGAGCCAAGAGTTTGATAATCATCTAAGAGATTGTGGAATTGTTTCACAATTAACTCCACCAGGAACACCACAATGGAATGGTGTATCAGAAAGGAGGAATCGAACTTTATTAGATATGGTTCGATCTATGATGAGTCAAACAGATCTTCCATTATCCTTTTGGGGTTATGCATTAGAAACAGCCGCATTCACTTTGAATCGAGTTCCATCTAAAGCGGTTGAAAAGACACCATATGAGATATGGACTAAGAAAATTCCTAATTTGTCTTTTCTAAAGATTTGGGGCTGTGAGGCTTACGTCAAACGACAAGTCTCAGATAAATTAGCACCAAAATCTGATAAATGTCTTTTTGTGGGATATCCTAAGGAAACTAAAGGATATTACTTTTACAATCCTTCTGAGAACAAAGTGTTTGTTGCTCGAAATGGTGTCTTTCTAGAAAAAGAATTCATTTCTAAAAGAACCAGTGGGAGTAAAGTACAACTTGAAGAAATTCAAGAACCACAAGAAAACATTGAACCATTGGTGGAAACTCAACAAGTTTCACAACCTGTTGTGGAACCTGTACCTGTTACACAAGTACCACGTAGATCTGATAGGACACGACTTCAACCCGAGAGATATGGATTTCTCGTGACAGATAGTCGTGAAGTAATGCTCATGGATCAAGATGAGCCTACTACCTATCAAGATGCCGTGTCAGGTCCAGAATCTCAGAAATGGCTAGAAGCCATGAAGTCTGAAATGCAATCCATGTATGATAATCAAGTTTGGAACTTGATTGATCCACCTAAAGGAATTAAAACCATTGGGTGCAAATGGGTCTTCAAAAAGAAAACCGACATGGATGGCAAAGTAAATACCTTTAAAGCAAGACTCGTTGCAAAAGGATTCAAACAAACTCATGGTATTGACTATGATGAAACCTTTTCACCAGTCGCAATGCTTAAATCTATAAGAATTCTTATTGCCATTGCTGCGTATTATGACTATGAGATATGGCAAATGGATGTCAAAACAGCGTTTCTTAATGGAAACTTACTTGAGGATGTGTACATGACACAACCTGAGGGTTTTGTTCATCCTGAGAATTCTAAGAAGGTATGTAAGCTGCAACGATCCATTTATGGATTGAAGCAAGCTTCTCGGAGCTGGAATCTTCGTTTTGATGAAACAATCAAAGAGTTTGGGTTTATCAAAAATGAGGATGAACCTTGTGTGTACAAGAAGGTTAGTGGGAGCGTTGTTATGTTTCTTGTGTTATATGTCGATGACATATTACTCATTGGAAATGACATCCCTATTATGCAAAAGACAAAAGAATGGTTAGGGAAATCTTTTTCAATGAAAGATTTGGGCGAAGCTGCTTATATCCTTGGGATTAAGATCTATAGGGATAGATCTAAAAGGATAATTGGTCTGAGTCAAAGCACTTATATAGATAAGGTGCTAAATAGATTCAGTATGCAAAATTCCAAGAGAGGATTTTTGCCAATGTCTCATGGCATTACTCTTAGCAAGACTCAATGTCCAATGACATCTGATGAGCGAGATCGCATGAGTATGATTCCTTATGCTTCGGCTATAGGATCAATCATGTATGCCATGTTATGCACTCGACCAGACGTTTCGTATGCTTTGAGCATGACGAGCAGATACCAGTCAGATCCCGGTGAAAGTCACTGGACAGCTGTTAAGAATATCCTTAAGTACTTAAGAAGAACTAAAGATGCATTCTTAATATATGGAGGATTGGAAGATGAGCTAGTAATCAATGGTTATACAGATGCAAGCTTCCAATCTGACAAAGATGACTTTAGATCGCAGTCAGGATATGTGTTTGTGTTAAATGGAGGTGTTGTAAGCTGGAAAAGTTCTAAACAAAGCACCGTCGCTGATTCTACAACAGAAGCTGAGTATATAGCAGCATCAGATGCGGCTAAAGAAGCAGTATGGATCAAGAAATTCATTGCTGAATTGGGAGTAGTACCTAGTATCAGCAACCCAGTGGATCTTTATTGTGACAACAATGGTGCTATTGCACAGGCTAAGGAGCCTAGATCTCACCAGAGATCAAAACATATACTCAGGCGTTTTCATCTCATTCGAGAAATAATTGAGAGAGGAGACGTCAAGATATGCAGAGTATCTACTGATGATAACATCGCCGATCCACTTACCAAAGCTCTCCCACAAGCCAAACATGATGGACATACTAGATCAATGGGTATTAGATATATCTATGATTGGGCCTAGTGCAAGTGGGAGATTGTTAGTGGTTATGCCCTAGGCCAAACATTTGGACCTTGATGTAATCATTACTTTTTCATTTATATAATGGTTTTCTTCGCATTGATATTATTGGCATGTTACATTATTGTAATGTTTATGAATAACAATGTTATTCATGTTGTCCCTAGTCATTTATCAATAAAGGGCATAAAGATAAATTAAGACTAGTATAGATTTGCATTGATAATCATGGGATGATTATATATGTTGATATAAATCAAATCTATATGTACTTGCTAGAGAACAAAGTACTGGATAGACCCACTATAAGATCACTTCATGGGTTAATGTCATAAGTGATCTTATAATAGATATATTATTGAATCCTTTGACCTGAGGTTATCATAGTTTCCTACATAAGGATCATTATGTTTTGACATAATCAAACGTTATCTTTAATCGGATAATTATAAAGTTTATGATCGGACATAGTGAGAATTATGCGGAGGAAAGTGAATAATCAAGATGGAATTTGTCCCTCTCTAATGAGAGAGATATCTATTGGGCCCCTCGATAAGTAGGACTGTAAAATGCATGGCCGTGCTCGAATGAATTGATAGTGTCATCAATGTCATTTGAATTTATCAGTCTGCTTAATGATCGAGAAATTATATGTTTGAACAATTTAAGTTTGACATGGACCATGACTTATGTTCGAACAAGATATCGTGTGACAAAAGGATAATAACATGTTCTATTGACAGGTTAAAATCGGACTAACGATATTTATATTATTTGGGTAGTCATAATGTCTTGCTAGAGACCAATTATGACTTGTGGGCTTATTATGGGATAAGGCCCACTACCAACATAATATAAACCTATTGGGTCACACACCAAGACCAAAATGAACAATATGGATTTTATTGGGCTATTGGGCTATTATCTCTTGTTATTAACTCTTATCAAAACTCAATTTCCGTTTTTTCAAAAGGAATGAGAGTTTTAAGATGGTTAAAAACATTGGATACCAACATTGGATACCAACATAGGATACCAACATTGGATACCCAAGCTAGCTTAACTTCTTATTGAGAAGAAGAAAAGCAAAACTCAAGCTAATTTTCTGAAAAAGAAAAAGAGCAGCCACCATTGTTCTTCCTTGAGAAGGAAAGAAAATCGTAAAATCCATTCGCATCTAAAGGGAACTAGCAACCCTGCGACTTCGGTTCAATTTTGATCGTGCGTGTGGATACCAGTAGAGGACGTTCGTGTTAAAGGCAACGTCTTCAGTCCGGATTAAAGGAGCTAATTTCATTCTAAAGGTTAGTAATTTTAATCTCTTCCTTTTGAATCAATCGAAAATACTTGGATCCTGTTTCGGGTTTCAATTTTATTCCGCTGCGTTGATGTTGATTTAATCCGTTCAAACCCAACATTACCCGTTGAAGATCCTCCACGAGAAGAGTTCCTCCTCTGAGCTCTCTCTCTCAACACAGTCTCTGATAACTCAGCTCTCACAGCAGCCTCTACAATCTGATAATAACTGATCCCAGGTAAGCACATCAGAGAAATCAAAGCAATCTTCAAAGACTCATTTAACCCCGCTTCGAAATGCTTGCATCTAAAGTCATCAGTCATAACTCCACGTGGGGCATAGCGAGATAACCTATTGAACTCTTTCTCATACTCTGCTACAGACAAAGTCCTCTGCTTCAAACTCAAAAACTGTGCCCATCTCGCATCTCTATAAGTCTGAGTGATGTACTTCTTTATAAACTCACCCTCAAAGAACTCCCAAGTAATCGGATCCGGTAGCTGAGGATGCCTACAAACCAATTCCCACCATTCAAATGCAGACCCTTGCAGAAGAACTAGTGCACACTCTACCTGCTGATCGGGAGGACACCGAATCTCTCTCAAAGCACGCTTTACTTTATCTAACCATCTCTCAGCCAACTCAGATTCATTCAAACCAGTGCTATAAAAATCTTCAACTCCTGCCCTTCTCAAATTTTCTATAGGTGCTCTAGGAGCAGTCACTCTCTCCAAAACCCTAGCCATGTCCTGATGCAGTCTGAACATAGCCTCAAAGGGCATGGCTGCGGCCTCGGGCTGGACCCTAGCATGCTGAGCCGACACAGTAACAGAAACAGATGGATCCACAGCTGGAGGATTCACACTCTCAGCGGATTCCTCAAGTGATCCACGAACAGAATTAGAAGCCATCTAAGCAAACAAGAAACAACCGCATCAGCCAACACAGATCTAGACACATACACATCTAAGAAACTCAGAACAATTACAACAACACCCAGAAACGCCTAAACCTATGCTCTGATACCACAAACTGTAACACCCCCTTCCCATACGTAGGCGATCCCATCCGATAAGGAGTGAGATGCCGTATGAGTCAAGGTGTCACCAAACAATAGCAAAGCGAAAACATACATTCATTCATAACATACATTCAGAAATACAGAAAATTAAAAACTTTACATGCAGAAAGCAAAAGCTGATCATGCATTACTATAATAAACTATTACAATAATGATCTGATCAACTAGCTGATACAAAATAATATTACATGTCCAAAATATAATTACAAAACCGGAAGCTGATACATGAGAGTTCTATACAAAAAGAATCATCAACTATACAAAAGGAGCCCTACACTAAAAACTTCCTGTGTTGGCTTGATGACGGTGACTCTCGAATCAAACTCCTTCCGCACCTGCACGGGTAAAAACACCGTACTAAGCGATAAACGTTTAGTGGGGAAACACACATAAATAATGGACGGCCATTCACAATGGTCGTCAAGGCAATTCACATTCACAAGGACAATATGCAAAGGCTAAAACATAATCCATATAAACATGCTCATATAATAAAGCCATACAATCAGTATTTCATAATCATATTCATTCAGAAATAATTCGATATACATCACATCGATATACTCATTCAGATAATCCATTTATAGCCAAATCAGATCAGAGCAGTTCAAATAAATATTCAAAGAACACCTGCTGACTCTTGGTAGTGGATAACGAGTGTACAGACAGTACTTTTCGGGTACGAGCCGATTACAGACAGTACATTACGGGTACGAATCGATTAAACCATTATACTTTAACTTTCACAGATATTTTCAAAAGGGACCTTAAACAAGATCCAATACAGAAAAGGGTTCGCGAGGAACCAAACGGGGACCTGATCGGGGTCCAAACAGAACTATGGGCTGCAGCTAACAGACTCTATTAGGCATGCCTAACTATCAACTTACTTGACTCTAGCAGGCTATGCGTCACTCAAATCAAATAACAGAATATCGTGTACAAACATCAGAAAAATCACAGTATTACGCATATCGAAGCATTTAAAAGTATGACATGCATCACACAGCAGTAAAGTCCATTCAGAAGAAATACCAAATTCATTTCTGAGTTAAAAACTGGGAAATTTCAGAAAAACGGGCTGAACGGAGAAACGGGCGAGGTTGGCTGGTCATGAGGCGTGACTGGCCTCCTCACCAGGCAGGTCACGCGATGTGACCGAGGGTCACGCCTCGTGACTTGCTTGTCCCTCGTAGATCACGTTGCTTGATCTCGCAGATCATGCAACGTCTCTCGCCGGTCATGCAACGTCTCTGAGGGTCACGTCCCGTGACTGGCTTCATCTTCAGCTGGTCATGCGACTGGCCTTCTCTCTCAGGCTGGTCACGAGGCGTGACGGGGAGTCACGTCTCGTGACTGGCCTCATTTAAGCTGGTCACGAGCTGTGGCAGGCAGCCACAACTCGTGACCGGCCTCAAGCTGGCAGGTCACGAGGCGTGACTTGAGGTCACGTCTCGTGACTTGCCTCCCTTCTTGGCTAGTCACGCGACACGATCTGGAGAACGGGATTTTGAAAGTATCGATTTCCAGTACCGATTTCCAGATTTTCCCAGAACACAAAAATCAATCCAAATTTGATTCAAAACCAATAAAACCTGTTCTTACCTTCCAGAAATCATCTCAAACAATATAGGCAACATTTATACAACTCAATTCAACATTTAAACAACTAAATCAATTCAAGAATAATAGCATTCAAACTTCTCAAGAACAAGAACCCTAGAAAATTTACAATAACTTAAAATCACACAAATCACAATCAATTGTTCCCAAACCTGGAATCTAAGCTTCTAACACTTAGTCCCACTGCTCCCAGCAACCTCCTTGCCTTTGGGATCGTGAGGAGCCTCAACTAAACACAAATATCCAACATGCAAAACCCTAAGTTAAACCTAAGCTCAACGAAAAAGAAGAAGATGAAGTAAATGGAAGGAAAGTTAAGGAAATGCAGTGACTTACCAACAAAAGATGCAAAGAGAGATTAACTCCACCAATTCCAACTTGAATCCACACCACAATGCTTAGAGTAAAGAAAATGAAGAAGAAGAAGAGGGTGATGAGAAGAAAAGAAAGAAACGTAAATCTGAATTTCCTTTCTTTCATGCCCTTTTCTTTTTCCTTTCTTTGCCCTGAGTATGTGTCCAATTCTAATTAGTGAAGCTAACCACTCACACCCAAACTAACATGCATTACACACACCTAAAGTAATCTCACTTAAATGCACCCTACAATGGTATGAGCAAATGTACACAAACATGTCCCAACTTAAAACACCCTAATATGGTATGCTCAAGTGCACACAATTATTTCTCAATTAATTAACACACTAATGCCATGTATGCACCCACATACTAACATAACCCCAAAAGCATACATTTTACTAAAATACTCTTATGAAATGCCGAACACACATGCGGATGCTTACACATACAGACAGACAAACAGGCTTATTCTACTAGGGGACAAATGGGGTGTGACACACATAATAACATATAATTTCTCAATTACACAATCATACATCTATTGAAAGTTAAAAATCCCAAACCTTTCAAAGTTTGGTAACTTGTTCAACCTTGCTTCCACTCAAACCTTTTCCTTGCCCTTGTTTTATCTTCTATCCGCAGCTTCTTGCACAAACAACCCAAAAAAACACTTAATCTAAATTTATTCTACTTTAATTCAAAAATAGAATCCAAGCAGAAAAAGAAGATCATGCTCTGGAAATCAAATCACTTACCATCTCAAAACTCTCAGATAACTCTTTAAACCAATCCAAGCTCAAAACTTAACTTAGGGTAAACAAACGGGAAGAAGAACAACAAGAAAAGCGAAGGGAAAGAGTAAAAATGAAGAACAAAGGAATGAATAAGGAAAAGAAGAGATGATGGCTAGCCAACTAACAAATTTAAGGCCACCAAATCTCATTAACTTGCCTTATATATATCTTGACTCATGCTAGGTGTCACTCTTACATATAGCTACTTGTCAACTTTTGATAAATTTCCCAATTAATCCTTGACAAAACCCATTTTAGTCCTTTCTAAAAGTTCTTTCCTTTGCATACTTATTTTCTCTTTCAATTATATCCTTACATAGTCATAATTCTATACATACACAAATGCTTTTGTACCCTCGCTATACGAATAACACAGAATTCCTTTTAGGGTACAATACGAATTATTACAAAAGAAGATAAAAAGTTTAAGGACAAAAATTTAACTTATAGTGAAAATAATTAGTTGGGAGACTATTTGATAAATTATAAGTTAAAAAGTAAATAAATGTGGAAAGTTAGTTAATTAATGGAAAAATTGTAAATAAACATTAAAAGAAGGGTAATGTTGCAATTTGATAAAAGTTTAAGGGCAAAACCGTAATTGTGTGTGAAAGTAATTTAATAAGTGATATTTAAGAGAAAAGTGAAATTAAAATGACATTTACGTAAAGAATGCAAAGTTTAGGGACTAAAATGTAATTTGATATGAGAATGTTAATTTAAGGACTAATATGTAATTTGTAAGTCAAATAATGATTTAAGATGAAAAGAGAAATGAACTAGTGGCAAAATTATAATTATGATGTAAAAATGGCAATTTTGTAATTAATTGAACGATTAGAGACTAAACTTAAATTTTACCATAGTGATGGTATTTAATAGAGTAAAATGAAAAGTGGAGTGATAATAGGTAAAATGAATGATTAATTAGTTTAATTGTAATGTAAAAGCCTAAAATGGATTAATAAGTAAAATGGACATGAAAGTAAAAATGTGATGGCTAAAATGTAATTTACATGTCAAATGAAAGTAAATGAAAGTTTGAGGGTTAAATGGTAATTTGTATGCTAATTAAGTAATTAATGTGAGAAAATTACTTAATGGCATATTTGTAAATAAATGGAAACTGAATGGCAAAAATGGTCATTTAGTTGATGGAAGGGTAAGTTGGTAAGTATTGAAAAAGTTAGGGATTAAAAGTGTAATTTACTCAGAATGAGGTCAGATCAAGGATTGTAGTGTAAATTGGCATTAATTCAGGTTTTAGTAAGTGATTTAAATGAAATTAAGGAATTAAATAAAAGTAAATGAAGTGAAAGGATTAAAATGCAGAAATTTTAAAAGTTAAAGGAGTAGAATGGTTATTTTATAAGAAAAGGGGTTAAAGCGTAAATGAAAAGAAGAGAAGTTAGATGACAAGATATGTGAAAAATGTTAAAATGGGAATTAAAAGAGTAACAAGTCAAAGAGTAAGTTTAAAGGGCCAAAGTGGATATTTTACAAGTAAGATAATAAGTTAAGAGTGGAAGATAGAAAAATAGTGTAAAATCGTAATTAAAGTAAAATGAAGGGTAAATATGGAAATTGAACAAAAATGAATGACTAAATAGTAATGTGACATTGTTAAGTCTAAAGTGAGGACTAAAGTGTGTGCATGTATTTGTGTGCCCAAGTTAGAATTGGAAATTTTTAGATTCGTAATCACCACTGAGCATATTTAATGCTCAGCACTTAGTTTATTTGACTGCGTGTAGGTATCGAGTAGGACGCTCGAAGAGCAGGCAGGCTACGAGTTTGAGATCAGACTGGACCTTTGGATTGAAACCAAGAATAGTATATTTGTTTTTGTTAGTGGAATTTATATGCAAAAATTTTAGCATTGAGTATGTATCGTGTATTATGAATATGATAGATTATTATTTAATGATATGATGCGATAAATATAATGTTTGGACTGGATTAAATGAGACTTGTTAGTGACATGAAAGTTTTAAAAGATAAATGAAAGAATAAGTTGAAAAGAAAAATTTACCGCAATTGTCATAAGTATCAATTCGACAGTAACTAGACAATTATTATAATCGTTAAAGTAATGTAATGTATGGAAGTGAAAAGGGTGTTACAAGCGTCACACAAGCAAAACAGATCATATAGAAACAAACATATATATATAATCATGCACTGCTAATCAACTGTAATTATGTTATTAACGTATCACATATTACTTTTTACATAAGTTATAAGCATTATTTACAAAATTGTTATACAAAAGAGTTCATATTAACACAAAATTTTCCAAAATAAAAAGAAATCAACATCAACAAAACCTTCTTCCAAAACCTATGCCTGTGTTGCCTTCTAACCTTGCGGATAATCCTTACCGTGAAACTATCACTAGTACCTATACGGATTAAAAGAAAATACGTGCTAAGCATAAAGTTTAGTTGGAATTCATAAATGACAATAGATGATCCCTCACAGGAGTCATCAGTGCAAAACATGCATACGGCATCAACAAAACAAGAATTACATATACAATTCAAAATTAAATATAAACTTATGTAAAAGGATAATTGCATACATTAAGTAAATAGTTAAATGACCAAATAAAACTAATCAATTAATCAAATTCAATTACTTGTTACCGATATTCTTATATTTACATAATCAGAACAAATGCCAGTAACATGATTGGTTCATCTGAAAATATTATCAAAAGACCTCATTGTCTACCTTTATGAAGATGTGGATAATGGATAATAAATCAAGCAATCTCGAAGGAAAGAAATAAGCATCCCCGGAGGGAAGAAACAAGCATCCTCGAAAGGAAGATACAGACATCAAGTATTCTCGGAGAGAAGATAATATAACAAGCTATTCCCGAAGGAATTAAATGTCTATAGATAGTCTAGCATCCCCGGAGGGTAGATAATATAACAAGCTATTCCCGAAGGAATGAAATGTATATAGATAGTCTAGCATCCCCGGAGGGAAGAAATCAGGTAGTAGCAGCTCGGGTACCCTATAGGTTTGCCTATCTATCCACAACCTAGACTGGCTAGCAGGCTTATAAACAGATTAAAATTACTTACAGTTATATCGCATTCATATCAGCAACAGATAGCTTATGTAATATCCAAATCACAAGTTCACGCTTCATAATCAAATCAGATTTATTCTTAGGAATTTCATATCCATATACACATACTTTACTTCATATGAAATCACGTAAAAATTAGATAACCTTTGTGGTGACTAAGAATTCATATTTTAACATCAGGTCATTATTCATATAACAAATTAGGTTTAATACCTTAATCACAAATTATAATCATGTTATTTAATTTCTCATCATGAGTACTTATTCATATAGCAAATTATGCTCATAATTTAAATCATAATTAATCATCATATTAATTAATTCTTCATCAACTTGGAAATTGTACTTGCTAAACCGTTCTGCCCATCTGAGAAGTTGATGGTGTGGAACAGACTTTCCTTTGAAGGAAAGTATCTTTGGGAAAGACGAGCAATCCATGACAACTGTAAAGCAGTGTCCAATGAGATGAAACTCGAATCTTTTGATGCCATACTTCACCACTTAGATTTCTTTAAAAGTAGAGTGATAATGGCATTCTGACTCTTTAAACTGGCCACTAGTATATCCACAAATGTTTCTGTGTTGTCCTTTTCTTCCAAAAGGACTGCACCCCAACATTCATCACTGGCATCTGTCTAGAGGAATCTTTTGCCAGTGGAGGGAATATAGAGAGGTGGCAGTTTCTGAGTGACTGCTTTTATCTTTTGGATTGATTGGGAGTGAGTGTCAGACCACGGTGGAGGGTGCTTTTTCAGAGGGTGGGTTAGTGGCCTTGACAGGTGGCTGAAGCGAGGAATGAATTGTTGGATGTAATTGACAATTCCCAAAAACTGGTGGATTTGCTTTTGGCATAAATTAGTATCTGGAAAGGTGAGTAGTTCTTTTGCCAAGTGAGGTTGTGGCTGGTAGGCACCATTAGCAAAGTGCATCCCTAGGAAATCAATCTCATTCTTTGCAAGAATCATTTTGGAAGGTGATAGTATGATGCCATGTTCCTTAGTCAGGTCAATGAAGATTTGTAAGTGAGTCTGATGAGTGGGAACATCTGGGGAAAATATCAAGACATCATCAATGTATATTAATGCAAATGAGATGATTGACTTGTAAACTCGTATCATGGTCTGTTGGAAAATAAAGGGTGCCATTTTGAGACCAGAAGGCATGACAGTCCATTGATAGTGAAAATTAGGGATACAAAAGGCTGTTTTAGGGCGGTCTTGTGGAAGAATTCCAAGTTGCCAGAATCCAGCTTTAAGATCAAACTTAGAGAAGATCTGAGCATTATGAAGGAATGGGAAAAGGGAAGAGATTTTGGGTAAAGGATATTTATTGTCTTTGAGGAAAGGGTTAAGAGGAGTGTAATCAATGACAAGTCATTTCTTTCCACAGACTTGTTTTGAATGTTTATTAACATAAAAGGCTTGGCAAGCCCAGTCTGATTGAGTAGGCTCAATTAGTTGTTGGGCCAGCAATTGAGAACATTCCTCTTGGGCTAGAGAAAAATCTTCTAGGGACATGCCAGGATGAGAGGCTTTTGTAGGATTAATATCCTCAGATTTTTTGAAAGGTAGAGCAACAAAAAACTCTGGTCGGGTCCACAAAGGGTTTGGGAGTTTGGACAGGAAATTGGTGTGAGAGGTAGCACAACAATAGGTTTCAAGCTGGGCTTGTAACTACTGAAATGGGCTTGGATTGTGAATAGTAAAGAGAATGGGTAGTGGTGTAAGGCTGAAAATATTTTTTATGCTTAAGTCCAGTGGGCTTAATATGGAGATGAGGTAACTGATAGAGGGCATCAAAACCAAGAAAAAGGTCTTTACTAGGAATATCAGATCCAAGAGCATGTATCCAGACGGAACAGTCAGGAAACAGTTGGATTTTGATAGGTTGTCTGGTTTTTAGCTTGATGGTGAGAACGCCTTGATTTACTGCTTGAAAGTGTTGGGTATAAGGTTTCCAAAAGGAAGTAGGAAGAACCTTTGGGTTAAGAATGGTGTTGTGTGCCCCAGTATCAATAAAGGCGATAATATTGTTGGGGTTGGCAAACTCATCAGGAGAAACCTTTGTTGCGACTAAAGGACTAGGATGAGAAGATAAAATGTTTTTTGGAGTAGTTTCTAGACTGGGTAAGAATAAAGGTTTTAGAGCAGCAATATCAGTCATCATTGATTCATCCTCAGAGTCTTCATCTAAAAAATCAGAGTCAGAGTACTAAAGAGTATATGAATCGGCTTCATCATCAATAGAAAAAAGTGACTCAACATCATCATCTTGGATGTTAAAGGGAGAGGCTTGTTGAATTTGTTGAATTAGTTTCAGAGACCTCTTTCGATTAGGGCATGATTTGGCAAAATGGCCTTTTTGACCACAATCAAAGCACCGATCTCCTTTTGGCTTGAATCTTTTCCGTCGAAAGAATCGAATCTTCTTCTGCTTGTAAGGGAAATGGTGCCGATGAAACTTCTTAGGAAATCTAGAGTATTTGTGAGGTTGACAGGAACAATCCTTCTTGGGAAAACATTTGATTTCCAGATCTGGTCTTTTGCAGGCTGCTTTGAGCTGTGTATCTTTCCCTTTTGTGAGTGTATCTTTAATTAACTTCTGAGAAGTGCACAGACGATCAAGAGCCATGAGTATTTTTTGATAAATCTGGCCAAGAGAAAGAGAATTGAGTTGTATGCCTTGTTCTTGAAGGAAGTACATAGTACTGGCAGCCAATTGTTCTGGAATGGAAGACAAGAATCCTTGTTTAAGATTAGGACCATTTTCACCATTAAGCATGTAAAAAACCTTTGATATTCTTTTGTAATGCTTGTCTAGATCCTTTCTTAAAAGTGAACAACATTTTATTTAGAAATAATCATTCCTAGTAGCTTCTTCAAAGTCAGTTGTGTAGCCAATGAATTCAGAATGAATTTTTTGCAAGACATAGGCAATTGATTTACATCGAAAGAACTGTAACTTTGAGTATTCATCTAACCGTACAAACCAATCCCTTAGTCTGCCAGTAAAATGAGAAGAGAACTCAATGAATATGGGTTCAAGTTGTATCACATTAGGTCTTCTAGCTTAGAGTTCAAGCCAAGCAAAGAATTCTTGGATACGATCCCTCCATTTATGACAAGGGATATCCTCTAAATGGAACCAGGGTCCATTTACTGGCTTGGGAATTTGAGCAAGTGGACTTTTAGCTTCATCTTCAGGTTCATCAGTTTGGTATTGCTGGGTGGTAGTGCTTTTAACTGGAGGATCTGCCATAAAAATAGGGAAATGCTTTGGATCTAGTTCTTCTTGATCTGTAGAACCAGAATCACTATCAGACGAAGCATGCTTAGATGGATCATCAAGATCATCAATAGTGGTAGATGAGATAGCAGGAATTGTCTGTAGTGACTTTTGCTTCAAAGTGTGAATGAGAGGGTTTGAGGTTAGAGATGGTTGAATCATGGGAGATGATGGTGGTTCAAAGATAATAATGCCTTTTTGTTTGGGATCTGGAACTGGGACTGGAGATAGAGACTGACAACTAGTAGATGAGATTTGTGTTGTGGTGATAGGAGTCTCTATGGTGGTGGTAGAGATCTTAGGTCTTGCATGAATAACTCATGGGAATAACCGAAGCTTTCAAGATCTGCTTGAGAGGGCTCATAGTATGGTGGAATTTGAACGAGAGGCTAGTGAGTATATGGTGTAAGGCTTGGGTTAAGAAAGGGAAAAGACAAAGTAGGAGGAGCTAGAGTCGTGGTTTTAGCTAAATCCCTCTTAATAGTAGCAATCTCAGCCTTCAATCGTGTAACTTCAGAAGCTTTATCATTGGAAGTCGAATCATAAACTCGTTGAGCAATGGAGGACATGAGTTTTTTTATCAAGATCAGCAACTTAATTCTATAACTTGGAGAGCAATTATAAGTGGCAGCATTCTGACCAGTAATTTGAGAATTCAGTGTGTCAACATGGGAAGAAACATGATCAACCTTAGTTTCTATCCTGCAAAAAACTTTGTTTTGACCAATGGCATTTTCAGATTGCTAATTGAGTACTGCCTCAGTTGGTTGGACAGATCTGGGAGTACCTTCAATAGAAACACTAGGAGATTTAACGAAAGGGGTAGTTTGAATTTTGGTAAAAGGGTTTGTGGTTTCTGAGAGTGTTGGAAACTCATCCGTATAAGTACCAGTTGGTTGATACATATATACAGCAGGAGGCAAAGGTTGGACTGTTTTAGGTTTCCAAATAAGAAGTGAGGAAGAACAAGGAGTTTGTAATCTTTGTTTTGGTTGTGGTGAACATGGTAATGGAAATAGTGAAGTTGATGGGTTGTAATGGGGAGGAGGTGTGTAAGTAACAGCATAATCATACTTTCCAAATGGTTGGCCAAGGGTATAAACCGAAGGATCATCATCTTCATCCAAATGATCCTGGAAATGAGCTTCAAAAGAGTTTTCTTTTTAGCCTTTCACCTTAGTCGTTTAAGATCGTCATCATCGAGCTCAGCTTCTAAAGAGACTTGGTAATAGGCTTCACAATCACAGTTATCCCAGTAATAGTGGCCATCCCGTTTATAAGCATAAATGGGATTTCCACTATTATCAAAGGCTTCAATTGGGATATCTTCTTGTCGGAAAGAAGTACAAGGTTGCAGCATGAACTAGGTAGAAAAGACTGAATCTGTAGTAGACTCTGATGGATTATGTGCCTCATCTGGTGAAATGAATTTTGTTTCAACCATACCATCCGGATTTTGAATAAAAACAGGAGTGGTAGATTGTATTGGTTTCTTTTGTTGGTGAAGAATCTTGTAACTGGTAAGCCAGAACTTAGGAAAATAATTCAGCAGTTCATCTCTCGTAAGCTGTTTAGGAATTTGAACACATGTGGGAACCTGATTAGAATAAGCACTAATGATTAAGGCATCATTAAAGCAAGGGATTTGAATCCAATAGATCATCTGATAATGCAAGGTAACCACATCAGTTGTCTGAACTTGATTTGCGCCAGTGATTTGAATCTAGACTTTTAGATTATTAAGGACATGAGAATCTTCTAATCTCATATTGAAATTAGGATAAAAGGTGAACATCACTGTGCCAGCTGTCACACCCCGTTTGCCCCCTAGTAGTATGAGCCTATTTGTGTGTGCATGCAATTGTATGTGTTCGGCATATCATCAGGGCATTTTGGGAATGTTGCATATTTTATGGGTAATAATAGTGTATGGGTGCATGCATGGCAGTAGAGTGCATTTTATGTGAGTTATGTTGTGTGCTTTGCTCACACCTTGGTAGGATGTGAGTATGTTGGGATTGCATTATGTGTGTGTGTTCATACCATTGTAGGGTGTGCATTAGTGGGGAGTGCATCGGGTGTGTGTAGTGCATGCTTGTTGGGTGTGAGTGGTTAGTCTCCACCAATAAAAAAAAGTGACACATGGCTAGGGTAAAGAAAAGAAAAAGAAAAAGAAAGAAAAAGGGAAAAATACAGATTATGTCCTTCTTTCACGTTTTTCCACTTCCCTCATCTTCTTCTTCCTTTTCTTTTCTCTAAGAGCCCTAGTGTGGATTCAAGTTTTGCTGGTGGAAGATTAATCATCTCCTTGCATTCCTTTAGTAAGTTATTGCATTTTCCATCTTGTTTTTCCTTTTGTTCATCTTCTTCTTCTTGATTTCTGGATTTAGATTTAACTTAGGGTTTGTATTTTTGGTGTTCTTTGATGTGTTGTGGTTAGCTGAGTCTCCTCGCAATCCCAAGGGCAAGGAAATAGCTGGGAGTAGTGGAACTAAGTGATTCGAAGCAAAGAATTTCAGGTTTGGGATTTTGTTTGAGAAATTTGCTTGAATTTGAACTTACTGTAATTCTTTTAGGGTTTGTGTTCTTGAGAGACTTGAATATGTCTTTGCATGATTTTGGTTGTGTTGATTGCTGAATTAATTTGTAATTATGTCATTTACAATGTATGAAAGATCTACTGGAAGGTAAGATGAGATTGGTATGGTTTTGGGTCAATTTGTAATTGATTTTGGGAGTTCTGCAAATTCTGGAAATGGAAAACCACGATCCCGGTGAATTCCCGTTTCTAGTATGTGCTTCGTCCAACTCGTGCTTCGTCCTCCGACTCGTGCTCCTTCAGTGTACGAATCGTGCTGTGGAGTGCGAGACGGAGGAAAAAGGGGAGCTTCAGCGAGACGTGCTGGCAAAGCATGACTCGTGCTGGCCAAACACGACTCGTACTGTGCTGAAGCCCCTGCATCTCGTGCTTAAAAGCACGTATAGGAGGAATGGACACGAGTCGTGTCCCTCAGCACGACTCGTGTCCCTTGCTTCCTTGTCTCCAGAATTCCAAAAATGAGTATTAATGTATTTTTTTCATGGTTTTTCCGTACTGTATGTTATACGAACTTGTGTATACGACTGTTATTGTATTTATTACATATGATAAATTATATACTGTGATTTGAAACAGAACTTGGGTTATGCATGTTTTATTTATGATTCATTGATATGAATGTGAGTATAATCATGTATTACTCTTGGAAACATGATTTGAATGATGCATAACCTGCTAGAGTCAAGTAAGTGGATAGTTAGGCATGCCTAATAGAGTCTCTTAGCTGTAGCCCTTAGTTCTGTCTGGACCCCGATCAGGTCCCCGTTTGGTTCCTCGCGAACCCCTTATGTGGTTGGATCTTGTTTAAGGTCCCTCTTGTAAAATGTTTTGAATGCGACAAAAATAAAATGGTTTTCGATTCGTACCCATAAGGTACGCTATGCGTTCAATTCGTGCCCATAAGGTACGCTATGCATTTACTCGTTATCCACTATTGTGAGTCAGCTGGTGATCTTTTTGTTTTGTTTCGCTTTGATATGATTACAAGAATATGGTATTCGGATGCGTATCATGATAAGTATGAGAAATTAGTTAAAGTGTGAATGAATATGGATGTGAATTTCTAAATGCATGTCTTTATTATGCAAGTATGATTATATAGCTGATATCATTATCCGCATTTGTCATATTGTATGTGTATTGCATTGACGACCATTGTGCGAATCGTGCTCCTTCAGTGTGCGAATCGTGCTGTGGAGTGCGAGACAGAGGAAAAAGGGGAGCTTCAGCGAGACGTGCTGGCAAAGCATGACTCGTGCTGGCCAAACACGACTCGTGCTGTGCTGAAGCCCCTGCATCTCGTGCTTCAAAGCACGTATAGGAGGAATGGACACGAGTCGTGTCCCTCAGCACGACTCGTGTCCCTTGCTTCCTTGTCTCCAGAATTCCAAAAATGAGTATTAATGTATTTTTTTCATGGTTTTTCCGTACTGTATGTTATACGAACTTGTGTATACGACTGTTATTGTATTTATTACATATGATAAATTATATACTGTGATTTGAAACAGAACTTGGGTTATGCATGTTTTATTTATGATTCATTGATATGAATGTGAGTATAATCATGTATTACTCTTGGAAACATGATTTGAATGATGCATAACCTGCTAGAGTCAAGTAAGTGGATAGTTAGGCATGCTTAATAGAGTCTCTTAGCTGCAGCCCTTAGTTCTGTCTGGACCCCGATCAGGTCCCCGTTTGGTTCCTCGCGAACCCCTTATGTGGTTGGATCTTGTTTAAGGTCCCTCTTGTAAAATGTTTTGAATGCGACAAAAATAAAATGGTTTTCGATTCATACCCATAAGGTACGCTATGCGTTCAATTCGTGCCCATAAGGTACGCTATGCATTTACTAGTTATCCACTATTGTGAGTCAGCTGGTGATCTTTTTGTTTTGTTTCGCTTTGATATGATTACAAGAATATGGTATTCGGATGCGTATCATGATAAGTATGAGAAATTAGTTAAAGTGTGAATGAATATGGATGTGAATTTCTAAATGCATGTCTTTATTATGCAAGTATGATTATATAGCTGATATCATTATCCACATTTGTCATATTGTATGTGTATTGCATTGACGACCATTGTGCGAATCGTGCTCCTTCAGTGTGCGAATCGTGCTGTGGAGTGCGAGACGGAGGAAAAAGGGGAGCTTCAGCGAGACGTGCTGGCAAAGCATGACTCGTGCTGGCCAAACACGACTCATGCTGTGCTGAAGCCCCTGCATCTCGTGCTTCAAAGCACGTATAGGAGGAATGGACACGAGTCGTGTCCCTCAGCACGACTCGTGTCCCTTGCTTCCTTGTCTCCAGAATTCCAAAAATGAGTTTTAATGTATTTTTTTCATGGTTTTTCCGTACTGTATGTTATACGAACTTGTGTATACGACTGTTATTGTATTTATTACATATGATAAATTATATACTGTGATTTGAAACAGAACTTGGGTTATGCATGTTTTATTTATGATTCATTGATATGAATGTGAGTATAATCATGTATTACTCTTGGAAACATGATTTGAATGATGCATAACCTGCTAGAGTCAAGTAAGTGGATAGTTAGGCATGCCTAATAGAGTCTCTTAGCTGCAGCCCTTAGTTCTGTCTGGACCCCGATCAGGTCCCCGTTTGGTTCCTCGCGAACCCCTTATGTGGTTGGATCTTGTTTAAGGTCCCTCTTGTAAAATGTTTTGAATGCGACAAAAATAAAATGGTTTTCGATTCGTACCCATAAGGTACGCTATGCGTTCAATTCGTGCCCATAAGGTACGCTATGCATTTACTCGTTATCCACTATTGTGAGTCAGCTGGTGATCTTTTTGTTTTGTTTCGCTTTGATATGATTACAAGAATATGGTATTCGGATGCGTATCATGATAAGTATGAGAAATTAGTTAAAGTGTGAATGAATATGGATGTGAATTTCTAAATGCATGTCTTTATTATGCAAGTATGATTATATAGCTGATATCATTATCCGCATTTGTCATATTGTATGTGTATTGCATTGACGACCATTGTGCGAATCGTGCTCCTTCAGTGTGCGAATCGTGCTGTGGAGTGCGAGACAGAGGAAAAAGGGGAGCTTCAGCGAGACGTGCTGGCAAAGCATGACTCGTGCTGGCCAAACACGACTCGTGCTGTGCTGAAGCCCCTGCATCTCGTGCTTCAAAGCACGTATAGGAGGAATGGACACGAGTCGTGTCCCTCAGCACGACTCGTGTCCCTTGCTTCCTTGTCTCCAGAATTCCAAAAATGAGTATTAATGTATTTTTTTCATGGTTTTTCCGTACTGTATGTTATACGAACTTGTGTATACGACTGTTATTGTATTTATTACATATGATAAATTATATACTGTGATTTGAAACAGAACTTGGGTTATGCATGTTTTATTTATGATTCATTGATATGAATGTGAGTATAATCATGTATTACTCTTGGAAACATGATTTGAATGATGCATAACCTGCTAGAGTCAAGTAAGTGGATAGTTAGGCATGCCTAATAGAGTCTCTTAGCTGCAGCCCTTAGTTCTGTCTGGACCCCGATCAGGTCCCCGTTTGGTTCCTCGCGAACCCCTTATGTGGTTGGATCTTGTTTAAGGTCCCTCTTGTAAAATGTTTTGAATGCGACAAAAATAAAATGGTTTTCGATTCATACCCATAAGGTACGCTATGCGTTCAATTCGTGCCCATAAGGTACGCTATGCGTTTACTAGTTATCCACTATTGTGAGTCAGCTGGTGATCTTTTTGTTTTGTTTCGCTTTGATATGATTACAAGAATATGGTATTCGGATGCGTATCATGATAAGTATGAGAAATTAGTTAAAGTGTGAATGAATATGGATGTGAATTTCTAAATGCATGTCTTTATTATGCAAGTATGATTATATAGCTGATATCATTATCCACATTTGTCATATTGTATGTGTATTGCATTGACGACCATTGTGCGAATCGTGCTCCTTCAGTGTGCGAATCGTGCTGTGGAGTGCGAGACGGAGGAAAAAGGGGAGCTTCAGCGAGACGTGCTGGCAAAGCATGACTCGTGCTGGCCAAACACGACTCATGCTGTGCTGAAGCCCCTGCATCTCGTGCTTCAAAGCACGTATAGGAGGAATGGACACGAGTCGTGTCACTCAGCACGACTCGTGTCCCTTGCTTCCTTGTCTCCAGAATTCCAAAAATGAGTTTTAATGTATTTTTTTCATGGTTTTTCCGTACTGTATGTTATACGAACTTGTGTATACGACTGTTATTGTATTTATTACATATGATAAATTATATACTGTGATTTGAAACAGAACTTGGGTTATGCATGTTTTATTTATGATTCATTGATATGAATGTGAGTATAATCATGTATTACTCTTGGAAACATGATTTGAATGATGCATAACCTGCTAGAGTCAAGTAAGTGGATAGTTAGGCATGCCTAATAGAGTCTCTTAGCTGCAGCCCTTAGTTCTGTCTGGACCCCGATCAGGTCCCCGTTTGGTTCCTCGCGAACCCCTTATGTGGTTGGATCTTGTTTAAGGTCCCTCTTGTAAAATGTTTTGAATGCGACAAAAATAAAATGGTTTTCGATTCGTACCCATAAGGTACGCTATGCGTTCAATTCGTGCCCATAAGGTACGCTATGCGTTTACTCGTTATCCACTATTGTGAGTCAGCTGGTGATATTTTTGTTTTGTTTCGCTTTGATATGATTACAAGAATATGGTATTCGGATGCGTATCATGATAAGTATGAGAAATTAGTTAAAGTGTGAATGAATATGGATGTGAATTTCTAAATGCATGTCTTTATTATGCAAGTATGATTATATAGCTGATATCATTATCCGCATTTGTCATATTGTATGTGTATTGCATTGACGACCATTGTGAATGGCCATCCACTCTTTTGTTGTGTGTTCCCCACTAAGCGTTTATCGCTTAGCACGGTATTTTATCCGTGCAGGTGCGGAGGATGGTGTTCTTTTTGGAGAGTCGTCGCCAGTCAAGCCAACACAGAGGGATTAGTGTTAGGGCTTTATTTTTTATAGCATGTTGATTCTTTTGTATCGGAACTCTCTTTATACCATTAGTTTTGTAAAGCTTCCGCATTTATATACTTTTGGGATATGTAATTATTTTATTCTGGCTTTTGATCCGAACTTTAGTGTCACGAATTTTGCTATTGTAATGATGGATTATTCTGATGCTTATGAAGGTTTTAATTTTCCCGTAATGATGTATGGTTATTACGTACGAATGCATGCTTTGTATCTTTATCTGCTTGGTGACACACCCGGCTCATACGGCTTCTCACTCCTTGAGGATGGGTACGCCTACGTATGGGTAGGGGGTGTTACACTAGCATTCAAAGAGGTTTGGACTATGCCAATAACAGCCTTAGAATAATTCAAATATCGAGTATCATGAAGAGCAATTCATGTAAAGAAGGGAAGACCTTTGCGTCCATGATAGGTAACTGCGATCCGAATAGCTTCAAAGTGAATATGGGTTAAGCCTTGATGAATCCAGTTAGGAAAGGATTTAGAGGGAACCTCAAGAGATATGAACTATTCTTTACCAGTAGCCTTGATCGGATGTTGGCTAAAGGAAGAGGATTGAACATACTCTTTAACATGAGATTTAGATTGTTGGACAAGAGTTTTAATGTTGGAAAGGACATTAGATCTGGGTGCCTTTGTGAAAACATCATAAGGATTTAGAAATGGTAGATGGGAGTCTTGGATCTTTTGAGAATCGTCCAAGAAATTTAATTCGTAAACGTAATGGAGTTTTTGAGTAGTTCTGGCTTCAGAGAAAAGGAAGTTCTGCAGGAAGAAGATCGGGATAAAGATAAGCTAGACATAGACATAGACATGGGTAAATGGATTCTCTTTCATCAAAATACCTTAAACATCAACATATTGGCTCTAATACCAAATACTCCTAGGGCTGTAAATAGGCCTATTGGGAAGTCAGTTATGACTATCCAAATAAACGGCTCTCCTGGCCAACTGGTGGATTTTTCCTATTAGATAACACAACACGACTTTCTTTACAGACCTAAGAGATAAATAACAGGATCCAAGGGAGATGAAGAAGAGTATTTTAATGAAGAAAAAGAGAGAACTTTAGAAAGACATTAGAGAAGATGAATAGAAGGAAATTTTATTTTTTTTAGAAAGCTTATGATCCCCTTATCGAATTGAAGTACATATTTATAGAGCCTGAGAGCTCTATTGCTTACATAATGCTTACATCATTATAAGATAAGGAGGAATCTCCTTTTATAAAGATACTTTATAAAAACTACTTTATCTAAAGCTACTTTATCTAAAGCTACTTTATCTAGGATAAGGAGGAATCTCCTTTTACAAAAGATACTTTATTAAAGATACTTCACTAAAGCTACTTTAGTCCTTGTTGTCATGATGTATAGCTTCATGCGAAGGGGACATATTCATATCTTCAGGATCAGGATCATTATTTTGTGAGATCCAATCAAAATAATCCAAGTCATCAAATTTGTCTTTATGGGTTGGCTTGTGATCCAAGGCAGCGAGGAGATCTTGAGTGGTACTGGTACAGGAATCATCATGGTCTATATTCAGATCAAAGTATGGGTCCTGAGAATCCTAAAACAATGAATCAAGATAATTGGGTTGAAGTGATGACTCAACAGTGTCATATGTTGGTGGATGTAGAGAAGATGGTTCAATATTATTAAGCTCGCAAAGCATGGAATGAAGGGCGGTTTTGACAGCTGGATATTCCAATTGATTAGGATTTTCAAATTGAGGTAGGTCCCATATTGAGTTTTGAGAAGGATTCCATATATATGGCCTGTGGAAGAAATAGATCACTGTATGATTTCTTGCTCTTGACTCTGTCATTTTCCATAGTTGGAAAGATTGGATTTTGGACAGAAATTAATGGTACCACCATGACAGAAGGACATACCATTCAAGGAACTGCCAATGAAATGATGATTGCTTAGCAGAATCAGTGAGAATTTCATACATGTCAACAAGGGGAAACAAAACAGCATGAGTTTAAAGGACAGAAAGACACCAGAGGAACCAAAGCTCTTCCTTATAACATGGAGAGTTATGGAAACCTTTAAAAAGGATGGCCCATGGTTAATCAAGGATGAAATAATTTTCCTTGGGAAAGACATCTCTTTTTTGGGTAAAGAGGTGTAGGTAATGAAACAAGTGACGGGTAGCAAACTATTTGATAAATGCAGGAAATGTAAGAGGACAGTTAGGAGGGATAGAGTCTTTATTAAAGGCTGGAAGGTTTTGACAGGGGTATTATTTTTTCTAGGACTGGGATGAGGTTTAAACTTATCCATTGTATATACCAAAGGCAAGGTAGTAATGGAAGTGGAAGGTTTTGGTTTTGGTAATCTGGAGAGATAGTCTGGGATCAGGTTCTTATCTCTTTTTATATTCTCAACTTGGAAATTGTACGTAATTTAATCACATATCCTCATTGCTTAATCATTAAATAAATAGCATTTAATTTTTAGGCATTTCTTAACACTTCGGAGCAAAATTGGAGGTACAAAACTGAGTCTAGGATGAATTGGTGAAGAGGGCAGAAATTACTCTAAAACACAATTGTATTCTGCAACCATGCCGTCAGCCTATTTGCCAGAAATGTAGCTGTGTTTTCCAGCCAATCACCATAGGCTACTATAATCAAGGAATTTCACTAGGTAAATGACGTTTTTAGGCAAATATATCTTCTAGAAAATTGTTCTCATATTGCTCATGGTCATTTTGACATAAAAAATCATCCAATTTAGACATCGAATCAAAGAGTTATGTCTAAAAGAACATAGACTACTCCATTGAAAGGGACAGAATTTAGTTCAAACATTACAATGCATTTTGACACAACTTACAGGAAGAATTTGACATTATTTCCTTTTAGAAATTTAAAGATCTATCTCTTACAAAACTATAACCACTAGAATCATCAATTTTGGATAATCATAGCCCGAGTTATAATCAAATGACAGAAACTGTTCATAAGAATTCCAAAACAGACCTTAAACCAAACACATGCAAAAACTCATATACTTTCAATCTAGCAAAATCTTCCTCAAACTAGTATTTTTGCATTATTTTCATACTCTTTAAAAGCTACAGATCAATTAAAAACCCATAAGAAAACATTCTAACACGTGTGATTAAAATCTCAAACCTGTTTTATGCCAATTTCTTTAAGCTTTTTCAGCTCTACTGCTTCTCTTTTCCTTTTTTTGCTCTTTGATTTTCTTCTTCATTTAATTCACACAAAAATTCCTCATTACAATCTATTTTAACACATTTATAGAACTCTAGCTCATACCAAAAAGATGAAGAGAAGAGGCAGGAAAAGAATAAGAAAGCTAACTTACCAAATTTAATCTTGAATTCACAATTTACCCAACATGAATGATTTCCATTGATTTCTTAGAATGAATTTCGCGTTTGAAATGGAGAGAAAGATGAGGAGAAGTTTTAGGAATTTTTATGTCCAAATCCCACCGAAAATGTCTCTCTCTCTCTCTCTCTCTCTCTCTATATATATATATATATATATATATATATATATATATATATATATTGGGACAATCTCATTTTTAATCCTTATTTATTCTATAACCCACTTAATTGCATTCACTCATTCTTTCTTATTCAATTAAGCCCTTATTTTATATTATTCTAATAAAACATAATATGGCACTTTACTAATTTACCACATTAGTCAAATTAACTTCCAATTATACCCCTTTCTGCACATTAAAATTATAATCATGATTTCTTAGCTACCCTAATTCTGCAAAATACTACTAAGGTAGATTTCGGGTCCTTACATAGGGAGCCTGATGTAGCTTCTACATTTATGACACTATAGCTTCATTCTGTAAGACTTAGGTCTCATTTTTTTTACCGGAATACCCCTCCTGATATTTATACCTTTAGGGATTATGATATGAGTACCCCTCTAGGATGTCTGTTTTGATTTACTTCCTCCGAGGGAGTCTTGATATTCTTCTGATTATCCACTTTCTAGTAAGGCAGGCGATTATAACTTTTAAATGTGATGTGATCTTGATGGATATTTATCTATATTTGATAATGATTATAATTTACATAAATAATTCTAAACCTAACGAATAACTATTCACATCTCGTACTGAATATGATGGTTATATACTTAGATATGATATACGAGTTGTTTATTTACATAATCTCTTTAATACTTAATTTATTAAGCATGTTAGTGTGCTTGTGGAGTGAATACTATAAGTGGTCATTAAAAACCTAATGTTCCCTACTAAGCTATATGCTTAGCATGGGTTTTCATCCATGTAGGTTTAGGTACCGGAACTGCTTTTAAAGACATGTTGTAGTTTTTCATGTGGGTTTACTTTTTGTATTAGCTTATAGAGATTTTGTTGTAACTTTTGTTATGTAATGATAATAACTATAATACTTAGTAATGTGGTAAATAATTTTGTAAATGTTAATATTTTATAAATAAATCCGTTTTGTAGTAAACCCTATTATATGAAAAATTTTCTTCTAACATGTATTATTATTGTTAAAATTTTTTAATATGCTTAGTTATGTGTATACATGTATTCAAGCATGGAATGTGTTCATTGAGCTAGGTTATTTTCTATTGTGTGACATCCCTACTGTATTGTCATAGTGTATGATCTTGTAGTAGGCAGTGGGGGTGTTACAGGAATAGTCATTTTTAAAGGTTATGAAGTACAGATAACCTCCTCTAGCATGTGTGGACATTGAACCATAGACATCTAAATGTATAAGTTCCAATATTTCACTAGCCCGTGCAGCTTTACCACTAAAGGGCACTTTAGTAATTTTGCTTAATAAACAAGGTTCACATATTTCAAATAACTCATAGTCAAATGAACCTAAGTCACTATACTTGTGTAACTTAGTCATGCGATTCTCGTTTATGTGACCTAAATGACAATGTTATAAGTAGGAAGTTTTTAAGTTATCAATTTTAGCTTTCTTACTATTTATGTTATGTATTTCTTTTTCAAGATCAAGAATAAATATCCCATTTTGAATTGAACCAAAACAATAGAAGAAATTATTGTCTTTGTTTCTATTAAAAGAAATATCAAAACCATGTTCCAAAAAACATGAAATAGAAATAACATTTCTAGCTAATACTAGAACATAATAACAATTATTTAGCTCCAGAATTAGCACACTTGGCAAGGATATCTTATAAATCCCAATAAGTTGTGCGGGAACCTTCTGCTTAGTTGTTGATTTTAGATCCATCTCTCCTTTGCCAACTTTTCTACTGCTCCCTGGGCCCTTCAGATCATTACACAAGGGGGATTAACATTCAGTATCTAATACCAAGATTTCCTAGAAGTAATAGAATATGTATTTGTTTTTATAACATAAATACCTGGATTAGAAGCTTCAGCCTACTTTTTCTATTTAAGAGACTTTAGGTAGATCTTATAGTTTCACTTGCAATGGCCAACCTTGCCAAAGTGGAAGCATGTCCCTTTGGAATCCTTATCCTTTTTGGTAGCCATTGTAACATCCCAAATTAGGGCCTAGAAGGATTTTGCATGTTTAATTGGATAATTAAGGGTAATTCGGTAATTTTGCAAGTGAAATTGGATTTAATTGAGGATTTAAATTGAAAGAGATTTAAAGTTTTTAAGTGAAGAATATGTTTTAGTGACCAAGTGGTAATTATTAAGGACTAAGTGGAGAAAAGTCAAGGAACAAAGTGAATTAAGACAAAGATTTTTATTTTGGACCAATAGGAAGTGGACACCTAAGCAAGGGTTGGTGTGGACATTAAATGAAAAAGGAAGAAAAGGGAAAAGGAGAGAGAGAAAGGGGCAGATTTCTGCTCTTGCCCTGTCCCGTTCTCCCCTCTCTCTCTCGATTTTCTCTCTTCTTTCCTTGTCCATTTTCTGCTCCATCTTCTTCATCTTAGGTGGTGTTTGCATGTTGTGGTTGTTTTTGCTAGGCTTTGAGCTGATTTGTGAAGAGGTAAGTGGTTAGTTGTCTTCATCTCCTTCTTCTTTTGGTTTTGATTTGGGTATTTGATGTTGGATTAAGAGTTTTGGATTTGGATTTGTATGTTCTTGCAAGAAGCCTTGGACAAGAAGAAGAACAAGGGTAAAGAAAAGGTTGATTCTTGAAGAGGGAGTGTTCTAGAGCTACAATATAGAGGTTTGGGAGTTTAGATGTTCTTGATGCATTTTTGTGGGTTTTGTCTAAATTCTAGAAATTTAAATGATTAAGTGTGTTTTATATGCATGTTTTGAGTTGAGTGTTGATTATATGTTCTATATGTGGTTTGTAAGTGTGGTAATCGAAGAATTGAGAAATGTATGTTATGATTTAGCATAATTTCTGAATTTAAGATTTTATTGGGTAATTTTGTTGAATTATTGCTTCCAATATATGTTAATTGTTAGATACATGATTATAAGCATGAGTAGAGTGCATATGTTTAGTGTTTAGAAGTTATATGTAAGATATGTTGAGGTTGGGTTTGAAGTTAGTATGTTTCCTGCATAAAATCTGGGTTTGGAATGATTTACACAGCGGTAAGGGATCCCCATACCGCCGTGTAAACACATTCTAGATTGGTGATTATGCTGGTCCGTCGAGCCACACGGCAGTAAGGATAGTCCATACCGCCGTGTAACTGCTCTCTGGACATGTTCATTTCCTGGCTTGGCATGTTACATGGCGGTCAGGCTTTCCTTAACCACAGTGTAAGATGTCTTACACGACGGTAAGGATATGCTATACCGCCGTGTAAGCCCTGTTTTTCCAAAAATGTTATTTTGAGACCCCTTTTTAATGGTTTTTCATCCATGAATTATGATTGGGCATGCATTGTTAAATCATTTCATGATAATTTAAAGGACTTTATGAATTATATGCTTGTTCAATTGATGAGTTTTTATATGAAATGTATTGCTATTCTTGCAATGTGATCTATTACGTGAGTTATGCTACATGTTTGATCGGTTGGTTGACCTTATATATATTGAGATATGATGCTCATATAAGTATATGTGTTTATGGATGATGTTTATAGGACTTGAGAAGAGTCGATTTGAGCCTGAATGGTCATAGTAGTGGATAGATAAGCGCTTATCAAGGGTAGTGTGAGTGCAGCTGCTACGTATTTATATGCCCCGTTTAGGTCTTTGATTCGGCCCCGTTTGGGTCATATAAGATGTTTGAGACCCATGTCTCTAAATGCTTGGATACTGTGTCCTATCAGTATCAATAATTATAAGATGTTTCGAGACCCATGTCTCTATATGCTTGGATACTATGTCCTATTAGTATCAATAATACCCGTATCCACCTCTAGTGTATGTTCAGGCTAGTGCATGTATTACATGAATAAGTTGTACCATAATATATTTATATGATAAGTTTGTACTTGAATTCATGACTAAGGTTATGATGCTCACTTTACTGATAAGTGTATATGCAGTGATTTTATATGTTTTTGCATAAGTAATAAAATGAGACTCGTTATGTTACATTTGAGATGGTTACGTTATCTTATGCATGCTTGTAAGTGTAATATATGTAATTGTACTTATGTAATTAATTTATATATTTATGTTTTGGTGTGTTGTCTTTGGAAATCTATTGTTTTTGTTCCTTCCCACTAAGCGTTATCGCTTAGCACGGGTTGTTTCCCCGTGTAGGTGGCAGGTTTGAGTTTGGAGTCGGACATCTGCAGGTCAGCTACTAGAAGTTCCAGTTATAGTTCTGTATATGGTAATGTAAGATATTTTTAGCAAGTTGGTATATTTGTAGTACTATCTATTAGAATATTTTTGATATGTATATCTATATGTTTTAGTAAAAGAATGCTTTTGTAATTTTGATCTCTTATGGATTTTATGCTTCCGCATTAGATGTATGTATGTATATAAGTTTGTTTGTGTGTGTGGCATTCCGGTATCCTTCCATTGGGGGTATTGGGGGTGTTACACCCACTTTCTTAGATACTCCACCTTATGCCTTGGTTGTCTTCTTCTTCTGCTTCTTGCCTTTTTTCCCTTTACAGGGTGGAGAAGAGACAACCATGACTGATTTTGGACCCTTCTAAAGAGATTCATCATGAGTTTTGATCATGTTAATAAGCACAGGTATAGTAACCTCGATCTTGCCCATATTGAAGTTAAGCACAAAAAGGTGCAAAACTAGGAGCCAATGAGTACAAGATTAGGTCTATGCATACCAAGATGCTTAATATACCAATACATCTTTAATGTATGGGCAACAGTTGAAATGCCCTCCACCATCCTATAGCTGAAGAGAGCTCGAGCAACATCATATTACTCACTTCTAGCTTGAGAAGCATACAGCTCCTCCAAATTCAATATGATGGTCGTTGCATCTATCTTGTCATGCTACTTCTACAACTCAGGGGACAGAGCACCTAGCATCACACATGCTGCTGCCTCACTATCCTCCTTATATTTTTTTATAAATGCCATTGATCTCATTAGTGGCATTGTCAAATTGAAGCAGTGGTAGATCTTTATCCAAGACATACTGGATCTTTTCAACCCTAAGAACAATTCTTACTTACTGGATCAAATCTGAATAGTTGGTTCCAACCAACTTTTTATCAAGAATTTAGCAAAGGTTAATATGTGTAATGCTCATAATGTAATAACCTAGATGTGAAGAATTAAGCATGTTAGAATATGTCCATGTATATGAATGCATTACTAAGGTCTTTTTCTAATCCATTTTTACTCTAACTATTTTATTGCGAATCAATAGCCCTCACTATTGATCTGAGAAAACCTGATGATTTTCTTAGTTGGTCAATATCTAATCCTTAGTTAGGAATTTGACCCTGAGTTTGCTCAACAAGCCAAACCCTAACTTGAGAGATAGGCATCATATACCAATTGAATCAATATGCAACAATTGAATCATTGGGCCATCAACTCTTCATCTATGTATATTTTGATATGTAAAGCCCAATCTTGCCTCTAGGCCTATTAGCCTTGAGTTTGCTCAACAAACTAATGGGCTAGTTAAGATGGCCCATTAATATGATTCAAACATAATCGATATAATATAGGCTTAAGTTTGCTCAACAACCCAATACTATAAAGAACTCTGGTTCTCCTCATTTTAACAGAAGCCTATTTGTCTTAATATTAAACAAGGGGTTTGTTGTTTTTAGGTCTTACCATTCATGGTTAGTATGCATTGGCATGCACATGCATATTCATTAATCTCATTAATCATGCATATTTAACTCTTAAATACATGATCTAGTTATGGACTTTTTACTTTGGTTTCCTCGAGCCAAGAAGGAAATCGGTCAAACCCTAAGTAGAATGCATAAATTACAAAACCAAAATAAAATAAGAATACAATATTTTCTTTTCTCCATGGATCCTCCATTTGGCCCATCTTACTCCATTGATCTTGATCTTCTTCTTTCTTAGTCTGATCCTACGTAATCTATTTACATAACTAAAAAAGAAAATTACAAGATAAACAAACTGGACATGAAAGTCCTTATGCGTATGCTCAATCGCATTGGCCATAAGTCCACAATTAACTCAACATGCCAAGATATGCATCCTATCATACATCTAAAGCATAAAAAAATAGATTATATCTAGTATAACTAGCCTATATTTCAACTCTTTAAAACATGGTCTTTCATATATGTCATATCTTAAGTTACTAAATATTTTAAAATAAATTAAGATAATCAAATTATCCTAATTAGAACCATATTAGGAAACTTTTCATTTTAGAAACTATTTCAAATTTGGAAACTTTTTTACTATAAAAACTTGTAACACCCCTTATATAGAATTTATAAATCTAGTACATCTAACATACATTCCCATATAAGTATCATTCCTATCCTGTCACATCCATTAATGACTATTATCTTAGGTGGGGTATCACTATACTTTATATATATACATCTCTTATACATTTTACAATAAAATTATGCTACTAATTTACATTTACTTAAATTCATATCACTGACAGAATTAAAACATTTAAAACCTCAACTTTACATTCTTTTCTTGTGCTGGGCTTCGAAACTGTGGATCATCCTTGGAACTGGTTAAATTCTCCTGAACTTACACGGATAAAAAATGTAACACCCCAACTCATACATAGGCGAACCCATCCACAAGGGAGTAGGAAGCCGTACGAGTAGGTGTGTTACCGAACAGAAACGATACAAAGCGTATATAATTATGAAAGAATTAAAACTTTTAAGGAGCAAAAATCTGAACATACATATTCATAAACGCGCATATTTTAAACGAAAACATACACATCTACAATTTTACAATCATACAATAGGAGTCTGAAATATTACATCGTTCTCTTTACATATTATTACTTATACATATAACACAGATATACAAAAATTCTAAATTACAAAAGCTGAACAAGATACAAAACTTCTAGCTTCTATGTGGCCGACTCTGCAGATGCGCGACTCGAACAAAAGAACACCTGCCACCTGCACGGGGAAAAGAGCCCGTGCTAAGCGATAACGCTTAGTGGGGAAAACAAACATAATAATATGGACGGCCATTCACAATGGTCGTCGAGGCATAACGCATGCAAATCTCATACACACATAGTTCTTACCGAGATATATATATATGCTTACATATAATAGCTGTGCATTCAATTGTTTCTTGTCATATTCATATCCTTATGTGCGACACAAACCAAGTCAACATCATCATACAAAATGTAAGTATATTCATGCATAACTACATATAACTTCACATGCAAGCGCCTACCTATACATTACAGGTCAGTATTAATACACCTATATGCCAATACTTGTATCGTTATACCAGTACAGGTCCTCATTTGCATACATTTACCGAACACGTTGGAGAATCAAGCTTTTGAAAGTACATCATACATAGTTACATAATCACAATACCATCACACTTCCGTTGCGCAACATTAATCTTTGACATAAACAACTATGTGATATTGCATTCCAATCACGGTGTTTCAGAGAGCCAATAAATCTGCACTTATCAATTCACATATCTATAATCATAACTGATTAGAACCGCATGCTTATATACACAACATAACAAATCATACACCTGTTGACTCACAATAGTGGATAACGAGTACTGAGGGGGAGACCTCATGAGGGAACATATAGCCCGATCTCTGACCGGGTAAACCTCAGAGGGAACATATAATATAATGTACCATACAGGTACAAGTCGAAAGGCAACATTTCATTGAACAGGACCTTAAACAAGATCCATACACATACACATAATAGGGGTTCGCGAGGAACCATTCGGGGACCTGATCAGGGTCCAAATCGTTCAAAGGGCGCTGCAGCTACAAATACGTAGACTCTATTAGGCATGCCTAACTATCCACTAGACTGACTCTCGCAGGTCATGCATAATACAAATCATATTTCAGATCACATACTTTATATCATTGTACATAATCAGCAATAGTTGAGACATATGAATAAGTTCATAAAGTCAAACATGCATCATACAATTTACACTTTGAACATAACATGATAATCTTAGAAAAGATCATAAGTATAAATATACATAATACATTCAATTATATTAACATACTTCATAAAATAGTTAAAGAATAAACCTAAAGGCATCACAAGTTTGGAATTCAAACATTGGAATCACCAAAGAAAACTCATTCAACACAACACATCTGTCGCGCTCGCGATCCCTGTCGCGCTCGCGACAGAGACTATAGTCTCTTCGCTGCGCGCGCGCGACGGACTTCGCGATCGCGGGAAGGAGAGAAGGGCCCGGCTCTGTCGCGCTCGCGATATTGTCGCGGTCGCGACAGAGGGCAAGTATTGCTATCGCGGGGTCGCGACAAGTCGCGTGCTCGCGATAGCACAGGCCAACAATGTGCTCTGTCGGGATCGCGACGGTTGTCGCGCTCGCGACAGAGAGCAGACAAGCTATTGCTATCGCGGGCTCGCGACAGCACAGCATCAAAATCACCGGTCTCTGTCGCGCTCGCGACAGTGTCGCGATCGCGACAGAGTCATGATTCCGAAAATCTGCAGAATTTTGCAAGATCTTTCCTTCCTCAAACTCACCCACAACACACGAAACACATCCAAAGGTCTCTTACCTCATCTCCAGCCAGTCACACATCATTGACAACATAAATCCAACATTCGTATCAAGTATTTCAGTAAAACATGCCATTATCAATATCCATATACACAATCTATAATAACAACATTATTCGTCAAACATTTCAATCGCACCCACATTAACTGCATTCATACATATGGTACATCATTCTAAGGTTACTCATGAGACCATCACATAATAGCACTCATCAATAAACAAACCTTCATGGAGTTATATCAATTCTTAATTACTAGTTAAATCACCAATCTTAATCATATTCATAGGTTTTACCCAAAGACAACCACTTATATACCCACTTAAATACCCTAAACATGCATAATAACCGATGGGAAAAGTACGGAATTGATCCGGGTCAATCCTAGACTCAAAAATATAGAAGAAAAGACTCAAAACATACTTTTTTGTCGCGAGGTCGCGACCCTTGTCGCGCTCGCGACAGAGGCTCGCTTCAGCTCCCCTAACAGACTGCTTTTTACTACAAACTAATGTCGTGAAAACCGACCTCTAAACCTCATTTTTAGGAAAATATTTATTCTTAACAAATGTTCTCCTACGTCTTATCTTTCAAATGAAAGAAGTTTCACATCAATTAGACGTCTACAACTCAATATATGCACTCCACAACCCATACTTGTCAAACAACCCGTCACACAAAGAAACACTACGGTGTTATCCAAAATTCAGGGTCTTAGATCAATAATTTGCCCACGGCTATTTCTAAGACATTTACAGATATGGAAGTAATGGTTCTAATGGAGCAAGAATCACATGGTTTGGAATTCTAAAACTCTATTTATGACAAAAACGTTATACAGGGGTCAGATGAGAACTAAACAGAGTTTACCTAATCAAGTCTTTCACTTCCAATTCTCACACACCTTCAATTTAATCAACATCGTGCATTACTAATAAATTTATCTAAACAAATACATGCATAAGACTCATATCAAAACACTCAATTTACTGGAAATCATATACCAATGGATATTCATAATCCAAAAAGAATTTAGAGCATAGACAAATTAAAACTCAAAAGTAGGAATCAAACTCCCAAACCTCTTGTTGCACAATAGTTGTTCTCTTCAAGCTTTAAATCTTCTCTTTTCCTTTACTTTGCTTCTTCTTATCACCAATTACTTGCACAAACAAACCCATAATTCTTAATTCAATCATAACATAAACAAAACTAGAAGTAGAAAAAGAACTCAAACATAGGAACCCTAAAATCTCAACTTACCTCTTTACTCTTACTTCCCAAGCTCCACCAAACCAATTCTACTTCACTCAAAACCAAGAGATTGAGCAAGAAACGGGGAGGAGAGGAAAAGAAAAATAGAAAATGAGGAGGAAGAGAGGGCAACGGGAATAAGAACAAGAAATCTGCTTTTCCTCTTTCCTAAACCCAAATCACACTAAATGCTCCCACCTAACTATCCACATGGCAAGCTCCCATTGGATACACAAACCACCTTTGACTTTGTCACTCCTTGCACCATACTCACTTCACATGCAAACATTTCTTAAATAAAAATCTTCAAGGTACCACACTTGAATCACACCAAATCATTTCCTAAAACCCACTCACATCCTACTTCCATACACTTCAAGCACACTCTAATAATTCCTTATTAACCACTTGTCATCATCCTACAAACCCAAGTGTCACAATCTTATCCAATCACTTCCTAAATACCATACACATGTTCCACTAGATGATTCCTCACTTAACATCTTATTTAATTAATCACTTTACAATTAAGTCCTTATCATCAAATTCACTCACATACAAATTACCGAAATACCCTTCACTTAACCGACTTAGTTTGCCGATTCCGACTAGGCCCGATTTGGGGTGTTACAAATCTACCCTCCTTAAAAGAATTTCGTCCTCGAAATTCACTTATATCTGATTTTCTGAATTTCAAAATCTTTATTACTAACATCCACACACTAACATTATACTCTTTCAAGTCATTTTTACTAGTATCAGGACATATAGTAGAAATCCTTCTCACTAAAATAAACATCTCCATAATTTTTTTTTTTTGAGTTACAGATCGTTTGCATTCTATCACCATCAGGTCAATCTTTTCACTTAACTCCTTTCTCATAACACTTCTCGTCTTTTAAATGCAAAATCGTTCACGCATTCACTATACTCTTTCCCTGATCAAATGACTATAACATTCTCTCCTAGATTACTAGTATCACTAGTCACAATTTGGTTTTCACTTTTTAAACTATCACATAAATCTTACAGTACTTATTATTTAATCATCTTATACAGAAGTTGGCAATTCTATCCACTTACTTGCTTATACTTATCACTACTACTCTTGTTCCTAATAGAAAATAGTACACGTACACCCTGTCAGCTTTCTCTCAATCAAAACACATATACAAACGTTTTTCATGTATGGTCAAAGGGATGATGATGCAATGAAAATGTGATGGCTCATGTATGTAGAATCATGCTGAGGAAATGCAAGTAATGCTGTAATGATGCATTTAGTCCCATCCCCATGATGTAATATGCTTTTATTCAAATACTTTTCTGGAGATAGCTGACAGGTATATAGAGTACTACCAAAACCTTATGGAATCCAAATACCCTTCTACCTCAGATTACTAAACAATTTACTCGAATACCTCAAAACAAAACTTACCAGAAGGTTCTACAGGCTCTGTCACTACACTACGGTGCTCAATAAACCTTGTTGGCCCACGAGTGGTTCTAAGCAATTCCTCCATATCCTTCCTAGCTTGCCTAGCTAGATTCTCCCTTGACTTCGGACAATTGGCAAGCTGATGGGCTTTGCTACCACATCGGAAACAAGCTCCAGTGAGTTTCCGACAAGGACCCCAATGTTGCTTTTGACAGAATTGGCATACCGGAATTTCTCGAATTCTTTTCCCTGCCGACCCTTCACTGCCCGAAACTTTTCTTTTCTGAGGTCTCTCCCGAACAAAATCTTGAGGAACGCGAGGGGTAGTTAATCTATCCAAAATCTGAATTAACCCTCGCACTAGAGCCCTATCGTCAGAAACAAAACCAGAATCCCTAGCCAGAGGATGCTCGAAAACACTCTGATCAACACTAACTGGATTCACACTATCTGTCGTCTCGCCCACCTTCTCACTAGGGTCAGACTCCATCTAACCATTAAACACACACAGGACAAAACACATCTGCATTAGGCCACGACACAAAACTGACTCTCAAACAAAGACTCGACACATAACAAGTAACATACAAAGACCCAATACTCAAACAAATAAGGCAACCAGAATCTTGTGCTCTGATACCACTAAATGTAACACCCCAACTCATACATAGGCGAACCCATCCACAAGGGAGTAGGAAGCCGTACGAGTAGGTGTGTTACCGAACAGAAACGATACAAAGCGTATATAATTATGAAAGAATTAAAACTTTTAAGGAGCAAAAATCTGAACATACATATTCATAAACGCGCATATTTTAAACGAAAACATACACATCTACAATTTTACAATCATACAATAGGAGTCTGAAATATTACATCATTCTCTTTACATATTATTACTTATACATATAACACAGATATACAAAAATTCTAAATTACAAAAGCTGAACAAGATACAAAACTTCTAGCTTCTATGTGGCCGACTCTGCAGATGCGCGACTCGAACAAAAGAACACCTGCCACCTGCACGGGGAAAAGAGCCCGTGCTAAGCGATAACGCTTAGTGGGGAAAACAAACATAATAATATGGACGGCCATTCACAATGGTCGTCGAGGCATAACGCATGCAAATCTCATACACACATAGTTCTTACCGAGAAATATATATATGCTTACATATAATAGCTGTGCATTCAATTGTTTCTTGTCATATTCATATCCTTATGTGCGACACAAACCAAGTCAACATCATCATACAAAATGTAAGTATATTCATGCATAACTACATATAACTTCACATGCAAGCGCCTACCTATACATTACAGGTCAGTATTAATACACCTATATGCCAATACTTGTATCGTTATACCAGTACAGGTCCTCATTTGCATACATTTACCGAACACGTTGGAGAATCAAGCTTTTGAAAGTACATCATACATAGTTACATAATCACAATACCATCACACTTCCGTTGCGCAACATTAATCTTTGACATAAACAACTATGTGATATTGCATTCCAATCACGGTGTTTCAGAGAGCCAATAAATCTGCACTTATCAATTCACATATCTATAATCATAACTGATTAGAACCGCATGCTTATATACACAACATAACAAATCATACACCTGTTGACTCACAATAGTGGATAACAAGTACTGAGGGGGAGACCTCATGAGGGAACATATAGCCCGATCTCTGACCGGGTAAACCTCAGAGGGAACATATAATATAATGTACCATACAGGTACAAGTCGAAAGGCAACATTTCATTGAACAGGACCTTAAACAAGATCCATACACATACACATAATAGGGGTTCGCGAGGAACCATTCGGGGACCTGATCAGGGTCCAAATCGTTCAAAGGGCGCTGCAGCTACAAATACGTAGACTCTATTAGGCATGCCTAACTATCCACTAGACTGACTCTCGCAGGTCATGCATAATACAAATCATATTTCAGATCACATACTTTATATCATTGTACATAATCAGCAATAGTTGAGACATATGAATAAGTTCATAAAGTCAAACATGCATCATACAATTTACACTTTGAACATAACATGATAATCTTAGAAAAGATCATAAGTATAAATATACATAATACATTCAATTATATTAACATACTTCATAAAATAGTTAAAGAATAAACCTAAAGGCATCACAAGTTTGGAATTCAAACATTGGAATCACCAAAGAAAACTCATTCAACACAACACATCTGTCGCGCTCGCGATCCCTGTCGCGCTCGCGACAGACACTATAGTCTCTTCGCTGCGCGCGCGCGACGGACTTCGCGATCGCGGGAAGGAGAGAAGGGCCCGGCTCTGTCGCGCTCGCGATATTGTCGCGGTCGCGACAGAGGGCAAGTATTGCTATCGCGGGGTCGCGACAAGTCGCGTGCTCGCGATAGCACAGGCCAACAATGTGCTCTGTCGGGATCGCGACGGTTGTCGCGCTCGCGACAGAGAGCAGACAAGCTATTGCTATCGCGGGCTCGCGACAGCACAGCATCAAAATCACCGGTCTCTGTCGCGCTCGCGACAGTGTCGCGATCGCGACAGAGTCATGATTCCGAAAATCTGCAGAATTTTGCAAGATCTTTCCTTCCTCAAACTCACCCACAACACACGAAACACATCCAAAGGTCTCTTACCTCATCTCCAGCCAGTCACACATCATTGACAACATAAATCCAACATTCGTATCAAGTATTTCAGTAAAACATGCCATTATCAATATCCATATACACAATCTATAATAACAACATTATTCGTCAAACATTTCAATCGCACCCACATTAACTGCATTCATACATATGGTACATCATTCTAAGGTTACTCATGAGACCATCACATAATAGCACTCATCAATAAACAAACCTTCATGGAGTTATATCAATTCTTAATTACTAGTTAAATCACCAATCTTAATCATATTCATAGGTTTTACCCAAAGACAACCACTTATATACCCACTTAAATACCCTAAACATGCATAATAACCGATGGGAAAAGTACGGAATTGATCCGGGTCAACCCTAGACTCAAAAATATAGAAGAAAAGACTCAAAACATACTTTTCTGTCGCGAGGTCGCGACCCTTGTCGCGCTCGCGACAGAGGCTCGCTTCAGCTCCCCTAACAGACTGCTTTTTACTACAAACTAATGTCGTGAAAATCGACCTCTAAACCTCATTTTTAGGAAAGGTTTTATTCTTAACAAATGTTCTCCTACGTCTTATCTTTCAAATGAAACAAGTTTCACATCAATTAGACGTCTACAACTCCAGATATGCACTCCACAACCCATACTGGTCAAACAACCCGTCACACAAAGAAACACTACGGTGTTATCCAAAATTCAGGGTCTTAGAGCAATAATTTGCCCACGGCTATTTCTAAGACATTTACAGATATGGAAGTAATGGTTCTAATGGTGCAAGAATCACATGGTTTGGAATTCTAAAACTCTATTTATGACAAAAATGTTATACAGGGGTCAGATGAGAACTAAACAGAGTTTACCTAATCAAGCCTTTCACTTCCAATTCTCACACACCTTCAATTTAATCAACATCGTGCATTACTAATAAATTTATCTAAACAAATACATGCATAAGAATCATATCAAAACACTCAATTTACTGGAAATCATATACCAATGGATATTCATAATCCAAAAAGAATTTAGAGCATAGACAAATTAAAACTCAAAAGTAGGAATCAAACTCCCAAACCTCTTGTTGCACAATAGTTGTTCTCTTCAAGCTTTAAATCTTCTCTTTTCCTTTACTTTGCTTCTTCTTATCACCAATTACTTGCACAAAAAAACCCATAATTCTTAATTCAATCATAACATAAACAAAACTAGAAGTAGAAAAAGAACTCAAACATAGGAACCCTAAAATCTCAACTTACCTCTTTACTCTTACTTCCCAAGCTCCACCAAACCAATTCTACTTCACTCAAAACCAAGAGATTGAGCAAGAAACGGGGAGGAGAGGAAAAGAAAAATAGAAAATGAGGAGGAAGAGAGGGCAACGGGAATAAGAACAAGAAATCTGCTTTTCCTCTTTCCTAAACCCAAATCACACTAAATGCTCCCACCTAACTATCCACATGGCAAGCTCCCATTGGATACACAAACCACCTTTGACTTAGTCACTCCTTGCACCATACTCACTTCACATGCAAACATTTCTTAAATAAAAATCTTCAAGGTACCACACTTGAATCACACCAAATCATTTCCTAAAACCCACTCACATCCTACTTCCATACACTTCAAGCACACTCTAATAATTCCTTATTAACCACTTGTCATCATCCTACAAACCCAAGTGTCACAATCTTATCCAATCACTTCCTAAATACCATACACATGTTCCACTAGATGATTCCTCACTTAACATCTTATTTAATTAATCACTTTACAATTAAGTCCTTATCATCAAATTCACTCACATACAAATTACCGAAATACCCTTCACTTAACCGACTTAGTTTGCCGATTCCGACTAGGCCCGATTTGGGGTGTTACAAAAAAACCTTAAGCTTAGTGGGGAAAAGAACATGATGTAGACCACGTCTCATAGAAGTTGTCAAAAACATAAATACATCTGATGTCTAACAAGAAGATAGGTATAAAATATAGCAGAATCATACCTAGTCAAGCATGTGTATAAAGCATGATCATATAACTTGCAAAAATAAGAGTTCTATAACTACATGAATCCCATTACAATTTCATGCAACATACATTCTTAAACTTTTCAATTTATATTATTCATATTCATTTATGTGTAACCTAATTACAGACAAGATTTATGCCATCAATTATTATACATATATGTAATCATGTAAGAGTTCCTGTGATGTAATCAGTATTTATGTGCAACTAATGCAAAACACATATCACATATACCATACAAGATAATTTCCTATACCAATCATAAGTCACCTTATAAAATTATCATACCATTTATGCATCTCAAGAGCTCATTCTCACTTTCTCTACAGTTACCATTTAAACCTAATCCACATGTTCCATTTAGTTCATATATTAATTTACAGCTCATGTATTCATGTTAAAATATAAATTATTCCACATTCACAAATCAAGTTCACATGCATGAATACATTTTCATATTACAAAGATCATGTACTTGTACACCTAGCTTTGTTCCTTGACAACTTTATCATTTCAGTCAAAAGTACCATTTAGGACTTATATTCCAAAGTCACATTTGATTAGCTATATCATGAAGCACATTTTAGATCATAAGTATAAAGTATGCATGTAACACCCCCTAACCACCTGTAGAGCTTTACTATAAGGGTTATGGAGTGTCACACACAACAAACACATGCACACAAATTATCATTCACATAAAACTCAGAATTAACAAATTTCATTATCATGCAATGTTAGTTTAGATTTCAAAAATCCATATATTACATTACATAACATTTTTAGTCTTATTATATTTTTCGCTTTACAAAATAAAACTTCTCTGATACAAAACTTACTTCCATTACACATGTCAACTAAAATACACTTCTTATACTTATTACAAAATAACCTACAATTACAGCGTTTGCTAATGTTTTGGTCATTGGTGATGCAGGACTATCTTCCAAAATGCTATCTTAATATACCTAATGGATAAAACATCCATGCTAAGCAATAATGCTTAGTGGGGAATAGTAAAATATGGACGAACACTCACAGTGATCGTCAATGCAAATCACAAACTCATGTAGCATCATATATATATATATATAGGTATAATCAGTTAGCATCCGCATTAATGCAATCATCCATCAATTACCCACAAGCAACTAACAATGTCATTGAAATCATTATATATAGTTCTTTACTTCGTCTCCTGAATTCACATAATAATTTGCTCATTTTGTTATCTCTCATTCATTCTTTGCAACTCGATAGAGAATGCCATCTATAAAAATTACATAATTCATGTGTAACCACATATAGCAAAATCATTATTGGCACTTGCATAGGTATAGACACAATCCACAATTATTAGCATGCATTCAATCAAAACATACATATACTAAATCACTACAATATCACATACTTATCAAACATGAAAAAGTTCACTGTCATTTTCTTGCTTATCATAACATAGCTTACCTAATACCACATACTGTATCCATTATGAATTCACTTCTCATTACTCTAGCAATTATCAACACCATTATCAGCTAATAATAAACCCTTGCTTACAAGTCATATTTCATGCCTACATACTTTACACTCATCATAACAGTACGATATTAACATTCAATAAAACATGCTAGCAAATTATTATCAAATGCAGCATTATCGCATACCAATCTATAATGTTTTGCATATATCAATCTACAATATTTCGCATTCATCATTCATATCATAAGATACTCACTTACATAATTTAGCTCAATTAGTTATTATTACCTTGCCTGCAACTCAAAAATGCGGATAACTAGTAATGCTATCAGTACTCATAAGTACCACAATCATTTCATATCCGAAGATACACACTCGCTATCAGTACCCATAGGTACAGACTCAATCAGCATAAAAGTATGCATAAATGAATCCCATAAGGACTCAATAGATCAAAGATTTTCAAAAAAATCTGACGCTATCGGCCGTAGTATTTAGACCCTATAGGCATGCCTACCTATCCACTGTTTGACTCGCAGGCTAATTATTAATCTAGTTATTACTCACAATTTTCATAAAAAATATCATCGTCAAAGCATTACAACAGAATCAACATTGCTTTATAGCTCACTTCACAACTCACCATCATGGCTAGCATATTCGTATAATATTGTTCATTCACATAGTATTATTCATTCACATAATATTATACGTTTGCATAGTAAGGTACTCATGTACTTCCTTAAAGCAACATTATGGTACAATTCATCACATAGAACAAACTCGCATCATCTCATGCCTTCCATATACAAATGGCTTAGAAAATATACTCACATTCTGTTATGATTTAATTCCTTTATTAAAATAGTATGCCATAGCATCATTCACAAATATTTCAATTGTCAATCATTCATATACTCATACCACAATGTTAAACATGAATTGGATAAGATATAGGAACTTGCAATGAAGTTCAGGTGCATTTGGAGAAGGAAAAACACACAAAATATACAAACTATAGGAGGGTAAAGGTGGGAAATGATTCATGCCAACCATGGGATCAAAATAAGAAGAAAAAGTCCTCATTTAACTTGTTCTATCGCGCGCGTGATCATGGTCGCGCTCGCGACAATAACTTCCATTAGGAACTTTATGAGACTGCTTTGCACCTCAAACTTGTACCGTCTAAACCAACGTTTAACCTCATGTTTAGTAAAAACTTCCTTCTTAACAATTGTTCCCTAAGATTTAAGTTTCTAATGGGATAAATTTCAGATTATTTGGACATCTAAAATGTCAGATATGATCTAAACAAGATATGCTATTCTAATGAACCTGCCAAAATAAAGACACTTATGTTTTGATAACTTTTAAGGGTCCTAGATTCAGAATTAGTTCATGGTAACTTTTGAGATTTTTATAGGTATGGGAATCATGGTTCTAATTGCACAATAATCACTTAATTTTGAGTTCTAAAACTCCATTTATGAGCAAATCATCACACGGAAGTATGGTGCAATATGAGCAGAGTTTTCCCCTAAAACTAGGGTTCATACTTTGGTCATGATCTCATGGAAATTCAATCAACAATTTCACCACACATTTCAATTTTTAACATCTTATCAATTATCACATAAGTACACATAAATCCTAATTAATCAGTCATGCATTTAATCAAGATTAACACAAAATCTAATCCCAAACCTCTTGAATCACTCCTTCACTTCCACAAGCTAGGTGACCTTCTATTTACCCTTAGCTTTGTTACTTGATTCACCAACTTACAAACACACAACATACACATATAGAGCTCAATTAGAACATACTCATAATTTGAAATTTCCAAATCAAAAAGGAGAAGAAGAAGGATGAACAATACTTAGACTCACCTTTCAAACTCAACACTTAAACCTTCAAACAAGCTAACTCAAGCCCTTAGGAAACCAACAAAATTGATGAAGAACCAGGAAGAGATAGAAAAGAGATGAAGAACACAAGAAAGAGGTAATAGATTTTGGGTAGGTGGCTGGACCCAAAGGAAGAACAAAGTGATAGATTTTGCCACTACCCAATCTTTATATATGCATGGCAATATGAGGTGTCAAGACACCAACTCTCCAATTACTAGGTGGCTGCTCCAAGTCAAGACACTTGGATCCCACTAAGTCCATAATTAAGACTAATAAATTCCCACTAACTTTTGATTAAGATTAATTAACCACCACTTTGCTTAATTAAACTTCTACTTACCCTAATCACACACAATTACACTTTAGTCACTATATTATATTTAATTTTTGCAATCAAGTCCTTAAATTTTTCAATTACAATTTAGTCCCCAACCGGAACTAATTTTACACTCACTTAATTACACTAATCTTACTTAATACTATTAGGGTATAATTCGGGCTGTTATAATGCATGTATCTAGATATTCATATACTATGATCATATGTTGTATTTCATTTGTTTCATCTCATATTCTTTAGCTTGTTCTCTTTTAACTATGATTAGCCTACATTTTTCTGTGGACGTGGATAAGCAGAAGAAAATGGGCACACCCGAAGGTAAGAAACATAAATACCTGAAGTTATTATATACTGGCATACCCAAAGGTACGAAATATGTGAATACCCGAAGGTATCATATACGGGTGTACCCGAAGGTATCATATACGGGTGTACCCGAAGGTATGAAAACTATAGAAGACATTTAGTCTCAAAGAGGACACCATGGGTGTCAAAACTATGTGCAGTTTCTCGGGCACCCTATAAGCATGCCTATCTATCCACAAACAAGACAAAGACACAGACAACTGTACTTATCTCTTTCTTATCATTATATATTTCTTTCAATCCTTATTATATCAATATATTCTCGAATGAAATCACATATTCAGAACATGTACATGCATGTGTGCACATCATATGCAAGAAATTACATGTCAAACAAATACATATGTTTATTCAAATCATCTATATGTCAATTACATTAACAAGCTTATACATATGTATATATATTCCTTTCAATTCCATAAAACTTGTTCATATGTGCTCTTATTCTTCTCAAACACTTATAATTCTTTTCAATTCATTCATTTAAACATTTAGGACATGTATCATTCAAATGCATTCTCAAGTCATATACACATTTTCATGTCAAAGTTTCTATAAATAGCTACCATAAGGTCATATCAAATTATAGATACTTAGAACTATTAAATGATATTCAAGGTATAAATTTAGACATAGTCACATAAGCTTTACATCATATTCGGGTAAGAAAATGTACCTTTAAGGAAATAAGGGTTTATACCGAAAAATATGGCCCAATCTTATGCCTAAAAATTCTTTAATTGGCACAGAAACCTTGAGGGGCTTTAGGGGCCACAATTCAATGTTCTACCTACATTTTTATGGCATATGACTTAAGATGAATCCATATATTCAACAATATATGATATAATGCATACTTTTAACAATTAAAAATATGAACTTTACATGGCAAATGCAATCAAAAACTAAAATTCACACTAATAACACAAAAAGAAATGAAATCGAAAAAATATTCAATTCTTTTGACATAGCTAGGCTCTAATACCATTGTTGGTTTACAAGCATCATACATCTCACATAATTAGCAAAAATTTAAAAACTTTAAATCTTAAATGATTAATCTTGTAATGGTCTAAAATATACCCTAGTAGTAATACGCCATGTTTGAGTTAAATTGCAAAGTGAAATTTAAAATATGGTAAGTATGGAAATTGAAAGAAATGTTAAGAGATTTGGATTTAATGGAATGAAAATAAATAATCTAGTGACTAAAATGAAAAATGTCATTATTAAATTGCTAATGAGAGTTTGAATTAAATAAATTAATGTTACTTTAAATAATCAAGTTTAATAGCATGTGAGTGGAATAGATATGTCACACAAAACAAAATAATAATTTAACACCCTGTTACCCTCGTTGGAAGGATAACGAAGCGCTATGCACACACATACACTAGATACATATACAATACATATATAATACATATACATACATGCGTATAAGCAGAAGCATTTTATAGGCAAAAGAATATGGAACCAGAATGCAAATATATATATATACAAAATATACATTGTTTACAAAATTACTGAAAGATCCTTAAATACATAAGCCACTATACCAAAAAGGATTACATAATTACAAGGAAAAATGATATACAAAAATACAGGAGCTGAAATACAAAAATAACACTTCTAACTCCTAGTGGCCGACCTTGCAGATGCGCGACGCGGACCGAATCGGACCTGCCACCTACATGGGAAAACACCCATGCTAAGTGATAACACTTAGTCAGGAGGAACAAAGACAAACGAGTGCAAACACTATATGGGAATACCAAGACAATCATACGAATATAAATATAACAAAAACATTATGATAGCAAAAGTCAGAGATATCATAATCATAATACAAATTAACACTAGCCGAAAATCATTCATACAAAGACGTAACACTACACTGAACATAAAATAACGCATCTCATACACTAGCCTGAATTTCAGGGGTGGTGGATACGGGAACACTACAAGGGAGACCGAAGCCTAGAAAACATTTTATACCCGAAGGTAGCAAGAGAGACCGAAGTCTCAAAACATTTCTCACTAAGACCATAACGGGGGTCGCCGTAAGACCCAAACAGGACCAACATAGGCAGCCACACTCACTATCCCTTTATAAGCATGCTTATCTATCCCCTATTATGATACTTCAGGCTCAACTCACTCACTCAGAATATAACACTAGACAATACACCAAAACTCAGTCAAAGTACTATCATATTAATAATCACTTACATAAATCTAAAACATTTATATTACATACACTAAATCACAAGTCAAAATATTAACCATACACTAGTGAGAAACCATGCAGAATGAGACGTGAAAATCATTTTTGAAAGAAAAATAGGGCAGGCAAGACAGCTCACTATCGCGCTCGCGATAGTAGCCAGAGAAGCACTACGAGAAAGAAGGCTGACACGAGTCGTGCATGTTGTCATGACTCGTGTTGAAGCCAAATGCTCGCCTTACAGGAGGGAGCTATCACGAGTCGTGTCCTTGTCCATGACTCGTGCCGAATCTTTCCATCCGAGTCGTGCTGACCACTTTCACGACTCGTGAAAGACTTCATGACTCGTGAAATGGCCGAGCACCTTGCCAAGTCATGCTACCATTCACGACTCGAAGCCCTGCACTAGAAAACCAACTAACGCAAGAAACTGGAATACCCGATTCTGCCGCACTTGTGACAGTATCGTGTTTTCTAAATCCCAGCTGAACTCAGAAAACTCAAAGCTTATAAAATCAAACCCAAACTTACCCAGAACCATATATCATGCAAAGTCATGTGGAAACATACCTCCAATGCTCTCAAAGCATGCTAATGATCATTCTAAATTAATAAACACACTAATAGCACACAAGAACATGACGTAATTTGAGATTAGCACAATAAAACATAAACCAAAAATTATACACTAGTTCATGCTCAAATACTTCAAAACTTACATGCAGAACGCCAACACACTAGCATTTCAACCCATTTCCACTACTCAACTAAACACATGCCTTGATATATAACTAACACTCAAAAATTCCAGAAAATAAAACTCAAACAACCACAATCCGAAACAAGAAAAGGGCAAGACAACTCCCAAACCTTCAAAAAGAAGCTTTAACAACTCCTGATCAAACCCCAACCTTCTCTTTGCCTTTGCTGTTTCTTCTCTCTTCAGATTCTTGCACAATCCAACCACAAGAAACACTAAATCAATCCATGCAACCAAAACTCCATAACCCAAAAAATGATAAAGAAGAAGAAAGAAGAAATCCCCAAATCAAAACCCAAGCACTTACCTTCCAAAATCCAACTTAAAACTCAAGGAACCAAGCTCGCACTTTGAAGAATAAACACAAGAGAGGAGGTAGAGAGCAGAAAAATGAAGAAAGAGAGAGTGAGAGAACAGGAAAGAGTAAGAAAGAGGAGGAGGAAGTAGCTTCCATGGGAAGCAAGAAAATTCTGCCTCCCCTCCCTCTCTCATCCCACTTCACATTAATTGCTCTCACCCACCAAACCAAGTGTCATTCTCCAATTGGTCCCTTAAGTCAAAAGTCTTGACTTTACACTTTGGTCCTTGGCCAATTACACATCACTCACTAAAATAAATTCTTTCCTTTACTCAACTTTAATTTACTTCAATAAAGTCCTCAAATAAATTCCAATTCCACTTGCACAATTATCGAAATACCCTTAATTATCAAATTATCAAGCAAATTCCTTCTAGGCCCTAATTTGGGATGTTACAACTCTCTCCCCCATAAGAAATTTCGTCCTCAAAATTTCCCCGCTAATTGCTTACATCCCAAACTACCAAAACTAAACCGAACTACTAAAATTGAACTTAAACGAAAACTTAACAAGTCAAAACTTACAAGAAGGACCTGCGGTTTCAACTGCATTCTCTCTAATCATCGCATATTCTCGTGGAGTAACAAACTCTCCCGTAGTCGCTGGCCGCTGCACAGTTTCCGATGGCGCCTGAGAGGGTCTTCCACTACCTCTACCATGTCGAGCCGCTCTTGATCTTCCTCCACTCACTCTACTTTCAAGATGATCTTTAAACTCTCTTCACTCCAAACAACTGGCAAATATGTGCTCTTTGCTTCCACATTTGAAACACGCCCCAGAAATCCTTCGACACTCACCCCAATGGCGCTTCTGACAATGATCACATTCCGAAATCACACTTCCCTTACTAGAGGGTGGTGCTACACTCCCAACTTCGAAGGCACTTGGATCGAACCCTTAGCTCCTTGTCCACTCGGGACACCCCTAGCTTTCTTGCCACTTACCAATCTGCTATCCGAGGCTCTCCTCTTCTGTTCTAAATTCTATTTGACCAATTTTAACACCTCTAATTTCATCGCTACCGCTACCAACTGATAATAACCAACCGGTTGCATGACCACCATGGCCGACAACGGTCCTCTAATCACTTATCTTAATCCAACCTCAAAATGCCTACACTTAAAGTCCTCGGTCAACAGTAAACTAGGCACATACTTGCTCAACCGACTGAATTCCTTCTCATACTCACTAACCGATATGTTCCTCTGCTTCAACCTAATAAACTCCTTCCATTTTACCTCTCGATAAGCCTTCCTCACATATTTCCTTTCGAACTCTTGTATAAAGAATTCCCAAGTTATCTCGACTGGCCGCTGAGGGTTGTGAAGCACAAGCTTCAACCAATCATATTCTAACCCTTGAAGAAGCGATACCGCACAAGATACACTCTGATTTGCAAGACACCTAATCTCTTGAAGAATCCTATCAATCCTCTCTAACCAGAACTCAGCCACATCCGATCGATCCAAAAAGTCCCACTAAACTCTTCCACTCCTCTCTTTCTCAACAATTTCAAAGGAGCTTTGGGAGCGGTCAGTCTATCCACCAATTGCAATAAACCTTGTACCAAAGTCTGATTCTCATACCCTATATCGGGACCATCATCTCGCTGACGCTGCAGAGCAGGCTGATCAACTCTAACCGAATTCACACTACCCGTTGTCTCACCCACATTCTCACTCGGATCGGACTCCATCTAGACACTACACAAGATAGCATCTGCATTAGGCCATGACACAAGACCGACTCGAATGCAATGACTCTGCACTCAAACAACCACAAGACCAGAATCGCTTAAACCAGTAATCTGATACCACAACTTGTAACACCCCGTTACCCTCGTTGGAAGGATAACGGAGTGCTACACACACACATACACTAGATACATATACAATACATATACAATACATATACATACATTCATATAAGCGAAAGCATTTTATAGGCAAAAGAATATGGAATCAGAATGCAAATATATATATATATATATATATATATATATACAAAATATACATTATTTATAAAATTACTGAAAGGTCCTTAAATACATAAGCCACTATACCAAAAAGGATTACATAATTACAAGGAAAAATGATATACGAAAATACAGGAGATGAAATACAAAAATAACACTTCTAACTCCTAGTGGCTGACCTTACAGATGCGCGATGCGGACCGAACTGGACCTGCCACCTACACAGGAAAACACCCATGCTAAGCGATAAGGCTTAGTGGGGAGGAACAAAGACAAATGAGAACAAACACTATATGGGAATACCGAGACAATCATACGAATATAAATATAAATATAAACATAACGAAATCATTACGATAGCAAAAGTCAGAGATATCATTGTAACATCCCAAAAATGGCCTAGTAGAAATTGCATGTTTAGTTGGACATTTTAAAGGGGTAATTTGGTAATTAGTAAATGAATTGGGATTTAATAAGGAATTATAAGAGTCCATTGAGGTTAAATTGGTATTTGTGTAAGTGACTAAACGATAAAAAGAAGAAAGTCAAAGAAAGGATTTAGTGGTCCAATAAGATTTGGACATGTGGATAAGTGGGTGAGTGCATTAATGGGGATTTGAAAGGAAGAAGAGAGAGGGAGAGCAAGAATTGGTTGCTTCCCGTGGAAGCCATCCCCTTTCTTGTACTCTCATATTCTTTCACTTCCTCACTTCTCCATTTCTGCTCTCAAGCTTTGCATGTGGCTATTCTTCAAGATTTGAGCTAGGGTTCCAAGAGGTAAGTGGCTGATGTTTTGTGGCTTGAATCTTCTTCTTCGTCTCCTTATTATTTCGTTCGGATTTGGTTTGGGATTATATGGTTTGTTCTTAAGTTAATTGAGCTATTGTTTTAGTTGCATTGTGCAAGAATCTGAAGAGAAGAGAAAGAGCACAGGAAAGGGAAAAGTGGTAGCATGAAGCTAGTGGCTAGAGATCCATTTCCAGGTTTGGGAGCTTAATGTGAATATGTTTATTTGGAAGTCTGTTAATGGTTTGAGAGTGTTTTTACCCTTCTTAGTTCGCATCAATTATTGAGTATGATTATATTGGAATTTGTATGTTTTAATACATGTAAATGTATGTGTTCATAGATATGTGTATACGATTTGAGATATAAGAATTATAAGGCTTTTCATGTCAATTTTGGAAGAGTATGAACATGAACATGAGATAGATTTTCTAGGTTTTTCAACCTCTATATATGTTGATTTGATTTGTGTTATTATTGTGCCATTTGAGTTGTTGTGGTTATAAGCATGATTTTAGAGCATTGGAGGTAAGTTTTACATGATTTTGGCATGAGAAATGGCTTTAGGTCAGTTTGGAATTGATTTTGTTAAGCTCTGAATTTTACGTTTTCTATTGAGAATTGGAAAACGCGATATTGTCGCGAGCGCGATGATTGTCGCGAGCGCGACAGAATCGCGTAGTTCATCTTCTCGCGTCATCATGCTGAGATGATCTTTCCGAGTCATGAGGGGGTAGCACGAATCGACAGTAGCGCCTGGCATCTTCATGAGTCATGAAGCCTCTTCACGAGTCGTGAAGATGGCTAGCGACTCATGAGGATTAGTGGGAAGGACACAAGTCATGCAGGATAGGCATGACTCGTGCCCTCTTCCATTTGTGGGCAGACACGAGTCGTGCACTAGGTCACGACTCGTGCCCGCTCCCTCCAGTGAGGCGACTTCATCACGAGTTGCGACAGCATGCGTAACTCGCGACTGGCCTCTCTTCCTCGGCTACTATCGCGAGCGCAACTTCTTGTTGCGAGCGCGACAGTGAGCCCTTTCCTGCCCTATTTTCAAAATGAATTTCACGGTTCTTTTTAAATGGGTTTTCACTACATGGCATATGATTTGTCTTATATGGACTATTAAATGATAAATTATATGTTCTTAATAAGATTTGTATATGATTTATATGTCTTCAAAATTGATCAATATACATGTATACACGAAATGACATGATTATATTTGAATTATTCTCTATTAGATGTTGGTAGTACTAGAACTTGATTGGGTTGTTATTTGAGCCTGATAGTCATGGTAGTGGATAGATAAGTGCTTATCTAGGGTTAGAGTGTGAGTGCAGCTGCTATATGTTACAAGTTATACGTTGACCCCATTTGGGTCTATATAATTTGAGACTTTGGTCTCCGGTATACCTTCGGGTATACATGATTACACACGATTCGAGACTCTTGTCTCTATATGCTTGGATACTGTGTCCTATCAGTATCATTAGTACCCGTATCCACTAGTTAGTGAGTAATCAGGCTACTACATGAGGTTATTACATGAGATTGGTATATGAGACCATTATATATGATTATGAATATATGTTACATGCACATGTACATGCGATGTGACAAGATATGATGCGATACTTGTATTTGGATATGGATGGTTATATGATTATATTGTGAAGATGCATATGAATATTAATTACTTGGATTTAAATGATTAATTCCTTTATTTGGCGAATACACATTAGATGTATAAGCAATGGTTACTTTCCTTTATATATGTATATGATGAATAAGCATGAGTAGTATACGTTTATATGCTTTTGTTATTGTCAAGCTTATATACTGTGATTGCGATTATATGTACGTGCATGTTTTGTTCCTCCCCACTAAGCATTATCGCTTAGCATGGACTCTTTTCCCATGTAGGTGGTAGGTTCATTTTGGAGTCGGACATCTGTAGGTCAGCCACTAAAAGTCTATAGTTGGAGTTTATTTTGTCTTACGTTGTATTTTTGAATTGTTATAAGTTTTGTATATGGAGTTTGATCTTGAGAAATGTAATTTTGTAAAGAATGATTTTGTATACGTATTTGCTTAATATTCATCAATCCCTTTTGTAAAACTATATGGTTATTTATATATGGATTTGTTATCTTTATGATTATATGTATTTGCTTTTAGCATGCTTGAGTATATGTATATGTATTTGTGCACATAGCGCTCCAGTATCCTTCCAATGGGGATAATGGGGTGTTATAATCATAATCATAATACGATTTAACACTAGTCGAAAATCATTCATACAAAGACGTAACACTACACTGAACATAAAACCATGCATATCATACACTAGCCTGAATTTCACGGGTGGTGGATACGGGAACCTTACAGGGGAGACCGAAGCCCCGAAAACATTTTATACCCGAAGGTAGCAAGGGAGACTGAAGTCTCGAAACATTTCTCACTAAGACCATAATGGAGGTCGCCGTAAAACCTAAATGGGGCCAATATAGGCAGCTGCACTCACTATCCCTTTATAAGCATGCTTATCTATCCACCACTATGACACTTCAGGCTCAACTCACTCACTCAGAATATAACACTAGACAATACACCAAAATGCAGTCAAAGCACTATCATATTAATAATCACTTACATAAATCTCAAACATTTATATTACATACACTAAATCAAAAGTAAAAATATGAACCATACACTAGTGAGAAACCATGCAAAATGAGATGTGAAAATCATTTTCGAAAGAAAAATAGGGCAGGCAGAAGGGGTCACTGTCGGGCTCGCAAAGAGAGGTTGCGCTCACGACAGTAGCCAGAGAAGCACTATGAGAGAGAAGGCTAACACGAGTCATGCATGCTGTCATGACTCGTGTCAAAGCCAAACGCTTGCCTTACAGGAGTGAGCTATCACGAGTCATATCCTTGTGCATGACTCGTGCCAAATCTTTTCATCCAAGTTGTGCTGACCACTTTCACGACTCGTAAAAGACTTCACAGCAAGTGAAAGGGTCAAGCACCTCACCGAGTCGTGCTGCCATTCATGCCTCGGAGCCCTGCACTGGAAAACCAGCTAACGCGAGAAACTAGAATACCTGATTCTATCGCGCTCGCGATAACATCATGTTTTCCAAATCCCAGCCAAACTTAAAAAGCTGAAAGCTTCTAAAATCAAACCCAAACTTACCCAAAACCATATATCATGCAAAGTCATATGGAAACATACCTCCAATGCTCTCAAAGCATGCTAATGATCATTCTAAATTAATAAACACACTAATAGCACATAAGAACATGATGTAATTTAAGATTAGCACAATCAAACATAAACCAGAAATTATACACTAGTTCATGCTCAAACACTTTAAAACTTACATGCAGAACACCAACACACTAGCATTTCAACCCATTTCCACTACTCAACTAAACACATACCTTGATATATAACTAACACTCAAAAATTCCAGAAAACAAAACTCAAACAACCACAATTCGAAACAACAAAAGGGCAAGACAACTCCCAAACCTTCAAAATGAAGCTTTAACAACTCTTGATCAAACCCCAACCTTCTCTTTGCCTTTGCTCTTTCTTCTCTCTTCAGATTCTTACACAATCCAACCACAAGAAACACTAAATCAATCCATGCAACCAAAGCTCCATAACCTAAAAATAGATAAAGAAGAAGAAAGAACAAATCCCCAAATTAAAACCCAAGCACTTACCTTCCAAAATCCAGCTTAAAACTCAAGGAACCAAGCTCACACTTTGAAGAATAAACACAAGAGAGGAGGTAGAGAGCAGAAAAATGAAGAAAGAGAGAGTGAGAGAACGGGAAAGAGTAAGAAAGAGGAGGAGGAAGTAGCTTCCACGGGAAGCAAGATAATTCTGCCTCCCCTCCCTCTCTCATTCCACTTCACATTAATTGCTCTCACCCACCAAACCAAGTGTCATTCTCCAATTGGTACCTTAAGTCAAAAGTCTTGACTTTACACTTTGGTCCTTAGCCAATTACACATCACTCACTAAGATAAATTCTTTCCTTTACTCAACTTTAATTCACTTCAATTAAGTCCTCAAATAAATTCCAATTCCACTTGCATAATTACCAAAATACCTTTAATTATCCAATTATCAAGCAAATTCCTTCTAGGCCCTAATTTGGGATGTTACAAATTAAAAGAGATAGAACTGTTAAAAAATAAAGAAACAAAAAAAGAGGAAAATAGTGCAGGGGAGAGAGGAGAATGGGCAGAAATCAAGAACAAACGAGAGGGACGAAGAGCATTGGCAGCACCCTTGCCGGCGTCGACAACAACCCTCACCAGCGCTGCACTTACCGCAATGGCCAGCAGTACCACCGGCCTCCTTTCCCTGAGCAACCACCGTCCTTTCTCTCTCTTTAAAACTGAAGAAGTTTCTCTAGTTTTCAACCACTTCCAACATCGGTTGGCAACACGAATGGTGCCACTGGGTTCTTGGCGATTAGACATTCCTCCCCGTACCCGTCGATCCCTCCCACTCGCTAGTGATAGGCAAATTGGTATTAGGGAACCCGAGACCTTTTGACACCAATTTCGGCCAAATAGCATGGCGATTGGACGCATGACCACGACTAACAGACTCACAATGGTCCTAACTTCCTTTTAGCTTTGGTGGCGCTCCTCCGGTGAAACTCCGGTGATCGCCAATCGATCAACCATAGTGATTGGTAAATGAAAGGAAAATGACTCCTTAATAGTAAGTGCTCTATGAGATCTACATTTCCATAAATTTATGAGTATTATAAAGATATCAGAGTTTGTGAAATACTTGTGGTTTGATGAAGTTAACTTGATAAATGCATAATTAAATGCTTAAATATATGTTACATGACTTCAAATTGAATAACGGACTGGGATTTTCTTTTACTAGCAATATAATACATTATGTTTGAAATGGAGGTAAGATGGTGTTATGAATTTGAATAGGTTAAAAATTAAAGGAGTATTCAGGCCTTGTCCAATGTTTGTTTAATGATATTTAATATATATATATATATATATATGTGTGTGTGTGTGTGTGTGTGTACACACACACACACACACACACACAAATGCAATATACAAGAATTAACATGAAAATTATAAAATTCTGAATGTGATAAATTGAAAGCTTGAGGTGAAATGTTTAGGAATATCATAAATACACTTGCTAATATATGGCATACTTAACTTGCATATGCATTGGTATATGTTAAATTATGATGTGAAGATATTCTATATTATATAATAAATAAACTTTAAGAATACATGCGCTTCTGATAGGTGGAATATTTATATAGTAATAATACATATACATTGGGTAATTTGTAAGGCCCCAACTTGTATCCTAGTTGTTTTGAATACATTTAGGGTACAAGAGTGACCTAGATTGTGTAATTGGTCATGTATATTTGTTGCAGACGTAATCGGTATTAATTGAAAAGTCGAGGGTAAAATAGTCATTTAATACATATGGACTTAAATGCATGAAATGAGAACTTATGTATGCTAATGTATGAAATTAAATTAATGAATTAGAGAAAGTCAAACAACTAAAAGTGGATTAATGAAAATGGACCAATCATGGTTTAACACCATGCTTGTATAGAAGATGGAAGAAATCTTCATGGCTATAAAATCCATGAAGTCGATGAGCAGGAGGCCAAGAAATTCGGTCCTTTATCCTCCACTCTCTAGCCATCTTTTCCTCATGAAATTCAAACTAATTTCCATCTAAAATTCCGCTCTAGAGTTCTTCAACTAAGACAAATAGATTCTAGTAATTTGTAAGCTTTAAAAAGGTAAGTAAGTTGTTAGTTTTTTCTTCTCCTCCTATCCGTGGCTCTTAAAGGGTAAGGGCCATGTTTTATTGTTTAATTAATTAATTTATGGTGATTTATAGAAGAGAAAACTGCTGGAGCTAAATGAAAAGAGGAAAAAGGTGAATAAAGAGCATAGTGAGGTAAGAAAAGGAGCAAGGAGAAAAAGGTTTGGGAATATGTGTGTTATTGTGCATGTGATTATGAAATTATATTTTTGAATTGTGTTTGCATAATGTATGTGAAATTGAGTTGAATTGTGTTGGTTCTTATTGTGGAAATGATTGATTTGTGTGTATCTGGAATTTTAAGGGGAAATTCTTTCTTGATCCCTTCAGACCTTTAAAGATTGCTTTTCTTCTTCCCTTAGTGGTCGAAGTCCTCTCTCTTTCTTTTCTTTCTATTTTCTTCAAATTTTGTTTGATCTTTCCCTTAATTCAAGCATCCTATATGTAATTTAGCCCCTCTTTGTGTTCATAACAACCTCTAATGTCTATTTGGTGGGTTAAAAGCAAGAGAAATCAAGAATTCAAGGTTATGTCTTCAAATAGGGGTAAGTGAAATAAGTTATTTTAATTTGATTTAGTAGTTTTAAAAGATAGATTAGGATATATTAAGAGTGTTTAGAAAGTTTTATTGCATAAAAGAAGAGGATTGATGAGTGTTTTTCTTCCTTGTATATTCGGCCATGATGAGGGATTTGAGAGGAAATGGCTTTTCAAGGGCTAAATGTAAGAATTAAGGAGCATGAGGAGCTTATAGCATGGATATAAGGTTTGTGATTTCCTAATCCCTGAATTTCCTTTGGAAAATTAGGGTTTAATGTTATGTTTATATGGTGACTATGTGTGATTTGCATGTGTGATTGAAATTGAGGTGATAATTGAAATTAGGGAGGGTAACTAAGCTAATTAGAGTGATTAAAGTGAAAGAAAACTATGTGCAAGTGTCAGACATAATGTGACATAATGGGATACTTAGGTATATTTAAGGTATACCTAGTGATTATGTGAAATTAAATGGTATATGCATATAAATTGGAGCTTAATCTAGTGAAATGAGTGATAATTGGATGAATAATAAAATGTAAGTGAAAAACCCTAATGTGGCCGAATGGTTTAAGTAGAGAAATGTGATAAGTTATATGGTTTAGAAGTGAAATGGAGGGTTAAGTGAAAAGAAATACATGAAAATAGAATGATTAACTTAAGTGAATTTGTATTAAAAGCATGTGTAAATGAATAATAAGCTTAGCAAAGTGACTAAGAACTCTTAATATGACATTTGAAATGCTAAAATGAAATAAAAAGAAATTATAAGATGAAATGCCTACCTTGGCCGAATGGTATCCTAGTGTGTACTATGGTATATTTTGTGCATATTTGAAGTTTAATGGCCTAAAATGAATTTAGGCATGAAAACAAGTGTCCATAAATTTATGGAATATGAATTTTTTGAGTATGATATTCTATTATGCTCAAAGTGAAAATAATGATAAACTTTGAATGATTGAATTTGAAATGATATGAAATGAATGAAATCAGCTTTGAAATGAATTTATAACCATTTAATTGCTTTTGTATACTTATTTTGGGAAATAAGTATATAATGAGAATTGTGCCTAGTTGATCAGAATAGTGATCGATTAGGGTATTGAAATGATAATGAAGTGACTGAAATGAAAACGAATTGATAAGTCATACGTAATATGTTATATGTAAAATGAAAGTGCTAAAAGTGGATTTGAAAGTCTATTGAGAAAGTTTACCCTTAGTGGTCTGGCAGTTTAATCTAGTTGAAGATATGTTAACACCCAAATACCCCTCAGAAGGAATATTGGTTTGTTACAAACATAACACTAAACACGAACAGAGGCGGAAACAACTAAAACATACAGTAAGCAGAAGCATAAAATAGGTCAAAGCATACTTACATAAATAGTATTTACAATATACATATTACAAAAGTACTAACAATAATACATGCCTTATCTTACATATACAAAACATTATACAAGAGTTCTATACAAAAAGAATACTATAATCAATACAAAAAATGAGAAACCCTTCAAAACTAAAACTCCTAGTGGCTTGCAGATGAGGAACTCCCGAAACTGAACTGATCCTGCAAACCTACATGAAAACAAACATCCGTGCTAAGTGATAAGGCTTAGTGGGGATGTATAGAAGCAAAGGACTTCTAATGAAGTCACAAAACATACTAATATGCAACAAATAGCACACATACTTGCATCGTACTTCAATAAGCATCAACAAGTACATAAACATATATCAGATTAAATAATCATAAACATGCCCATGATTCACTACATGTACAGTTACTAATACACAAATCTGAATACACAAGACAGATATCTTATCATGATTCATATAAGGTAAATAATACTGAACACTGATTAATAAGGGGAATCATGAACATCTAACAGATACATCTACTTGCAAACTCACAATCACACAATAACTAAAGCCTGAGATCATATCGATGGTGGATACGGGTACTCAGAATACTGACTAGTAGTATCAGAAGACCGAATTCTAAAACTTTCAGATACCCGAAGGTACAAACAATAAACCCAAACGGCCCAACAAGACCAGCTGTAAAACTCTAACCCTTAATAAGCATGCTTATATATCCACTATCTTGACACTTCAGGCTCAACAAACACTCTAATCACTATATCCCATTTCCAACAATTACCCAAGTATCCAACCAAGGATGCATAACTATTCCATTCATGTACAAGTTAAGCAACCATCAATGATTCATGCATATATAAAATACATATAGGCTTAAAATACATGTACATTCATAATCAATGCAATGCTATACTCAATTACAAAGAAAAAGGGTTAACTTACAACTCTACACAGTATCGTGCTTGCGACAGAACCTATCACACACAGATGTCGTGCATGCGGGCCTCGTCGCTCTCGCGACAAAATGCCAAAGTGGCTTCTGTCGAGCCCGCGACATAGCTCGTGTTCGCTACAAACCTCATCACCGCTCAGTCATGCACGAAAAAGCTCGGTAGGCTCAACCATGCACGGTAGGCAGACCTCACCAAGGAGCGTTCTATCATGCCCGCGACCAATGTCATGCTCACGATAGAAGCAAACTAAGTGTTCAACTCATAGCAAAACAAACCATACATGCACTATCTTCGCAAACCCCCATCCCAAATTCACATGCATAACCTTCAGAATCATGCCATAAACACTTCTAAACACTATTTCAAAAAAATAAACACAATTTAAATACCAATCTCAATCAAAATAGCAACTGAACACAATGATCAAAACAAGTGCTCAACATGCCAAAATCTAAAAATATGAACATACAAAAATTGACTAAACTCTCCAATGAACTTTAGAACCAGATCAAGCATACCAATTTACCATCTAAGGACAAAATTCCAAATAACCTATCTCACTAACAATTTATGCATTACACAAGAATATACAATCTCAACTTGCAAATGCCATAATTTACAACTACTAACTCAAGCACAACACATGCAACAAATTTAACAAGGCACACAATCCCGACCTCTAGGAAGGCACTTGAACCTCTTCTCTTCAAATTCACACTTTCTCCTTGCCCTTCTCTTTCCTCTTGTCCGAAACTTCTTGCACAACCAAATCAAACACAATACTCTTAGTCCATTACACAACCCACTCAAACACAAAAGAGGATGAAGAAGAAGAACACTATAAGAAATTACACCTTTTATGACGCAAAATATTGTCATGAAAAATTCAAATTTCGTCACTGAAAAGATAAGATGACGAATTTTTATCGTCACAGAGAACGTAACAGTAGGCGCGTAACATTAACATTTACGTGATAATTTACTTATTTGTCACCGTATCATTTTTTGTGACGAAAATGATTATCGCCATCGTTATTTCTTACTTTTCAGGACAAAAATTATGTCATAAATAAAATTATATTTCGTCACATTATATTGTTTATCGTCACAAAAGATTGGCATTTCTTATGATAAATTTAAAATTCATCACGAAATTAAATATTTTTAATGACGAAACTCTGCTTCTAGTTAAAACCATTAAGTATTAGTTACGTAATTATCATCACAAATAAATATAATTTTCCTCATAAAATATTTAATGTCGTCATTAAATCTAATACTTTAAGTGATGAAAAATGATTTTGTCGTTAAATTAATGTATATTAATGATGAATATAAATCGTCATATTATTTTACAAATTAGTGACATAAATACGGACAAAAATAATTGTCACAAAAAATAGTTTTAGTAACAATTTCTTATTGTCATTAAATTATATTTTTTATTACAATATTAATATCATAATTGTAAATACTATATCGTCATTTATGAACTAACAAGTCGACAAATTATGACAAATATACTTATCATATATGCATTGTATTAAAAATGACACATTTTAAATTTAATCTTATACAATCAATTAAATTTCTAAAGAAAATCTAACATAATGTATTTATTCAAATAAAAGGTTAATTAAATAAAAACATACTACCTAATGCAAAAAATTAAATTTGCATCCTAATCCAGTAATAAAATCTGTTGAAACTTCAAAATTTGCATCATGTTCCTACAAAAAAAAATCATATATTAGATAAAAAAAACTCAATAATGTAACACCCTTAATCTATACACACATTACGGTTCCAATGATACAACACAATTACTTGATTGCCTTAAACTACTCTTAAGATTGTTGCGAAATCCAGGTAATTATTTTTTTTATCCTTTCACTATACCCATCTGCCCTATAGCTATTTAGTTTTACTATTCATTCAATCAAAATACAAATATGTCACTTATTTCTACTGAAATTTCGGTAGAATTTCCTCTATAATATTGCCTATCCCCCTATAAACAATAAAATTTTTACACTTCAAATAATCATATATTCATTCACCCCGCTTCAATTCAAACTCCAACACAAGTTTGCCCATCCTTCAATTTAAGTCCAATCTCACATACACCATATATTATAATATACTTATATCATCCACTTTTAATACTCAATTCAATTATACAAAATACAAAGATACAATATTAATACATCAAAACTATCAGCATATATGCAGCGATAAAAAAAAAGATCCAAGCTTCAATCAGCCGTATTCTAGAAGAAATAAAAAAGTGAAAAAAAGAAAAAGGTAAAGTACAGTATTAAATTATACATATAAATAAATATTTTCAAAATCAATGATTGGATTGGTATTGATGGAGATTGAACAAAGGGTAAACCTATTGAGAGAACATATCAAGAGTGCTTTGTCCATTAGTCTGTATATATGCAGCGATAAAAACAGCCTCCGGGATTCTAAAAGGAAACAACTCCATGGCATATGATATACAAGCACCACCAAAATCGTGTCCCACCAAAATCACCTGCATAATTCAGCGCAACAGTGTAACTTAAGTAAAGAATTGTATGATAAAATCTTAAAACTGAACCTAGACACTTTCTGCCAAATATGCAATAAATTTTCCGAAAGTTAACACAATTCTACCGTTGAAGAAATAAAATGTGAATTAATGTAGACCTCCCATTTCAAATTGAAAAAAGCAAGTTACTCCAGTTCAATCAATTAGATATATCAATTCAGCACAAGTCTTCAATAAATAGAGCTAGAAGTCAATTTCTCTATGGAATTAGAAAATTGGCACTTACAAGGTTTTTGAATGTAGGAAAAACATATATAATTCAACACTCCCTTCAATATACAAAGTTGTAGGTAAAGACTCTATGAGTAATAAGAAAATTGGTACTAAAAGGGTTTCAGTGAGGAAAGTATATATTGATTCATGATAGGTACCAGAGTCCAAAAGCATACGAGTACCTATCTTGTAAGCAAGGAAGTGTGAAAACTTCCATGCAAATTTATAATACCGAGAGCTTACTTCACAAGTAAATATGCCTAAGAAAACAATTGCAATATAGCGTAAATTTGATGATGCAATCTGAACACAACTGCAAGTAGCATAAGTAGCACATATAAAAAGAAGAATTAAAAAATAAAATAGAAAGAAAGAAAGAATGAGCAAGGAAATGGAAAAGAACCTTCTCTCCATCAGCAAGTTTTTCAAGAAAATCAGTGAGGGTGCTTTCATTATAAGTCATCTAAATATTACTCTATTATTATATAAATCAAAATTTATTATTTTGATTTAGAAACTTCATTTCTTTAGTCATCATATACATTAAATAATTTTGATAAAATAAGAAAGTAAAAAGTTGGGCCCTTAAACTTCATTAAAATAACCCAGTAAATATATAAAACTCTCATTGATATATCTATTAAAGCAACCAAATGGTGCATGTGCTTTAACTTATCTGAATCTCCACAGAACAATTAGTATAGTATTTTATTTAAGGAGCCAATGAAAGCAATAGGGTAAGAGTTTGAACACATAATTAGAGATAGTAATAAACACAAACTAAAATGATGATTTATACGATTAGCTTAACCTAGAGAAGAAGACATGAATATTCTTTATAATAATAGTCAAAAAAAAGTATTTACCTGTAGTCCAAGTTAGCATTTAAAATAAATTAAAAAGAATCAATAATAACACAAAACCTGGTTTAAATAATAAAAAGTGAACATATATACTTTGCACTATTATCTAAGAAATCCAAAGAACAAGTGGAATAAAGCTTCTATGTCTCCCAAGTTTGGCCTACTAAACCCTCTAATTACCGCACCATTCTTCTCACACTCTAATTTCATCCAAAACTGAATTATCAGATTTTGGCTAAAAAAATAGATTAAAATGACAAATCATTCATTTTCAATGGCTATGTCAAGATCAGATTACCAACGCAATGCTGTTTATATTCTTGGACTTTTTTGTTTAATGTTGTCATTGCAGCAAGGTAATGCAACTCAATTCATTGTTGGGGGAGCTAAGGGGTTGACGGTATACTTGGACCAGGAAACATCAGCTACAAGACTTATGCTACTTGGGGAATCACCAAATAGGTTCATTTTGGTTGGTCTACCAAGATTACCTTCTAAATTCTCATGAAAATAGACAAGGATTTTCTCAAAACTTTGAATGACATATCTGTCAAGCATTTAATCATTCATTTCGGATTGAAGCTTTAAGACTTTATCTATTCTAATATTCTCGTTCATGGAAAGATAACAAAGACAGAGGATATTCTCTGTACAAACGCAGAAATCATCGTCATTGCCAACAAAAATACACAATCCAGTTATGAAGTTATCAAAATAAAAGGAATAAACCTCAAAGATTCACAAGAAAGTCTTTAAACTTAATAAAATCTGCAGTGGATTACGGGAACATACCTTTTTTATCCGTTTAGCTTTGCTAGAAACCATCTAATGGTAGAAAACGAGATCGTACGTTCACCTTCCTCTTCCTTTTGCTGTCTAATCTCCCAAAAACCTCAACAAAGATGATAATTTTAACATTAAAAACACTCATACAGGAGCAGAATAACTTTTAAACACTGAAATTTATTCGAGTTTTACGTGAATCTAACTTACCTCTCACAACTAGAAGCAACCGGAGTTGTCAGCTGCCTTATACACCGCCGGCGACAAGGGGCGGTGGGACCAGTGCTGGGGGATTGGGGAAAATTGGGGATTCTGGGATTTTAGGTCTGTGGGTTTTCTATTTCGAGTGAGTCTGCAATTTTTCCCATGATTTTTGGATTTTTTTGTCACCAAAAATGTCTCTATTTTCCTTTGTTCCCTTTCAATTTTTTCACTCTGATGCCTTCAATTTTTTCACGCTGATATGGGGAGAAAGCAATGTTAAAACGATGTCATTTAGTTATATAATTTACATTAAAATATTATTTTAATAAGTAATTTCTTTTATTCTAAATTATTATTATATTATTAATTAATTAACTTTTATATATATTTTAGTTATTTTTTTCAATATATAGAAGACAAAGTAATTTTGGTAATTAAAAATAAAATAAACCGAAAATTACGATAAATCCTGAATAAAAAATTTTAAACGGTCCAAAACAGCAGAAAATGATTTAATTTAGGTCCGCTAAGAGAAGTTATGGGTTTCACCCTGTAACAACTGTAAATTTACTACAAAAAAATAGCAAATTAGCGACGAAATTTTTCGTCGCTAAAATTGCATTTTCAATCGCTAATTACTTTTAGCGACGCAACGAATAACCGTCGCTATTGGCTCCGTCGCAAGGAATTTGCGACTAAACTTTTAACGGTCGCTAAAAATAGTGACGGAATTTTCCATCGCTAAAAATAAAATATTCGTCGCTAAATAACTCTTTAAATTAGTCGCCATGAAAATTAAAAAAATTATTAGCGACGGAAAATCCATCGCTATTCCGTCGCTAAAAATATTAAATTTTTTTTAATTTGAATTCAATTTTTTATTATTATTTTGATTTTAATTTTTTATTATTATTATTAGATCCAAAATTTAATTTATATAAATTATAATTATAGAATATTATTAACAACACTATTTATTTAAAAAATATAATATCATTGACTCAAAATACCCAAATTTCTTTAATAAAATAAAATTAAAAATTAATTTACATAAAATTAAAATCATATTAAATAATACATTCATGTCCACAATTATAAAATATTTAAAAATTACAACAAAAAAATATTATAAAATCTTGAAACATCCACGGAACGCCACCATTTCGAATCTTTAATTATTTCACGAACCACCTAATTTATAAATTATGAGAAAAATAAAATTAAAATTAACAACAAATAGAAAATTAAATTAAATTAAAATAATAAATCAAATTTAGCAGTAATAATAGGTCATATTATCTAATAAGTTGCTAAAAAGTCCCAGGGATGTTGAGGAGCTCTGATACATCTAATAAATATCCAACCAAGTATTGAGCCAATGATAAACATGATAAGTTGCTAATAATAAACATGTGCATTAAATAGTAAAAAAGACCACTGATTACCAATATTCCAACTTTATTAGAGATACAGCTCCTAAGGATAAGGCATCCACATCAAGACATAAATATGGCGCATATTCGAGAACACAAGTGGAAAGCCATCCTATAATAAGAATTTGTGGATTAAAGAAGAACACTGCAGAGTGTCTAGGTCCATAGTGATGTAAAGTTTAACTAGTTAACTATCTCACAACTGGTTTAGAAGTTCAATCAAACTGCAAAGTTACTAAAAATCGGTCAATTGCTTTAGCAGTTTGAGGATTGAAATATTTAAATCAATCAATATAGATAATTTTGTTCGTTTCTTAATTATAATTTCTCAATTAACAGGATGAAAAAATACTGAACCTTCTCAATGAATAAAAGAGTATTTGTATGTACGATTTCCAAAATTGTGGTGTTTTCGCATAATTTATTGCCACTCTAATTTTTGCGGGCAAAATGCAAGCACGAGTATAATGAATGTGGACAATAACATAACATATATACATACTAAATGTGGATAGAGACAGAATACCATGAAATAAAATCTTCTTATTACATGATAAATTATAATAATGTTCATAAAAATTATAAATTTTATGTTAATTAAAGAAAAGCAACATACGCAGAGCTGAAGGATTATAGACAACACGAGTTGTAACAGGTTTTAGAGCTACCCTTTTCTAAATTCCCCATTTAATTAATTAACCACACACACACACACACACACACATATGTATATTTCATAAATTTATATATTAACAAATATAGGCAGGATGTAAATAAAGCCAGGATGAAATATGTCTACCAAGGAATATAACTACCACTCAATTTGAAAATGACATGCTGCTTTCTTTTAGCAGTTCCACTTTATTTGGATTCTAAAGAATTTAACAGTTAAAAAATCAATGGAATAGGAACCCGATAACATTTTGTGTCACCAAATTGCAACTTCTTAGCCTATTCTCACCTACACTATATATATTAACCTACTGTAAACAATTATATCCACATCCAAAAGAAAGTAAAACAAATATGCAGAGCCAAGCAAAAGAATGTCAAATCAGGTACAAATTGAATAACACAAAACAAATTGAGTTGAGAAGCAAATCCAACAAAATAAATCATCTTTCTACTTTACATTCATATTCTTGTTCTGTTCACATTTTAACTAGATAAAACCAGAAAGCACGGCTAACCTACACATAATTAAAAGACATAAACTTGCAATCATAACTGCAAATAACTTAATTTAAATTTACTGTACCCAATCAAACCATAGCAAATTGCAGTCCAAAAAATTAGCAAAAACACGATCCAATGTATCACATTACTCACCAGTGTAAGGATTAAGATGTCGCCATTTATTATACTATGCCTCACCATCAGCAATCATTTTATCACTCGTGTCAAGATCTTCCTACAAATCCACCAAAACAAACAGCACAAAAATTGACATATTACCTCTAATTTGCAAGTTAATCGAAGAGTAATTGGAAGATTTTTTGAATTTGTCAACTATTAAGAGAACGAACCACATGTTTGTTGGCGTCGAACTTCTCTCTGAGATTGGATGCCTATCAAAATAAAAGATTGAGTAAAGTGAATTGAAGCAGTTAAAAAGAAAAAATCAAAGAAAGTGAGAGATCCGAGATTTGTTGAGAAAAGGGGGAAATTTACAACTTGATAAAAGTGGTGACGATGAATGGCCCAGTTCAGAGTGTCTCTCAGAGCTCGGCAGTAGAGGATCTGCACACTGATGGAAAGCAACTAAAGGAGATTGAAACATTTCAGTAGTTCTTTTCTTTTTTGTACTCAAACCAACTAGACCAAATAGACCAACATATAGACAAATATAAATTCGATACAATAACAAAAGCAAATACAAATTGAAAATCAAAAAAGCACTCACTGGTTCGGGTAATGACAAGTTCTTGAAGTTCAGCGATTCTAATGTTGAACGAAGAAATCAAAGAATCGAGAGATGAGATTGGCGGACGGACATAAGAGATCAGTGGCGGGGGAAGCATATCGGTACCAAAGAGGAGAGATTGCGAGCTTCATGTCGCGCGAGAGGGAGCAGCGCATAGGGGGAGCAGCGCAGGCGGGGGAGCAGCGGGGAGGGAGATCGGTCGCCATTGTTGTCGCCGGTCTCCAACCCCACTACCATGTGCCATCGCTCTCTGTCTATCGCGTCTGCGATTTTTAGTTGGGGTGATAAAAGAAATTTGGGGTTTAGGTTTATTTTAATATGTATTCTAATAGAAAATTAGCGACTAACACGTTTAGTCGCTAAATAATTAAAAATAAAACCTATTACTATAGCGACGACATTATTCGGTCACTAATATTGTCGCTAAATGTACTATTTTAATTTGCGAGAGAAATTTATATCGCTATTTAGTCGTAATTTTATCTGTTAAAATTAGCGACTAAAATTTAGTCACTAAAATTTAGCGACAGAAATTTTTGTCGCTAAAAAAGGTGCATCTTTTTTGCGGTAAAATTTAGCGACTAATTTTGTTAACAATCGCTATTTAATCGCTAAATTGCTTTTTCTATTGAAAACTTATATTTTCACGATTAAATCTTTTTTTGGTAGCAAATCAGTGGCAAAATAGCGACTAAATTTAGTCAGTCGCTAATTGCCATTTTTTTGTAGTGATCGCACAAATCACTCCATTTTAACATGTAATGGCTCCTGTAACTCAACCCGAGTCAAAAGTTATGATCTCTCAAAGTTTTTGATTTTTCAGCCGGTCGAACCAGTCCAAAAATATTCTGAAATCTATTCCCCATCAAATTCAATTATTGTTATGACATAATTTCTTTGTCATATATTAACATTACAACTAACTGCGACGAAAAATTATTATTGTTATAAATTTATTGTATTGGTGACGAAATTGTATTTCGTCATAATATATTCTTTTTTGTAACATATTTATTTATCATAATTAATTTTATTGTGAAAAAATAATTTTACCGTCACTGATTCATTAAATTGTGACAAAAATAATTCATGTCATAAAAAATAAATATTTCATTACGAATTTATATGTCGTAAATAGTTATTTTTTCGTTATATTTTTCCCTCCAAAAGAAAATGGTTGAAAATTTTTCTTCCATATCAAAGTTGATGAAATTGTATCTCGTTACAGTATATTCATTTTTCGTTACACATTTATTTGTCATAAATAAAATTATTTTTAAAATTAAAATTTTTCAAAAAAATTAATTAATTCGAATTTTTTTATATCGATATGTTATTTGTGACGAAATGGTTTTATTATCACTAATTGATTCAATTATGACAAAAATAATTCGTCACAAAAAATAAATATTTTGTGACGATTTTATACGTTGCAATAAGCTATTATGTTGTCATTAAATTTTTTCCCTCCAAAACAAAGGTGGGAAATTATCTCTCTTATAGAAATCATGACGAAATATATTTTTTATCACAAAATTAATCTATTAGTGATGAAAATTAAAACATAAATTGAAGAAAAATAATTTTGTCATAGTAATAAATAATACAGTAACGTTTTAAAAAATTCGTCGTTGTAAGTTACAATTAGTGACGAAATTTTATGCGTCATTAAAAAATTTGTCACAAAAAATAAAATTTCTTGTAGTGGAGGAAGAAGACACACACCGCTTCCAATTTGTACTTACCTTCTTTGCTTATCCTTTAAACCTCTTCAAATCAATCCAATTGCAAAAATTAATTTACCAAATGAAGATCAATTGCTGAAAATGAATAAGAAGAATCAAAAGAAACCAAGAAGCAAAAGAGAAGAGAAAAACCGTCCACATGCAAGAATGGGACAGAAATTCCCACTAAATCACCTTATATTGCATGCACAATACCATGTGGCACTCTCTCCTAATGCCACATAAACCCCTCTTGCCAAGTGTCCCACTCAAGCAATCCTCCTCAAATGGTCCATGGCAAATCTCTCTTAAATCCCTCCATCAAATTCTGGTCTACAATTCTCTTCACTTTCCTTTCAATTAAGTCCTTATTAACCCTAAATCCACTTACAAGGCAATAATAACACAATTCCTTCTAGGGTATAATCCGGGTTGTTACAATATGTTTGGCTAGCCATAGGGACCTCCGTACCGCGGTGCAAGTCATGACGACTTACTTTGCTATGGCAAGATTTGCGATGGTCTCCCATATCCTCTATTATATGTTACATGTCATATGTCATACGTTCAGTGAAAATGTTTGAGTGGCCCTTTAGGGTCATTCCTCAATGTATTATAGTGGGACTTTGGGGCCTACGTCCCGTATATCTAGTTTGTAGAATTTCTACCGGGATTGTATTAGGACCATAAAAGTGATATGATTGCAAAATGATTTAAAAGTGTAAAAAGTAAAAAGATCAAATGTAATACGATATAAAGTAAAGTGATAAAATGTAAAATGATAAAACGTGAAAAGAGATCATGTAAAAGCCTAATATGTAAAGGCATAATGTCACACAACATTATGTAATATGACATAATATGAAAAAGCATAATATGCCAAAGTATAACATGTAAAGCCATAACTGACATGATTTAATATGTAAAAAGTATAATGAATAAAAGCATAATGAATAAAAAGCCTAAGTGTAAAGGGAAGAATCGTAAAATGATATGATTCTGTCAAAAGTAAAATGTCATAAGTAAAATGACTTAAAAATGTGAAAAGTAGCATGAAAATAAGACGTTATATGAAAAAGGACCTAAATGAAAAAAAGTAAAAGTTTGGGGTTAAAATGGTAAATTACCCCAAAAGTATAATCCAAACAGATCATAATGATGAAAATGACTTGGAAATGTAAAAAGTATAGTGAAAGTGAGAAGACTTATATGAAAGAAGATACAAAGTTAATGACCAAAACATAATTTACCATAAAATCATTAGTCGTGAGACTAATTGGTAAATTATAAGTAAAGAAGCGATCAAATGTGAAAATATAGTAAGTAAACGACAAAAGTATAAGTAAACGTTAAATGAAGGTGTTGGGTTTCATCGCAGTAATTCAAAATTAAGCACAGCGGAATATAAAACGAAACCAAACAGGATACATATATTTCAATTGATTCAAAAGGAGGGATAAAGATTACTAACCTTTATAACGCAGAAATATGAGCTAACACCTTAGTTCAATCGGATAACATGCGTTGCTCCTGTCACATCCCAAATATGGCCTAGTTGGAAATAGCAGGATTAATTGGACATTAAGGGCATTTTAGTAATTTATGCTAGTAAATTAAAAGTGAATTAAGGACTTATTTGAAGAGTTATTTGAAGTATTTAATGAAAGAATTGTTGTTAGTGAGTGATATGTAATTTGCCAAGGATTTATAAGGGAAAAGCCAAGGACTAAGTGTAAAAGTCAAAGAAAGGAAAGTGAGGTCCAATGAATAAGTGACATGTGGATGGTTGTTGAAGTGCATTAATGGGGATTTGAAAGGAAGAAGAGAGAGGGACAGGGGGGAATTGTTGCTTCCCGTGGAAGCCATCTGCTGGTTTCCTTTTGGTTGCACATCCTCACGTCCTCTCTCTCACTTTCTCTTCTCCATTTCTGCTCTCAAGTTTTTCATATGGGTGTTCTTCAAGATTTGAACTATGGTTTTGAGATAAGAGTTGTTCCAAGAGCTAAGTGACTGGTTTTGTAACTTGGATTTTCTTCTTTTTCTCTTCTCCTTCTGTTGGATTTGTAATGGGTTTTGTGGTTATTTTGCATGGGTTAATTGGGTGTTTATTTTGATTGGATTAATTGCAAGAATCTGAAGAATGGAGAAAGAGTAAAGGAAAAGAGAAGATTGGATTTTGGAGCCAGTGGCTTGAGCTCCATTACCAGGTTTGGGAGTTATCTGTGGATATAATTGTTTGGGAGTTGTTTGAAAGTGCTTTATTCTTCTCACTTTGGATCGTGTTTCTGAATTATATGTTATTGTTATTTGTGCATTTGGGTATATAGAAATGCTTGAGTATAATGGCTTTGTGTGTATGATTTATGATGATTGAGTTGAAATGATTTGCATGTTAAAGTAAGTACATATATACAAGAATGAGAGATGAAATTCCTGGGTTGAACCTCTGTAAATGTCCTTTGAATGTGTAATAATATTGTGTGATTGTGTTGTTATGATTGTGAACGTGTTTTGGAGGCCAAAAAGGTAAGTTTTTACATGATATTGCCTGGAATGGGTTTGGGTAAAGATTGGGTTTTGATTTTCCTTATGCTCTATTTTCTGTGTTTTTTGGAGATTGAGGAGACTCGATCCTGTCGCGAGCGCGACAGAATTAGCTCTTCTCTTGCTCGCGGTGGAGTTCCGCCCAGCAACCGAGGAACGCACGACTTGGCATTTGGAGCATGAGTCATGCTCCTCTCAGCTTGACGTTCACGAGTATGAGGGAGGCGTCCGACTCGTGAACGTGGGATTTTGGCCGTTCATGTAACACCACTTACCCGTACTTAGGCGATCCCATCCGATAAGGAGTGAGATACCGTATGAGTAAAGGTGCCACCACACATATACAGAATATACATACATTCATACATAAACATACATACCTAAATATAGGGTAATTTAAAACTTTACAAAACCGTTCATGAAGTAAGCTGATCATGCATTAATATAACGGAGAACATTACATTACTGTTTGATCAACCCAAAGATACAAAAGATAATTACATCTCGAAAATTATACATATACATATGCAGAAACTATTACAAAATTGATGTAAGAGAGTTCTATACAAAAATAATCATTGAGATACAAAATTAGGCCCTACACTAAAGACCCAACTGTGTTGACTCCGATGGCTGCGACTCTCCCAAGCAAACTCCCTCCGCACCTACACGGGTAAACACACCGTGCTAAGCGATAAATGCTTAGTGGGGAAACACACATATAGCAAAGGAAAACCATTCACAACGGTCGTCAAGGTATACACATATAGATGGCATAATCAGAAATATGCATTAACAAGAGTATGAACATATGATCATGGAAACATATAGAGTCATACCTTCGATAAAGTACCACTGCCTTCATAACATCTCACTAATAAATATATTCGGATAACACAATTCATACTTAGCAAAGCAATTCAAATTGATAACGTGCCTGCTGACTCAAAGTAGTGGATAACGAGTGAACAGACAGTACTTTACAGGTACGAGCCTATTACAAACAGTACCTTACGGGTACGAATCGAAAGCCATTCTTTACTTTATCATTTGCAAAACATTTTATAAAGGGACCTTAAACAAGATCCGAACACAAAGGGGTTCGCGAGGAAACAAGCGGGGACCTGATCGGGGTCCAAACTGAACGAAGGGCTGCAGCTGAGAGACTCTATTAGGCATGCCTAACTATCCACTAGACTGAATCTTGCAGGCTAAAATTATACAGTCAACATCCGCATTTTAATTATAATAAATGAAGAATTCATATACTTTAAATAGATCAGCACATGCACAATTATGGCTCATATCAAGTGATATAGCGTGCTAGAATCCAGAATTTAACATTCCCGAAACATGTAAAACAAAAGAGGTTTTATTATAAAAACAGGGTAGGTCACGGTCACAACCAAATTGGTTGTCACCGTGACATACTAAAGCTCTCGGCAGAATGCTGATAAGGGGTACCTCACGGTCACAACCAAAATGGTTGTCACCGTGACGTACCAAGAAAATCAACAGAACCCAAAAGCTAGACATTTCACGGTCACAACCAAATTGGTTGTCAACGTGACATGTCCCCAACCCAAAACAGAATTGAAGTTATGGGTACCTCATGGTCGCAACCAAAATGGTTGTCACCGTGACGTACCAAAGAAGCCAAACAGAAGCAAAAGTTTGGGTACCTCACGGTCATAACCAAAATGGTTGTCACCGTGACGTACCCAAAACCTAAAATAGAAGCAAAATCTGGGCACCTCACGGTCACAACCAAAATGGTTGTCACCGTGACCCATGCCCAGATTCCACAGTGTCAAGCCAAAACACCAGATTTTCAACCCAACACTAAAATTCCTCACTCAAACCATGATATAATGATTCAAACTTTAAATTCAACCGAATCCATCATCCAAAATCATGCCATAACAAAACCCACTCATAAATTCAAAGAACAACATTAAGAACATCAACGATTTCTAAAATTTCATTCAAATAATATCATGCCAACAATACATAAAACACAAATTCCCAAACCTCAAAATTAGAAGCTCTATCACTTGGTTCCAATAGATCCAGCAACTTCCTTGCCTTTAGGATCTCTTGGAGGCTCAGCTAAGCAACAAACCACAAAAATACACAAACTCAAAACCCTAACTTTAAACCCAAAACCAGAAAAATGCAAGGGAAGAAGAAGAACTTGAACAAAAGCAAAACTAAAAGCATAAAGCTTACCAATCAAACACGAGGAGTAATTAATTCCCACCACACCAACTTGACTCCAAGCAAATCACTTAGAGAAGAGCAAAGAGGAAGAAGAAGAGGGAAGGAGAGGGGAGAACGGAAGATGGGTTTAGAAATCTGAATTTCCCCTTTTCCTCTTTCTCTTTCCTTTCTTTTCTCCCCCTTTACACTTGTCAACATCTTAGTGTTGGGCATTAATCACTCACACACTAGATGCACATGTCACACACACATACAATGAAACACTCCAATAATACACCCTACACATGTATGAGCAACACACACAATGCACTCTCATCTAATATACACACTATAATATGCTCACATGCATATAATCACAACTCCACTTGTGCACACCTTATTTCTATATGCACACCCACACCGGAATAAAACCACAAATCATGCAATGTTCTTAAAATGCACTTATAGTATGCCAAACACATACAAATACATACTCACATATATGGCTCATTCTACTAGGGGGCAAACAGGGTGTGACAACTCTCCCCTACTAACAAGAATTTTGTCCTCGAAATTCTCACTTGAACTGAACAACTGCAGGTACTGAGCTCTCATCGACTCCTTTGGTTCCCATGTTGCCTCCTCGACTCCATGGTGATTCCACAGAACCTTTACCAAAGGAATCTGCTTACTTCTTAGCTGCCTCACTTCCCGAGCTAGGATAGCTTTTGGTTCCTCATCGTAGGAGAAATCAGACTGCACTTGAACCTCTTGAACCGACAAAATATGAGAAGGATCCGACCTATACCGGTGAAGCATAGAAACGTGGAATACATCATGCAACTTGGACAACTCTATCGGTAAAGCCAGTCTATAGGCCACCGGACCAACTCTTGCCAACACCTCATACGGACCAATGAAGCGAGGACTAAGCTTTCCTTTCTTTCCAAACCTAAGCACTTTTCTCCAAGGAGAAACTTTCAGAAAAACCTTGTCTCCGACTTCAAACTGCATATCCTTTCTCTTCAAGTTGGCATAAGGTCTCTGTCGATCCTTGGCCGCCTTCAAATTCTGCTGTACAATTCTGATCTTCTCCTCCGAATCTCTAACCAAATCTGGCCCAATCACTGATCTCTCGGACAACTCTGTCCAACAAACTGGAGTCCTACACTGCCGTCCATACAAAGCCTCATAAGGAGCCATACCGATACTGGACTGATAGCTATTATTGTAGGCAAATTCCATAAGCGATACATACTTGTCCCAACTACCCGAAAAGTCCAAAACACAAGCTCTTAACATGTCCTCTAAGATCTGAATCACTCGCTCGGACTGACTGTTTGTCTGAGGATGAAATGTTGTACTAAAGTTCAACTTGGTACCCAAAGCTCGTTGCAACTCTTTCCAAAACTTAGATGTGAACCTTGGGTCCCGGTCTGAAACTATGGACAAAGGCACTCCATGCAGCCGAACTATCTCATCCACATAGATACTGGCCAATCTATCCATCTGGTAATCCATCCTAACCGGCAAGAAGTGAGCAAACTTTGTGAGTCGATCCACAATAACCCAAACAGAATCGTGCTTTTTCTAAGTCAAGGGCAACCCGAAAACAAAATCCATGGTAATATCATCCCACTTTCACTCGGGAAAGGACAAAGGCGTGAGCAATCCAGAAGGAACTTGATGCTCAGCCTTTACCTGCTGACATCTCAAGCACTTGGATACAAAGTCCACTATATCCCTCTTCATACCAGACCACCAATAAAATTGCTTCATATCCCGATACATCTTGTTACTCACGGGATGCATGGTGAAAACCGTGCTATGCGCCTCACTCAGAAGCTGCTTCCTCAATTCCTCATCATCTGGAACACACAAACGGTTCCCATACAAAAGCGCTCCATCAAGAACCGAGAACTTTGTCTGCTTGCCCAAACTAACCTCTTGCACAATCCTCTGGAGCTTCGCATCCATATTCTGAGCATTAACTATACGCTGTCTCAAGATAGGCTTGACTCTTAACTGAGCTATCAAAGCCCCATCCGAACTAAACTTCCATCTGAACCGTCTCAAAAATAAGGCAAAAACTGACTTTCGACTCAAAGCATCTGCGACTACATTGGCATTACCCGGATGGTAATCCACAATGCAATCGTAATCTTTAAACAACTCAAGCCGTCGACGTTGTCTCATATTCAGTTCCTTCTGAGTCAGGAAATACTTCAAACTCTTGTGGTCCGTAAAGATCCTGCACTTCTCCCCATAGAGATAATGGCGCCAAATCTTCAAAGCGAAGACAACCGCTGCTAACTCAAGATCATGCATCGGATAGTTCCTCTCGTGTGGCTTTAACTGTCGAGAAGCATAAGCCACAACCTTACTTTCTTGCATCAGAACACATCCCAGACCAACACCTGAAGCGTCACTATACATGACAAACTCCTTACCCGAGATGGGTTGAGTAAGTATAGGAGCTTCGACTAACAACTGCTTCAACCTCTCAAAGCAAGCATAACACTTATCCGACCACTCGAACTTAACTCCTTTCCTCAACAACCTAGTCATCGGAGCGGCAATCACCGAGAAACTCTTAACAAACCGATGGTAGTAACCCGCCAGACCAAGGAAACTCCTCACTTCCTGAACATTCCTAGGTGCTTTCTAATCGACTATCGCCTCAATCTTAGCTGGATCTACTTGAATACCCTGGGCTGAAACTATGTGGCCCAAAAACGACACTTCCCGAAGCCAAAAATCACACTTACTCAATTTGGCAAACAATCGATGTTCCCTCAACACTTGCAAAACCAATCGGAGATGCTCCTCATGCTCGGTCTCATCCTTAGAATACACCAGGATATCATCAATAAACATTACCACAAACCGGTCTAAGTATGGCCTAAACACTCTGTTCATCAAATCCATGAATGCCGCTGGATCATTAGTCAAAACAAATGGCATAACAAGGAACTCATAATGGCCATACCGAGTCCAAAATGCGGTCTTAACCACATCCTCATCCTGAACCCGAAGCTGATAATACCCCGACCGGAGATCTATCTTAGAAAACACACCTGCACCCCGAAGCTGATCAAACATATCCTCGACTCTGGGTAGCGGATACTTATTCTTCACCGTAACCTTATTGATCTGCCTGTAGTCGATACACATCCTCAAAGACCCATCCTTCTTCTTGACAAACAAAACCGAAGCTCCCCATGGAGATATGCTAGGTCGAATAAACCCCTTATGCAAGAGCTCTTGCTGTTGAGTTTTTAATTCTCTCAACTCTATAGGAGCCATTCGATAAGGTGCCTTCGATATAGGTGTGGTACCCGGCATGATCTCTATGGATAGCTCAACTTCCCTTTCTGGTGGCAAACCTGGCAAATCACTTGGAAAAACATCACTAAACTCTCGCACAAGAGGGATATCCTCAATCCTCACTTGATCTCTCTTGGAATCTAAAACCACAACTAGGAAAGCCTCACAACCTTTTCTCAAAAACCTCTTGGCTTAAATTGCTGAGATCACATTATTCACAGAACTCGCACCCAAACCTCTTACAAATACTGGAGCTCGGTTCCTATCCTGAAGCACAAAGGTCTTCCTATAATAATCGACCATAGCCCGATGCTTGCCCAACCAATCCATACCCAAAATCAGGTCAAACTCTCGGAACGGTAGCTCTATCAAATCCACGGAGAACTCTACCCCTTCCACAAATAGAGGACAATTCCTAAAGAATCTACTCACATTGACACTATGCCCTAATGGATTGGTCACACATATCTCATAGTCTAACTGATCTACCGCATGCAACTTATCAACAATCTTGTGCATGCACAAATATGAGTGTGTGGAACCAGGATCTATTAGAGCATATAATTCAGTGTCATGGACTAGAAACCTACCAGCAATCACATTAGGGGCATCCTGCTCCTCTCTGGCTCTAACTGCATATGCTCTAGCTGCAACTGGTGGAGGACGCTCAACCGTCTCAGAAATAGCTCCCTCTCTTGGTCGATCGCCTCGACCTCTACCTCGGCCCCTACCACGGGTAGCCTAAGTAGCATTAGATCCAACTCCATTAGCCCCCCTCTGTGGACCCGAATCCTCGCTCATCGGTGGACAATTAGCCAGACGGTGCTCGGTGCTCCCACACTTAAAGCACCCAACAGTGAGCCACCTACACTCACCCCGGTGAGCCTTATTGCAATGTGCACAAACAGGTGTAGCATCCGATCTACCACCTCTGCCAGAACCAGATACTGTAACACCCCCTTCCCATACATAGGCAATCCCATCCGATAAGGAGTAAGATGCCGTATGAGACAAGGTGTCACCAAACAACAACAAAGCAAAATATACATCCATTCATAACATACATTCAGAAAATACAGAATAATTAAAAACTTTGCATAAAAAGAAAGCACAGGCTGATCATGCATTACTATAATTAAGCTATTACAATAACGTTCTGATCAGCAAGCTGATATCAAAATAATATTACATATACAAATATAATTACAAAAGCGGAAGCTGATACAGAGAGTTCTATACAAAAATGATTCAATAACTGATACAAAATTGAGCCTACACTAAAACCCTTCTGTGTTGGCCTGATGACGGAGACTCTCCCAAGGCAAAACTCCTTCCGCACCTGCACGGGTAAAAACACCGTGCTAAGCGATAAAACGCTTAGTGGGGAAACACACATAATTTATGGACGGCCACTCACAGTGGTCGTCAAGGCATATCACATTCACAATGGCAGAATGCAAGGTCTATTGCATAATTCATATAAGCATGCTCGTATTTAAAAGTCATACATTCAGAATTTCATCATCTTAAGCATTACAGAATAAACCAGTATGTATTTCATCATTAAACTCATTCAAATATTCCATTCAAAGCTATATCAGATCAGAACATTTTCATTAACATTTAAAGAATACCTGCTGACTCTAGACAGTGGATAACGAGTGTACTGAGGGTACCTTACAGGTACGAATCGAATACTGAGGGTACCTCACAGGTACAAGTCAAATATTATATCATTTATCAGAACATGTTATTTATATACTGAGGGAATCTTAAACAAGATTCTATACTGAAGGGTTCGCGAGGAACCAAACGGGGACCTGATCGGGGTCCAAACTGAACTGAGGGCTGCAGCTAAAGACTCTATTAGGCATGCCTAACTATCCACTTACTCGACTCTAGCAGGTTATGCGACATTCAATTCACATTTCAGAATACGAAGTATATTTCATCAGAAAATCATGGTATCACGCATATCAAAGCATTAATCAGTAAGACATGCATCAGATAACAGTAAAGTCTATTCAGAAGAAATACCAAATTCATTTCGGAGTTAAAAACCAGGAAATTTCGGAAAAACAAGCTGAACGGAGAAAACTGGCGACTCAACAGGCAGGTCACGGCGTGACCGAGGGTCACGTCTCGTGACCTGCTTGTTCCTCACCAATTGCTTTGCGTGATCCTCGCGGATCACGCAATGCACATGCAGGTCACGGCGTGACCGAAGGTCACGCGACGTGACACTGCTCTCCCTCGCAGATCACGCTGCGTGATCTGCCTATTTCCTTCGCAGGTCACACGACGTGACCGAAGATCACGTCGCGTGACTTGCTTCCTCTACAACTGGTCACGCGACTGGCTTCACAGCAGGCATGTCACGCCGTGAACAAGGGTCACGTGACGTGACGTGCCTTCCTGCGTAGCGAATCGCGCGACAGAGGGAATTCCAACAGTAATACGATTTTTCTCAGAATTTCCAGAATTTCCAGATTTCAATCCCAATATGATTTAACTCAATGCAAACCTGTTCTTACCTTCCAGAATTTATCCCAAACAATTCAAACATCATATAAACAACTCAACAGAATTCAATCAACCCAATTCAAGGTATTTGCATTCAAATTGTTCAAGAACCCTAGAAATACCAGTAAACTCAAATTATGCAGATCACAAACAATTGTTCCCAAACCTGAAATCTATATGTTTCTCACTTAGCTCCACTAGGTCCAGCAACCTCTTTTCCCTTTGGATCACGTGGAGCCTCAGCTAAAACACAAACACAGTAAATTCAACCCTAGGTTAAAACTCAACCTAAAGAAGAAGATGAAGATGCAAACTTACAGTAAAACAAAGACAAAATCATGCGCTTACCAAGCTAGGGGATGCAAGGGGAGGATTAATATCACCAATAGAACCTTGAATCAAAATACACAGTACTTGGGAATAAAGAAAATGAAGAAGAAGAGAGAGTGAGTGAGAAAGAACGTGAATCTGTAAGTTTAGGTTCCTTTTTTTTCCCTCATTCCCTTTTCTATTTCTTTTCTTTATTGCAAATATGTCTCAGACTCCTATTGGTGACACTAATCACTCACACTAAAATAACCTACACTACACACACCTAAAACCCTCTGCACTTATGCATATCCTACCATGGTATGAACACATGCACACAAGTATATCTCATTTAACTAAACACACTAATGCCATGTATGCACCCACACAATAATAAAACCCCAAAATCATGCATTTTACTGAAATACCCTTATGAAATACTGTACACATGCGAATGCTTACACATACAGACAGACTGATAGACAGACAGACAGACGGGCAAACAGGCTCATTCTACTAGGGGGCAAATGGGGTGTGACAACTCTCCCCTACTAATAAGAATTTTGTCCTCGAAATTCTCACCTGAACTGAATAACTGTGGATACTGAGCTCTCATCGACTCCTCTGGTTCCCAAGTCGCTTCCTCGACTCCATGATGGATCCATAATATTTTAACCAAAGGAATCTGCTTATTTCTCAACTGCCTAACCTCTCGGGCTAGAATAGCTCGCGGTTCCTCATCATAAGAGAAGTCTGGCTGAACCTGGATATCCTGAACTGACAGAACATGCGAAGGATCTGATCTGTACCGACGAAGCATCGAAACGTGGAATACATCATGTAACTTTGCTAACTCCATCGGTAACGCTAATCTGTAGGCTACAGGTCCTACCTTAGCCAAAATCTCATAAGGTCCAATGAAACGAGGACTCAGCTTACCTTTCTTTCCAAATCGAAGCACTCTCCTCCAAGGAGAAACTTTAAGGAAAACCTTGTCCCCGATCTCAAAATGCACATCTTTCCTTTTTAAATTGGCATAAGACTTCTGTCGATCCTTGGCTGCCTTCAAATTCCGCTGCACTACTCTGATCTTCTCTTCAGTATCTCTAACCAAGTCGGGTCCAATCATAGATCTCTCAGATAGCTCTGTCCAACAAATCGGAGTCCTACACTGACGACCATACAAAGCCTCATATGGTGCCATACCAATACTCGACTGGAAACTGTTGTTGTAGGCAAACTCCATCAATGATACATATCTGTCCCAACTGCCCGGAAAATCCAAAGTACAAGCCCTCATCATATCCTCCAGAATCTGAATAACTCTCTCTGACTGACCATCGGTCTGAGGATGAAACGCTGTACTGAAGTTCAACCTAGTGCCCAAAGCTCTCTGTAACTCCTTCCAAAACTTGGAAGTAAACCTCGGATCTCGATCTGATACTATGGACAAAGGCACACCATGCAGTCGAACTATCTCATCTACATAGATACTGGCTAATCTGTCCATGGAGTAGTCCACTCTCACTGGCAAGAAGTGAGCTGACTTCGTAAGCCGATCCACAATAACCCAAACCGAATCATGCTTTCTCTGAGTCAAAGGCAAGCCAGAAACAAAGTCCATGGTGATATCACTCCATTTCCACTCAGGAATGGATAAAGGCATAAGCAAACCTGAAGGAACCTGATGCTCTGCCTTCACCTGCTGACAAGTCAAGCACTTGGAAACAAAATCCACTATATCACGCTTCATACCGAACCACCAATAGAATTGCTTCATGTCTCGATACATCTTCGTACTGCCAGGATGCATAGTGAAAACTGAACTATGCGCCTCACTCATGATCTGTCTCCTCAAGTCCTCAGACTCTGGCACGCACAAACGGTCTCTGAACATAAGTACCTCACCCTGAACTGAGAACTCTGATGGCTTACCCGATCTAACCTCATGCACAATCCGCTGAAATCTCACATCATCTCTCTGAGCATCCACAATCAACTGTCTCAAAGTAGGCTTCACACGCAACTGGGCAAGCAAAGCCCCATCTGAACCAAAACGCCTCAAAAACAAGGCTGAAACCGACTTACGACTCAAAGCATCTGCAACTACATTGGCCTTACCAGGATAGTAATCCACAATGCAGTCGTAGTCCTTAAATAACTCAAGCCATCTGCGCTGTCTCATATTTAACTCTTTCTGTGAAAGGAAGTACTTCAAACTCTTGTGGTCCGAGAAGATCCTACACTTTTCCCCATACAAGTAATGACGCCAAATCTTCAAAGCAAAGATTACAGCAGCCAACTCTAAATCATGCGTCGGATAGTTCTTCTCATGTGGCTTCAACTGACGAGAAGCATAAGCCACTACTTTACCCTCCTGCATAAGCACACAACCAAGACCAACTCCAGAAGCATCACTGTAAATGACAAACTCCTTACCCGAAATGGGTTGAGTAAGGATAGGAGCCTCAACAAGCAACTGCTTTAACCGATCAAAACAAGACTGACACCTGTCTGACCACTCAAATCTAACTCCTTTCCTCAACAATCTGGTCATAGGAGCAGCAATTACAGAAAATCCCTTAACGAACCGACGGTAATAACCTGCTAAACCGAGGAAACTCCTCACTTCCTGAACATTTCGAGGCGCTTTCCAATCAACAATCGCCTCAATCTTAGCTGGATCCACCTGGATACCACTAGCTGAAATGATGTGACCCAAGAATGACACTTCTCGAAGCCAGAAATCACACTTGCTAAGCTTAGCAAACAAATGATGCTCTCTCAACATCTGAAGAACCAATCTGAGATGCTCCTCATGCTCACTCTCATTCTTGGAATACACCAAGATGTCATCAATGAACACTACTACAAATCGATCTAAATATGGCCTAAACACACGGTTCATCAGATCCATAAAAGCCGCTGGAGCATTTGTCAAACCAAACGGCATCACAAGAAACTCATAGTGGCCATACCTAGTCCGAAATGCAGTCTTCACCACATCAGCATCCTGAACACGAAGCTGGTAATACCCTGATCGAAGATCTATCTTGGAAAAGACACCCGCACCTCGAAGCTGATCAAATAAATCCTCAATCCTAGGCAAAGGATACTTGTTCTTCACTGTAACTTTATTAATCTGGCGGTAATCAATGCACATCCGCAGGGATCCATCCTTCTTCTTAACAAACAACACTGGAGCTCCCCAAGGAGATATGCTCGGTCTAATAAACCCCTTATCCAATAACTCTTGTAGCTGAGATTTAAGTTCCCTCAACTCTACAGGAGCCATCCGATAAGGTGCTCTCGAAATAGGTGCAGTACCTGGCATGATCTCAATGGCCAACTCAACCTCTCTCTCAGGAGGCAAACCAGGCAACTCGCTCGGAAACACATCCCCAAACTCTCGCACTACTGGAATATCCTGAATCTGTACCTGATCCCTCCTGGAATCTAACACCACTGCTAGAAAAGCCTCACAACCTTTCCTGATGAATCTCCTAGCTTGCATCACAGAAATAACATTATTCACAGAACTAGCACCCAAACCTTTCAGAAACACAAGAGACTGACTTCTATCCCGAAGTACCACTGTCTTCCTATGGCAATCCACTACAGCCCGATACTTACCCAACCAGTCCATACCCAGAATCAAGTCAAACTCTCTGAAGGGTAACTCAATCAGATCCGCTGGAAGCACAACTCCCTCAACAATCAGAGGACAACTCCTAAAAACTCTACTCACACTGACACTATGCCCTAATGGACTGGTCACACAAATCTCATAATCTAACTGATCAACTGAATGCAATTTATCAATAACTCTATCTGTGCACAAATATGAGTGTGTGGAACCAGGATCAATTAGAGCATACAACTCAGTGTCATGGAGTAGGAACTTACCAGCAATAACATCAGGCGCGTCCTGCTCATCTCTGGCTCTCATAGCATAAGCTCTAATGCCACTCTGATGAGGATGCTCAACAGTCTCAGAAGCAGCACCATCTCTATGCCGACCACCTCTACCTCTACCTCGGCCTCTGCCACGGGTAGCCTGAGAAGTATTTGAACCGACCCTACTGCCCTCTCTCTGGGAACCTGACTCCTCCTGTACTCTCGGACAACCGGCCAACCGATGCTCAGAACTCCCACACCTGAAGCATGCACCAGTGAGCCACCTACACTCACCACGATGCGACCTACTACAATGAGGACAAACTGGTGTAGTCTCAGCTCTACCACCCCTACCAGAACCTGACTGAGCTGTAGAACCCTGACGTCTACCTCTAGAAGCCGGACCAGATGCTGACTCATCATGTGGGTCCCTCGATCTCTTACTCGAAGAAGATCCTCCACGAGAAGAACTCCTCCTCTGAGCTCTCTCTCTCATCACAGTCTCATTCAACTCAGCTCTCACTGCAGCCTCCACTATCTGATAGTAACTAACCCCAGGAATGCACATCAGAGAAATCAAAGCAGTCTTCAATGACTCATTCAACCCTGCCTCGAAATGCTTACATCTAAAGTCATCAGTCATAACTCCTCGAGGGGCATAGCGCGATAACCTGTTGAACTCTTTCTCATAATCAGCTACTGACAATGCTCTCTGTCTCAAACCCAAAAACTGCGCCCATCTCGAATCTCTATAGGTCTGAGTGATGTACTTCTTTATGAACTCACCCTCAAAGAACTCCCAGGTAATCGGATCCGGTAACTGAGGATGCCTGCAAACTAACTCCCACCACTCAAAAGCAGACCCCTGAAGAAGAGCTAAAGCACACTCTGCCTGCTGGTCGGGAGGACACCGAATCTCTCTCAAAGCACGCTTCACTTTATCTAACCATCTCTCTGCAGTCTCGGACTCATTCAACCCAGTACCATAGGTGCTCTAGGAGCAGTCACTCTCTCCAAAACCCTAGCCATGTCCTGATGCAACCTGAACATAGCCTTTAAGGGCATGGCTGCGGCCTCGGGCTGAACCCTAGCATGCTGAGCCGACCCAGAAACAGAAACAGACTGATCTACAGCGGGAGGATTCACACTCTCGGCGGACTCCTCACGCGCACCATGAGCAGAATTAGAAGCCATCTAACAAACAAGAAACAACCGTATCAGCCAACACAGATCTAGACACATACACATCACAGAAACTCAGAACAGTCACATCAACACCCAGAAACGCCTAAACCTATGCTCTGATACCACTAACTGTAACACCCCCTTCCCATACATAGGCAATCCCATCCGATAAGGAGTAAGATGCCGTATGAGACAAGGTGTCACCAAACAACAACAAAGCAAAATATACATCCATTCATAACATACATTCAGAAAATACAGAATAATTAAAAACTTTGCATAAAAAGAAAGCACAGGCTGATCATGCATTACTATAATTAAGCTATTACAATAACGTTCTGATCAGCAAGCTGATATTAAAATAATATTACATATACAAATATAATTACAAAAGCGGAAGCTGATACAGAGAGTTCTATACAAAAATGATTCAATAACTGATACAAAATTGAGCCTACACTAAAACCCTTCTGTGTTGGCCTGATGACGGAGACTCTCCCAAGGCAAAACTCCTTCCGCACCTGCACGGGTAAAAACACTGTGCTAAGCGATAAAACGCTTAGTGGGGAAACACACATAATTTATGGACGGCCACTCACAGTGGTCGTCAAGGCATATCACATTCACAATGGCAGAATGCAAGGTCTATTGCATAATTCATATAAGCATGCTCGTATTTAAAAGTCATACATTCAGAATTTCATCATCTTAAGCATTACAGAATAAACCAGTATGTATTTCATCATTAAACTCATTCAAATATTCCATTCAAAGCTATATCAGATCAGAACATTTTCATTAACATTTAAAGAATACCTGCTGACTCTAGACAGTGGATAACGAGTGTACTGAGGGTACCTTACGGGTACGAATCGAATACTGAGGGTACCTCACAGGTACAAGTCAAATATTATATCATTTATCAGAACATGTTATTTATATACTGAGGGAATCTTAAACAAGATTCTATACTGAAGGGTTCGCGAGGAACCAAACGGGGACCTGATCGGGGTCCAAACTGAACTGAGGGCTGCAGCTAAAGACTCTATTAGGCATGCCTAACTATCCACTTACTCGACTCTAGCAGGTTATGCGACATTCAATTCACATTTCAGAATACGAAGTATATTTCATCAGAAAATCATGGTATCACGCATATCAAAGCATTAATCAGTAAGACATGCATCAGATAACAGTAAAGTCTATTCAGAAGAAATACCAAATTCATTTCGGAGTTAAAAACCAGGAAATTTCGGAAAAACAAGCTGAACGGAGAAAACTGGCGACTCAACAGGCAGGTCACGGCGTGACCGAGGGTCACGTCTCGTGACCTGCTTGTTCCTCACCAATTGCTTTGCGTGATCCTCGCGGATCACGCAATGCACATGCAGGTCACGGCGTGACCGAAGGTCACGCGACGTGACACTGCTCTCCCTCGCAGATCACGCTGCGTGATCTGCCTATTTCCTTCGCAGGTCACACGACGTGACCGAAGATCACGTCGCGTGACTTGCTTCCTCTACAACTGGTCACGCGACTGGCTTCACAGCAGGCATGTCATGCCGTGACCAAGGGTCACGTGACGTGACGTGCCTTCCTGCGTAGCGAATCGCGCGACAGAGGTATGCACCCATTCCCTTTTCCCTCATTCCCTTTTCTATTTCTTTTCTTTATTCCAAATATGTCTCAGACTCCTATTGGTGACACTAATCACTCACACTAAAATAACCTACACTACACACACCTAAAACCCTCTTCACTTATGCATATCCTACCATGGTATGAACACATGCACACAAGTATATCTCATTTAACTAAACACACTAATGCCATGTATGCACCCACACAATAATAAAACCCCAAAATCATGCATTTTACTGAAATACCCTTATAAAATACTGTACACATGCGAATGCTTACACATACAGACAGACTGATAGACAGACAGACAGACGGGCAAACAGGCTCATTCTACTAGGGGGCAAATGGGGTGTGACAGATACCGCTGTTGAACCCTACCTTCTACCTCTAGTAGCCGAACCAGCTGATGGCTCATCTAGCGGGTTCCTAGGTCTCTTACCCGAAGATGAGGAAGAACCACCCCATGCAGAATTCCTTCGCTGAGCTCTCTTCCTAAGCAATGATTCTGTCTTCTCCGCCCTCATGTTAGTGTGACGCGCGTCGGACCTGAAAACCCAGCAAGGGCCCTCGCTTTGAATCCGCTTTAGGATTCGAGGTATGAAGGTTCGCGTCTTTTGATCATGGGCGCCATGAGACATCATCGGTATGTTCCTCCCAATAGAACATTAGGGAGAACAACCTAGCCTATTGACGCCTAAAGGCACCTTTGAGGAATTTGGAGTCGCCACCCAATTTACAAGAAATTGGGAAAAAGTTTCTCACCTCTAACGGTCTAAACCAGAGATTCGGTGTTCGGGACTTCCCTCTTATTCATGCTTTGGCTAATTATAAATGAGTTTTTAACTTTTTAAAATTATATCTCTCATCTCACACGAGCGATGCATTTAATTAAATAGCGCATTGAAAGCACGTAAAGAAAATAAATAAAAGCAATAAATAAAGTAAATAAACAAAGCAATAAATGAAAGCGGTAAACACGCAAGCACGCAATTACAAGAGAAATAGGGGCAGAATACAACCCCCATTGAAAGGAATTGAATATATAAATGGGACGGAATACAATCCCCAAAATAAATAAAATTGCCCCAAAATTAATTACAAGGGCCCAGAAATGAACTTGAATTTAAAACACTCACTCAAGATTAAAATAACAGAACATACATAAATCGGGATATTATTTGAGGAACATTAGTTCCTTCGCACTTGTTCGAAATTTAGGAACATTGGTTCCTTCGTATTAATTTAAAGAGGGTTCGAAGAGTCATTTCGGTTGTTTGATGAAAATGGGGATGAGTGATCCCATTTTTGGAGAAAATTGACTCTTCGTTTTGATTGTGATATATTTTTATTGTTGGGCAAAAACAAGGGACATTGGCCCAAATTTTATTAGTGAAAGTCCCGATTTAATTATAAAAATATTTTTTGTGACTTTTTATCTCACGCGTGCATAAATAAAATAAATATTTACAAATAAACACGTAACACATAAAGAGAGAGTCGAAAAGATCTCACCGAACCGGAGTGTCCGCCTACGCGTCGCGACCCATCCGGGGAGTCGCGGGGACGCCCAAATAACTCGATTCAAGTTAAACTCATACAAAAATTAACATAAAAAATATTAGTAAATATTCAAAATAAATTAATCAAACAAATGCGAAATATAATAATAATAACAATAATAGCAATGCAACAAAATAAATCAAATTATCAACAGTAAATAACAATGCAACAATAAATAAGATGAATAATAGACATAATAATCACAATAAAACCATATAATAATAATAATAATAATAATAATAATAATAATAATAATAATAATAATAATAATAATAATAATAATAATAATAATAATAATAATAATAATAATAATAATAATAATAATAATAATAATGATGATGATAATAGGATGGTAATAATGCAAATAATAATGATAATGAATGATAAATAATATGAAAACAGAATAATCAATAATAATAATAATAATAATAATAATAATAATAATAATAATAATAATAATAATAATAATAATGACAATAACTAATTAATGCAATAACTATGAAATGCATAAATGATAGTAATAACAGTAAATACAAAAAAGAGACAGCAAATAAATAAGTATATAATGAACACTAATAATAATGATAATATTAATAATAATGATAATAATAATAAAAACAAACATATAGAGGCATGTTAATAATGATGGTAAAGACAGAATAACAAAACTAAGAAAAATAATAATAATAAAAACAATACTAACCTAATACGTTAAACGAAACCAGCAATCACAAAAATAAACATGAAGAAAAAAGAATGGCATGCCCACAGTGACTAAATCAAAGAAAATATTAGGCAAATGACATAGTATATAATGGCCAAAAAAAAATGAAGAAGTATTTTACAATAATAAATAATATACAAACGAATAAATGAAATTGGCCCAAGAATGTTTACCCTCAGAATTTTTAGATCGGAAATAGGATGTCTCAATCCGTTCCCCCTTGTCGATTTTTGATGATGATAGTATTCGAAACAAGTGTAAAAATATGTGTTTTAATCAAATTAATTTAAGAAAATATTTTTGATGGGTTGAATAAGCCAAGAAAATTAATTTCTCTTACTCAAATCAACCCAAGATTAAATATTTTGTGGTAACAAAACTAAAATTGAGAGGAAAAACTTGAAGATTTTTGAAGAATAAAATTTTTTAGAAGACAAAAAATACCCCCTGGAAAGTGAAATCCTAGAGAGAAAAAGTCTCAGAAATTTCTTATGAAAAATTGCCGTCCTTGAAAATGAGGGGAAAATCCTCATTTAATCTTGCCTTGGCCAAAAATAGGAAGGGACAAAATAGCTTTTTATTTTTGTTTAACCCAAAAAATCATGAAATGGTGAAAGACTGAAGAAAATCAGACTGAAAAAAAAGCGGAAAAAAAGAGGACAGGCGACAGGTCGCGCGGAGAAGGGCACAGCGCGCGCGGGGACAGTCGCGCACCTGCACGCGAGGGGCAGGTGGTCGCGCGGTGGCCAAGCGGCCACCACGCGACCCATATGGCCACTTTACCACCTCGTTAAAACCTTTTATTAATTTTTTTTTTTTTTTACAAAAACCTTTTAAATCTTTTTTTTTTTTCATCTTTTATATTTTTATTTTTCCTAATTAGACTAATTAACTAACCCAATAAAATTAATTAACTAATTTAATTCAATCCAAATAATTATCCAACTTAATTTTCTTCTTTTTTTTTTCAATTAAATCGATTAATTAATTTAATTTAACTCAATTAAATTAATTAGTTAATTCAATTTCTCTTTTTTCAAATTAAATCAATTAATTTAATTTAATTCAATGAAATTAATTAATAATTTAATTTCCTTTTTTTTTCAAATATCAAAAATAACACCTTCTAATAATATTATTTTTAAAATAAATTAATTTTTTTTTATGATAAAAAAAAGGATTTCGACAAGGGAAACATCATTTTTGACACCTCTGCCCGTAAATCGGTATCATTCTCATCATCGAGTAATTCTGATCTTGAACCGCCTCGGGACCCGGTGTCTACAGGTAGCCTCTGCAATCTGATAATAACTTACCCCAGGCATGCACATCAAAGAAATCAAAGCAACCTTCAAAGACTCGTTCAACCCCGCTTCAAAATGCTTGCATCTGAAATCATCTGTCATAACCACACACGGAGCATAGCGAGACAACCAATTAAACTCTTTCTCATAATCCGAAACTGACAAAGCCCTTTGCTTCAAACTCAGAAACTGTGCCCATCTTGCGTCCCTATATGCCTGAGTCATATACTTCTTTGTGAACTCCTCCTCGAAGAATTCCCATGAAACCGGATCAGGCATCTGAGGTTGCCTACAAACGAACTCCCACCATTCATAAGCCGACCCTTGAAGCAAAGCCACAACACATTCAGCTTGCTGATCGAGAGGACACCTGACTTCCTTTAAAGCTCTCTTTACTTTATCAAGCCACTTTTCAGCTAACTCCGACTCATCTAGCCCGGTCCCATAAAAATCCTCAACACTAGCTCTTCTTAAACTCTCTATCGAAGCTTTAGGGGCAGTCACCCTTTCCAAAACCCGAGCCATGTCCTGATGCAATCTGAACATTGCCTTAAAAGGCATGGCACCGGCCTCGGGCTGGACCCTAGCATGTTGAGCCGACACAGAGATAGAAACAGACGGATCTACAGCTGGAGGATTCACACTTTCAGCGGATTCCTCAAGCGCACCGCGAGCAGAATCGGAATCCATCTAACAAACAAGATGGCAGCCACATCAACCAACACATCCCTAGACATAGACGCATTCAAACATAGCATCACATAAACAATCACCGAGAAATGCCTAAACCTAGTCTCTGATACCACAACTTGTAACACCCCTTACCCGTACTTAGGCGATCCCATCCGATAAGGAGTGAGATGCCGTATGAGTAAAGGTGCCACCACAAAGATACAGAATATACATACATTCATACATAAACATACATACCGAAATACAGGGTAATTTAAAACTTTACAAAATCGTTCATGAAGTAAGCTGATCATGCATTAATATAACGGAAAACATTACATTACTGTTTGATCAACCCAAAGATACAAAAGATAATTACATCTCCAATATTATACATATACATATGCGGAAGCTATTACAAAATTGATGTAAGAGAGTTCTATACAAAAATAATCATTGAGATACAAAATTAGGCCCTACACTAAAGACCCAGCTGTGTTGACTCCGATGGCTGCGACTCTCCCAAGCAAACTCCCTCCGCACCTGCACGGGTAAACACACCGTGCTAAGCGATAAACACTTAGTGGGGAAACACACATATAGCAAAGGACAACCATTCACAACGGTCATCAAGGTATACACATATAGATGGCATAATCAGAAATACGCATTAACAAGAGTATGAACATATGATCATGGAAACATATAGAGTCACACCTTCGATAAAGTACCACTGCCTTCATAACATCTCATTAATAAATATATTCGGATAACACAATCTCATACTTAGCAAAGCAATTCAAATTGATAACGTGCCTGCTGACTCAAAGTAGTGGATAAAGAGTGAACATACAGTACTTTACGGGTACGAGCCGATTACAAACAGTACCTTACGGGTATGAATCGAAAGCCATTCTTTACTTTATCATTTGCAAAACACTTTATAAAGGGACCTTAAACAAGATCCGAACACAAAGGGGTTCGCGAGGAACCAAGTGGGGACCTGATCGGGGTCCAAACTGAATGAAGGGCTGCAGCTAAGAGACTCTATTAGGCATGCCTAACTATCCACTAGACTGACTCTTGCAGGCTAAAATTATACAGTCAACATCCGCATTTCAATTATAATAAATGAAGAATTCATATACTTTAAATAGATCAGCACATGCACAATTATGGCTCATATCAAGTGATATAGCGTGCTAGAATCCATAATTTAACATTCCCGAAACATGTAAAACAAAAGAGGTTTTATTGTAAAAACAGGGTAGGTCACGGTCACAACCAAATTGGTTGTCACCGTGACAGGTAGGTCACGGTCACAACCAAATTGGTTGTCACCGTGACATACCAAAGCTCTCGGCAGAATGCTGATAAGGGGTACCTCACGGTCACAACCAAAATGGTTGTCACCGTGACGTACCAAGAAAATCAACAGAACCCAAAAGCTGGACATCTCACGGTCACAACCAAATTGGTTGTCACCGTGACATATCCCCAACCCAAAACAGAATTGAAGTTCTGGGTACCTCACGGTCACAACCAAAATAGTTGTCACCGTGACGTACCAAAGAAGCCAAATAGAAGCAAAAGTTTTTGTACCTCACGGTCACAACCAAAATGGTTGTCACCGTGACGTACCCAAAACCTAGAACAGAAGCAAAATCTGGGCACCTCACGGTCACAACCAAAATGGTTGTCACCGTGATGCCCAAATTCCACACTGTCGAGCCAAAACACCAGATTTTCAACCCAACACTAAAATTCCTCACTCAAACCATGATATAATGATTCAAACTTTAAATTCAACCGAATCCATCATCCAAAATCATGCCATAACAAAACCCACTAATAAATTCAAAGAACAACATCAAGAACATCAACGATTTCTAGAATTTCATTCAAATAATATCATGCCAACAATACATAAAACACAAATTCCCAAACCTCAAAATTAGAAGCTCTATCACTTGGTTCCACTAGATCCAGCAACTTCCTTGCCTTTAGGATCTCTTGGAGGCTCAGCTAAGCAACAAACCACAAAAATACACAAACTCAAAACCCTAACTTTAAACCCAAAACCAGAAAAATGCAAGGGAAGAAGAAGAACTTGAACAAAAGAAAAACTAAAAGCATAAAGCTTACCAATCAAACACGAGGAGTAATTAATTCCCACCACACCAACTTGACTCCCAACAAATCACTTAAAGAAGAGCAAAGAGGAAGAAGAAGAGGGAAGGAGAGGGGAGAACGGAAGATGGGTTTAGAAATCTGAATTTCCCCTTTTCCTCTTTCTCTTCCCTTTCTTTTCTCCCCCTTTACGCTTGTCAACATCTTAGTGGAGGGCATTAATCACTCACACACTAGATGCACATGTCACACACACACACAATGAAACACTCCAATAATGCACCCTACACATGTATGAGCAACACACACAATGCACTCTCATCTAATACACACACTATAATATACTCACATGCATATAATCACAACTCCACTTGTGCACACCTTATTTCTATATGCACACCCACACCAGAATAAAACCACAAATCATGCAATGTTCTTAAAATGCACTTATAGTATGCCGAACACATACAAATACATACTCACATATATGGCTCATTCTACTGGGGGCAAACGGGGTGTGATAGTTCACGAGTCGGAGGGAGGCGTCCGACTCGTAAATGTGGGAATTTGGCCGAGCACGAGTCGGCATTTGGAACACGACTCGTGTTGGTCCTCTTCTCCTGCACAGTTTCTTTGGCTACTATTGCGATCGCGACTTCTTATCGCGAGCGCAACAGTAACCCACTAGCTGGCCTCCCCTATATTTTGAAACCTATTTTAAGCTTCTTTTACATGGGTTTTCACTACATAGCACATGATTTGTCTTTTGGCCTATTAATTGATAAATTATATGTTCTTAATTAGATTTGTACATGATTTATATGTCTTCAAGAATTGTTTATATACATGTATGCATGGAGCTGTATAATTATACTTGATATATTCTCTATTAAATGATCATTATTTTAGAACATGATTGAGTTGTTATTTGAGCCTGATAGTCATAATAGTGGATAGATAAGCGCTTATCTAGGGTTAGAGTGTGAGTGCAGCTGCTATATGTTACATGTTACAAGTTATGTGTTGACCTCGTTTGGGTTTATAAGATTTGAGACTTCGGTCTCCGGTATACCTTCGGGTATACATGTTTATACATGATTTGAGACTCATGTCTCTATATGCTTGGATACTGTGTCCTATCAGTATCATTAGTACCTATATTGTAACAACCCAAAAAGGGTCTAGTCAGAATCTGCGTGATAAGTCGGAAAATTTAGTGCATTTCAGTAATTTGAGCAAGAGAAAATTTGGATAATAAGGACTTAATTGCAAGATAATTAATTAAATAAGTTAAGTGGAGGAATTATATGGTGTGCATGTGGTTTATGGATGTAGGGTATTTGTTGTGGCTTAATCTAGTGGATTGTGTGTGTGGTACTTGGATGTAATTATGTTAAGAGATTATATTTTGTGGGTTGTGTATGGTGCCAAGAGACATGTTAGTCAAAGTGGGTTTTGTTGGTCCATTAGGATGGTGCCATGTGGCATGGGTAGGTGAGGGCAATTTATGTGAAGTGAGGGAAGGAGAGAGGAAAGGAAGAGAGCAGATCGTGCAGTGTTGCTACTTCAAGGGTCAGCATACAATTGGAGGGAGCTTCGTCATGAGTCGTGAGGGGAGATCCCTCACTCTTGGGAAGGAGCTTCATCACGAGTCGTGAGGGGAGATCACGACTCGTGACCCCTCACTCTTGGGAAGGAGCTTCGTCACGAGTCGGGAGGGGAGATCACGACTCGTGACCCCTCTCTCTAGTGGGCGTAAGGCAACTTCGTCACGAGTCACAACTGCATGTGCGACTCGCGACTGGCCTTTTTCCCCTCGGCTACTGTCGCCAATGCGATGCGATCGCAACAGTGAGCCTTTCTGCTGCCTGTTTTGTCCTATTTTGCCTAAAAGTCTTCTTCTTTCTCTTTCGCAGGGCTTTTCGCACTGTGTAAGTTATGTTCTGTATTTTTATACTAGTGTATTGATATTTTTGACTTGTGTTATTAATTAATGACATGTTAGTGTTGAATTTTTGGCTTTTGACCATGTCTAGTGTTAAATGTTTAGAGTAAGTGTTTTTAGCTTGAAGTGCCAAGTAGTGGATAATTAAGCATGATTAAGAAGGGTTAGTGAGTGCATTTGCTAGTGTTGGCCCCGTTTGGGTCTTTCAGCCGACCTCCGAGATAGTCATTCTCTGTGTAGTGATAAAATGTTTTAAAACTCCGGTCTCCCGTGCTACCTTCGGGTATAAAAACTGTTTTGAGGCTTTGGTCTCCCGTGTCGTGTTCCTGTATCCTCCACTAGTGAAATTCAGGCTATTGTTTGAAGTGTTGGGTATTTGTTTAGTGAAGTGTTGTGAATATTGTGTGATTCTATTTAGTGTAATTTCGTGGTGCTTTCTCTTATCAATTCTGATTTCATATAAGTGATTTTTGACTTACATATCTCTGTCCTCTGATTCATAGTGAATTCTGTATGTTGATGCATGTTTACATTTATGTATTAATGCACGATTTTATTGTATAGTGTTTTGTTGTTTTGTTCCTCCCCACTAAGTGTTATCGCTTAGAACGGGTTCTTTTCCCATGTAGGTGGCATGATTTTGGGCTCCCGTTTGAGTCGTGCATCTGCAGGCTGGCCACATAAGAGTAGAGTTATTTATTTTTGTCTCCTCCTATATTCTTTTTTTATATGTATTATTTTTGTAAAGGATTTTTTGATATAATCTTTTGGATATTGTATATATCTATATTTTGATTATATATGATACATGAGTTTCTATTAGTATTGTAAGTGAATGCTTTCGCTTAGTGCAAGTATGTATTGTTATGCATGTATGTTTGCCGTGTCGTGAGTGAGTGTCGGTAGCGGACCCGGCATCCTTCTAATGTGGGCGTCGGGGGTGTTACACGTATCCACTAGTTAGCGAGTAATTAGGCTATTACTTGAGGTCGTTACATGAGATTGATATGAACATTGACTACTTAGATATAAATGGTTACTTTCTGATATACATGTGTATGATGAATACTTGTTATAAGCATGAGTAGTATATGTTTATATGCTTCAGTTATTATTTAGCTTATATATATGTTTATTGCAATTATATGGACATGTATGTGTTGTTCCTCCCCACTAAACATTATCGCTTAGCACGGGCTCTTTTCCCGTGTAGGTGGTAGGTTCATTTTGGAGTCGAATATCTGCAGGTCGGACACTAGAAGTCTTTAGTTTGAGTTTATCTTGTCTTCCGCTGTATTTTTGTTTATGGAGTTTAATTTTGGAAATGTAATTTTTGTAAGGAATTATTTTGTATATGTAAATGTTAATTTTTTACAAATCCTTTTTGTAAACCGATTTGATTATTTACATATGAATTTAGCATCCTTATGATTATATGTATTTGTTATTAGCATGCTCGAGTATGTATGTGTTTTATGAGCGTGGCACTCCAGTATCCTTCCAATGGGGGTATCGGGGTGTTACGGCTACAATTACGAATGTCCTCTACCAGTATCCACACGCACGAACCAACGAACAGATAATCGCAGGGGTGCTAGCTCCCTCTCTTGGAGTTGGATTTTTAACAAATTTTCTTTTCATTTTCTTTCACAAAGAAAAGTGGCGGCAAGGTATTTTGCTGCCTCTCTTAGAAAAACGAAATTAAGTTATTATCAACATCTATCCAAATATATATATGTATAAATTTAAAGCCTAAAGAGATAAATTTGGGATATTATCTCTAATTCAAAATAAGAGATATATATATTTATTTCCTATTCAAAATAATAAGAAATATCATATGTAAATATATTTATATATAATTACGAAATTTAAATATAAATACCCATATTTAAATAATTTCATAATACCCTAATTAAAATCCAGTCTGTTCATTATAGTCTTGGTGTGTGATCCAATAGGTTTATATTAAGTTGGCAGTGGGCCCAATTCCATAATAGGCCCATAAGTCATAATTGGTCTCTAGCAAGATATTATGACTACCCAAATAATATAAATATCGTTAATCTAATTTTAACCTGAATACAGAACATGTTATTATCCTTTTGTCACACGATATATCTTGTTTGAACATAAGTCATGGTCCATGTCAAACTTATATTGTTGAAACATATAATTTCTCGATCACTAAGTAGACTGATAAATTCAAATGACATTGATCACACTATCAATTCATTCAAGCATGGCCATGCATTTTACAGTCCTACTTATCGAGGAGCCCAATAAATATCTTTCTCATGAGAGAGGGACAAATTCCATCTTAATTATTCACTATCCTCTGCATAATTCTCATCATATTCAAGCATAACCTTTATGATTATCCAATTAAAGACAACATTTGATTTTGTCAAAACATGATGTTCCTTATGTAGGAAACCATGATAACCTCAGGTCAAAGGATTCAATAACATATCTATTATAAGATCACTTATGACACAATCCCATGTAGTGATCTCATAGTGGGTCTATCCAGTACCTTGTTCTCTAACAAGTACCTACATATTTGATTTATATCACCATATATAATCATCTCATGATTATCGATCAAATCTATATTAGTCTTAATTTATCTTTATGCCCTTTAATGATAAATGACTAGGGATGACAAGAATAACATGGTTATTCATTAACATTACAATAATGTGACATGCCAATAATATTAATGTGAAAAAAACCATTATATAAATGAAAATGTAAAGATTACATCAAGGTCCAAATATTTGGCCTAGGGTATAACCACTAACAATCTCCCACTTGCACTAGGCCCAATAATACATATATCTAATAACCATTGACCTAGTATGTCCATCATGTTTGGCTTGTGGGAGAGCCTTGGTAAGTGGATTAGCAATGTTGTCATCTGTTGGTACTCTGCATATCTTGACGTCGCCTCTCTCAATTATTTCTTGAATGACATGAAAATGCCTGAGTATATGTTTTGATCTATGATGAGATTTGGGCTCTTTAGCCTGTGCAATAGCACCATTGTTATCATAGTAAAGATCCATAGGGTTGGTGATAGTAGGTACTACCCTCAATTCAACAATGAATTTCTTGATCCATACTGCTTCCTTAGCTGCATCTGATGCTGCTATATACTCAACTTCTACTGTAGAATTAGCGACAATGCTTTGTTTAGAACTTTTCCAGCTTACAGTACCTCCATTTAACACAAACACATATCTTGATTGCAATCTAAAGTCATCTTTATCTGATTGGAAGCTAGCATCAGTGTAACCATTTACTACTAGCTCATCTCCCAATCCTCCATACACTAAGAATGCATCCTTAGTTCTTCTTAAGTACTTAAGGATATTCTTAATAGCTATCCAGTGACTTTCACCGGGATCTGATTAGTATCTGCTCATCATGCTCAAGGCATAAGAAACATCTGGTCGTGTACATAACATAGCATACATGATTAATCCTATAGCCGAAGCATAAGGAATCATACTCATTGTAACACCCCCTACCTATACGTAGGAGATCCCATCCGATGAGGAGTGAGATGCCGTATGGGTAAAGGTGTCACCACACAGATACAGGATAAACATATACATTCATACATAAACATACATGCCGAAATACAGGGTAAATAAAAACTTTACAAAATCATTCACAAAAGAAGCTGATCGTGCATTAATATAACAGAAAACATTACATTACTGTTTGATCAACCAACGGTTACAAAGATAATTACCTAATCAAAATATACTTATACATATGCGGAAGCTATTATAAAATATCATAAGAGAGTTCTATACAAAAGAATCATCGGAGGACAAAAATTAAGCCCTACACTAAAACCCAGCTGTGTTGGTCTGGCTGCGATGACTCTCCCAAGGCGACTCCTTCCGCACCTGCACGGGTAAACACACCATGCTAAGCGATAAATTCTTAGTGGGGAAACACACAAATCAAATGGACGGCCATTCACAATGGTCATCAAGCAAAACACATACAGATGGCGTAGTCGGAAATACACATTAGATAAGAGTATGAATATTCGAGCATATAGAATCATACATTTGATATAACATAACTGTCTTCATATTATCATAACAGTAACCATATTCGGATAATTCATTCTCATCATAATCAAAACAGTTCAAAGCATTTAGGCACCTGCTGACTCGAGGTAGTGGATAACGAGCGAACGGACAGTACTTTACAGGTACGAGCCGATTACAGACAGTACCTTACGGGTACGAATCGAAAACCCATTTACTTTTTCATTTACAAAACATTTTATTAAGGGACCTTAAACAAGATCCAAACACATTAGAGGGTTCGCGAGGAACCAAACGGGACCTGATCGGGGTCCAAACGAAACTGAGGCTGTAGCTATAAGACTCTATTAGGCATGCCTAACTATCCACTGAACTGACTCTAGCAGGTCATGCATAATCCATTCAACTCATTCCATAATATTCCAACTTACATATATACATATTCATGCCAATGGATTCGCATTCAAATAATTCATAAGTTAACAGTTATAAAGCTTAAGGTAACCAAAAGAAACTGAAATTCAAAACCACATGCACACGCCAACGGAAACTCATTCAGCATAACAAGGCTGTCGCGCTCGCGACGTCTGTCGCGCTCGCGATAGAGACCATAGTCTCTTCGCAGTGCGCACGCGATGGACTTCGCGATCGCGAGGAGGAGGGAAAAACTGGACTCTGTCGTGCTCGCGACAGAGAGTCTAAATTTTTCGCCATCGCGAGATCGCGACAAATCACGTGCTCACAATAGCACAGTTGAGTATTGCACTCTGTCGCGATCGCGACAGAGAGCACATCAACTTTTGCTATCGCGAGCTCGCGATAGGGTTGCGTGCTCACGACAGCGCAGACCAAGATCACCGATCTCTGTCGTGCTCACGACAGAGTCGGGAATCGCAAAATCTGCAGAATTCTGCAGGATTTTTCCTCTCCCAAAACTCACACACAACACGCAAATCACATCCAAATGATCTCTTACCTCAAATCCAGCCACCCATTAGCATCAATATGCACAATATAACATTTATCAACAATTAATTTCACACCAAACATCAATTCAAACCCACAATACCAATAATTTCCAATACCCACAAATTTGCAGCAAAAACTACATCAATCCTGAAAATCACTACAATAATCCCATACTCGTGCAAAATTACCTTACCCAAACAGAACCCATAACATACATGCCTTATCAAGAGCATAACACAACCCAATTTCCGAAAATCACCAAGAACACATGCATAAACACATTCACATACAAAAATAATAAATTTCCCAAACCTTGAAATCCTTTGCTCCTAATGCTTAGATCCACTGGATCCCGCCTTCTCTTTACCCTTCGGTTCACGAGGAGGCTCAACTAAATACAACCCAACAAAACCCACAACAAAGCAACTCTAGATTAAAACCCAAATCCAGAAAATATGAAGAAGATGATGAACTAGATGAAGAAAAGAAGAGCAAAAGCAATTGATTTACCTCCAAAAATGCTAAAGGATGATCAATCCCCACCAACTGAGCCTTAATTCCAAGCTGGGGTTCTTAGAGGAAGAGAAAAGGAAGAAGAAGAGAGTGAGGGGAAGAAGAACGGGAAATGGAGGCAGCCCCCGTCCCCCCTCTCTTCTCTTTTCTTTTTCTTTTTCTTTTTCTTATCCTTAGACAAGTGTCACTTCCCTATTGGTGGGATTTGACCACTCACACCCAAAACACATGCATCACATACACACAAGACTCTCAAAACTAATGCATACCCTATAAATGTGTGAATACACACACTCTAGAACAGCCCCACAAGCACACCCTACAAACATATGAGTGAGCACACCCAATTGCAACCCAACTAATTCACACCCTAACACCACACACATGTACCCACATGCTAGCAAAACTCTTAAAACATGCATTTCTACCCAAAATGCCCTTAACACATGCCAAAACTCACACAATGCACATGCACAAACATGGCTCATTCTACTAGGGGGAAAACGGGGTGTGACACTCATGCCATTACACTCATCACATGTCATGGGACATTGCGTCTTGCTAAGAGAAATGCCATGAGACATTGGCAAAAATCCTCTTTTGGAATTTTGCATGCTGAATCTACTTAGCACCTTATCTATATAAGTGCTTTGACTCAGACCAATTATCCTTTTAAATCTATCCCTATAGATCTTAAGCCCAAGGATATAAGCAGCTTCGTCCAAATCTTTCATCGAAAAAGATTTCCCTAACCATTCTTTTGTCTTTTGCATGATAGGGATGTCATTTCAAATGAGTAATATGTCATCGACATATAATACAAGAAACATCACAGTGCTCCCACTAATCTTCTTGTATACACAAGGTTCATCCTCATTTTTTATGAACCCAAACTCTTTGACTGTTTCATCAAAATGAAGATTCCAGCTTCGAGAAGCTTGCTTCAATCAAGAAATGGATCTTTGCAGCTTACTTACCTTTCTAGAATTCTCAAGATGGACAAAACCTTCAGGTTGTGTCATGTACAAATCCTCAAGTAAGTTTCCATTAAGAAATGCTATTTTGACATCCATTTGCCATATCTCATAGTCATAATATGCAGCAATAGCAATAAGAATCCTTATTGATTTAAGCATTGCAACTGGTGAAAAGGTTTCATCATAGTCAATACCATGAGTTTATTTGAACCCTTTTGCAAGGAGTCTTACTTTAAAGGTATTTACTTTACCATCCATGTCAGTTCTCTTTTTGAAAACCCATTTGTACCCAATGGTTTTAATTCCTTCAAGTGGATCAATCAAGTTCCAAACTTGATTATCATACATGGATTGCATCTCAGATTTCATGGCTTCTAGCCATTTCTCAGATTCTGGACCTGACACGGCATCTTGATAGGCAGTAGGCTCATCTTGATCCATGAGCATTACTTCACGACTATCCGTCACGAGAAATCCATATCTCTCGGGCTCATGTCGTGTAATATCAGATCTACGTGGTACTTGTGTAACAGGTACAAGTTCCACAACAGTTTATGAAACTCGTTGAGTTTCCATCGATGGTTTTATGTTATCTTATGGTTCTCGAACTTCTTCAAGTTGTACTTTACTCCCATTAGTTCTTTTAGAAATAAATTCCTTTTCTAGAAAGACACCATTTCGAGCAACAAACACTTTGTTCTCAAAAGGATTATAAAAGTAATATCCTTTAGTTTTCTTAGGATATCCCACAAAAAGATATTTATTAGATTTTGGTGCTAATTTATCTGAGACTTGTCGTTTAACATAAGCCTCACAGCCCCAAATCTTTAGAAAAGATAAACTAGAAGTTCTCCCGGTCCATATCTCATATAGTGTCTTTTCAACTGCTTTAGATGGAACTCGGTTCAAAGTGAATGCAGCTATTTCTAATGCATAACCCCAAAAGGATAACGAAAGATCTATTTGACTCATCATAGATCGAACCATATCTAATAAAGTTTGATTCCTCCTTTCAGATACACCATTCGATTGTGGTATTCCTAGTGGAGTTAATTGTGAAATAATTCCACAATCTCTTAATGATTATCAAACTCTTAGCTCAAATATTCACCACCTCGATCAGATCGAAGTGCCTTAATAGTTTTGCCAAGCTGATTTTGTACTTCATTTTGAAATGTTCTTAACATTTTAAATGATTTATGTTTCTGTTTCATTAGATAGACATAGCCATATCTACAAAAATCATCAGTGAATGTAATGAAGTACTGAAATCCTCCACTAGCATTCATGCTTAATGGGCCACATACATTAGAATGTACAAGGCCTAATAAGTCAGTTGCCGTTTCACCATGTCCAGTGAAAGGGTCCTTTATCATTTTGCCTAATAAACAAGATTCATAATTATCAAATGATTCAAAATCAAATGATTGCAAAAGTCCATCTTGGTGGAGTACAGATATACGTTTCTCATTTATATGACCAAGGGGATAATGCCATAAATACGTTGTATTTAAATCATTTGGTTTGGATTTCTTTGTAGTTATGTTATAAATATCATGACCATTGGATGTTTCTAGATTTAGGACATAAAGCCCACAATATGAATCAGCAATACCATAAAGCATGTCATCATAATAAATAGAACATTTCTTATTCTTAAAAAGAAAAGAAAACCTTCATCATCCAAACTTAAAACAAAAATAATATTCCTACTTAAATTAGAAATTTAATAGCAATTGTTCAAAACTAACAAAAGCCCATTGGGTAAAATCAATTCATAAGTGCCTACAGCTAAAGCATTAACTTTTGCTCCATTTCCCACTCGTAGGTCCACTTCACCCTTTTTCTATTGCCTACTCCTTTTGAGTCCCTACACATTTGTACAAATGTGAGATTCACATCTAGTATCCAATACCCAGGAAGTAAAAGTAGATAAATTAATTTCTATAACATAAATACCTGAAGATGTAGTCTCACCACTCTTCTTCTTCTTCAATTCTTCCAAGTAGAGCTTATAGTTCCTCTTCTAATGACCAGGTTCATTGCAATGGAAGCAAACTCCCTCTTTTGGAGCTTTAGCCTTGGGCTTAGGCTTACCACTAACTTTTGCCTTAGCTTTGCCCTTACCCTTAACTTTCATCCCTTTCCCTTTGTTGACCATTAGTATATGACCAAGCTTCTTATTGAAGCTTTGCTCAGCTATTTTGAGCATCGCATATAGCTGAGCTATAGATTTCTCCATATTATTCATATTGTAGTTCATGATAAAATGGTCATAACTATCAAGCCATTAATTAAGAAAGAAATTCGTTGCTAGTTCTAAACTGAGGGAAAATCCAAGCCTCTAAAGGTGATCAATATAGCCCTTCATTTTCAGAACATGAGAGCTAATTGAATCACCTTCAGCCATCTTGCAAGAATGTAATGCTTTGGTAGTCTCATACCTTTCTTGCCTTGCCTGCTGTTGGAATGTCTACTTAAGATGAGTACTCAACTCATAAGCCTCCATGTTCTCCATATGCTTCTGAAGTTCTAGAGCCATGGTAGCCAACATCCACAGAATCATCTATATGTTTCTTGTGTTTCTCTTTGACTGCCCTTGTGGCATCAGCAGGTGGGTCATCAGGAATAGGCTCATCTAGCACATATACCTTCCTTTTTTGCTTGAGAATAATTCTCAAGTTCCTGAACAAGTCAAGGAAGTTTATGCCAGTTTTTTTAAGTTTGTCCTTCTCAAGGATAGATCGCAATGACATAGTAGAAATGTTATTTGATGCCATTAATCTACAAACATGCAAGATAAATAATATCAGTACCAATTTCATTTTAGGTTTTCTCATAGACTCCCACTAAAATAACCCTCAATAATAATTATAACAATTATAATAATTTAGTGGGCTTAGATCCATATTTCACCTAATTCTAAGTCAGCTTTGGCATGACCCTTAAAATTAAGTTATTTAGGTAGGTAACTCTTTTACCAATTACATCTCATGCAACACTTAGATCACTTATGGGATTTTGACATCATATGTCCCGGCATGTTATAATCCCATCTTATGCCCTTAGGCCCAAAATTATTTTGATAGCCTAATTAAGTCTAACCATTTTAAACATATGAGTAGCACCACTACCTATCCTGCCTTACTAGAATAACCTAATGTACTTCATTTTAGCAGAACCCACATTTTGGTGATCTTAGTCTTGATAAGTGTTTTTAATCATGGGTGGCATATGACTTAAAATTATGATGAGGGATTTTAATTTTAACTTATGATGTCTAATTATTTATATATATCATGCATCATTTCATACATGGCATCTCATACACATATATAAATATTCATCGCATCATATACTAAGAAAATATGCATAATATATAAAACATGTCATAGCATGGCCAAAATCTATTTTAATCCTCATAAGCCAATATGAAGATCAAAGGTCAATCCTAGGTGTTTATCTATGGACTTGATCAACAGCTTCCATCTTGCACCTCCATCGCTATGGACTTGGATTGATCTCTATTGTTGCTCTTCGTCTTCATTATAATAATGATACAAAGATATTTTACTACAACTATTGAATAAAATAAAGACTAGAACAAAAATTAACGACACGCAGGTCGTATTTAAAAAATTACAAACCCTTAAAATAGATAAAATAAATCCCATCTAGATGAGCTTTAATTGGCCATGCCATGCCCGAGAGATATTAGATATATGTATGATTGGGCCTATTGCAAGTGGGAGATTGTTAGTAGTTATGCCCTAGGCCAAATATTTGGCCTAAGGCATAACCACTAACAGAAGGACCAAATTATAATTTGATAAAAGTAGGGGCAATACCGTAATTATATGTAAATTACATTAATAAGTAATCTATAAGTGAAATATGAAATTAAAATGACAAATATGTAAAGAATCCAAAGTATAGGGACTAAAATATAATTTGACGTGAAAATGACAATGTAAGGACTAATATGTAATTTATGAGCCAAAGAGTGAAATAAATGTGAAAAATAAATGAACTAGTGGCATTTCCGTATATAACATCAAAAGAAGGGCAAAAATGTAATTTGTCCTGAAATTGATATAATAGGGATTAAACGGTAATTTGTATGTGAAAAGATAGATTAAATGAATAAGAATGATTAAATGAATGATTAAATGCAATGTAAAAGCTTAAGATGAATTAATATGTAACATGAATATGAAAGTAAAAGTTCGAGGACCAAACTATAATTTACACGTCAAAAATGCAGAGAAATGTTAAAAGAATACCATTATTATGAAAATGGTAAAACATATGAATAAATGATTAAATGTATAAAGTGATAGTCAAATGAGGACTAAAATGAGAGTTTGGGGACTAAAATGAAAGTCTAAGGACTAAATTGAAAATTAGTATGCCATCAAGTAAATAAAGGCATATTTGTAATTAAATGGAAAGCAAATGGCAAAAAGGTACTTTAAGTGAATGGAAAGGTAATTTGATAAGTTTTGAATAAGTTAAGGGCTAAATTGTAAATTGCCCATAATAAGGTTAAATGAAAGATTATAGTGTAACATGACACCAAGTGTAGTTTTAGTGAGCGATTTAAATGAACTTAAAAAAGTAATTAAGTATGGAGTGTTTTCTACATGTGTGTGCATAAGCTTGAATTGGAAATTATTAAATTCGTAATCACCACTGAGCATATTTAATGCTCAGCATGTAGTTTGTTTGACTGCGTGTAGGTACCGAGTAAGGCATCTGCAGAGCAGGCAGACATCGACTTGGGGATCGGACTGGACTATGAATTGAAGATAAGCATAGTATGTGTATAGTTACTATAATGTATGTAAACATTTTGTACCGTTGGAATAGTTATATGAAATGAAAATATTATTGTATTGGATTGGTTATATGAATTGAATTGGAATGTATATTAAGATATACTTGTTACGCCCCTGAGTTGGGCTGTGTATTATCTGAATTGCAGGTTTTGGGTAGTTAATATTATAAATGTTATGCTGCCCATTTTTTATCGAATGAATAGTGTTAGTGGTATGTATATGTGTAATGGTTTAGCATTGAATATGTTTTGAGTATTATGATGAATATTATAGACTATTGAATAATATGATAAGTTAAATGTAATGTTTGAACTTGATGGAATGAGAATTGTTAGTGATATGTGGAGTTAAAAAGATAAATGATTATATGAATTAAAGAATAAATGATCTTCTAAGTTGAAAAAAAAATTACCGCATTTTTCATAGGCATCGATTAGACATTAGTGCAGTGGCACCCGATATCTGTACCAATTACAGGTATGGGGCATTACAATACGCGTTCCGTATATTCAGTCTACAAATTTTCTGCCGGGATTGTACTAGGGGTATAACATAATGGTAAAATGACATGAAAATGTGAAAAGTAAAGTGAAAATGAGAATTATAGGAAAAAGGACTTAAATGAAAGAAAATAAAAAGTTTAGGGTGAAAAAGGTAATTTACCTAAATAATGAGTTAGACGGGTAATCATGGTAAAAAGGATTTGATAATGTAAAAAGTAAAATTAAAATGACAATTTGAATGAAAAAGAGCTTACAGGAAAGAAAATGAAAGTTTAAGGACCAAAATGTAATTTACCGTGAAAATAATTAGTTGCTGACACCGATTAAGGTGTTAGTGAGTGATTTAAATGAAAGTAAGGAATTAAATAAAAGTAAATGAAATGAACGGTTTAAAACGCTGAGACTTAAAAGTTAAAGGAGTAGAATGATTTTTTATAAGAAATGGGATTAAAGCATAAATAAAAAAAAAAGAAGTAAGATGATAAGATAACATAAGTGAAAAATGTTAAAATGAGGATTAAAAGAGTAATAAGCCAAAAAGTAAGTTTAAAGGGGCAAAGTGGATGGTTTACAAGTAAAATAATAAGTTAAGAGTGAAAAATAGAAAATAGTGTAAAATCGTGATTAAAGTAAAATGAAGGGTAAATTCGAAATTTAAAGAAAAAATGAGGGATTAAATAGTAATGAGACATTATTTTGTCTAAATGTGAGGACTTAAGTGATGTGCATGTATGTGGGTGTATGTATATGTGTGTCCAACTTAGAGTTGAAAATTTTTAGATTCGTAATCACCACTGAGCATATTTAATGCTCAGCAAGTAGTTTATTCAACTGCGTGTAGGTACTGAGTAGGACGTCTGAGGAGCAGGCATGCTACCAGTTTTGAGATCAGACTGGACCTCTGGATTGAAGCTAAGAATAGTATGTTTGTTGTTGTTAGTGGCATGTATATGTAAAAGCTTAGAATTGATTATGCATCGTGTATTAGAAATATGATAGATTATTATTGAATGATATGATGCGATATATGAAATGTTTGGATTGGATTAAACGTGACATGTTAGTAACATGATAGTTTACAAGATAAATGAAAGAATAAGTTGAAAAAAAAATTATCACATTTGCCATAAGTATCGATTAGACAATAGCTAGACAATTATGGTAATCGTTAAAGCAACGTAATGTATGTACTGGATGGACGTGATAAGGATGTTACAATTTATTGGTATCAGAGCAAGTTTAGGCAATTCTAAGATCGGAATGGGGTTAAGTGATTGGATTAAGTTCATATACATGCCAATTGAGGGAAAGGGTTTGAATAGTGGACCGTTAGACCAAGATATTTTAGTGAGAAATCCTATAGGTTATAGCGTTATAGTAAACAAAATGTATAGAGATTGTCCCATTAGTGTACATGGATGTTATTCTAAAGGATGGATTGAGAACAATATTAGGGTCATGATTATGTTAGAATACAAACGATCTGTAACTTAAATTTTGAAGTTCTTGCTTTTGGAAAGAGGGAACTGAAGCTAGTGTATTTTTTTCTGCATCTTAAGTAAGATAAAAGGATGAATTACTATCGTTATGAACTAATTATAGGCAAAAATAAGAATTACAAAGATGAATATATATGTAATGACATTATTAAGAATGATTTGGACTGTGCGAAGATATAAAGTAGCACATTATAATAATGACAGTTGATGCTGATTTGAGTGAGACGCTTACTATTTGGATAACAACTTTGACGGTTTCCAAAATAAGCTACCATTGTCTCTGGATAGTAGCATTTATGAACAAGGAAACATCTTTGACTATTTGACTTTGGTAAATTTCAAGAACGAAATTTTTTAGTAGAGGAGAATTATAATGTCCCCAATACCGGATTAGCCGTGAATAGTGTTTTCCAATAGTGAATAGTACTTTCGAGGCGAAAAGTACAACCCGGAGGTGAAAAATATTTTTATTTGACTGTAGAAAAATATAAGTCACGATGAGTTTGGGGTTAAAATTTGGAGTGGATTTGAGGTCAAATGAGTCCTCAAAAGTCAAAAACCAAATGCAAGTCTTGGTCATAGTGAAACATAATAGTATGTTTAGGTATATTCATAGTATACCTAGTGATTAAATGAAATTAAAGAGTATATACATGTGAATTGGGACCTAATTTAATGGAATAAGTAATAAGTAGATGAAAAATAAAATGATAGGGCAAAGTGCTAAGGGTGGCCAAATGGGTTAAGAAAGAAAATGGGGTAGGTTATATGATATACATGATATATGAGTGATAAATTAGATAAATGAATGAATTAGAAGTGAAAGAAAGAGTTTAATGAAAAGAAATACATGAAAATCGAATAATTGATTTAATGAATCAAATATATAATTTATCCATTTAATGGTACTAAGGCCATAAAATGATTATGTATGTGATGTGAAAGTGTATGAATTTAATTGAAACTATAAGAATTTAATTGAGTATTTTTTAGAATATTTTCCCATTATGTCCATGGTGGGAAATATTGGTAATTATTGAAATAATTAAAATTATACATATATTGATGTTAGTTTTGATTAAATGGAAAAATTGAAATTGAAATGATAAGAAAAGACTGAGAGTGGCTTTGAAATGAATTTATGGCCACTTACTGTACTGAGTATACTTATGTATAATAAGTATAGGATGAGAATTGTGCTTAAATGATAAGAATAGTGATTGATTAATGTATTGAAATGATAAAGAAGTGAATGAAATGTAAACGTATGTAAAAGTGTTTAAAAGTGAAAAGTTAATTTAAAAGATAATCGATAAAGTATTGCCCTTAGTAATGGTCTCGCGTTCTAAATCTAGTTCAGGATATGTTTGGCTAGCCATAGGGACACCCATACCACGGTGCAAATCATGGCGACTTGCTTTACTATGGCAGATTTGCGATAGTCTCCCATAGTACATTGATATGTTATATGTTATACATTATACGTTACACGTTATATGTTCAGTGAAAAGTGATGGAGTGGTCCTTCGGGGTCATTTCTTAGTGCAGTGCAGTGGACCTATGGGGTCCACATCCCGTATATCCAATCTATAGACTTTCTGCCTGGATTGTATTAGGGGCATAACATAAAATGACATGAAAATGTGAAAAGTAAAGTGAAAATAAGAATTTGTATGAAAAAGGACTTAAATGAAAGAAAATAAAATGTTTAGGGTGAAAAAAGTAATTTACCCAAATAATGAGTTAAACGGGTAATCATGGTAAAAATGATTTGATAATGTAAAAAGTAAAATTAAAATGAGAATTTGAATGAAAAAGAGCTTGCATGAAAGAAAATGAAAGTTTAAGGACTAAAACATAATTTACTGTGAAAATAATTAGTTGCGAGACTAATTGATAAATTATAAGAAGTGAATAAATGTGGAAATGTAGTGAATAAATGGCAAAATTGTAAATAAACGTTAAAAGAAGGGCAAAGTTGTAATTTGATAAAGGTTTAAAGGCAAAATCGTAATTGAGTGTGAAAGTACGTTAATAAGTGATATTTAAAAGAAAAGTGAAATTAAAATGACAGATACGTAAAGAATGCAAAGCTTAGGGACTAAAATATAATTTGATATAAGAATGTTAATTTAAGACTAATATGTAATTTGTAAGTCAAATAAAGGATTTAAGACAAAATGGGAAATGAACTAGTGGCAAAATTGTAATTATGATGTTAAAAGTGGCAATTTTGTAATTAATTGAAAGATTAGGGACTAAAGCAGAATTTTACCATAGTGATGGTACGTAATATAATATAATGAAAAGTGAAGTGATAATAGTTTTTAATTATGTGAAATACATGAATTAGTGCCACAATAGTAAGTAAATAGTTAGTGGAGGGCAAAATCGTAAATAGAGTATAAAAAGGAATAATTATGTTAAATAATAGATTTAGTGAATGAAAATAACCAAATGAATGATTAATGGATCTAATTGCAATGTAACGGCTTAATAGGGATTATTATGTAAAATGGACATGAAAGCAATAATTTAGGGACCAAACCGTAAATTACATGTCAAAGGAAAGTAAATGAAAGTTATAGGGTTAAATGGTAAATTGTATGATAATTAAGTAATTAAATGTGAGAAAATTACTTAATGGCATGTTTGTATATAAATGGAAATTGAATGGAAAAAATGGTCATTTAGTTGAATGGAAGGATAATTTGGTAAAGATTGAATAAGTTAAGGATTAAATGGTAAATTGCTCAGAATAAGGTCCGATCAAGGAATATAGTGTAAAATGACATCGATTAAGGTGTTAGTGAGTGATTTAAATGGAAGTAAGGAATTAAATAAAAGTAAATGAAATGAAAGATTTAAAACACAGAGATTTAAAAGTTAAAGGAGTAGAATGATTATTTATAAGAAATGGGATTAAAACGTAAATAAAAAGAAAAAAAATTAGATGATAAGATAAGATAAGTGAAAAATGTTAACATAAGGATTAAAAGAGTAATAAGCCAAAAAGTAAGTTTAAAGGGCCAAAGTGGATAGTTTACAAGTAAGATAATAAGTTAAGAGTGAAAAATAGAAAATAGTGTAAAATCGTGATTAAAGTAAAATGAAGGGTAAATTCGAAATTTAAAGAAAAAATGAGGAACTAAATAGTAATGTGACATTGTTTAGTCTAAAAGTGAGGACTTAAGTGATGTGCATGTATGTGTGTGCATGTATATGTGTGTCGAAGTTAGAGTTGGAAATTTTTAGATTCGTAATCACCACTAAGCATATTTAATGCTTATCATGCAGTTTATTCGACTGCGTGTAGGTACCGAGTAAGACGTCTGAGGAGCAGGCATGCTACCAGTTGTGAGATTAGACTGGACCTCTGGATTGAAGCTATAGTATGTTTGTTGTTGTTAGTGGCATGTATATGTAAAAGTTTATAATTGATTATGTACCATGTATTAGAAATATGATAGATTATTATTGAATGATATGATGCGATAAATGAAATGTTTGGATTGGATAAACCTAACATGTTAGTAACATGACAGTTTACAAGTTAAATGAAAGAATAAGTTGAAAAAAAAAATTACCGCATTTGCCATAAGTATCGATTAGACAGTAGCTAGACAATTATGGTAATCGTTAAAGCAACGTAATGTATATAGTGTATGGACGTGATAAGGGTGTTACACTTCTTCTTTAATTTGTTGAAGTTGGAGAGATAAGTGATTTGTATATTTGTTAATGAATTTGATGTAAAAATTGGAAAGAGAAGCAAGTATAGGTGGGAAGCAAGATAGGAGAGAAGAAGAGACAAGTTTGAAGGAGGAAGAGAGCAAGTTTGAGGTTTGGTAACATTTACTTTTCTTTGTGTGTTTTTGGGTTGATTTGAAATATGATATATGTTGTATTTGATGTGAACATGTTATTAGAGTGTTGAATTGGCATGGAATTGCATTAATTTGTGGTAAAGTATGCTTTGGGATTGTAATAGAGAAATTTTGTCTTAGGTGCTACCAGACCCCGTGTCAGTTTTTAGGCCATAACTTACTCCAGGAATCTCCAAATTAGATGATTTTAGTTTCAATTGAACCAAGATGTCTATTTAAAAATTTTCTAGAAATGATAATGAGCTAATTTTTGATATAAGGGCTTCGAAATTGAGCAAAAATGAAGGGTATCTATTTTGTCTGGGTTATAGGAGCAGTTTGTATTTTGTTAGTCATATTTAGAGTTTTATAAATCCAAATGATGTGTAGTTGATACCATTGGAAATATAAGACATAGGGAAACAAATGTCTAGAAGACCATTTTGCCTAAAAATGATGTTTCCTAGGTGAAAAACCTTACTCAAAACCGAACTTGGATTCTGCCCTTTGCAGAGTGGGGCAAAATGGGTTTACACGGCGGTAACGAATTCCTGACCGCCGTGTAAAAGCATTATACGACTTATAAACCCATTTTCGTCACCCCACATGGTGGGAAAGAATATCTTACTGCCGTGTAATCTTAATTTTCAGCCTAAATTGTACTTTTTCTTCCTGAATTAAACCCGAACTTCACCGGAACTTTCTGGAACTTACCCGACACACATCTAAGGCTACGTAAAGAGTATATGAATGGTTGTCACTTGGAAACATAAGCGACTAGAGTTATGAAAATGAATAATTAATGGGCTATTTAAAGGTATAACTAGTGAGAAAGTACCGAATAAAGTTAAAAATTATTTGGCATATTAGATTATGTATTTGTGAGCAGAACTATTGTGTTGGAATTATTCATTGACAAGTCAGGAATTTATTATTAATATTGACTAAAGAATAGTAAATACACATGTAAATGATTAAATGTGATATATTTATAGATGAAGTAAAATGTATCTGCACAAACTAATGTTATGATAATATGATTGAAATATGTAATTATGTGATTAATAAGATTATGGCAGTTACTTAGTGTTCAATATTGTTGAATGCTCTTTGTTAATTGGATATGTATAATTAATGTGTGATTTCGTATGAACTTAAGGATGATGATGTGAATCCTTAACAAATGATTAAGCGCATATGTAATCAAAAGAAGTGAAGGATTTAATAATAATATGGAATGATTCTTCGTTCGACCAATGAAAATTGAAAGTGTAATGATCATTACATGATCACTACGTGTCATAACAGATAAATGATTATTTATCATTAATGAATGATATTCACTGTATTTTTGTACTGTTCTATGATCTACTCATTTGAGGAATATATGTGCTATGCAAATCTTTACTTGACGCCATGACATGATAAACATATATAGTAGCTAAAATTGGATATATGTTCTTCCGCCTGCTTAGAGTGGAACCGTGGATAGATAGACATGCCTATAGGGACTCTGTAACAACCCAAAACAGGCCTGGTCGGAATTTGCATGCCAAGTCGAGAATTTAAGGGTATTTCAGTAAATTGGTGCATGAGGAATTTGGATGTTAAGGACTTAATTGCAAAGGAATTAATTAAATAAGTTTAGTGGAGGAATTTTATGGTGTGCTTGTAGTGTATGGAAGTAGGATATAAGTGGGTTAAGAGGGTTTATAGTGTGGGTTTGTAGATATGGTGCCATGGAGATATTATTATAAGAGTTGTTTGGGTGTATTTTGTGTATGGTAACTAGAGCAAATAAGTTAAGATGGGATGATGGAACCTTTAGGATGGTGACACATGTCATGGGGTTGGTGAGCATTAATTGGGAAAGGAAGACAGAGGTAGGGAGGGCTGAAATTGGTGAAGCTTCCCGTGGAAGCTCCTCATTTCCTTGCTTCCATTTTTCCGTCCCCCTCTTTCTCTCTTACTCCCATTTTTTGCTTCCATCTCCTCTTCCTTGTATTTTCTTGAGTTTTGAGTGGGAATCAAGAGGTAAGATCATGGATTTTTATGGCTTCTTCTTCTTCTTATTCTTCTCCTGCGTTTTATGGGTTTTGATTGGGGTTCTCATGGTTTGATTTTGTGTTTTGGCTGGGTTTTGTACAAGAATCGGAAGAAGGAAGAAAGAGGAAAGGGAAAGAGAACGTGAGATCGTGAGAGGGCCGAAGTGAAGCTTCAATTCCAGGTTTGGGAGTGTGTTTTGAGTGTGTGCAAATGTTTTGGAGCTTTGATTTCTGCATTTGAGTGTTGAGTTGTCATTGCCTAATTCTCCTTGGATCATGAGTGTGTATTTGTGTTTGCTTTCCAGAAATTTGAGTGTGTTGGGTATGAGATTATGCATGAATTAATTTAGGTATTGGTGTTAGTAATCCATGTTGTTGATTGATATAAATGTATATGAGGGTAGGTATTGAAATGCATGAGTTTGGGGATTTTTTTGAATTTGATGTTTTGTGGTGAGTTTGGCAATTTTGTTCAGTTCTCATCTGACCTCCGTATATTTTTTTCAACATAAGTAGAGTTTTAGATCTCTAAATCATGTGATTCTTAAGCCATTAGAACCATGACTTCCATTCCTTTAAAAGGCTTAGAAATGACCTTGGGCTAATTCTTGATCTAAGATCCTGAAATTTTGCCAAAACCGTAGTGTCTCTGTTTGGGGGGGTCAGGTTACTTGAACACTATAGGTTGTTTAAATCATATCTGAAGTTATAGATATCCAATTGATCTGAAATTTGTTTATTTTGAAAGTTAACATCCTAGGGAACATTTGTTAAGAAGGAATTTTTTCCTAAAAAGGTCGTTTACATGTCGTTTTAGGCTGAGCAAAAATGTGTAGTGTAGCAGTCCTGAGTGTTGCCTTCTGTTTTGCAAATTTTTGGTATGTCACGGTCACAATGAATTCATTGCCACCATGACCAATGCCCAGAGAAGACAGAATGCTTATTTTTGGACCTCATGGTCACAATGAATTCATTAGCACCGTGACCCCTTCTGTTTTGACCATTTTATGTATTTTTCTTCCCGAATTGAACCCGTATTGCACCGAAACTTTCTAGGATCTATCCAATACATGTTTAGGACTATTAAATGAGTATAAGAATAGTTATCACTTGGAAAATAATCATGAATAGGATTAAGATTAATATAAACTAATGAAATAATTAGGTGTAATTGTATGAATCGAATCTAGTAAAGTTAAATGACATTTAAGGGTTATAATACCTTAATCTGTATGAGCATGTGTAACATGAATAAGTAAGCATAATTATGAGTTGAGATTAAGTTAAACACATTTAAAGGATATCAAATGAAGTGAGATTGCTTGATGTGATTTATTGATATTAGTTGTTATGGGTGGTATCGCATATTGCCATCTGAAATCGAGTGAGTTATGAATGCCAATTTCATGGTTGTTTATCATGAGCATGTAATATTAAATGTGAAATGTATTATGCATATCTATACTTATGATCCTCCTCTAAGAATATTATGCTATGCTTAAGTGTAAATTGTATCATTGCATGATTAAGACTTTGCATTGTTAAGTATTGGTATAATAGTTTCCCCTACTTGACCCTGGTGCTATAGAATAAAGATATGGGTATAGTGTGTTGGCATGAATTATATTATATGCTTTGCAATATAAATTGTATGATGCATGACTAACATTATGAACATATTTCTATGTCTATTGTACTATGGTTTATGCATGATATTATATCTATATATATATGCTTTATGCGATTCGAAATGTGAATTGTTTTTTGCATGACCTGGAAGAGTTAGTCTAGTGGATAGTTAGGCATGCCTAATAGAGTCTCTTTAGCTGCAGTACCTTTGGACATTTGGACCCTGATCAGGTCCCCGTTTGGTTCCTCGCGAACCCTTTTAATATGTTCGGATCCTCGCACTACAAGAAAATTGACTTTTAACGACCAAAATTTAACGAAGGGATAAAAATCCAGTCGTTAAAATATACAAATAACGAAGGGAAATTAATCCGGTCGTTAGTTCTTAAATTTTATTGTTATATAACGAGGGGATTAAATCCGGTCGTTAAAACAATAAAAATCCGATCGTTAAAATATACAAATAACGAAGGGAAATTAATCCGGTCGTTAAAACTCAAATTTTATTATTATTTAACAATGAAATTATTTTCGGTCATTAAAAGGCATAAAATCCGGTCGTAAAAATTTATCAGTAGCGAAGGGAAATAAAGTCGGTCGTTAATGTTTAAATTTTATTACCATTTAATGAAGGGTTTAAAATTCGGTCGTTGAAACATTATAAATCCGGTCGTTACTGGTCTAGGAAAATTGGCGAGATTTCTATAAAACTTACCTCCAAAATCATTGTTCATTATTTCATTAAAAATACAACACAAAACTGCCTATTATTCAAAATGTAGCTCAAAAAACAGCAAACACGGTAAATGAAAAAATAGCAAAAAAATGCAAAACCCTTTTCAGTTTCCTATCTTCCAACCTAAACTTCGATCTAGGGTTTTATTTGATCTACGATTACAGGTAAGAAACTGAAAAAATTTCTTTCTCTTCTCCCTTGATACCATCATCATTCTATTTATTTCTAATCTTCTCTTCTTCTCGTCGAATAGGAAAATAGGGCATACCAACTCTGAGATGTTTTGAGGAATTGCATTTCTACTAAGCTAATCGATCTGATATAATAGGTGAGTTCAATAAATTGGGTATTTTTTATATTCTAACTTTTTGATTTCAAAACCATATCTGCTATTTTTGATATTCTGGATTTTTTGAATTTCAAAACCGTATCTGCTTATGTTTTTGTTGGAAAAAAATTGATTTGATTTTGGTGATATGTGATTCTTGTTCATTTTGATTCCCGTTTTGCCTTTGATTCCCGTTCTGTTTTTTATTCCCCTTCTGCTTTTTATTCCCCTTCTGGTTTTAATTCTCGTTCTTCTTTTGATTCTTGTTTTGTTTTTGATTCTTGTTCTGTTTTTGATTTCCGTTCTTCTTTTAATTATCAGTCTTCTTTTGATTCCCGTTCTTCTTTTGATTATCAGTCTTCTTTTGATTCCCATTCTTCTTTTGATTCCAGTTCTAAATGCTTTTGATTGATTCCCATTCTGCTCTTGTCTGATTCTCTTTCTGCTGTTGAATGATTCTCAAATAATTTCTGATTGTTTTCAGGTTATCAGTCTTCAAGTCTTCAAATTTGCAAGGTACAATTGGGATTGCTTCTTAAATTTTATTCTTTGACTCAATGTAATTGTTAATTTCCTTCTTTTCTGCTCAATTGTCATATTCTGGAAGCATTAATTTTCATGATGTTTATACTTTCTGTCTGTGGTTTATATGCTCAAAGTTAAGCTGTTGCCATCATTTTCTGGATGTTGATGCTGTTGCCATTTTTCTCTGGGTGTTCATACTGTGTTCATGCTGTCTATGATATGCTCAAAGTTAAGCCATTGCCATATTTGACTGGATGCCCAAACATTCTCAGTATGTTCATGCTTTATATCTGTCTGCATATTTTTCATCTCATATCTATTAAAGTCTTTCACTTTTAACTTGAAATCCTTTTCACTTTTGCTCTTTCATCTGATGGTGGATGGTTATCTGATTTAGTGGCTTATATCTTTGCCATTTTGTTGATCAATGTGGTCCAATTAATGGTATAATTTAGCATACGAATTTATTTATTATCAATAACAATCTTGAAATATGATAAAGCCTCTAAGAATGTTATCTATATTAATTTCATTTTTAGGATGCATGCATTTTATTGATTTTATATAAGCATCTATATATGTTAATATATGTACCTATAATAATTACAGTAGTGCTAGACTCTAATAGGCTTATATATAAGACAAAGTCAAAAGTCCCCTCCAAAACTGGGGAAAAAAATAATTTATATGAAAAAATAATAAAATTATAATAATACCACTAAACTTCAAACTTAAAAATAGAAGTCTAAACATTATTTTTGAGGCCCGAAATAGGCTATTACGAAGGGCGAAGCATCCTAAAAGTCGACCGGCTCGGAATGAGCTTTCCGAAAACATATTATAATAAGCAATCGGACACTTGTAGCAAAAGTTATAGCAAAAACAATATGTACCGTAAAAACAAAAGATATTAATGATGATTGAGCCATTTACCTCACTCCAAATATTGAAAACCCAACTAGTCTTCATCGTAATTTTTATACTACACACTTTATTACCATAACCGTATTTAAACAACAAATCAGTTTAGTTTAGTGTAAGATTATGGGGTAATTTTGGGCAAGTTTCTGCTATTTTATTGGTATACTATAGGCAAGTGTGAGGGATTTGTTAGAGTAATAAAAAATTGGATTTTGGTCTATGCTTGGCAATAAATCGTTGTTATATGAATGTATAGCTTTCGAAGAAGAGCTCAGCATATGCTTTGCTTGAAGGAAATTGCTGAGAAATATAATATTATATAACTCATGAGCAGGATCACATTCAGCTTTTTAATTGAATAATTAAAAATTAATTAGATTGTTGGGTTAGTTATGTTGTGTGAGTATTATGGACAGCCATATACAATCAAAATATAAAAAGCTAATTCCATAATCTGATATGTGAGGGACTATAATTTTGGCTTGAGACTCAATAATAGAGCATTATAGATTGCTAAATGATCCTACTGGACTGCCTTTGGCTTGGTACTCTATTTTTTTCTCAACAAACATAACTTAGTATCATTGTAAAATTTAAATTTTTAAAGTTACTCGATTTTGAGCCAGATTTAACCTTGGACAGAGGGATATGGTGGCAAAGAATCCTTATAGCTGACCCCATCTAGTATGGGATAAAAGCTTAATTTCTAGTAGAAAGTTTAGATGTGAATTTACCATGTCATTTTTAATTGGTAATAAAAACAAGCTGGTGTTACACAGTGTTTCAACATTTGTGTGGGTAGATTTTATTACAAGAGGAGAAAAAAACCTCTATTGCATGAAGAAACTAGTGCTGGAATTTCAGAGCTGCTAAAGTTTGTCTAGTTGGTTAAATTAAGGCCTTGAGCCTTAAAGGGAATTTATTTTTATTTTTATTTTTATTTTGTTGACTTGGCGGGAAAACCATCAACTATGTCCTTCTAAGTGGTTCCCATCACCAAGGTATAAGTTAACCTTTTTGATAAGTGTCAGACTCAATCCTCTTGTGAGCATTATAGCAGGATGAATTTTGATGCTGGACATGACCAACATTGCATAGTGTTCTTGATATTTGTTTCAATTTATTTATTTATTTATTTATTTTTACATATATTATGAGGAATTTTTAGGAAAGAGAGTGATGTTGAATAGAGAGATACATGTATAGAGAATGCATGTCATTTCAACGAATTGGAGTTCAACTTTCTTATTTGTTTGGCAGCTGTTAATGGACTGATTCTTAGGATTGGGCTAATGATATTACGATATTGAATTTGCTCATATTCAAGGATAATGATTATTGATGTTTACTTTAGAGTATAATAGTATTAGGTGTATGTGTTTCATTAAAGAAACATTAATTGCAAATATTTTTTAACTATTGGCTACCAATAGTAATTTGATGATGGTTTTGTGACAATTTTATTGTTCACCCTTGCAGTGCAAGTACTGAATTCCAGAAGTGATACAAACATAATAGCTTCAAGTAATTACCATAATCAAGGTTTTAATCTTTCCTCTTTTTTCCATGTCTTTGAATGAATTCCTATTGCGATAGTTACCATGACTTCTTTATGTTTTTTGAGGTAATTAATTAAAGTATCATTACAACATATAGTATATATGTTAAATTGTATCAAGAAAATCGTAACACTGCATTGCTATTTTCCATTAATTTGGACTGTTGCTTTTCAATTTTTTTTTCATTGATAGAATATTATGGAGAAGAGCAATCAAGCTAGAAAGTTTGCAATTTCTTGATGGATTCTATCATTATAATTCAATTATAATTCAATTTACTGCCATATTTTCAAAATTTAACTTTTAATGGTTAGTTGACTTAGGAATTGCTCTTAGCATATGCTTAAGCTGATTTACAATTTCTGCATGAAATTTAATTAATACTTTTTTGCTCCTTTTGTTTTTATCCTAACATATTGACATTTGGAAGGTTATGGCACCTAATAAGCAATGGATGCAACTTGTTCATAATCGACTTGATGATGTTTATATATCTAGGGTGCAAAATTTTTTGGATTATGCTTTCACAAGAATAGGAGAAATGAACGAAATACCATGTCCGTGCGTCAAATGTTGCAACACATCTTTAGGGACACATGATATGGTCAATTCACATTTGATAGCATATGGAATAATTGAAAATTACACCTTTTGGTATTACCATGGGGAGCAGTTAGGTGAGCCACAGTCAGACTGCTTCGATGATATAGAAGAGGTTGAAGATGAGGATGAAATACAAGGGATTTTAAGAGATTTATATCCTAGTTTTGATGGAGATACTATGAACACAGGTGGTGATGAAGTTCTTGAGGAAGAACCCAATCTTGAAGCAAAAAAATTTTATAGGCTCTTAACTGATCTCGAGCAATCCTTATATCATATGTCAAAAAGCTTTAAGCTTTCTACTTTGATAAAATTGCTTCATATTAAAAGTCTTGGTCATTGGAGTAATGAGTCAATTACAATGTTGTTGAAAATGTTGAAGGAAGAGTTATTGCCTGATGGGTCCAACTTGCCCGATTCATATTATGAGGCAAAGAAGATAATTCGAGATCTTGGGCTTTCTTACAATAAGATTGATGCATGTAAGAATGATTGCATGTTGTATTGGAAGGAAGATAAGTTTCTCAATTCTCGCAAATTTTGTGGTGCATTTAGATGGAAGGAGGATAAACATAGCAGGGAAAGTAAAAGTAAAAAAGGAAAAAGAATACCATTCAAGATTTTACGTTACTTTCCCCTAAAGCCAAGACTTCAAAGGTTGTTTATGTCCACTAAAACATCTTCTCTAATGAGATGGCATCATGATAAAAGAGTTGATGATGGAGTAATGAGGCACCCGGCTGATTCAATGGCATGGAAATCCTTTGATGAACATCATCAATCTTTTTCCAATGAGCTCGTAATGTTCAACTTGGTCTTACTAGTGATGGTTTTCAACCATTTGGAAATTCAAAAACTCCATATAGCATTTGGCTAGTTGTACTTATTCCTTATAATTTACCACCTTGGTTGTGCATGAAGCAAGAAAATTTTATTTTATCAATGCTTATTCCTGGTCCAGAGAGTCCTGGAGATGCAATTGATGTTTATCTCCAACCTTTGATAGAGGAATTGAATGAATTATGGGGAAATGGGGTTGATACTTTTGATGCATCTACTAAACAGAATTTTAAGCTACATGCAGCTTTGTTATGGACAATTAATGACTTTCCAGCATATGGAAATTTGTCTGGATGGAGTACCAAGGAAAGATGGCTTGCCCATGTTGTAACAAAGATACTTGCTCGATGAGGTTACACAATGGTAAGAAACAATGTTATATGGGCCATAGACATTATCTTCTTCTTAATCACAGGTGGAGAAATGACAAAGAGTCATTTGATGGAACTAAGGAGCGGAGGATACCACCTAAGCCATTGTATGGCTATGATATACTTGATCAAGTGGCTGATTTAAATGGATTGTTGCTAACCAAGGATCCAATGAAGAAGACTAAGATATCACATGCTAGTAGAGGTGATAATTGGAACAAGAAGAGCATTTTTTTAATCTTCCATATTGGAAAACACTATTGTTGTGACACAATTTAGATGTGATGCACATTGAGAAAAATATATGTGATAGTATTTTGGGGACAATATTAAATGTCAAAGGAAAAACAAAGGACAGCATTAACACTCGGTTGGATTTGCAAGCATTGAAGCTCAGGAAGGAATTACATCCAGTAAAAAGTGGTGATAAATATGTACTGCCCACTGCATGCTACACATTATCTGTTGAAGAGAAGAAAAAATTATGCAATTTTTTAAAGAATCTAAAAGTTCCAAATGGATTTTCATCTAATATTTCTCAGTGTGTCAACCTCAAAGATCGCAAATTATCAGGCTTAAAGAGTCATGATTGCCATGTTCTTCTACAACATTTACTCCCTCTTGCCATACATGGCTTGCTTTCCAAATCTGTGTGTGAACCACTCATTGAATTATCTTTTTTTTTTCAATGTGCTTGGAGCAAAATGTTTAAAAATAGATGAGTTGGAGCAAATAGAAGACCAAATTCCTACTACTCTGTGCAAGTTAGAAAAAGTTTTTCCTCCTTCATTTTTTGATATCATGGTGCACTTGCCAATTCATTTAGCTAATGAAGCTAAGATTGCCGGACCTGTTCAATACCAATGGATGTATCCGGTAGAGAGATGGTTGTACTTTTTAAAGTCTCTTATCGGTAATAGGGCTTGCCCAGAAGGTTCTATTGCAGAGGGATATTTGGCAAGTGAATGTATGACCTTATGTTCAAGGTACCTGTAAACAATGGAAACAAAATTTAATCGCCTTGAACGGAATTATGATGGTGGTATTAAAAATGATGGAGGTTTATCTATCTTCTGTCAACCTGGAAGAGCTTTAGGGGGTAAAAAACAAGTTACACTTGATGCATATGAATTGGAACTAGCCCATATTTATGTTTTGAAGAATTGTGATGAAGTTCTGCCCTTTCTCGAGTATGTACATCCAACAAATTATTTCTATTTATCTCCGTTACTATACATTTTTCAATTGAAGATATACATTGTTGTACTGTAATTTCATACAGGGAGTTCTCAAAAATTCAATCTAATACCTCTCAACACATTTCTGATTCTGCATGGAGTCTCTAATTCATTAGTTGGTTTAAAAAAAAGGTTAGATTTTAGTTGAACATTTCTTAGTTTTTTTTTTTGCCTCTTCTTAGTTGCTTTATAGTTATTGTTAACATGATTTTGGCAGGCAATAGAAATACATAACCAACATGATAATAAGATGACAGTTGATTTATTATCATTGTCACGTGGCCCTATACAATATGTGACAAGTTTCAGTGGCTACATTGTTAATGGTTATAGGTTTCATGTGCAAAGTTATGATAAACATTTAAGGACACAAAACTGTGGAGTGGTTATTGTTGGAGAGGCGGATAAAGAGAATGGGAATGTTGATTACTATGGAGAACTTATTGAGATCCTTGAGTTACAATTTCTTGAGGGAAGAAGAGTGAATGTGTTTTGATGTAATTGGTTTGATGTATATGACAAAGAAAAAGGGATAAAAATAGATGAATATGACTTCGTAAGCATTAACCGTCAATGAATCTTGAAAACAAATGAACCTTTGATGTTGTACAAAAGAATGAGGACGATATGGAGGAGTTTGACAATTCAACACAAATAAAAAGGAAACATATTGATCAAGGTTGGATTTTATATTATTATATGATTGTGTTATATGATTGTGTGTATGTTACAACTAACTGAAATTTATATGAAATTCAACATCATTTTTTCTTTTCATGTGATTCAGAATGAATCCATCCAAGTTTCAAAAGACTGGGATGGAAACCAAAGCAAAAGTGGGCAAGCAAGCATTCATTCCACCAGGTGCTTTAGGGAGAGGACGAGGACAAAGTTTAAGATCTTTTACCTCTTCTAGAGCTATTGAACAAGGAATTTCAACTATAACAAGAAAAACTTCCCAAATAACTTCTAATCAAGATGCGGCGCCACTTATACCTCCTGGATTACAGTCAATTGAAGATGATATTCCTTTTCTTCAAGTGGATGAAGAGATGCAAGACATTGAGACAAGTATTTTATTCACTCAAATTTAATTTCTTTGATATTCAATTAGTATTTTATACTTAATTGATCTTAAATAAGTATTTTATACTGAATTTATTATTTATAGGTGCAGTACAACTCGAGGCGAAAAAGGTCCGAGGAAGGAATAAGTGTAAAAAAGTTACGGGACTCAAGGCTGGAGAAAAATTAAGAGTCACTTTTTATCAAAATCGAGTTGTTGGTGAGCATCATGAAGATTTTTCAAGGGATTTGGGTATAATAATTCGTGATCGTAATATGTGCCCTTGGAAAGTACACTCATGGAGAGAAATTCCAGAACAAAATATAGAACACATGTGGCAAGCTGTAATTGTAAGCATTTATGGCATTATATTTTTTAAAATATTTTTTCTTGCTTTAATTATGCCAATTACTTTGTGTGTTCAAGTAATGCTGATTGTTCTTGATAATAATGAATCAAGGATAAATTTGAGAGTGATGACATACTTGAGCAACGTGAGCATGTCGTGAAACATATGAGAACCTTATGGAACAACTGGAGAGGAGAGATGCATTTCAAAAATGTGAAGTCTAGGTCACTTCACGAGGCTATGAAAAATATACCAAAAGGGGTGGAAAAGAATGATTGGGAATGGTTGGTTAAAGAGCACTTTTTTAGCAAAAAGTTTTAGGTATGACATAATATACTTTTCTTTTCATATTCAAATTACAAATTTACATGTTATATTATTAATGTAGGAAACAAGTAAACGGAACTCCATTAATAGGTCCAAGTTGAATATGCCTCATCGTACAGGCAACAAGCCTTTTAGACAGATTATGTATCAACAAGTGATTTACCCTTCTTAAACATTATTAGAGAATTTATTATTACTTTTAAAATTTCTCATTTATTAGCCTAATTCTGTTGTGAAGGGAGGCAAAGATGGTAACCCACCAGACTTGGCTACCATGTTCTTTGAGACCCGCAAAAAAGATGGCAAACTTGTTGAAACTACAACCAATGAAAGATATATGTGTGTGATTGATTTGATTTCCATTTTACTATTTTTTATTTGAAATGTTCATACATTTAAAATTATTGTTGTATTTTTATAGACTCAAATTCAAGAAGTTGTGCAATCGAAACCTTCTCTTTCCAATATAGAGGTAGCAGAAAAAGTCTTTGGACCTCAACGGAAAGGTCATGTTGTGGGATTTGGTAGTGGCATAACTGCAAGGCATTTGAAAGGGACTGGTTCAGCAAAAGAGGCATTGTTATCTAAGCTACACAAAACTGAAGAAGAAAACCAATAATTGAAAAGAAAACTTGATGCCTTTGAGGGTAAATTGGCATGACTCGAAGCTGTAATCTTGGTTCAGCAATCTAATGTCTACTCTAAATCACCATCTTCAAGTGAATTCCCAACATAATGAAATATTTAACAGGTAAGTACACAATTCACATTATGAAACATTTCATAATTTCTTATTTCTTGATTGTAATTATGCTTTACAATTTTTTTTATATTTTATCTTTGTACATAATTTACAAGTATAGTTAGTGAACACTTAATATGAATTGTTGAGTATTTATGTAACCATAATATTGTTGAGTACAACTTTGTTATAGATTTAATGTAGAATTGCAAGATTTATCAATAATCTTGGAAAAAGAAGTTGCATTTGATGTGAATGTTGTTTGGCATGTTTCGAAGATGCTATTTTCAATTGGTTGTAAATTGGTTAGTCCCATATACTTGTTTTATGGTATTGAAAATTTTAAATTGAGCTGCTATGGAGATATGGATGTCACTACATAAATAAATAGAATATTAATGTATTGAAAAGTTTGTATTAAATAATTATTTATAGTTGATAGTTGATGTATTATCATAGTATCCTTGTATTTTGTATTACTGATGTAAGTATTGAGTGGACGATATTTGTAAATTATTATATGAGTGTGAATGAACCTAAATTGGAGGATGGGCAATCTTGTGTTGGAGTATGAATTGGAGAAGGGTGAATAAAGATATGCTTATTTGAAGTGTAAAGACTTTCTGTTTACAGGAGGATAGGCAATATTATAGAGGAAACTCTAGCGAAATTTCGGTAGAATTGGGTGGCATATTTGTGTTTTGAATAAATAAATAGTAAATTTTAATAGTTGTAGGATAGTTGAAAAAAAAATTTATTCGGATTTTATCAATAATCTTAAGAGTAGTTTTAAGATCGAGTTATTGTACAGTGTCGTTGGAACCGTTGTGTGTGTATGTATAATTTAAGGGTGTTACAAATTTAGTATCTGTAATTGGATTCGAAGTCAAATTTTTTGCTCATACAGTTGTCTCCCCATTTTAATGTAAGTTGTATTCTATTTTTTTTATTATTATAATGACATTATACTTATGATTATTTTTTACATTTTTTTTTTGCAACCCTTTTCATTTTTTGGATATTTTGAAGTGCATATACAATTACACTTGTTGGATTTTGGATATTTTGAAGTGTATATATAATTACACTTGTTAGGAGATTTTGAATATTTAAGGTAAATTATATTCAATTATTTGGCCTTTTGATTTATTGTTTTTATGCATGAATTTTAATTATAAATTTATGTTTTAAATTCTACAGGTTTTCAAAACAGTGGACAATGAAGTTATAAGGTTCATTATTCATTCTTTTAGAATTTTTATATTCTAAGGTCAATAGAAAATGATATAGACAGGGGCTGTTTTTATATTTTATAGTATATGATACAATTTCGAAATATCGATATATTTTGTATATGGTATTTTGCAATCTATGACAAAACTATTTATTATAATTTTGGATTTATATATGTGTGTAAATGATATGTACAGGTAATAGTCAAATAAAATATTTATTTATTATGAAAATTATTAATTTCTGAATTTTCTTTGAATGATGAAAAATTCATGACTATCTTTAACTACCGAATATTTTTTCAGTGATAGTGAATATAGCGAAAATAAAAACTTGTCGGTCAAAAGTATCCTCAACGACAAAAAACTTCTTCATTGAAAGCGAATAAAATGAGCAAAGGGAAAATACGATTAGTAAAACAATATTTGTAACGACATGAAAGGTTGAAAAGTGAATATAATTATCGAAATAAAAATCTAGTCTCTTTAACGAACTAAAATCCCTTCGTTGAAAGTGAATATAATTAACGAATGAAAAATTCGATCCCTAAAACATATCTTTCACGACCGAAAATCCTTCATTGAAAGTGAATACAATTAGCGAAGGGAAAATCTGGTCGCTAACAGGCATTTTTAACGACCGAAAATCCCTTCGTTGAAAGTGAATACAATTAGCAAAGGGAAAATTCGGTCGCTAAAAGGCATTTTTAACGACCGAAAATCCCTTCGTTGAAAGTGAATATAATTAGCGAAGGGAAAATCCGGTCGCTAAAAGGCATTTTTAATGACCGAAAATCCCTTCGTTGAAAGTGAATACAATTAGCGAAGGGAAAATTCGGTCGCTAAAAGGCATTTTTAACGACCGGAAATCCCTTCGTTAAAAGTGAATATAATTAGCGAAGGGCAAATCCGGTCGCTAAAAATCACTTTTCAACGACCGGAAAAGTTTCGGTCGTTAAAGGCATTAACGACCGGATGCAATATCCGGTCGTCTATACCTTTAACGAAGGGGCTTTTACCGACCGGATTTTTCGGTCGTTAAAGGTTTTTAACGACCAGATTTTAACTTTTAACGATCGGATTTCCCTTCGTTAAAGAGTATTTTTCTTGTAGTGTCGTGATCCTTTTTAATGTGTTTGGATCTTGCTTAAGATCCCCCTCAATAAAATGTTTTAAATGTGATAAAATGAAATGGTTTTCGATTCATACCCGTAAGGTACCCCTTTGGCTGATTTGTACTCGTAAGGTACTACCCGTACACTCGTTATCCACTATGGTGAGTCAGCAGGTGCTTTATTATTTTGTTTGCTTTGAAATAACTATAAGAATGTGATATCCGAATGAGCATGATAATGATTTGAGGAATCAGTTTATATGTATATGAACATGACTATGGGCTTTGGAATGTATGTCTGTATTATGTAAGCATGATTTTATATCTAACACGATTATCCGCATTTTTCATATGATGTGTTATGAGCTTCAGAATGTCATGAATATGATTCGAATATTATGTATATACGTATGTGACTCAGCATGGTTTCATTATATTTAAGCACGTGAATCGGATCAGTTAGGACTAGGGGTATCTGAATTAATATATTTAATCTTATGAACTTGACTTTGAATGCTATGAAGGTAGAGGTGTATTAGCTTTGTAAGTGGTTTCAGCTAGCGAATGAGCATCGTCGGGTGATGATCTTATGCATGTTTAGATAGTTAGAGATTATGCATTGATACTTAATGGATCTCAGTAAGTGTATGTAAGATTTATTCGTATTGTCGCATGATGATGTGATGTTATGTTATTATTTTGGTCTCTGCTTTGGAGTGTCTTCGGTATGACATCATATATATCAGAGTGGCGCAGCGGAAGTGTTGTGCCTTGACTTTGTTAGTTGGTTCTTGGCTAGAACGTGTGTACTATGGCATGATAGTTGCATGTATAATACCTCTTGTGACTATGCACGGAAAGGTACTGATATTTGATACCTCGGTAGGTATATGCATGTGATATTGTATGTAGTTTTGCATGATGATACTTGTATCGTGTATTGTATTATGTCTGTTTTGGCCTATTCTCGACGTAAGTATATGGTTATGGTTGTGAGTTTTTGAACTAATGCCTTTACTATGCAAGCCTGATTATATATGTGTTATGAATGTTCGCATTAGCCATTGTGAGTGTGTTATGCCTTGGCGACCATTGTGAATGGCCGTTCATACTCTTGTGTATTCTCCCCACTAAGCATTTATCGCTTAGCAAGGATTCCTTTCCGTGCAGGTGGCAGGTTTGGTTCTGTTCGGGGTACACCGGCGTGTGTTTGCATCGAAGCACAGCCCGACAGACACTCGACTTACCAAGCTCTATCGCGCTCGCGACAAAGGTCGCATTCGCGACTTAGACCAGACACTAACCTCTTCGTGTTCGCACTCGGTTGCATGCACGCAAAGGGGATCGCCTAACCGAAGCTCGGCCTACCGAGCTCTTTATCGCGCTCGTGACAGAGGGCTCCTTAGCTCACCAAAGACCATCCTGCACTCTATCGTGCTCGCGATAACCCATCGCGCTCGCGACAGAGCCCAGAATCGGCCAGAAACTCTGCACTCCTGGACTTCTCTCCAACCCCAAGAAACTCAAAACCACTCAATCATGCAATGGCATGCTAATTCATCACTCCAATACATTTAAAACATACTCATGATCATTTTAACTTAATCAACACACTAATAACACACAAGAACATGACATAATTTGAGATCAACGCAATCAAACATAAACTAGAAATTATGCACTCAGTTCATGCTCATACACTTCAAAACTTGAACATGCAAACCATCACAACTCTATCATGTCATGCCATAATCACTACTCTACTAAACACATGCATATACACATATCAAAATACTCAAATTTCTAGAAATTAACATAACACTCAATGATCGAAGATAAGATGAACAAATAACTCCCAAAGCTTTAAAAATTGCAGCTTTAATAACTATCTTCAAGACCCAACCTTTTCCTTGCGTTTGCTCTTCCTTCTCTCTTTCGATTCTTGCATAAAACCCAGCCAAACAAACACTTAATCAAACCAAGCAAATTCATAATCATCCATCAACCCAAATTGAAACACAAAGGAAGAAGAAACAAGTCCCCCAAAACCAACTTACCTCTTCAAAACCCAGCTCACAACTCAAGGAACAAGCTCACACTTAGAAGAATATACACAAAGGATAAGGAAGAGAGCAGAAAAATGAAGAAAGAGAGAGAGAGAGAGAACGGGAAAGAGTAAGAAAGAGGAGAAGGAGGCAGCTTCCACGGAAGCTATCCAATTTTGCCCCCCTCTTCCCTCTCTCTTCCCTTTTCATTTAATGCTCCAGCTACCAAGTCCACATGTTAAACTCCAATAGGTCCTATTAGTCAAATATCTTGACTTTACACTTTAATCCTTGGTAACTCTATAATTGGTCCTTGGCCAATTACACATCACTCAATAAAATAAATTCTTTCCTTTACTCAACTTTAATTCACTTCAATTAAGTCCTCAAATAAATTCCATTTCAATTGCATAATTACTAAAATACCCTTATTTATCCAATTAAAAATGCAAATTCTAACTAGGCCCTAATTCGGGATGTTATAACTCTCTCCCCCTTAAGAAATTTTGTCCTCAAAATTTTCCCGCTAACCACTTACATCCAAAGAAGAAAAACAAAACCTAAACCGAGCTAACAAATCAAACCTTACCGGAAGGACCTACAGGCTCTGTTATATCTTCTCTGATCATCGCATACACTCACGGAGCAACAAGACCTCTTGCAGCCTCCAACTGTTGCACAATTTTCGATGGTACTTGAGAAGGTCTTCCACTACCTCTACCACTTCCAGCTTGTAACACCCCCTTCCCACACGTAGGAGAACCCATCCGCGAGGGGAGTGAGAACCCATACAAGAAGGGGTGTCACAACAAACAGGATTGAGCAGCCATACATTCACATAATATTACATACATATAATACAGCGGAATTAAAACTTTAAAACCAAAAGATTATTCATTCATAAAATAGCAATATTCAATTACATAACTATTCTGATACTAATATAAATACATCATTCAGAGATACATAGCAGAAGCTTACAAAAATACTATATACAAGAAAGATCACTATTACAAAATAATGAGGATACAAAAAGAAACTATGTCCTATCAACAATCCCCACTATGTTGGCTTGACTAGCGGCGACTCTCCCAAAAGCTATACACCTTCCGCACCTGCACGGGTGGAAATACTGTGCTAAGCGATAACGCTTAGTGGGGAAACAAACAATAATATATGGACGGCCATTCACAATAGTCGTCAAGGCAATTCACATACGATATGACATACTGAATATCATAAGATATAATCACAATAGAACTCCATTCATATCCATTCAAAGGTTCAATAAACATAGTCATATGCCAACAGATTCATATGATCATATTAGAATCATTCAGATTTAAATACTTATAATCATACTCATACGGATTCACATACTTATAATCATATTAGAACAAATCATAAAACCTGCTGACTCACAGTAGTGGATAATGAGTAAACGCGTAGTGGTACCTTACGGATACGAATCGACACGTAACGGTACCTTACGGGTACGAATCAGGAAACAATATCATATTTTCTCTTTTAAAACATTTTACAAAGGGATCTTAAACAAGATCCATACACGTAGAAGTTCATGAGGAACTAAACGGGGACCTGATCAAGGTCCATAACAGTACAGAGGCTGCAGCTAAAGGACTCTTTTAGCCATGCCTAACTATCCACTGGACTGACTCTTGTAAGTCATGCATAATACAATCATGCTCAAAGCATAACATATAATTCATCATGAAGAAATCATAATAGTACACATAGATAAGCATAATTATTCCCATACAATATTAAAAATGCATGAAGGAATAATACAGAAGTCGTTTTAGAAGAAATAAACAAAATCGAAAAAATAGGGAAAAAGGGGTCACTATCGCGATCGCGACTGGTGTCGCACTCGCGACAGTGGCCGGATGGCCTTCACGAGGGGAAGGGGCAGAGAGGTCACTGTCACGATCGCGACTGGTGTCGCGCTCACGACAGTGGCCGATAGGCCTGCGCGAGGGGAAGGGTGAAGAGGCGAAGGGCGCGCGAGTCGTGAGACAACCTTCACGACTCTTGAAGGTTGTTCACGACTCGTGAACTATGTACATGACTCGTGAACATGGTTCAGGACTCGTGAACTCTCAGTCTCCCCTCTTGCCGACGCATGATTCTATCGCATGCTAAGCTTCACGAGTCGTACCGCCCAATCACGTATGCTAAGCTTCACGAGTCGTGCCGCCCAATCACAAGTCAGACGCCTACAAACCAACAGAGCAATCTCGCATAAAGCTGGAATTCACCCTTCTGTCGCACTCGTGAGGATGTCGCGCTCGCGACAGCATCGTGATTTCCAGTTTTACAGCAAAACGCAGAAAACAGTTTTCCAAACACAAAACCATTTTGACCCAAAATCAAACCAAACCTCATCTTACCTTTAAATATGCCTTCCACCAACACAAATAACATAAATACAACTTAATTCAACACTTTACACAATCAAAATCATGCATTATCAAAATCAAACTCCTCAAGAACACAAACCCAGAAATTTATAGCAAACATCCATCAAACTTCAATAATTGCTCAATATTTCAACATTCATGCGTCATAACTCAAATCAATTAAATACCCACAACATTAACACTATAATATGCCTCATCAGACATCAATTTTCCAGAAATCACATGCAAAGGTATAAATCACCATATGAACATCAAACACTCAAATTCCAACAAAGCTCAAACAAAATCCCAAACCTGAAATTCCTTTGCTCTTACTTAGTGAGCACCACTACTACTCGCCTTCTCCTTTCCTTTGGGATCGCGAGGAGGCTCAACTAAGCACAACACCCAAAATCACACAAAATAACAAACCCTAGATCAAAACTCAAACCAGCAAAGAAGGAGAAAAGATGATGATGAAGAAGAAGAAATGCAACAAATCTTACCAAATGGAGGTTGAGAAGTTATCAATTCCCACCAAAGTCACTTGGATCCAAGCTAGGCACACTTGAGAGGAGAAAGGAAGAAGAGGAATAGAGAGAAGAGGGGAAACGGGAATGAGATAACAAATTCTGCTTTCCCTTTTCTCTTTTTTCTTCTATTTACTCTTTTCCTAACCCAAGCCACATGCCAACTCCTTAATGGTGGAATTTGATCACTCACACCCTACCAACACACATGCTATCACACACAAGACCAACCCACATAACTCACACCCTACAACCATATGCTCATGCACACACTAACATAACCTAATACACAAGCACCCTATTAACATATATGCACCCACACAATATTACAGTCTATAAAACATGCATTTTACCCAAAATGCACTTAACACATGCCAAAACTCTCACACATGCATGCATACACATGGTAACCATGGATCGAACTAATAGGGGGGAATCGGGGTGTTACAACTCTCCCCTTCTAAATAGAATTTTGTCCTCGAAATTCTCACCTGAACTGAACAAATGTGGATACTGAATCCTCATCGTTGCCTCTGGTTCCCAAGTCGCTTCCTCGACTCCATGATATTTCCAATGAACCTTGACCTGAGGGATTTGCTTGTTTCTCAACTGTCTCACTTCCCAAGCTACAATAGCCTTAGGCTCTTCATCATAGGAGTAATCCGACTGAATCCGAACATCTTGAAGCATGGAAACATGGAAGACATCATTCATCTTAGCCAACTCCATTAGTAAAACCAACCTATAGGCTACCAGACCGACTCTATCTAGAATCTCAAAAGGTCTAATGAACCGAGGACTAAGTTTACCTTTCTTGCCAAACCGCAATACTTTCCTCCAAGGTGAAACCTTAAGGAAAACTTTGTCCCCGACCTCAAACCGAATATCCTTTCTCTTTAGATTGGCATAGGACCTCTGCCTATCCTTAGCCACCTTCAGATTTCGCTGCACAACTCTGATCTTCTCTTCGGTATCCCTAATCATCTCTGGCCCAATAAAAGATCTCTCGATTAACTCTATCCAATAAACTGGAGTCCTACACGGTCAACTATACAAAGCCTCAAACAGTGACATCCTAATGCTCGACTGATAACTGTTGTTGTAGGCAAACTCCATAAGTCGCACATACTAATCCCAACTTCCAGAGAAATCCAAAGCACAAGCCTGGAGCATATCCTCTAAAATCTGGATAACTCGCTCGGACTGACCATCTGTCTGAGGATGGAACGTTGTACTGAAGTTCAACTTGGTACCCAAAGCTCTCTGCAATTCTTTCCAAAACTTAGATGTGAAACTTTGATCCCGATCTTAAACTATCAACAAAGGCACACCATGAAACCGAACTACCTCATCCACATACACACTGGCCAACTTATCCATCGAGTAATCTACTCTAACTGGCACAAAGTGAGCTGACTTCCTAAGCCGATCCACAATAACCCAAACCAAATCATGCTTTCTCTGAGTCACTGGCAAACCCGACACAAAGTCCATGGCAATATCATCCCATTTCCACTGAGGAACGGATAAAGGAGTGAGCAATCCCGAAGGGACTTGATGCTCAGCCTTTACCTGTTGATACGTCAGACACCTTGCCACGAATTTCACAATAGCTCTCTTCATCCCAGACCACCAGTAGAACTGTTTCAAATCTCGATACATCTTTTCACGCATAGTAAAGACCGTAGTGTGAGCCTCACTCAAAAGCTTCTTCTTTAACTCATCATTCTCAGGCACACACAAGCGATCCCTATACATAAGCACCCCATCCAAAATCGAAAACTCAGACTGCTTACCCTGCTGAACCTATTGCAGAACCCGTTGCAATCTCAAATCATCCTTTTGAGCGTCCACAATAGACTATCTCAAAGTTGGCTACACTTTCAATTGGGCAACCAAAGCACCATCTGAATCAAATCTCCATCTGAACCGTCTCAAAAACAAAGCCAAAACTGACTTCCGACTCAAAGCATCCGCAACTATCCGCAACTACATTAGCTTTACCAGGATGGTAATCCACAATGCAGTCGCAGTCCTTGAACAACTCTAACCATCTCTGCTGCCTCATGTTCAACTCTTTCTGCGTGAGGAGGTATTTCAAGCTCTTATGGTCCATGAAAATCCTACACTTCTCCCCATATAGATAATGCCGCCAAATCTTCAAAGCGAAGATTACAGTTGCCAATTCCAAATCATGCGTCGGATAGTTCTTCTCATGAGGCTTCAACTGACGAGATGCATAAGCCACTACTTTACCCTCTTGCATCAACACACATCCGAGTCCAATACCCGAAGCATCACTGTACATCACAAACTCATTACCCGAGGTAGGTTGAGTCAGTACAGGAGCTTCAACTAACAAACTCTTCAACCTCTCAAAGCACAGCTGACACTTATCCGACCATTCAAATCTGACACCTTTCCTCAACAATCTAGTCATTAGAGCAGCAATAACCAAAAAACCCTTCACAAATTGATGGTAGTAGCCTGCCAAACCAAGGAAGTTTCTCACCTCAAGAACATTCCTAGGCGCTTTCCAATCCACTATCGCCTCAATCTTAGCTGGATCCACTTGAATACCCTTAGCCGACACAATATGCCCCAAGAAAGACACTTCTCGAAGCCAAAAGTCACACTTGCTAAGCTTCGCAAACAGACGGTGCTCCCTTAACACTTGCAATACTAATCGAAGATGCTCTTTGTGCTCATTCTCATCCTTTGAGAAAACCAAATTGTCATCTATAAACACTACTACAAATAAATCTAGATATGGCTTGAACACTCGGTTCATCAAATCCATAAAAGCCGCAGGTGCATTCGTCAAACCAAATGGCATCACAAGAAACTCATAATGGCCATACTATGTCCGAAATGCAGTCTTAACCACATCCGCATCCTAAACTCACAACTGATAGTAACTCGATCGAAGGTCAATCTTGGAGAAGACACCTGCTCCTCTAAGCTGATCAAACAAATCCTCGACTCTAGGTAAGGGATACTTGTTCTTCACTGTGACTTTGTTAATTTGCCTATAGTCAATACACATCCTTAAAGAACCATCTTTCTTCTTAACAAACAAAATCGGTGCTCCCCATGGAGATATACTGGGTCAAATAAACCCCTTATCCAATAACTCTTGTAGCTGAGTTTTGAGTTCTCTCCACTCTACAGAAGCCATTCGATAAGGTGCTTTTGAAATGGGCGAAGTACCCAGCAAAATCTCTATGGACAACTCCACTTCTCTCGCGGGATGCAAACTAGGCAATTCACTCGGAAACACATCACCAAACTCCCTAACAACAGGGATACCATCAATCTTTACCTGATCACGCTTTGAATCCAAAACAACTGCTAAGAATGCCTCGCAACCTTTCCTCATAAACCTCTTAGCTTGCATGGCGGATATCACATTACTCAAAGAACTCGAACCCAAACCTTTGACAACAATAGAAGACTGATCTCTATCTCGCAACACAACTACCTTTCTATGACAGTCAGGTACTGCCCGATACTTACTAAGCCAATCCATACCCAAAATCAAATCGAACTCCCGAAATAGCAACTCAATCAAATCACCAGGAAACTCAACACCCTGAACCAAAAGGGGACAATTCCTATGCACTCTACTCACATTGACACTATGCCCTAAAGGACTGGTCACACAAACCTCATAATCTAATTGGTCAACATCATGCATCTTATCAAACAATATACTCGTGCATAAATATTAGTGTGTGGAGCCAGGGTCAATTAGAGCATATAACTTAGTGTCAAAGACTGGGAACTTACCAGCAATCACATCCGAGGCATCTTGCTCATCCCGAGCTCTCATGACATAAGTTCTAGAGGGAACCGTCAAAGAATGATCAACAAACTCTGATAGAGCTCCCTCTCTATGCAGACCGCCTCGGCCTCGACCTCTACCTCGGTCTCTACCACGACTGGCTTGCGGAGCATTAGAACCAACTCTGCTAGCCTCTCGCTAATCACTAGAAGCCTCATTATACCTCAGACAATTTGCCAAGTAGTGATCAGTGCTACCACATCTGAAATAACCACTCATGAGCCACCTACACTCACCCTAATGGCGTTTACTGTAGTGAGAACACTCAGGCAACACATCAGTCCTCAAACCAAAACCACCTCTGCCAGAACCAGAACCCCTAGTAGAACCTTGCCCCCTGCCTCTTGAAGCCGGACCTGAAGACTCATCATGCGGGTTCCTTGACTTCTTACCCGAAGATGATGACGATTCAGATCCTCCATAAGGGGGATTCCTCCTCTGAGTTCTCTCTCTCAAAAAAGACTTAGATCTCTCAGCCCGCATAGTCACTTGCACAATCTGATAGTACCCAATGCCCGGAGTACTCATCAAAGAAATAATCATTGTCACACCCAATTGCCCCCTAGAAGTTCGAGCCATGTTTGTGCATGCATTATGTATGTGTATTTGCATGACATAAGGGTATTTTGGTAATTTCATATTTTGTTGGGTTATGCTAGTGTGTGTGTGCTCACACATTTGTAGGGTATTATAAGTTGGGATTTTATTATGTGTGTGCAGTGCATTCTTGTTGGGTGCGAGTGATCAAGATCCACCACTAGGAAGAGGACACATGGCTAGGGTTAGGAGAGAGGGGATTTAGAAGAGGAAAGAGAAAGGGAAGCAGAAATTTTGCTCCCTCAAACCCGTTCTCTCTTCTCTTCATTTCTCTTCTTCCTCTTCTCTTACCATTTTGTGCCCTAGCTTGGATTCAAGTCATAGTTGGTGGGAATTGATCATCTCCTAGCATTCTTATTAGTGAGTTTTATGCATTTTCATCTTGTTCATCTTCTTCTTCTCATTTTCTGAGTTTAAGGTTTTGATCTAGGGTTTGTTGTTTGTGTGATTTGTGGGTTTGCTTGGTTAGTTGAGCCTCCTCGCGACCCTAAAGGTAAGGAGAAGGCTGGTATTAGTGGCACCAAGTGATTTGGAGCTTAGGGGATTCAGGTTTGGGAACTTTCTTTGAATTGATGTTCATATGTGTCTTTTGAGATATGCATGAATTTCTGGAAATTTATGATGTGTAAATAGGCTTATATGGGTTTTGAGTTTTGATGAGTTATGTTGCATAATTATTGAATTATTGAATCAAATGTGAAGTTGATCGAACTTAGCTGCAAAATTTTCTGGTTTTGTGAATTATTGAGATATTGATTTGTGAATTGATGATTTATTTGGAATTAATTGTGGAAATATGTTGTTTTATGTTGGTTTTGGTGTTTGGAAGGCCTATTTTTAGGTAAGAATGAGTTTAAGTTTGATTTGGGTGAAAATGGTTTTGATTTGGATTTTTCTGGGCTTCCTGCATTTTTGTTGAGAAATGGAAATCCCGATGCTATCGCGAGCACGACAGAACGGAATTTCCAGCTCTCGTGCATGAAGGTTGAGGAGCGTTGTGGGCAATGCTCATGAGTCATGAGCCATGCTCACGAGATGTGAGCGACGTGAGCAAAGCTCATGAGGCGCACTACAAGAAAATTGACTTTTAACGACCAAAATTTAACGAAGGGATAAAAATCCGGTTGTTAAAATATACAAATAACAAAAGGAAATTAATCCGATCGTTAGTTCTTAAATTTTATTGTTATATAACGAGGGGATTAAATCCGGTCGTTAAAGCAATAAAAATCCGGTCGTAAAAATATATCATTAGCGAAAGGAAATAAATTTGGTCGTTAGTTCTTAAATTTTATTATCATTTAACGAATTAAAATCCAATCGTTTAAACATTGTAAATCCGGTCGTTATTAGTCTAGGAAAATTGGCGGGACTTCTATAAAACTTACCTCCAAAATCATTGTTCATTATTTCATAAAACTTCCTATCCCACGCAAAACTAAATTAAGGTGAAAAAAGGTCAAAAAACAGCAAACCCAAAAGATGAAAGAACAGCCAAAAAATGCAAAACCCTTTTCATATCTTCCAAACCTAAACTAATCCTAATAGAAATGGCAGTCTGGTAGCAGCGATAGGTTCGTTCATGTTTTGTAAGATCCATATTTCATCGGTCTAGGGTTTAATTTCATCTGTGATTACAGGTGAGAAACTGAAAAAACTTCTTTCTCTTCTCCCTTGATACCATTTGGATATCTATTTATTTCTAATCTTCTCTTCTTCTCATCGAATAGGAAAATAGGGCATACCAAATCTGAGATGTTTTGAGGAATTGCATTTCTGCTAAGCTAATCGATTTGTTATAATAGGTGAGTTCAATGAATTGGGTATTTTTGATATTCTGATTTTTTGATTTCAAAACCTTATCTGCTACTTTTCTGGGTATGCATAAATGTCTATTTCTTTGATTTGGTGATATGTGATTCTCGTTTTGTTTTTGATTCCCGTTATGCTTTTGATTCTCATTCTAATTTTGATTCTCGTTCTATTTTTTATTCCCGTTCTGCTTTTAATTCTCGTTCTTCTTTTGATTCTTGTTCTGTTTTTGATTCCCATTCTTCTTTTGATTCTAGTTCTACCTTCTTTTGATTGATTCCCGTTCTGCTATTGACTAATTCTCGTTCTGCTGTTGAATGATTCTCAAATTTATGTATTTCTGATTGTTTTTAGGTTTTCAGTCTTCAAATTTGCAAGGTAAAATTGGGATTTCTTCTTAAATTTTATTCTTTGACTCAATGTAATTGTTAATTTCCTTCTTTCTGCTCAATTGTCATATTCTGTATTCTGAAAGCATTAAATTTCATGATGTTCATAAATTAGAGTTGATGATTTAGGATGTTTAGCTTTTTATTGATAATAGTTGTAAAGTATAGAAAGATTACAAGGTAGCTATACAATTAAATTTAGAGTTTGTTAATTATGTAGATAATTGCAGGAATGGAAATGAAGACCATGGATTTTAGTTATGTTTTAATCTGAAATATTTAGTAGCCAGTATCTTCTCTTTTGCACTTTAACTTGAGAACTTATATTTGATCAGATTAATCCTTTTTGTAAAAGGGTGTTGCTCTGTTTGGAATGGAAATGAGATCAGTTTAGTTGCTCTGTTTTAGCTGTAAACCTAATGAACTAAAGAAAATTACGAGGTTATGTGTTAGCATCTCTTTTCCCTCAGGTTCTTGTGGTTAAGCTGTTGCCATTTTTTCCTGAATGTTCGTGCTTTCTTTATGTGGTTTATATGCTCAAACATTCACTTTGGTTTAAGTTTAAGCTGTTGTCATTTTTTTCTGGATGTTCATGCTGTCTCTGATTGTTTAAGCCATTGCCATATTTGACTGGATGCCCAAACATTCTCACTATGTTCATGCTTTATATCTATCTGCATATTTTTCATCTGATATCTATTAAAGTCTTTCACTTTTAACTTGAAATCCTTTTCACTTTTGCTCTTTCGGTGATGCTATTGTTAAATTTTAGCTTTTTGAATGTTTGATTCTTATTTTCTAGAATTTCTATTATAATTTTGAATGTGCATACATAACAACTCTATACTTACTATAACTTAAGCATCTAATTTTAGTACAGTGAAAGTTTATTAGAATTGACGGCTTTGAAAGTTTAAATTGTTAGAAAGGAGAGGATGGTTATCTGATTCGGTGGCTTATATTTTTGTCATTTTATTGATCAATGTGGTCCAATTAATGCTATAATTTAATATACAAATTTATTTATTATCAATAACAATTTTGAAATATGATAAACACTCTAAGAATGTTATCTATATTAATTTCACTTTTAGCATGCATGCATTTTATTGATTTTATATAAACATCTATATATGCTATTATATGTACCTATAATAAACACTCTAAGAATGTTATCTATATTAATTTCATTTTTAGCATGCATGCATTTTATTGATTTTATGATAAACATCTATATATGTTATTATATGTACCTATAATAATTACAGTAGTGCTAGACTCTAAAATAGTGTTATCTATATTGATTTTATGATAAACATCTAAATATGATAAACATTCTAAGAATGTTATCTATATTAATTTCATTTTTAGCATGCATGCATTTTATTGATTTTATATAAACATCTATATATGTTATTATATGTACCTATAATAATTACAGTAGTGCTAGACTCTAATAAACTTATATATGAGACAAAGTCAAAAGTCCCCTCCAAAACTAGGGAAAAATAATTTATATGAAAAAATAATAAAATTATAATAATGCCACTAAACTTCAAACTTAAAAATAGAAGTCTAAACGTTGTTTTTAAGGCCCGAAATAGGCTGTTACGGAGGGAAAAGCCTCGATAAAAGTTGACCGGCTCGAAATGAGCTTTCCGAAAACATATTATAATAAGCAATCGGACACTTGTAGCAAAAGTTATAGTAAAAACAATTTGTACCGTAAAAACAAAAGATATTAATGATGATTGACCCATTTACCTCGCTCTAAATATTGAAAACCCAACTGGTCTGCATCATAATTTTTATACTAAGCACTTTATAAGTAGGGGTAGACTTGGGATTTTAAATTAAGGGGCAATTTAAGTTAAAATTAATTAATGCCAAGGATATAAATTTAGATGAAATTAAAAAAAAAAAAGAATAAATTTGAAACTTTTATGAAAAAATTTAGGAGTAAGAAGTTAATTTAATAAAAATACGCAAGTGAAATGAAAATCCAAATTCATGCCCACACTTCCTAAACTAAAATCCAAATTCACATAAAGAATGATCAACGAACTATTACGCCTCCACCCGATTATGTCTCTAAGTTTGGTTAGAATTATTATAGTAATATATTATAAGTGTTCTTCAGTATAACTTTGAGTTGTTCCTACCTATTCTACCTAACTCATTGGCATGGTTATGCGTATTATATTTATTTTAGTTCACTGAGTTACCATGTTTGTTGGTCTAGTTGATTTTACTAAATAAAGCAGCCTAATATGCCCTGATAAACCTCAATTATGTTTCATCATCTTACAGTTTTATCATTTAGCTTACTATTTGGTGTATTCTTGCAGGATATTTGATTTTCTTATTTAATATAAATTAATCATACCCTTGCATTATGACTTTGGAAGCTATTTTGGGTTTATGGTATGTAGGCTTCACTATGAATATTTACCCTTGAAACATTTACTTGAAATATAATTGATTATTGACCTCTAGGTGTCTCTGATGTGCTATTGGGACTGTGCTCTTGAAGGATGCCTTGGATTAGGAAAGAGAGTGATCGATGTTGAATAGAGAGATATATGTATAGAGAATGCATGTCATTTCAATGAATTGGAGTTCAACTTTCTTATTTGTTTTGCAGCTGTTAATGGACTGATTCTTAGCCAAGGGCTAACGATATTCCGATTTCGAATTTGCTGATATTCAAGGATAATGATGATTGATGTTTACTTTAGAGTATAATAGTATTAGATGTATGTGTTTCATTAAAGAAATATTCATTGCAAATATTTTTTAACTATTGGCCACCAATAGTCATTTGATGATGGTTTTGTGATAATTTTATTGTTCACCCTTGTAGTGCAAGTACTGAATTCCAGAAGTGATACAAACAGAATAGCTTCAAGTAATTACTATAATCAAGGTTTTAATCCTTCCTCCTTTTTTTTATTCTTTTTCCATGTCTCTGAATCGAATGAACTCCTCTTGCAATACTTACCATGATTGCTTTATGATTCTTGAGGTAATTAATTAAAGTATCTTTACAACACATAGTATATATGTTAAATTATATCAAGAAAAGCGTACAACTGCCTTGTTATTTTCCATTAATTAGGACTGCTGCTTTTCAATTTTTTTTTCATTGATAGAAAGTTTGCAATTTCTTAATGGATTCTATCATTAAGGCCTATATTTTATACTACAGGTTGATAGGATTCTATCATTGAGTTATGAGTTGTTCTTAGCATAAGCTTAAGCTGATTTACAATTTCTTGATGGAACTAATTAATACTTTTTTGCTCCTTTTGTTTTTATCCTAACATATTGACAGTAGGAAGGTTATGGCACCTAATAAGCAATGGATGCAACTTGTTCATAATCGACTTGATGATGCTTATATATCTGGGGTGCAAAATTTTTTGGATTATGCTTTCACAAGAATAGGAGAAATGAATGAAATACCATGTTTGTGCGTCAAATGTTGCAACACATCTTTAGGGACACGTGATATGGTCAATTCACATTTGATAGCATATGGAATAATTCAAAATTACACCTTTTGGTATTACCATGGGGAGCAGTTAAGTGAGCCACAGTTAGACTGCTTTGATGATATAGAAGAGGTTGAAGATGAGGATGAAATACAAGGGATTTTAAGAGATTTATATCCCAGTTTCGATGGAGATACTATGAACACAGGTGGTGATGAAGTTCTTAAGGAAGAACCCAATCATGAAGCCAAAAAATTTTATAGGCTCTTAACTGATCTCGAACAGCCCTTATATCATATGTCAAAAAGCTCTAAGCTTTCTACTTTGATAAAATTGCTTCATATTAAAAGTCTTGGTCATTGGAGTAATGAGTCATTACAATGTTGTTGAAAATGTTGAAGGAAGAGTTATTGCCTGATGGGTCCAACTTGCCTGATTCATATTATAAGGCAAAGAAGATAATTCGAGATCTTGGGCTTTCTTACAACAAGATTGATGCATGTAAAAATGATTGCATGTTGTATTAGAAGGAAGATAAGTTTCTCAATTCTTGCAAATTTTGTGGTGCATCTACATGGAAGGAGGATAAACATAGCGGGGAAAGTAAAAGCAAAAATGGAAAAAGAATACCATTCAAGATTTTACGTTACTTTCCTCTAAAGCCAAGACTTCAAAGGTTATTTATGTCCACTAAAACATCTTCTCTAATGAGATGGCATCATGACAAAAGAGTTGATGATGGAGTAATGAGGCACCCGGCTGATTCAATGGCATGGAAATCCTTTGATGAACATCATCAATCTTTTTCCAATGAGCTCGTAATGTTCAACTTGGTCTTACTAGTGATGGTTTTCAACCATTTGGAAATTCAAAAACTCCATATAGCATTTGGCTAGTTGTACTTATTCCTTATAATTTACCACCTTGGTTGTGCATGAAGCAAGAAAATTTTATTTTATCAATGCTTATTCTTGGTCCAGAGAGTCCTGGAGATGCAATTGATGTTTATCTCCAACCTGTGATAGAGGAATTGAATGAATTATGGGTAAATGGGGTTGATACTTTTGATGCATCTACTAAACAGAATTTTAAGTTACATGCAGCTTTGTTATGGACCATTAATGACTTTCCAACATATGGAAATTTGTCTGGATGGAGTAAAAAAGGAAAGATGGCTTGCCCATATTGTAATAAAGATACTTGCTCGATGAGGTTACACAATGGTAAGAAATAATGTTATATGGGCCATAGACGTTATCTTCCTCTTAATCACAGGTGGAGAAATGACGAAGAGTCATTTGATGGAACTAAGGAGCGGAGGATACCACCTAAGCCATTGTCTGGCTATGATATACTTGATCAAGTGGCTGATTTAGATGGGTTGTTGCTAACCAAGGATCCAATGAAGAAGACTAAGATATCACATGCTAGTAGAGGTGATAATTGGAACAAGAAGAGCATTTTTTTAATCTTCCATATTGGAAAACACTATTGTTGCGAAACAATTTTGATGTGATGTACATTGAGAAAAATATATGTGATAGTATTTTGGGGACAATCTTAAATGTCAAAGGAAAAACAAAGGATAACATTAACACTCGGTTGGATTTGCAAGCAATGAATATCAGGAAGGAATTACATCCAGTAAAAAGTGGTGATAAATATGAATTCCCCACTGCATGCTACACATTATCTCTAGAAGAGATGAAAAAATTATCCAATTTTTTAAAGAATCTAAAAGTTCCAGATGGATTTTCATCTAATATTTCTTAATGTGTCAACCTTAAAGATCGCAAATTTTCAGGCTTAAAGAGTCATGATTGCCATGTTCTTCTACAACATTTACTCCATCTTGCCATACGTGGCTTACTTTCCAAATCTGTGTGTGAACCACTCATTGAATTATCTTTTTTTTTCCAATGTGCTTGGAGCAAAATGTTTAAAAATAGATGAGTTGGAGCAAATAGAAGACCAAATTCCTACTACTTTGTGCAAGTTAGAAAAAGTCTTTCCTCCTTCATTTTTTGATATCATGGTGCACTTGCCAATTCATTTAGCTAATGAAGCTAAGATTGCCGGACCTGTTCAATGCCGATGGATGTATCCGTTAGAGCGATGGTTGTACTTTTTAAAGTCTCTTATCGGTAATAGGGCTTGCCCAGAAGGTTCTATTGCAGAGGGGTATTTGGCAAGTGAATGTATGACCTTATGTTCAAGGTACATGTATATAATGGAAACAAAATTTAATCGCCTTAAACGGAATTATGATGGTGGTATTAAATATGATGGAGGTTTATCTATCTTCTGTCAACCCGGAAGAGCTTTATGGGCTAAAAAACAAGTTACACTTGATGCATATGAATTGGAGCTAGCCCATATTTTTATTTTGAAGAATTTTGATGAAGTTCTGCCCTTTCTCGAGTATGTACATCCAACAAATTTCTTCTATTTATCTCCGTTATTATATATTTTACAATTGAAGTTATACATTATTTTACTTTAAATTCATACAGGGAGTTCTCAAAAATTCAATCTAATACCTCTCAACACATTTCTGATTCTGCATGGAGTCTCCAATTCATTAGTTAGTTTAAAGAAAAGGTTAGATTTTAGTTGAACATTTCTTCTTAGTTTTTTTGTTCAACATAGTTTGCCTCTTCTTAGTGTCTTTATAGTTATTGTTAACATGATTTTGATAGGCAATAGAAATGCATAACCAACATGATAATAAGATGACAACTGATTTATTATCATTGTCACGTGGCCCTACACAATATGTGATAAGTTTCAGCGGCTACATTGTTAATGATTATAGGTTTCATGTGAAAAATTATGATAAACATTTTAGGACACAAAACTGTGGAGTGGTTGTTATTGGAGAGGCGGATAAAGAGAATGGGAATGTTGATTACTATGGAGAACTTATTGAGATTCTTGAATTACAATTTCTTGAGGGAAGAAGAGTGAATGTATTTCGATGTAATTGGTTTGATGTATATGACAAAGAAAAAGGGATAAAAATAGATGAATATGACTTCTTAAGCATTAACCGTCAATGAATCTTGAAAACAAATGAACCTTTTTTCTTGGTCAATCAAGCATCATAAGTATTTTATGCTAATGATCATGCCAATAAAGGGTGGCATATTGTACGAAAGGTTATACATCATGATTCCTTTGATGTTGTACAAAAGATGGAGGAGGATATGGAGGAGTTTGATAATTCAACACAAATGAAAAGGAAGCATATTGATCAAGGTTGGATTTTATCTTGTTATATGATTGTGTTATATGATTGTGTGTATGTTGAAACTAATTGAAATTTATATGAAATTCAACATCATTTTTTCTTTTCATAAGGTTTGATATGAATCCATCCAAGTTTCAAAAGACTGGGATGGAAACCAAAGCAAAAGTGGGCAAGCAAGCATTCATTCCACCAGGTGCTTTAGGGAGAGGACGAGGACAAAGTTTAAGATCTTTTACCTCTTCTAGAGCTATTGAACAAGGAATTTCAACTATAACAAGAAAAAATTCCCAAATAACTTCTAATCAAGATGCGGCGCCACTTGTACCTCATGGATTACAGTCGCTTGAAGATGATAATCCTTCTCTTCAAGTGGATGAAGAGATGCAAGACATTGAGACAAGTATTTTATTCACTCAAATTTAATTTCTTTGATCTTCAGTTAGTATTTTATACTTAATTGATCTTAAATAAGTATTTTATACTGAATTTATTATTTATAGGTCCAGTAGAACTCGAAGCGAAAAAGGTCTGAGGAAGGAATAAGTGTAAAAAAGTTACGGGACTCAAGGCTGGATAAAAATTAAAAGTCACTTTTTATCAAAATCGAGTTGTTGGTGAGCATCATGAAGATTTTTCAAGGGATTTGGGTATAATAATTCGTGATCATAATATGTGCCCTTAGAAAGTACACTCATGGAGAGAAATTCCAGAACAAAATATAGAACACATGTGGCAAGCTGTAATTGTAAGCATTTATAGCATTATATTTTCTAAATATATTTTCTTGCTTTAATTATGCCAATCACTTTGTGTGTTCAATTAATGCTGATTGTTATTGATAATAATGAATCTAGGATAAATTTGAGAGTGATGACATACTTGAGCAACGTGAGCATGTCGTGAAACATATGAGAACCTTATGGAACAACTGGAGAGGAGAGATGCATTTCAAAAATGTGAAGTCTAGGTCACTTCAAGAGGCTATGAAAAATATACCAAAAGGGGTGGATAAGAATGATTGGGAATGGTTGGTTAAAGAGCACTTTTTTAGCCAAAAATTTTAGGTATGAGATAACATACTTTTCTTTTCATACTCAAATTATAAATTTACATGCATGTTAAATTGTTAATTTAGGAAAAAAGTAAATGGAACTCCATTAATAGGTCCAAGTTGAATATGCCTCATCGTACAGGCAGTAAGCCTTTTAGACAGATTATGTATCAACAGGTGATTTACCCTTCTTAAACATTATTAAAGAATTTATTATTACTTTTGAAATTTCTCATTTATTAGCCTAATCTTATTGTGAAGGGAGGCAAAGATGGTAACCCACCAGACTTGGCTACCATGTTCTTTGAGACCCGCAAAAAAGATGGCAAACTTGTTGAAACTACCACCAATGAAAGATATGTGTGTTATTGATTTGATTTCCATTATACTATTTTTTATTTGAAATGTTGATACATTTTAAATTATTGTTGTATTTTAATAGACTCAAATTCAAGAAGTTGTGCAATTGGAACCTTCTCTTTCCAATATAGAGGTAGCAGAAAAAGTATTTGGACCTCAATGGAAAGGTCATGTTGCGGGATTTGGTGGTGGCATAATAGCAAGGCATTTGAAAGGGACTAGTTCATCAAAAGAGGCGTTGTTATCTAAGTTACAAAAAACTGAAGAAGAAAACCAAGAATTGAAACGAAAACTCGATGCCTTTGAGAGTAAATTGGCACGACTCGAAGCCGTAATATTGGTTCAGCAATCTAATGTCCATTCTGAATCACCATCTTCAAGTGAATTCCCAACATAATGAAATATTTAACAGGTAATTACACAATCCACATTATGAAACATTTAATAATTTCTTATTTCATGATTGTGATTATGCTTTACAGGTATTTTCTATATTTTGTCTTTGTACATAATTTGCAGGTATATTTAGTGAACACTTACTATGAATTGTTGAGTATTTACGTGGCCATAAAATTGTTGAGAACTACTATGTTATAGATTCAATGTAGAAATTGCAAGATTTATCAATAATCTTGGAAAAACAAGTTGCATTTGATATGGATGTTGTTTGGCATGTTTCGAAGATGCTATTTTCGAACTGCTATAGAGATATGGATGTCACCTGCAATCTTGAGAAACTTGTATAAAATTTAGTATAAAATAATTTACCTGAGTGAAGGAGCTGGAATGTTTCTCAGTGATCTAATCTTGGTTTCTTGATTTTCAGAATAATGCAAGAGTACTGAATTTTGTTAATCCCTTGTGTTTGAAATTGAAGTGAATGCTAGTAGCCAACTAATCCCGTTTTCACGAGTTGATTTGTTTGATTGTTTATTCTTATGAAATGGTATACTTAATTTTTGGTTTGTTGTAAGAAATTATTTGGCCGACATAAACTTAGGAACCCTAGAAATTTTTTCAGTTTTTTTTCCCCTTTGCTATCCTCATTCTCTCTTATGTGACTACATTAATGAATCTGGTCCCTAGTTAAGACAAATAATCATGGATTTAATTTCTAATAAAGTGTGGCTTCAATATTGTATCTATAATTTGATTCAAAGTCAAATTCTTTGCTCATACAGTTGTCTCCCTATTTTAATGTAAGTTGTATTTTATTTTTTTTTTTATTGTTATAATGACATTATAATGCCATTAAACTTATGATTATTTTTTACTTTTTCTTTGCAGCCCCTTTCATTTTTTGGATATTTTGAAGTGTATATACAATTACACTTGTTGGATTTTGGATATTTTGAAGTGTATATATAATTACACTTGTTGGGAGATTTTGAATATTTAAGGTAAATTATATTAAATTATTTAGCCTTTTGATTTATTGCTTTTATGCATAAATTTTAATTACAAATTTATGTTTTAAATTCTACGGGTCTTCAAAATAATGGACAATGAAGATATAAGGTTCATTATGCATTCTTCTAGAATTTTTATATTTTAAGGTGAATAGAAAATGATATAGATAGGGGCTATTTTTATATTTTATATTTGTATATGATACAATGTCAAATAATTTTGAAATATCGATATATTTTGTATCTGATATTTTGCAATCTATGAAAAAACTATTTCTTATAATTTTGGATATATATATGTGTGTGAATGATGTGTACAGGTAATAGTCAAATAAAATATTTTATTTATTATGAAAATTTAATATTAATTTCTGAATTTTTTTTCTGCGATGAAAAATCCGTGACTATCTTTAACTACCGAATATTTTTTCATTGATAGTGAATACAACGAAAGAAAAAACTTGTCGGTAAAAAATATCCTCAACGACCAAAAATTTCTTCGTTGAAACCGAATAAAATTAGCAAATGGAAAATCCAATCAGTAAAATAGTATTTTTAATGACATGAAAGGTTGAAACGTGAATATAATTAACGAAAGAAAAATCCAGTCGCTAAAAGGTATATTTAACGACCGAAAATCCCTTCGTTGAAAGTGAATATAATTAACGAAGGGAAAATTCGGTCGCTGAAAGGTATCTTTAATGACCGAAAATCTCTTCGTTAAAAGTGAATATAATTAGCAAAGGGAAAATCCGGTCTCTAAAAGGTATCTTTAACGACCGAAAATTCCTTCGTTAAAAGTGAATATAATTAGCGAAGGGAAAATTCGGTCGCTAAAAGGTATCTTTAACGACTGAAAATCCCTTCGTTGAAAGTGAATATAATTAGCGAAGGGAAAATCCAGCCGCTAAAAGGTATTTTTAATGACCGAAAATCCCTTTGTTGAAATTGAATACAATTAGCGAAGGGAAAATCCGGTCGCTAAAATATATTTTTAATGACCGAAAACCCCTTCGGTAAAAGTGAATATAATTTAGCGAAGAGAAAATTCGGTGACTAAAAATCACTTTTCAACGACCGAAAATATTCCGGTCGTTAAAGACATTAACGACTAGATGCAATATCCGGTCGTCTATACCTTTAATAAAGGGGGCTTTTACCGACCGGATTTTAACTTTTAATGACCGGATTTCCCTTCGTTAAAGAGCATTTTTCTTGTAGTGGCGTGAGCAAAGTTCACGAGTCGTGAGCAATGCTCACGAGGTGTGAGTAATGCCCACGAGGCGTGAGCAATGCTCATGGCCCTTCTGTCGCGAGCGCGACTTTGTCACGATCGCGATAGTGACTTTTTCTTGTTCTCTCGCGTACTCTGTTTTTCTAAAATGGATTTTAAATGTCTCCTCTTGGTATTTCACTGCTGTGTGCTACATTATTTTGCTTATATGTGTATTAGCATGACTTCTTCATGACAAATAACATGTTATCCATTAATAATTATATGCTATGTTTTGGAACATAATTTGGATTACGCATGACCTGCAAGAGTCAGTTTAGTGGATAGTTAGGCATGCCTAATAGAGTCTCTTTAGCTGCAGCACCTTTGGACATTTGGACCCCGATCAGGTCCCCCGTTTGGTTCCTCGCAAACCCTTTTTATGTGTTCGGATCCTCGCGATCCTTTTCAATGTGTTTGGATCTTGTTTAAGATCCCCTCAGTAAAATGTTTTTATGTGCGATATAAATTAAATGGTTTTCGATTCGTACCCGTAAGGTACGTTATGCGTTCGAGTCGTACCCGTAAGGTACGTAATGCGTTCTCTCGTTATCCACTATTTTTGAGCCAGCAGGTATTTGTTTTGGTTTGCTTGGCATGCTATAAGAATTTGATATTCGAATGAGCATAATGATGAGTATATGAATCAACTGTTATCTGAACGTAACCATGAGCTTCTCAAAGTTATGAATGTGACATGATATATGTTGTATGTCCATTTGTGATCTAAGTGTGTTATATTATGTATGATTATCTGCATATGCCATATCGTATGTGTTATTCTTTGATGACCATTGTGAATGGCCGTCCACTTTACTGTTGTGTTTCCCCACTAAGCGTTTATCGCTTATCACGGTGTTTTATCCGTGCAGGTGCGGAAGGTGCTGTTATTTGGGAGAGTCACCGCCAGTCAAGCCAACACAGAAGGGATTAGTGTAGGGCTTATTTTTGTAGCAGTTCTGATGATTCCCTTTTGTAATAGAACTCTCATGTATTAGTTTTTGTCAAGCTTCCGCTATGAATATTTTGGATATGTAATTATTTTGTTTTGGCAATTGATCAGAACATTATTGTAATGATTTGTTATATTAATGCATGATCAGTTTTGCTTTCAAAAGTTTTAATTTTTGCTGTAATTTTGCTATAATTTCGTATGTTTATAATGTCTGAATGTATGATACTGTATCGTCCTATTTGGTGACACCCCTGCTCGTACGGCTTCCCACTCCAATGCGGATGGGTTCGCCTATGTATGGGTAGGGGGTGTTACAGTTTTTGGTATCAGAGCCCAGGTTTAGGCTTTTCTCGGTGTTGTTGTTATTGTTGTGATGTGCATAGATGAGTATATGTCTAGGACTGTATTGGCTGATGCAATTGTCTTGTCTTTCTTTTAGATGGATTCCGATTCTGTTCGAGGGTCACTTGAGGGGTCAGCTGAGAGCGTGAATCCTCAAGCTATTGATCCTTCGATATCTGTGTCGGCTCAACCTGCTAGGGTAGAACCTGAGGCCACAGCCATGCCTTTCGAGGCGATGCTTAAGCTATCTCAGGACATGGCTCGAGTCTTGGAGAGAGTGACTGCCCCTAAGGCCCCGACTGAGAGTATGAGAAGAGCTGGTGCTGAATACTTTTATGGAACGGGTTTGGACAAGTCAGAAGTCACTGAGAAGTGGATTGATAAGGTAAAGCATGCTTTGAGAGAAGTATGGTGTCCTCCTGATCAGAAAGTGGAGTGTGCAGTGGCTTTGCTACAAGGGTCTGCATATGAATGGTGGGATTTGGTTTGTAGACATCCTCAGTTACCTAACCCGATTACTTGGGAGTTTTTCGAAAGAGAGTTCACGAACAAGTATGTGACCCAGAAATATAAGGATGCTAGGTGGGCTCAGTTCTTGAGTTTGAAACAACGGGCGATGTCTATGTCTGAGTTTGAGAAGGAGTTTAACCGGTAGGCTAAGTATGCACCGAAAGGAATTATGACAGATGAGTTCAGGTGTAGACATTTCGAGGCAGGTTTAAATGAGTCGCTGCGGGCGATGTTGATCTCTTTGATGAGTACTCTGGGGAGTGGGGTATTACCAGATTGTGCAAGCTGTTGTTAGGGCTGAGAGGTCAGAATCTATCTTTAGAGAGAGAGCTCAGAGGAGGAATCCTTCTCGCGGTGGTTCATCTTCTTCATCCTCGGGTAAGAGGTCAAAGAACCCGCAGGATGAATTATCTTCAAGCCCGGGTATGAGAGGTAGAAGACAGGGTTCAGCTGTGGTGTCTGGTTCTAGTAGAGGTATTTTGGGTGGAAGGACTGAGATGTTACCGGAATGTTCTCATTGTAACAAGCGCCACTGGGGTGAGTGTAGGTGGCTAACTGGTGGGTGTTTCAGATATGGGAGCACTGAGTACTTTTTGGCCAACTGTCCGAGATCGTATGAGGCTTCAGGTGATCAGAGAGAGGCTAGTAGAGTTGGTTTGAATGCTTCTCGAGCTGGTCGGGGTAGAGGCCGAGGTAGAGGTCGAGGCGGTCAACCTAGAGAGAGTGCTGCATCAGAGTCAATTGAGAGTCCTTTGCCAGTCCTAGCTAGAGCTTATGCAGTGAGATCTCGGGAGGATCAGGATGCTCCAGATGTGATTGCCGGTAAGTTTCTACTCCATCACATTGAATTATATGCTCTAATTGACCCTGTGTCACACCCCATTTGCCCCCTAGTAGAATGAGCCTGTCAGTCTGTCTGTCTGTTTGACTGTTTGTCTGTATGTGTAAGCATTCGCATGTGTTCAGCATTTCATAAGGGTATTTCAGTAAAATGTATGCTTTTGGGGTTTTATTATTATGTGGGTACATACATGGCATTAGTGTGTTAATTAAGTGAGAAGTACTTGTGTACATTAGAGCATACCATTGTAGGGTGATTTAGTGGTGTATGCATTAAGTGTGTGTGTTTATGCCATTGTAGGGTACTTTATTTATAAGTGCATTAGGTGTGTGATGCATGTGGAATTTAGGTGTGAGTGGTTAATCCCACCAATAAGAAATGGACACTTTCTTAGGGTAAAGAAAAGGAAAAGAAAAGGGAATGAAGGAAAGGAAATAGTTAGATTTACGTTTCTTTCTTCACTCACTTTCTTCTTCTTCTCTTTCTCTATTTCAAGTACTGTACTGTTGGTTTAAGGTATTATTGGTGAAATTAATCCTCACCTTGCATCCTCTCTAGTAAGTAATGAATTCCCTCATCTAATTGTTTCATTTACTTCTTCTTCTTCCTTAAGTTTAGATTTAACTTAGGGTTTCTTTGTGGATAATCTTGCTGTGTTTGTGTTTAGCTGAAGCTCCTCGTGATCCTAAGGGCAAAGAGGTTGCTGGACCTAGTGGAGCTAAGTGATAGAGGCTTAGAATTCAGGTTTGGGAATAATTGCTTGTGATTTGCATAATTTGAGTTTACTGGAAATTTCTAGGGTTTATATGTTCTTGAAGAATTTGAATGCAAATACCCTTGATTAGTTTGACTGAATACTGGTTTGAGTTGTTTATATGTTGTTTGAGATGATTTCTGGAAGGTAAAGACAGGTTTGGTATGGTTTAAAATCAAATTGGGATTGAAATTGTTGTTCTGAGAATTCTGGAAATTCTGGAAAAAAGTCTAAGTACTGTTGAATTTCTTCATGTCGCGTGACTCGCTACGGAAGAAGGCAAGTCACGAGACGTGACCCTCGGTCATGCCGTGACCTGCCTGCTGAGAAGCCAGTCGCGTGACCAGCTAAAGAACAAGCAAGTCACGCGACGTGATCCTCGGTCACGTCGTGCGACCTGCGAAGGCGTTGCGTGATCTATGAGATCACGCGACGTGATCTGTGAGAGGGAGAAGCACGTCACGAGTCGTGACGTCCAGTCACGCCGTGACCTGCGTGAGCGTTGCGTGATTTGTGAAGATCACGCAACGTGACCGGCGAGGAACAAGCAAGTCACGTCGCGTGACCCTCGGTCACTGTAACACCCCCACCGCCGCCCCCGTTGGAAGGGCGCCGGCGGGTGCGCTACAACACGACACTCAGTCACGACGCGACGAGCGTACAGCGGAAGCATGCATACACTAAGCGGAAGCATTCAATTATCATATAATAAAATCTTTGAAAGAATAATAGGAAAATATACTTCATTACATAAATAATCAAAATACAATTTATATACAATAGTCCAAAAGATTACATTTTAAAAACCTTTACAGAATAAAGGAATACATGTACAAAAAGAATTACAGGAGGAGACAAAATAAATCACTCGACTCCTAAGTGGCCTGCCTGCAGATGCACGACTCGAGCACTCCCAAAATCCTTCACGCAACCTGCACGGGATAAAAACCCGTGCTAAGCGATAACGCTTAGTGGGGAGAAACAAACACAACAGAGCACTAGCAAGAACCATGCACTAACATATATAATTCAATATGAATCAGAGTACAGAGATATAAAAGTATATGCAGAATAGTTAACACAATGCACTAAACCATTACACTATTCATAATTCACACTTAGATCAGAACACTCACTGAATCAATACAAGACCATTCACACAATAGCCTGAAATCAATGGTGGAGGATACGGGAACACGGCACGGGAGACCGAAGTCTCAAAAACACTTTAATACCCGAAGGTAGCGCGAGAGACCGGAGTCTCAAAACATTTTATCACTACACGATTAATGACCATCTCGGAGGTCGACCGTTTCGCCCAAACGGGGCGGACAGAACAGCTGAACACTAACCCTTCTTAAGCATGCTTAATTATCCTATACCTTGACACTTCAGGCTCAACAACACAAAAACTCTCAAGACAGTACATGGACAAAACCATATTCAAATTAAAACTCTTATTTAATTTCTATTCACTACAAGAACACTAGCATAGTAATATCACGAGTCGAAAGCACACCCATATCCCATGCAATAGTGAGAAACCGTGCAAAGTGGAACAAAAGAAACACAATCAGAAAGCAAGGCAAGCAGGAAGGGTCTCTGTCGCGATCGCGACATTTGTCTCTGTCGCGATCGCGACAAATGTCGCGCTCGCGACAGAGCACGGGGTACTTCCTCGCGAGGTCGCGTCCAAGAACCTCCTCGCGACGAAGCACTCGCGGCAGAACTCACCGAGCCGGGCTCTGTCGCGCTCGCGACAAGTGTCGCGATCGCGACAGTGCACGGGGTACTTCGTCGCGTCCTCATGCCAAAAAGGCCTGGTCGCGACGGAGCACTCGCGGCAGAATTCACGAAGCCGGGCTCTGTCGCGCTCGCGACAAGTGTCGCGATCGCGACAGTGACCAGTTCCTTCCTCCTCGCGCGCACGCTCGGCAGCACGCCCGCGTGGAGGATTCCGCTGCCAAGCTCTCTGTCGCGCTCGCGACAAGCGTCGCGATCGCGACAGAGGGCTCATCAAGAACAAGGGGCCAAGTCCGCCTTCTATCGCGATCGCGGCACTTGTCGCGATCGCGACAGAACCCAGATTTGCCCAAATCTGCACTTTTCCTTCACTTTTCACACACAATTCATCATGCATTCACTTCACATGCTCAAATACTTACCTCTCGCCTCCAGCACAGCACCGCATCATTCACAAGTCACATATACACATTTACACTAAATCAAATATAATTTCATCAAGAAATCTCTCACAATCAAACTCAAAAACACTATTATGGCAAGTTCCCATTTCGCAAACACATAATATCTTCACTACATCACTATCACTTCACTAAATCACTACCCAATAAAACATGCATTTATAAAACACTCAAGATTATACAAGACTTGCAAACACAAGATAGAGTTGATCCAAGAAGGAGAAACAGGGAAGAAATCACAATCTATAACACAGCTCAAATTCCCAAACCTGGAAAATCACAGCTTCAACGGAACTCTTCACGAATCCACCTTCTCCTTGCCCTTGCTCTTTCTTCTCTCTTCCGAAACTTGCACAAAAACCCAGCCACAAACACTCAAATCAGACCCAAACACAAACCAAGACCAAAATCCCAAGAACACATTTAATAAAAGGGACCTCAATCCGAAATCAAGCACTTACCTTTAACTCTTTCCGCTCAAACCTTCCAAGAACCCACTCAAGACTCAAGAAATACAAGAGAAAAGAGGTGAGAGCAGCAAAAATGGAAGAAGGAGAGAGAGAGGGACGGAAATGAAGAAGAAAGGGAAGAAAATGAAGTAGCTTCCACGGGAAGCTTAACCCAAAAGCTGCCCCTCCCTTCCTCTCTCCAACTTTTCATTAATTGCCCACCAACCCTCTTGCCACTTGTCACTCTCTTAGAGAATCAAGCCATCCATCTAAACAAAACCACTCATGGCACCATACACTAAACACACACAAGTCCAATCCACACAAATATCTTCCTATGCACCATACACCACAATCCACTCAATAAAAGCCTTAAGTCCACTCACACCCTACAATTCTACACCACAAGCACACACTAATATTCCCTTCACTTCATTTACCACTTAGTTAATTAAATTCCTTTAACACAAAATCCTTAATTGTCCAAAATTCCTCTTACCCAAATTACGAAAATACCCTCACTATACTGACTTACCGCACAGATTCCGACTAGGCCCTACTTGGGTTGTTACAAATCACTCCCCCTTAAGAAATTTCGTCCTCGAAATTTCCCCGCTAATCACTTAAATCCAAACAACCCAAACCCAAACCGAAACTTAACTGAAAATTAATAACATAACTTACCAGAAGGTCCCGCTCGATCTGCTATATCCCCTAATTGCATCGCATAAACTCTTTGACGTGAAGGCACTTCCTCTGCAGGTGGCTTCTGCACAGACTCTGACGGCGCTTGCGAAGGACGTCCACTACCTCTTCCACTCTGATTCCCTCTCACTCTCTGACCACTGGCTCGACCCTCCGATCTACCCTGAAGCTCTCTTCGATCCGGACAATTCGCCACCATATGCTCTTGACTGCCACATCTGAAGCACGCTCCAGAGATCCTTCTGCACTCGCCCCAGTGGCGCTTATAACAATGCTCACACTCAGGGATCACACTTCCCTTGCTAGCTACACTCCCAACTTCCGAACGGACCGGAACCGAACTCTTCCCACTTTGACCACTCGGAACTCCTCTCGACTTCTTGCCACTACTGAACCCACCATCCGGTACTTTCCTCTTGCTCTCAACCTTCTGCTTGATCACCTCGGATTCCTCCAACTTCATTGCCGCTGCCACTAGCTGATAATACCCCACGGGTTGCAAAACTGAAAATGCCGACAACTGACCTCTATACACCTCCCGAAGTCCCTCTAGAAAATGCCGACTTCTGAACTCATCCGTCAACAAAGTCTCTGGCACGTACTTACTCAACCGGCTGAATTCCTTATCATACTCGCTCACTGTCATACCTCGCTGCCTCAGACTGATAAATTCTCTCCACTTAGCCTCTTGATACGCCTTAGTCACATACTTCTGCTCAAATTCTTGCTTGAAGAAATCCCAAGTCAATTCAGCTGGTCGCTGAGGATTTCGCATCACTAATTCCCACCAATCGAACGCTGGCCCCTGAAGCAACGACACTGCACAAAGCACCCTCTGCTCTGCAGGACATCTCATCTCTTGCAAAATCCGACCCACTCTCTTAAGCCAAAACTCGGCCACATCAGATTGGTCCAAAGCAGTCCCATGAAAATCCTCGGCTCCTCTCTTTCTTAGCAACTCAATCGGAGCCTTAGGAGCAGTCAGCCTCTCTACTAACTGAAGCAACCCTTGTAACAAAACCGGATTCTCTTGACCAAAACCCACATCAGGAATCTCCTCTTGCTGACGCTGCGGAGCAGGCTGCTCACCTCTCACTACACTTGCACTACCAACCGTCTCACCCACATGCTCACTTGGATCAGACTCCATCTAAACACTACACAAGACAAGACACATCTGCATTAGGCCACGACACAAAACCGACTCACATGCAAAGACTCAACACATAACAAACAGAGGCAACCAGAACCGCCTAAACCGGCGCTCTGATACCACTAAATTGTAACACCCCCACCGCCGCCCCCGTTGGAACGGCGCCGGCGGGCGCGCTACAACACGACACTCACTCACGACGCGACGAGCGTACAGCGGAAGCATGCATACACTAAGCGGAAGCATTCAATTATCATATAATAAAATCTTTGAAAGAATAATAGGAAAATATACTTCATTACATAAATAATCAAAATACAATTTATATACAATAGTCCAAAAGATTACATTTTAAAAACCTTTACAGAATAAAGGAATACATGTACAAAAAGAATTACAGGAGGAGACAAAATAAATCACTCGACTCCTAAGTGGCCTGCCTGCAGATGCACGACTCGAGCACTCCCAAAATCCTTCACGCAACCTGCACGGGATAAAAACCCGTGCTAAGCGATAACGCTTAGTGGGGAGAAACAAACACAACAGAGCACTAGCAAGAACCATGCACTAACATATATAATTCAATATGAATCAGAGTACAGAGATATAAAAGTATATCCAGAATAGTTAACACAATGCACTAAACCATTACACTATTCATAATTCACACTTAGATCAGAACACTCACTGAATCAATACAAGACCATTCACACAATAGCCTGAAATCAATGGTGGAGGATACGGGAACACGGCACGGGAGACCGAAGTCTCAAAAACACTTTAATACCCGAAGGTAGCGCGAGAGACCGGAGTCTCAAAACATTTTATCACTACACGATTAATGACCATCTCGGAGGTCGACCGTTTCGCCCAAACGGGGCGGACAGAACAGCTGAACACTAACCCTTCTTAAGCATGCTTAATTATCCTATACCTTGACACTTCAGGCTCAACAACACAAAAACTCTCAAGACAGTACATGGACAAAACCATATTCAAATTAAAACTCTTATTTAATTTCTATTCACTACAAGAACACTAGCATAGTAATATCACGAGTCGAAAGCACACCCATATCCCATGCAATAGTGAGAAACCGTGCAAAGTGGAACAAAAGAAACACAATCAGAAAGCAAGGCAAGCAGGAAGGGTCTCTGTCGCGATCACGACAAATGTCGCGCTCGCGACAGAGCACAGGGTACTTCCTCGCGAGGTCGCGTCCAAGAACCTCCTCGCGACGAAGCACTCGCGGCAGAACTCACCGAGCCGGGCTCTGTCACGCTCGCGACAAGTGTCGCGATCGCGACAGTGCACGGGGTACTTCGTCGCGTCCTCATGCCAAAAAGGCCTGGTCGCGACGGAGCACTCGCGGCAGAATTCACGAAGCCGGGCTCTGTCGCGCTCGCGACAAGTGTCGCGATCGCGACAGTGACCAGTTCCTTCCTCCTCGCGCGCACGCTCGGCAGCACGCCCGCGTGGAGGATTCCGCTGCCAAGCTCTCTGTCGCGCTCGCGACAAGCGTCGCGATCGCGACAGAGGGCTCATCAAGAACAAGGGGCCAAGTCCGCCTTCTATCGCGATCGCGGCACTTGTCGCGATCGCGACAGAACCCAGATTTGCCCAAATCTGCACTTTTCCTTCACTTTTCACACACAATTCATCATGCATTCACTTCACATGCTCAAATACTTACCTCTCGCCTCCAGCACAGCACCGCATCATTCACAAGTCACATATACACATTTACACTAAATCAAATATAATTTCATCAAGAAATCTCTCACAATCAAACTCAAAAACACTATTATGGCAAGTTCCCATTTCGCAAACACATAATATCTTCACTACATCACTATCACTTCACTAAATCACTACCCAATAAAACATGCATTTATAAAACACTCAAGATTATACAAGACTTGCAAACACAAGATAGAGTTGATCCAAGAAGGAGAAACAGGGAAGAAATCACAATCTATAACACAGCTCAAATTCCCAAACCTGGAAAATCACAGCTTCAACGGAACTCTTCACGAATCCACCTTCTCCTTGCCCTTGCTCTTTCTTCTCTCTTCCGAAACTTGCACAAAAACCCAGCCACAAACACTCAAATCAGACCCAAACACAAACCAAGACCAAAATCCCAAGAACACATTTAATAAAAGGGACCTCAATCCGAAATCAAGCACTTACCTTTAACTCTTTCCGCTCAAACCTTCCAAGAACCCACTCAAGACTCAAGAAATACAAGAGAAAAGAGGTGAGAGCAGCAAAAATGGAAGAAGGAGAGAGAGAGGGACGGAAATGAAGAAGAAAGGGAAGAAAATGAAGTAGCTTCCACGGGAAGCTTAACCCAAAAGCTGCCCCTCCCTTCCTCTCTCCAACTTTTCATTAATTGCCCACCAACCCTCTTGCCACTTGTCACTCTCTTAGAGAATCAAGCCATCCATCTAAACAAAACCACTCATGGCACCATACACTAAACACACACAAGTCCAATCCACACAAATATCTTCCTATGCACCATACACCACAATCCACTCAATAAAAGCCTTAAGTCCACTCACACCCTACAATTCTACACCACAAGCACACACTAATATTCCCTTCACTTCATTTACCACTTAGTTAATTAAATTCCTTTAACACAAAATCCTTAATTGTCCAAAATTCCTCTTACCCAAATTACGAAAATACCCTCACTATACTGACTTACCGCACAGATTCCGACTACGCCCTACTTGGGTTGTTACAGTCACGTCGCGTGACCTGCCTGTTGGGAAGGCCAGTCACGCCAGTGACCAGCCGATCTCGCCCGTTCTTCCGTTCAGCTCATTTTTCCGAAATTTCCTAGTTTTTAACTCAGAAATGAATTTGGTATTTCTGCTGAATGGACTTTACTGTTGTATGATGCATGTCTTACTGTTTGATGCTTCGATATGCGTGATAGCATGATTTTCTGATGAATTATATTCTGTAACCTGACATGTGATCGGTTTGACGCATAACCTGCTAGAGTCAAGTAAGTGGATAGTTAGGCATGCCTAATAGAGTCTTTAGCTGCAGCCCTCAGTTCAGTTTGGACCCCGATCAGGTCCCCGTTTGGTTCCTCGCGAACCCCTCAGTATTAGAATCATGTTTAAGATTCCCTCAGTATATAAATAACATGCTTTGATAAATGATATAACATTTGACTTGTACCTGTGAGGTACCCTCAGTATTCGATTCGTACCCGTAAGGTACCTTCAGTACACTCGTTATCCACTATCTAGAGTCAGCAGGTGTTCTTTAAATGTTAATGGAATTGTTCTGATCTGATCTGGTTTTGTATGGAATATCTGAATGAGTTTAATGATGAAATACATGCTGGTTTATTCTGTAATGTATATGATTATGAGATACTGAATGTATGGCTTTTAAATACGAGCGTGTTTATATGGATTATGTAATAGTCCTTGCATTCTGCCATTGTGAATGTGTTATGCCTTGACGACCACTGTGAGTGGCCGTCCATAATTTATGTGTGTTTCCCCACTAAGCGTTTATCGCTTAGCACGGTGTTTTACCCGTGCAGGTGCGGAAGGCGTTTTGCTTTGGGAGAGTCGCCGTCATCAAGCCAACACAGAAGGGATTAGTGTAGGGCTCAGTTTTGTATCAGTTATTGATTCTTTTTGTATGGAACTCTCTGTATCAGCTTCCGCTTTTGTATCTATATTTTGTATATGTAATATTATTTTGTATCAGCTAGTTGATCAGATCATTATTGTAATAATTTATTATAGTAATGCATGATCAGCTTCTGCTTTCTGCATGTAAAGTTTTTAATTATTCTGTATTTCTGAATGTATGTTATGAATGAATGTATGATATACTTTGTACTTGCTTGGTGGCACCTTTACTCATACAGCATCTCACTCCTTCTCGGATGGGATCGCCTACGTATGGGAAGGGGGTGTTACAGTTAGTGGTATCAGAGCATAGGTTTAGGCGTTTCTAGGTGTTTTTGTGATTGTTCTGAGTTTCTTAGATGTGTATGTGTCTAGATCTATGTTGGCTGATACGGTTGTTTCTTGTTTGTTTGGATGGCTTCTAATTCTGCTCATGATGCGTGTGAGGAATCCGCCGAGAGTGTGAATCCTCCAGCTGTAGATCAGTCTGTTTCTGTTACTGTGTCGGCTCAGCATGCTAGGGTCCAGCCCGAGGCCGCAGCCATGCCCTTTGAGGCTATGTTTAGACTGCATCAGGACATGGCTAGGGTTTTGGAGAGAGTGACTGCTCCTAGAGCACCTATGGAGAATTTGAGAAGGGCAGGAGTTGAGGATTTCTATGGCACTGGGTTGAATGAGTCTGAGATTGCAGAGAGATGGTTAGACAAAGTGAAGCGTGCCTTGAGAGAGATTCGGTGTCCTCCTGACCAGCAGGCAGAGTGTGCATTAGCTCTTCTTCAGGGGTCTGCTTTTGAATGGTGGGAATTAGTTTGTAGGCATCCTCAGTTACCGGATCCGATTACCTGGGAGTTCTTTGAGGGTGAGTTCATAAAGAAGTACATTACTCAGACTTATAGAGATTCGAGATGGGTGCAGTTCTTGAGTTTGAAGCAGAGGGCTTTGTCTGTAGCAGATTATGAGAAAGAGTTCAATAGATTGTCTCGCTATGCCCCACGAGGAGTTATGACGGATGACTTTAGATGCAAGCATTTCGAGGCAGGGTTAAATGAGTCTCTGAAGATTGCTTTGATTTCCTTGATGTGTATACCTGGGGTTAGCTATTATCAGATTGTTGAGGCTGCTGTGAGAGCTGAGTTGTCTGAGACCGTGATGAGAGAGAGGGCTCAGAGGAGGAGTTCTTCTCGTGGAGGATCTTCTTCGAGTAAGAGATCTAGGAACCCACAGGATGAGTCATCTTCTGGCCCGGCTTCTAGAGGTAGACGACAGGGTTCTACAGCTGTGTCAGGTTCTGGTAGGGGTGGTAGAGCAGAGACTACATCAGTTTGTCCTCATTGTAGTAAGTCACATCGGGGTGAGTGTAGGTGGCTTTCCGGTGCATGCTTCAGGTGTGGGAGTTCGGAGCATCAGTTGGCTGGTTGTCCGAGGTTGCAGGAGGATTCAGGTTCTCAGAGAGAGGGCAGTAGGGTCGGTTCGAATGCTTCTCAGGCTACCCGTGGCAGAGGCCGAGGTAGAGGTAGAGGTGGTCGGCATAGAGAGGGAGCTGCTTCTGAGACTGTTGAGCATCCTCCTCAGGGTGCCGTTAGAGCTTATGCTATGAGAGCCAGAGATGAGCAGGATGCGCCTGACGTTATTGCTGGTAAGTTCCTACTCTATGACACTGAGTTGTATGCTCTAATTGATCCTGGTTCCACACACTCATATTTGTGCACAGATAGAATTGTTGATAAATTGCATTCAGTTGATCAGTTAGATTATGAGATTTGTGTGACCAGTCCATTAGGGCATAGTGTCAGCGTGAGTAGAGTTTTTAGGAGTTGTCCTCTGATTGTTGAGGGAGCTGTGCTTCCAGCGGATCTGATTGAGTTACCCTTCAGAGAGTTTGACTTGATTCTGGGTATGGACTGGTTGGGTAAGCATCGGGCTGTAGTTGATTGCCATAGGAAGACAGTTGTACTTCGGGATAAAAGTCAGTCTCTTGTGTTTTTGAAAGGTTTGGGTGCTAGTTCTGTTAATAATATTATTTCTGCGATGCAAGCCAAGAGATTTATCAGGAAAGGTTGTGAGGCTTTTCTAGCAGTTGTGTTAGATTCCAGGAGGGATCAGGTTCAGATTGAGGATATTCCAGTAGTGCGGGAGTTTAGTGATGTGTTCCCGAGCGAGTTGCCTGGTTTGCCTCCTGAGAGAGAGGTTGAGTTGTCCATTGAGATTATGCCAGGTACTGCACCTATTTCGAGAGCACCTTATCGGATGGCTCCTGTAGAGTTGAGGGAACTTAAATCTCAGCTACAAGAGTTATTGGATAAGGGGTTTATTAGACCGAGCATATCTCCTTGGGGAGCTCCAGTTCTGTTCGTCAAAAAGAAAGATGGATCACTGCGGATGTGTTTTGACTACCGCCAGATTAATAAGGTTACAGTGAAGAACAAGTATCCATTGCCTAGGATTGAAGATTTATTTGATCAGCTTCGAGGTGCGGGTGTCTTTTCCAAGATAGATCTTCGATCAGGGTACTATCAGTTACGGGTTCAGGATGCTGATGTGGTGAAGACTGCATTTCGGACTAGGTATGGCCACTATGAGTTTCTTGTGATGCCGTTTGGTTTGACTAATGCTCCAGCGGCTTTTATGGATCTGATGAATCGTGTGTTTAGGCCATACTTAGATCGATTTGTAGTAGTGTTCATTGATGACATCTTGGTGTATTCCAAGAATGAGAGTGAGCATGAGGAGCATCTCAGATTGGTTTTGCAGATGTTGAGAGAGCATCAGTTGTTTGCTAAGCTTAGCAAGTGTGATTTCTGGCTTTGAGAAGTGTCATTCTTGGGTCACATTATTTCAGCTAGAGGTATCCAGGTGGATCCAGCTAAGATTGAGGCGATAGTTGATTGGAAAGCGCCTCGAAATGTTCAGGAAGTGAGGAGTTTCCTCGGCTTAGCAGGTTACTACCGTCGGTTCGTTAAAGGATTTTCTGTGATTGCTGCTCCTATGACTAGGTTGTTGAGGAAAGGAGTCAGATTTGAGTGGTCAGACAGGTGTCAGTCTTGTTTTGATCGGTTAAAGCAGTTGCTTGTTGAGGCTCCTATCCTTACTCAACCCATTTCGGGTAAGGAGTTTGTCATTTATAGTGATGCTTCTGGAGTTGGTCTTGGATGTGTGCTGATGCAGGAAGGAAAAGTAGTGGCTTATGCTTCTCGTCAGTTGAAGCCACATGAGAGGAACTATCCGACGCATGATCTTGAGTTGGCAGCTGTGATTTTTGCTTTGAAGATTTGGCGTCACTACTTGTATGGGGAAAAGTGTAGGATCTTCTCGGACCACAAGAGTTTGAAGTACTTCCTTTCACAGAAAGAGTTGAACATGAGACAGCGCAGATGGCTTGAGTTGTTTAAGGACTACGACTGCATTGTGGATTACCATCCTGGTAAGGCCAATGTAGTTGCACATGCTTTGAGTCGGAAGTCAGTTTCAGCTTTATTCTTGAGGTGATTCAGATGGCGATTTGATTCTGATGGGGCTTTGCTTGCCCAGTTGCGTGTGAGGCCTACTTTGAGACAGAGGATAGTGGATGCTCAGAGAGATGATCAGAGGCTTCAGCAGATTGTGCATGAGGTTAGATCGGGTAAGCAGTCAGAGTTCTCAGTTCAGGATGAGGTACTTATGTTCAGAGATCGTTTGTGTGTGCCAGAATCTGAGGATTTGAGGAGACAGCTTATGAGTGAGGCGCATAGTTCAGTCTTTACTATGCATCCGGGCAGTGAGAAGATGTACAGAGACATGAAGCAATTCTATTGGTGGTCCGGTATGAAGCGTGATATAGTGGATTTTGTTTCCAAGTGCTTGACTTGTCAGCAGGTAAAGGCTGAGCACCAGGTTCCTTCTGGTTTGCTTATGCCTTTATCCATTCCTGAGTGGAAATGGAATGATATCGCCTTGGACTTTGTTTCTGGTTTGCCTTTGACTCAGAGGAAACATGATTCAGTTTGGGTTATTGTGGATCGGCTTACGAGGTCAGCTCACTTCTTGCCAGTTAGAGTGGATTACTCCATGGACAGATTAGCCAGTATCTTTGTGGATGAGATAGTTCGGTTGCATGGTGTGCCTTTGTCTATAGTGTCAGATCGGGATCCGAGGTTTACTTCCAAGTTTTGGAAGGAGTTACAGAGAGCTTTGGGCACTAGGTTGAACTTCAGTACAGCGTTTCATCCTCAGACCGACGGTCAGTCAGAGCGAGTTATTCAGATTTTGGAGGATATGATGAGAGCTTGTGCATTGGATTTTCCGGGTAGCTGGGACAGATATGTGTCGTTGATGGAGTTTGCCTACAGCAACAGTTTTCAGTCGAGCATTGGTATGGCACCATATGAGGCTTTGTATGGTCGTCAGTGTAGGACTCCGATTTGTTGGACCGAGTTATCTGAGAGATCTATGATTGGACCAGACTTGGTCAGAGATACTGAAGATAAAATCAGAGTAGTGCAGCGGAATTTGAAGGCAGCCAAAGATCGACAGAAGTCTTATGCCAATTTGAAGAGGAAAGACGTGCAATTTGAGATCGGGGACAAAGTTTTCCTTAAAGTTTCTCCTTGGAGGAGAGTGCTTCGATTTGGAAAGAAGGGTAAGCTGAGTCCTCGTTTCATTGGACCTTATGAGATTTTGGCTAAGGTAGGACCTGTAGCCTACAGATTGGCGTTACCGATGGAGTTAGCAAAGTTGCATGATGTGTTTCACGTTTCGATGCTTCGTCGGTACCGATCAGATCCTTCGCATGTTCTGTCAGTTGAGGATATCCAGGTTCAGCCAGACTTCTCTTATGATGAGGAACCGCGAGCTATTCTAGCCCGAGAGGTGAGGCAGTTGAGGAATAAGCAGATTCCCTTAGTTAAAGTATTGTGGATCCATCATGGAGTCGAGGAAGCGACTTGGGAACCAGAGGAGTCGATGAGAGCTCAGTATCCACAGTTATTCAGTTCAGGTGAGAATTTCGAGGACGAAATTCTTATTAGTAGGGGAGAGTTGTCACACCCCATTTGCCCCCTAGTAGAATGAGCCTGTCAGTCTGTCTGTCTGTTTGACTGTTTGTCTGTATGTGTAAGCATTCGCATGTGTTCAGCATTTCATAAGGGTATTTCAGTAAAATGTATGCTTTTGGGGTTTTATTATTATGTGGGTACATACATGGCATTAGTGTGTTAATTAAGTGAGAAGTACTTGTGTACATTAGAGCATACCATTGTAGGGTGATTTAGTGGTGTATGCATTAAGTGTGTGTGTTTATGCCATTATAGGGTACTTTATTTATAAGTGCATTAGGTGTGTGATGCATGTGGAATTTAGGTGTGAGTGGTTAATCCCACCAATAAGAAATGGACACTTTCTTAGGGTAAAGAAAAGGAAAAGAAAAGGGAATGAAGGAAAGGAAATAGTCAGATTTACGTTTCTTTCTTCACTCACTTTCTTCTTCTTCTCTTTCTCTATTTCAAGTACTGTACTGTTGGTTCAAGGTATTATTGGTGAAATTAATCCTCACCTTGCATCCTCTCTAGTAAGTAATGAATTCCCTCATCTAATTGTTTCATTTACTTCTTCTTCTTCCTTAAGTTTAGATTTAACTTAGGGTTTCTTTGTGGATAATCTTGCTGTGTTTGTGTTTAGCTGAAGCTCCTCGTGATCCTAAGGGCAAAGAGGTTGCTGGACCTAGTGGAGCTAAGTGATAGAGGCTTAGAATTCAGGTTTAGGAATAATTGCTTGTGATTTGCATAATTTGAGTTTACTGGAAATTTCTAGGGTTTATATGTTCTTGAAGAATTTGAATGCAAATACCCTTGATTAGTTTGACTGAATACTGGTTTGAGTTGTTTATATGTTGTTTGAGATGATTTCTGGAAGGTAAAGACAGGTTTGGTATGGTTTAAAATCAAATTGGGATTGAAATTGTTGTTCTGAGAATTCTGGAAATTCTGGAAAAAAGTCGAAGTACTGTTGAATTTCTTCATGTCGCGTGACTCGCTACGGAAGAAGGCAAGTCACGAGATGTGACCCTCGGTCACGCCGTGACTTGCCTGCTGAGAAGCCAGTCGCGTGACCAGCTGAAGAACAAGCAAGTCACGCGACGTGATCCTCGGTCACGTCGTGCGACCTGCGAAGGCGTTGCGTGATCTGTGAGATCACGCGACGTGATCTGCGAGAGGGAGAAGCACGTCACGAGTCGTGACGTCCAGTCACGCCGTGACCTGCGTGAGCATTGCGTGATTTGTGAAGATCACGCAACGTGACCGGCGAGGAACAAGCAAGTCACGTCGCGTGACCCTCGGTCACGTCGCGTGACCTGCCTGTTGGGAAGGCCAGTCACGCCAGTGACCAGCCGATCTCGCCCGTTCTTCCGTTCAGCTCATTTATCCTAAATTTCCTAGTTTTTAACTCAGAAATGAATTTGGTATTTCTGCTGAATGGACTTTACTGTTGTATGATGCCTGTCTTACTGTTTGATGCTTCGATATGCGTGATAGCATGATTTTCTGATGAATTATATTCTGTAACCTGACATGTGATCGGTTTGACGCATAACCTGCTAGAGTCAAGTAAGTGGATAGTTAGGCATGCCTAATAGAGTCTTTAGCTGCAGCCCTCAGTTCAGTTTGGACCCCGATCAGGTCCCCGTTTGGTTCCTCGCGAACCCCTCAGTATTAGAATCTTGTTTAAGATTCCCTCAGTATATAAATAACATGCTTTGATAAATGATATAACATTTGACTTGTACCTGTGAGGTACCCTCAGTATTCGATTCGTACCCGTAAGGTACCTTCAGTACACTCGTTATCCACTATCTAGAGTCAGCAGGTGTTCTTTAAATGTTAATGGAATTGTTCTGATCTGATCTGGTTTTGTATGGAATATCTGAATGAGTTTAATGATGAAATACATGCTGGTTTATTCTGTAATGTATATGATTATGAGATACTGAATGTATGGCTTTTAAATACGAGCGTGTTTATATGGATTATGTAATAGTCCTTGCATTCTGCCATTGTGAATGTGTTATGCCTTGACGACCACTGTGAGTGGCCGTCCATAATTTATGTGTGTTTCCCCACTAAGCGTTTATCGCTTAGCACGGTGTTTTACCCGTGCAGGTGCGGAAGGCGTTTTGCTTTGGGAGAGTCGCCGTCATCAAGCCAACACAGAAGGGATTAGTGTAGGGCTCAGTTTTGTATCAGTTATTGATTCTTTTTGTATGGAACTCTCTGTATCAGCTTCCGCTTTTGTATCTATATTTTGTATATGTAATATTATTTTGTATCAGCTAGTTGATCAGATCATTATTGTAATAATTTATTATAGTAATGCATGATCAGCTTCTGCTTTCTGCATGTAAAGTTTTTAATTATTCTGTATTTCTGAATGTATGTTATGAATGAATGTATGATATACTTTGTACTTGCTTGGTGGCACCTTTACTCATACAGCATCTCACTCCTTCTCGGATGGGATCGCCTACGTATGGGAAGGGGGTGTTACACCCTGGTTCCACACACTCATATTTGTGCACTGATAAGTTAAATGATAAGTTGCATGATGTAGACCGGTTATATTATGAGATCTGTGTGACCAGTCCTTTAGGGCATAGTGTCAATGTGAGTATAATGTTTAGGAATTGTCCCCTGTTGGTTGAGGGAGTTGAGTTTCCAGCAGATTTGATTGAGTTGCCTTTCAGAGAGTTTGATTTGATTTTGGGTATGGACTGGTTGGGTAAGCATCGGGCAGTGGTTGATTGCCATAGGAAGACGGTTGTGCTTTGGGTTAGAGATCGGTCGTCTGTATTTGTTAAAGGTTTGGGTGCTAGTTCTTTGAGCAATGTAATTTTCGCAATGCAAGCTAAGAGGTTCATTAGGAAGGGTTGTGAGGCTTTTCTAGCAGTGGTGTTGGATTCCAAGAGGGATCAAGTTAGGATTGAGGACATCCCGATTGTTAAGGAGTTTGCGGATGTGTTTCCGAGTAAGTTGCCTGGTTTGCCTCCTGAGAGAGAGGTGGAGTTATCCATAGAGATAGTGCAGGGTACTACTCCCATATCGAAAGCACCTTATCGGATGGCTCCTATAGAGTTGAGAGAACTCAAAACTCAGCTACAAGAGCTATTGGATAAGGGGTTCATTCGGCCCAGCATATCTCCATGGGGCGCTCCGGTTCTGTTTGTTAAGAAAAAGCATGGTTCTATGAGAATGTGCATCGACTATAGGCAAATCAACAAGGTTACAATGAAGAAAAAGTATCCGTTGCCTAGAGTCGAGGATTTATTTGATCAGCTTAGAGGTGCGAGTGTCTTTTCAAAGATTGATCTTCGGTCCGGGTATTATCAGCTGCGAGTTCAGGATGCGGATGTGGTTAAGACTGCATTTCGAACTAGGTATGGCCACTATGAGTTTTTAGTGATGCCGTTTGGTTTGACCAATGCACCTGCGACATTTATGGTTTGATAAACCGAGTGTTCAGGCCATATCTTGATCGATTTGTAGTAGTGTTCATAGATGATATCTTGGTTTATTCCAAGGATGAGAGTGAGCATGAGGAGCATCTCCGGTTGGTTTTGTAAGTTCTAAGAGAGCATCGGTTATTTGCCAAGCTCAGTAAGTGTGACTTCTGGCTTCGGGAAGTGTCTTTCTTGGGTCATATTGTTTTGGCTAAGGGTATTCAAGTTGATCCGTCTAAGATTGAGGCAATTGTGGATTGGAAAGCGCCTAGGAATGTTCAAGAAATGAGAAGTTTTCTTGGTTTGGCGGGTTACTATCATCGGTTTGTGAAGGGTTTCTCAGTTATTGCTGCTCCGATGATGAGGTTATTAAGGAAAGGGGTCAGATTTGAGTGGTCGGATAAGTGTCAGACTTGTTTTGAGTAGTTGAAGAACTTACTAGTGGAAGTTCCTGTACTTACTCAACCCATCTCGGGTAAAGAGTTTGTGATGTACAGCGATGCTTCCGGTGTCGGTCTTGGTTGTGTGTTGATGCAAGAGGGGAAGGTTGTGGCTTATGCTTCCTGTCAATTAAAGACACATGAGAGGAATTATCCGACGCATGATTTAGAGTTGGCGGCTGTGATCTTTACTTTGAAGATTTGGCATCACTTTCTGTATGGGGAGAAGTGTAGGATCTTTACAGACCATAAGAGCTTGAAGTATCTTCTCACGTAGAAGGAGTTGAACATGAGATAGCGCCGTTGGCTAGAACTATTCAAGGACTACGACTGCATATTGGATTACCACCCAGGTAAGGCCAATATGGTCGCAGATGCTGTAACACCCCCTTCCCATACGTAGACGATCCCATCCGATAAGGAGTGAGATGCCGTATGAGACAAGGTATCACCAAACAAAAGCAAAGCAAAATATACATCCATTCATAACATACATTTAGAAATACAGAATAATTAAAAACTTTACATGCAGAAAGCAAAAGCTGATCATGCATTACTATAGTTAAACTATTACAATAATGTGCTGATCAATCAGCAGAAACAAAAGAATATTACAAATATAAAATATAGTTACAGAAGCGGAAGCTGATACAGAGAGTTCTATACAAAAAGAATCAATAACTGATACAAAACTGAGCCTACACTAAAACCCTTCTGTGTTGGCTTGATGACGGCGACTCTCTCAAGGCAAAACGTCTTCCGCACCTGCACGGGTAAACACACCGTGCTAAGCGATAAAACGCTTAGTGGGGAATCACACATAAATTATGGACGGCCATTCACAATGGTCGTCAAGGCATAACACATTCACAATGGCAGAATGCAAAGGTTATAACATATTCCAAATAAGCATGCTCGCATTTAAAAGCCATACATTCAGTAACCCATAAACATAGGTATTACAGAATAAACCATCATGTATTTCATCACTAAACTCATTCAGATATTCCATTCAAAGCCAAATCAGATCAGAAAAATTCCACTAACATTTAAAGAACACCTGCTGACTCTAGACAGTGGATAACGAGTGTACTGAGGGTACCTTACGGGTACGAATCGAATACTGAGGGTACCTCACAGGTACAAGTCAAATATTATATCATTTCTCAAAACATGTTATTTATATACTGAGGGAATCTTAAACAAGATTCTATACTGAAGGGTTCGCGAGGAACCAGACGGGGACCTGATCGGGGTCCAAACTGAACTGAGGGCTGCAGCTAAAGACTCTATTAGGCATGCCTAACTATCCACTTACTTGACTCTAGCAGGTTATGCGTCAAACAGATCACATTTCAGGATACAGAATATAATTCCTCAGAAAATCATGCTATCACGCATATCGAAGCATTAAACAGTAAAACATGCATCGTACAATATTAAAGTCCATTCAGAAGAAATACCAAATTCAGTTCTGAGTTAAAAACCAGGAAATTTCGAAAAAATGGGCTGAACGGAGAAACTGGCGACTCAACAGGCAGGTCACGGCGTGACCGAGGGTCACGTCTCGTGACCTGCTTGCTTCCCGCCTAACGCGTTGCGTGATCCTCGCGGATCACGCAATGCTTATGCAGGTCACGGCGTGACCGAGGGTCACGCGACGTGACGCTGCTCTCCCTCGCAGATCACGTTGCGTGATCTGCCTCTTCTTCGCAGGTCACACAACGTGACCGAAGATCACGTCACGTGACTTGCTTCCTCTTCAGCTGGTCACGCGACTGGCTTCTCAGCAGGCCGGTCACGCCGTGACCGAGGGTCACGTGACGTGACTTGCCTTCCTGCGTAGCGAGTCACGCGACATGAAGAATTTCAACAGTAATTCGTTTTTCCCAGAATTTCCAGAATTTCCAGAATTCAATCCCAATTTGATTTAAGTCCATACAAACCTGTTCTTACCTTCCAGAAATTATCCCAAACAATTCAAACATCATATAAACAACTCAAACAGAATTCAATCAACCCAATTCAAGGTATTTGCATTCAAATTGTTCAAGAACATATAAACCCTAGAAATACCAGTAAACTCAAATTATGCAGATCACAAGCAATTGTTCCCAAACCTGAAATCTAAGTCTCTCTCACTTAGCTCCACTAGGTCCAGCAACCTCTTTCCCCTTTGGATCACGTGGAGCTTCAGCTAAACACAATCACAGCAAGAACATCCACAAAGAAAACCCTAAGTTAAATCTAACTCAAGGAAGAAGATGAAGATGCAATTTACAGTAAAACAAAGACTAGATCTTGCACTTACCAAGCTAAGGAATGCAAGGGGAGGATTAATTTCACCAATAGAACCTTGAATCAAAATACACAGTACTTGGGAATAAAGAAAGTGAAGAAGAAGAGAGTGAGTGAGAAAATCGTGAATCTGTAAGTTTCTTTTTCCTCATTCCCTTTTCTTTTTCTTTTCTTTATTCTAAATATGTATCAAACTCCTATTGGTGACACTAATCACTCACACTAAAATACAATGCATTACACACACCCTAAGTAACCTCATTTAAATGCACCCTACAATGGTATATGTAAATGCACACAATTGATTCCCAACTAAAAACACCCTAATATGGTATGCTCAAGTGTACACAAGTAATTACTAATTAATTCACACACTAATGCTGTAACACCCCCTTCCCATACATAGGCGATCCCATCCGATAAGGAGTGAGATGCCGTATGAGACAAGGTGTCACCAAACAAAAGCAAAGCAAAATATACATCCATTCATAACATACATTCAGGAATACAGAATAATTAAAAACTTTACATGCAGAAAGCAAAAGCTGATCATGCATTACTATAATTAAACTATTACAATAATGATCAGATCAACCAGCTAATATAATTAATATTACATATACAAAATATAGATACAAAAGCGGAAGCTGATACAGAGAGTTCTATACAAAAAGAATCAATAACTGATACAAAACTGAACCTACACTAAAACCCTTCTGTGTTGGCTTGATGACGGCGACTCTCTCAAAGCAAAATGCCTTCCGCACCTGCACGGGTAAAAACACCGTGCTAAGCGATAAAACGCTTAGTGGGGAAACACACATAAATTATGGACGGCCACTCACAGTGGTCGTCAAGGCATAACACATTTACAATGGCAGAATGCAAAGGTTATAACATATTCCAAATAAGCATGCTCGCATTTAAATACCATGCTTTCAGAATCTCATCATCATATGCATTACAGAATAAACCAACATGTATTTCATCATTAAACTCATTCAGATATTCCATTCAAAGCCATATCAGATCAGAACATTTCCATTAACATTTAAAGAATACCTGCTGACTCTAGACAGTGGATAACGAGTGTACTGAGGGTACCTTACGGGTACGAATCGAATACTGAGGGTACCTCACAGGTACAAGTCAAATATTATATCATTTATCAGAACATGTTATTTATATACTGAGGGAATCTTAAACGAGATTCTATACTGAAGGGTTCGCGAGGAACCAAACGGGGACCTGATCGGGGTCCAAACTGAACTGAGGGCTGCAGCTAAAAGACTCTATTAGGCATGCATAACTATCCACTTACTTGACTCTAGCAGGTTATGCGTCAAACAGATCACATTTCAAGATACAGAATATAATTCATCAGAAAATCATGCTATCACGCATATCGAAGCATTAAACAGTAAAACATGCATCGTACAATATTAAAGTCCATTCAGAAAAAAATACCAAATTCAGTTCTGAGTTAAAAACCAGGGAATTTAGGAAAAACGAGCTGAACGGAGAATCGGGCGAGGAATGGCTGGTCACTGGCGTGACTAGCCTTCTCAACAGGCAGGTCACGGCGTGACCTAGGGTCACGTCTCGTGACCTGCTTGCTTCCCGCCTAACGCGTTGCGTGATCCTCGCGGATCACGCAATGCTTATGCAGGTCACGGCGTGACCGAGGGTCACGCGACGTGACGCTGCTTCTCCCTCGCAGATCACGTTGCGTGATCTGCCTCTTCCTCGCAGGTCGTACGACGTGACCGAAGATCACGTCGCGTGACTTGCTTCCTCTTCAGCTGGTCACGCGACTGGCTTCTCAGCAGGCAGGTCACGCCGTGACCGAGGGTCACGCGACGTGACTTGCCTTCCTGCGTAGCGAGTCACGCGACCTGAAGAAATTCAACAGTATATCGACTTTTCCAGAATTTCCAGAATTCTCAGAACACCAATTTCAATCCCAGTTTGATTTTAAACCACTCAAATCCATTCTTACCTTTCAAGGAAGATCCCAAACAATTTAAACATCATATAAACAGCTCAAAACAGAATTCAATCAACCAATTCAAGGTATTTACATTCAAATTGTTCAAGAACATATAAACCCTAGAAATACCAGTAAACTCAAATTATGCAGATCACAAGCAATTGTTCCCAAACCTGAAATCTAAGTCTCTCTCACTTAGCTCCACTAGGTCCAGCAACCTCTTTCCCCTTTGGATCACGTGGAGCTTCAGCTAAACACAATCACAGCAAGAACATCCACAAAGAAAACCCTAAGTTAAATCTAACTCAAGGAAGAAGATGAAAATGCAATTTACAGTAAAACAAAGACTAGATCTTGCACTTACCAAGCTAAGGAATGCAAGGGGAGGATTAATTTCACCAATAGAACCTTGAATCAAAATACACAGTACTTGAGAATAAAGAAAGTGAAGAAGAAGAGAGTGAGTGAGAAAATCGTGAATCTGTAAGTTTCTTTTTCCTCATTCCCTTTTCTTTTTCTTTTCTTTATTCTAATTATGTATCAAACTCCTATTGGTGACACTAATCACTCACACTAAAATACAATGCATTACACACACCCTAAGTAACCTCATTTAAATGCACCCTACAATGGTATATGTAAATGCACACAATTGATTCCCAACTAAAAACACCCTAATATGGTATGCTCAAGTGTACACAAGTAATTACTAATTAATTCACACACTAATGCCATGTATGTACCCACACAATAATAAAACCCCAAAATCATGCATTTTACTGAAATACCCTTATGAAATACTGTACACATGCGAATGCTTACACATACAGACAGACAGATAGACAGACAGACAGGCTCATTCTACTAGGGGGCAAATGGGGTGTGACAACTCTCCCCTACTAATAAGAATTTCGTCCTCGAAATTCTCACCTGAACTGAATAACTGTGGATACTGAGCTCTCATCGACTCCTCTGGTTCCCAAGTCGCTTCCTCGACTCCATGATGGATCCACAATACTTTAACCAAAGGAATCTGCTTATTTCTCAACTGCCTAACCTCTCGGGCTAGAATAGCTCGCGGTTCCTCATCATAAGAGAAGTCTGGCTGAACCTAAATATCCTGAACTGACAGAACATGCGAAGGATCTGATCTGTACCGACGAAGCATCGAAACGTGAAACACATCATGCAACTTTGCTAACTCCATCGGTAGCGCTAATCTATAGGCTACAGGTCCCACCTTAGCCAAAATCTCATAAGGTCCAATGAAACGAGGACTAAGCTTACCCTTCTTTCCAAATCGAAGCACTCTCCTCCAAGGAGAAACTTTAAGGAAAACCTTGTCCCCGATCTCAAAATGCACATCTTTTCTTTTCAAATTGGCATAAGACTTCTGTCGATCCTTGGCTGCTTTCAAATTCCGCTGCACTACTCTGATCTTCTCTTCAGTATCCCTAATCAAGTCGGGTCCAATCATAGATCTCTCGGATAGCTCGGTCCAACAAATCGGAGTCCTACACTGACGACCATACAGAGCCTCATATGGTGCCATACCAATACTCGACTGGAAACTGTTGTTGTAGGCAAACTCCATCAATGATACATATCTGTCCCAACTGCCCGGAAAGTCCAAAGTACAAGCCCTCATCATATCCTCCAGAATCTGAATAACTCGCTCTGACTGACCATCGGTCTGAGGATGAAACGCTGTACTGAAGTTCAACCTAGTGCCCAAAGCTCTCTGTAATTCCTTCCAAAACTTGGAAGTAAACCTCGGATCCCGATCTGACACTATGGACAAAGGCACACCATGCAGTCGAACTATCTCATCTACATAGATACTGGCTAATCTGTCCATGGAGTAGTCCACTCTAACTGGCAAGAAGTGAGCTGACTTCGTAAGCCGATCCACAATAACCCAAACCGAATCATGCTTCCTCTGAGTCAAAGGCAAACCAGAAACAAAGTCCATGGTGATATCATTCCATTTCCACTAAGGAATGGATAAAGGCATAAGCAAACCTGAAGGAACCTGATGCTCAGCCTTTACCTGCTGACAAGTCAAGCACTTGGAAACAAAATCCACAATATTACGCTTCATACCGGACCACCAATAGAATTGCTTCATGTCTCTGTACATCTTCTCACTGCCCGGATGCATAGTAAAGACTGAACTATGCGCCTCACTCAAGAGCTGTCTCCTCAAATCCTCAGACTCTGGCACGCACAAACGACCTCTGAACATAAGTACCCCATCCTGAACTGAGAACTCTGATGGCTTACCCGATCTAACCTCATGCACAATCTGCTGAAGTCTCACATCATCACTCTGAGCATCCACAATCCTCTGTCTCAAAGTAGGCTTCACACGCAACTGGGCAAGCAAAGCCCCATCTGAACCAAAACGCCATCTGAAACGCCTCAAGAACAAGGCTGAAACTGACTTACGACTCAAAGCATCTGCAACTACATTGGCCTTACCAGGATGGTAATCCACAATGCAGTCGTAGTCTTTAAATAACTCAAGCCATCTGCGCTGTCTCATATTCAACTCTTTCTGTGAAAGGAAGTACTTCAAACTCTTGTGGTCCGAGAAGATCCTACACTTTTCCCCATACAAGTAGTGACGCCAAATCTTCAAAGCAAAGATTACAGCTGCCAACTCTAAATCATGCGTCGGATAGTTCTTCTCATGTGGCTTCAACTGACGAGAAGCATAAGCCACAACCTTACCCTCCTGCATCAGCACACATCCAAGACCAACTCCAGAAGCATCACTGTAAATAACAAACTCCTTACCCGAGATGGGTTGAGTAAGGATAGGAGCCTCAACAAGCAACTGCTTTAACCGATCAAAACAAGACTGACACCTGTCTGACCACTCAAATCTAACTCCTTTCCTCAACAATCTAGTCATAGGAGCAGCAATCACAGAAAATTCCTTAACGAACCGACGGTAATAACCTGCTAAACCGAGAAAACTCCTCACTTCCTGAACATTTCGAGGCGCTTTCCAATCAACTATCGCCTCAATCTTGGCTGGATCAACCTGAATACCACTAGCTGAAATAATATGACCCAAGAATGACACTTCTCGAAGCCAGAAATCACATTTGCTAAGCTTAGCAAACAACTGATGCTCTCTCAACATCTGAAGAACCAATCTGAGATGCTCCTCATGCTCACTCTCATTCTTGGAATACACCAAGATGTCATCAATGAACACTACTACAAATCGATCTAAGTATGGCCTAAACACACGATTCATCAGATCCATAAAAGCCGCTGGAGCATTTGTCAAACCAAACGGCATCACAAGAAACTCATAGTGGCCATACCTAGTCCGAAATGCAGTCTTAACCACATCTGCATCCTGAACACGAAGCTGGTAGTACCCTGATCGAAGATCTATCTTGGAAAAGACACCCGCACCTCGAAGCTGATCAAATAAATCCTCAATCCTAGGCAAAGGATACTTATTCTTCACTGTAACTTTATTAATCTGGCGGTAATCAATACACATCCGCAGAGATCCATCCTTCTTCTTAACAAACAGCACTGGAGCTCCCCATGGAGATATGCTCGGTCTAATAAACCCTTTATCCAATAACTCTTGTAGCTGAGATTTAAGTTCCCTCAACTCTACAGGAGCCATCCGATAAGGTGCTCTCGAAATAGGTGCAGTACCCGACATGATCTCAATGGACAACTCAACCTCTCTCTCAGGAGGCAAACCAGGCAACTCGCTCGGGAACACATCCCCAAACTCCCGCACAACAGGAATATCCTCAATCTTAACCTGATCCCTCCTGGAATCTAACACAACAGCTAGAAAAGCCTCACAACCTTTCCTGATGAATCTCTTGGCTTGCAACACAGAAATAACATTATTCACTGAACTAGCACCCAAACCTTTCAGAAACACAAGAGACTGACTTCTATCCCGAAGTACCACTGTCTTCCTATGGCAATCCACTACTGCCCGATACTTACCCAACCAGTCCATACCCAGAATCAAGTCAAACTCTCTGAAGGGTAACTCAATCAGATCCGCTGGAAGCACAACTCCCTCAATAATCAGAGGACAACTCCTAAAAACTCTACTCACACTGACACTATGCCCTAATGGACTGGTCACACAAATCTCATAATCTAACTGATCAACTGAATGCAATTTATCAATAACTCTATCTGTGCACAAATATGAGTGTGTGGAACCAGGATCAATTAGAGCATACAACTCAGTGTCATGGAGTAGGAACTTACCAGCAATAACATCAGGCGCGTCCTGCTCATCTCTGGCTCTCATAGCATAAGCTCTAACACCACTCTGATGAGGATGCTCAACAGTCTCAGAAGCAGCACCATCTCTATGCCGACCACCTCTACCTCTACCTCGGCCTCTGCCACGGGTAGCCTGAGAAGCATTCGAACCGACCCTACTGCCCTCTCTCTGGGAACCTGAATCATCCTGTACTCTCGGACAACCGGCCAACCGATGCTCAGAACTCCCACACCTGAAGCATGCACCAGTGAGCCACCTACACTCACCACGATGCGACTTACTACAATGAGGACAAACTGGTGTAGTCTCAGCTCTACCACCCCTACTAGAACCTGACTGAGCTGTAGAACCCTGACGTCTACCTCTAGAAGCCGGACCAGATGCTGACTCATCCTGTGGGTCCCTCGATCTCTTACTCGAAGAAGATCCTCCACGGGAAGAACTCCTCCTCTGAGCTCTCTCTCTCATCACTGTCTCAGACAACTCTGCTCTCACTGCAGCCTCCACAATCTGATAATAGTGAACCCCAGGTATACACATCAGTGAAATCAAAGCAATCTTCAATGACTCATTTAACCCTGCCTCGAAATGCTTGCATCTAAAGTCATCAGTCATAACTCCTCGTGGGGCATAGCGCGATAACCTGTTGAACTCTTTCTCATAATCAGCTACTGACAATGCTCTCTGTCTCAAACCCAAAAACTGCGCCCATCTCGAATCTCTATAGGTCTGAGTAATGTACTTCTTTATGAACTCACCCTCAAAGAACTCCCAGGTAATCGGATCCGGTAGCTGAGGATGCCTGCAAACCAACTCCCACCACTCAAAAGCAGACCCCTGAAGAAGAGCTAATGCACACTCTGCCTGCTGGTCGGGAGGACACCGAATCTCTCTCAAAGCACGCTTCACTTTATCTAACCATCTCTCTGCAATCTCAGACTCATTCAACCCAGTACCATAGAAATCCTCAACTCCTGCTCTCCTCAGATTCTCCATAGGTGCTCTAGGAGCAGTCACTCTCTCCAAAACCCTAACCATGTCCTGATGCAGTCTAAACATAGCCTCTAAGGGCATGGCTGCGGCCTCGGGCTGGACGCTAGCATGCTGAGCCGACCCAGTAACAGAAACAGACTGATCTACAACTGGAGGATTCACACTCTCGGCGGATTCCTCACGCGCACCATGAGCAGAATTAGAAGCCATCTAAACAAACAAGAAACAACCGTATCAGCCAACACAGATCTAGACACATACGCATCTAAGAAACTCAGAACAATCATAACAACACCCAGAAACGCCTAAACCTATGCTCTGATACCACTAACTGTAACACCCCCTTCCCATACATAGGCGATCCCATCCGATAAGGAGTGAGATGCCGTATGAGACAAGGTGTCACCAAACAAAAGCAAAGCAAAATATACATCCATTCATAACATACATTCAGGAATACAGAATAATTAAAAACTTTACATGCAGAAAGCAAAAGCTGATCATGCATTACTATAATTAAACTATTACAATAATGATCAGATCAACCAGCTAATATAATTAATATTACATATACAAAATATAGATACAAAAGCGGAAGCTGATACAGAGAGTTCTATACAAAAAGAATCAATAACTGATACAAAACTGAACCTACACTAAAACCCTTCTGTGTTGGCTTGATGACGGCGACTCTCTCAAAGCAAAATGCCTTCCGCACCTGCACGGGTAAAAACACCGTGCTAAGCGATAAAACGCTTAGTGGGGAAACACACATAAATTATGGACGGCCACTCACAGTGGTCGTCAAGGCATAACACATTTACAATGGCAGAATGCAAAGGTTATAACATATTCCAAATAAGCATGCTCGCATTTAAATACCATGCTTTCAGAATCTCATCATCATATGCATTACAGAATAAACCAACATGTATTTCATCATTAAACTCATTCAGATATTCCATTCAAAGCCATATCAGATCAGAACATTTCCATTAACATTTAAAGAATACCTGCTGACTCTAGACAGTGGATAACGAGTGTACTGAGGGTACCTTACGGGTACGAATCGAATACTGAGGGTACCTCACAGGTACAAGTCAAATATTATATCATTTATCAGAACATGTTATTTATATACTGAGGGAATCTTAAACGAGATTCTATACTGAAGGGTTCGCGAGGAACCAAACGGGGACCTGATCGGGGTCCAAACTGAACTGAGGGCTGCAGCTAAAAGACTCTATTAGGCATGCCTAACTATCCACTTACTTGACTCTAGCAGGTTATGCGTCAAACAGATCACATTTCAAGATACAGAATATAATTCATCAGAAAATCATGCTATCACGCATATCGAAGCATTAAACAGTAAAACATGCATCGTACAATATTAAAGTCCATTCAGAAAAAAATACCAAATTCAGTTCTGAGTTAAAAACCAGGGAATTTTCTGAAAAACGAGCTGAACGGAGAATCGGGCGAGGAATGGCTGGTCACTGGCGTGACTAGCCTTCTCAACAGGCAGGTCACGGCGTGACCTAGGGTCACGTCTCGTGACCTGCTTGCTTCCCGCCTAACGCGTTGCGTGATCCTCGCAGATCACGCAATGCTTATGCAGGTCACGGCGTGACCGAGGGTCACGCGACGTGACGCTGCTTCTCCCTCGCAGATCACGTTGCGTGATCTGCCTCTTCCTCGCAGGTCGCACGACGTGACCGAAGATCACGTCGCGTGACTTGCTTCCTCTTCAGCTGGTCACGCGACTGGCTTCTCAGCAGGCAGGTCACGCCGTGACCGAGGGTCACGCGACGTGACTTGCCTTCCTGCGTAGCGAGTCACGCGACCTGAAGAAATTCAACAGTATATCGACTTTTTCAGAATTTCCAGAATTCTCAGAACACCAATTTCAATCCCAGTTTGATTTTAAACCACTCAAATCCATTCTTACCTTTCAAGGAAGATCCCAAACAATTTAAACATCATATAAACAGCTCAAAACAGAATTCAATCAACCAATTCAAGGTATTTACATTCAAATTGTTCAAGAACATATAAACCCTAGAAATACCAGTAAACTCAAATTATGCAGATCACAAGCAATTGTTCCCAAACCTGAAATCTAAGTCTCTCTCACTTAGCTCCACTAGGTCCAGCAACCTCTTTCCCCTTTGGATCACGTGGAGCTTCAGCTAAACACAATCACAGCAAAAACATCCACAAAGAAAACCCTAAGTTAAATCTAACTCAAGGAAGAAGATGAAAATGCAATTTACAGTAAAACAAAGACTAGATCTTGCACTTACCAAGCTAAGGAATGCAAGGGGAGGATTAATTTCACCAATAGAACCTTGAATCAAAATACACAGTACTTGAGAATAAAGAAAGTGAAGAAGAAGAGAGTGAGTGAGAAAATCGTGAATCTGTAAGTTTCTTTTTCCTCATTCCCTTTTCTTTTTCTTTTCTTTATTCTAATTATGTATCAAACTCCTATTGGTGACACTAATCACTCACACTAAAATACAATGCATTACACACACCCTAAGTAACCTCATTTAAATGCACCCTACAATGGTATATGTAAATGCACACAATTGATTCCCAACTAAAAACACCCTAATATGGTATGCTCAAGTGTACACAAGTAATTACTAATTAATTCACACACTAATGCCATGTATGTACCCACACAATAATAAAACCCCAAAATCATGCATTTTACTGAAATATCCTTATGAAATACTGTACACATGCGAATGCTTACACATACAGACAGACAGATAGACAGACAGACAGGCTCATTCTACTAGGGGGCAAATAGGGTGTGACAAATGCCATGTATGTACCCACACAATAATAAAACCCCAAAATCATGCATTTTACTGAAATACCCTTATGAAATACTGTACACATGCGAATGCTTACACATACAGACAGACAGATAGACAGACAGACAGGCTCATTCTACTAGGGGGCAAATGGGGTGTGACAACTCTCCCCTACTAATAAGAATTTCGTCCTCGAAATTCTCACCTGAACTGAATAACTGTGGATACTGAGCTCTCATCGACTCCTCTGGTTCCCAAGTCGCTTCCTCGACTCCATGATGGATCCATAATACTTTAACCAAAGAAATCTGTTTATTTCTCAACTGCCTCACCTCTCGGGCTAGAATAGCTCGCGGTTCCTCATCATAAGAGAAGTCTGGCTGAACCTGAATATCCTGAACTGACAGAACATGCGAAGGATCTGATCTGTACCGACGAAGCATCGAAACGTGAAACACATCATGCAACTTTGCTAACTCCATCGGTAGCGCTAATCTGTAGGCTACAGGTCCCACCTTAGCCAAAATCTCATAAGGTCCAATGAAACGAGGACTAAGCTTGCCTTTCTTTCCAAATCGAAGCACTCTCCTCCAAGGAGAAACTTTAAGGAAAACTTTGTCCCCGATCTCAAAATGCACATCTTTTCTTTTCAAATTGGCATAAGACTTCTGTCGATCCTTGGCTGCTTTCAAATTCCGCTGCACTACTCTGATCTTCTCTTCAGTATCCCTAACCAAGTCGGGTCCAATCATAGATCTCTCGGATAGCTCGGTCCAACAAATCGGAGTCCTACACTGACGACCATACAGAGCCTCATATGGTGCCATACCAATACTCGACTGGAAACTGTTGTTGTAGGCAAACTCCATCAATGATACATATCTGTCCCAACTGCCCGGAAAGTCCAAAGTACAAGCCCTCATCATATCCTCCAGAATCTGAATAACTCTCTCTGACTGACCATCGGTCTGAGGATGAAACGCTGTACTGAAGTTCAACCTAGTGCCCAAAGCTCTCTGTAACTCCTTCCAAAACTTGGAAGTAAACCTCGGATCCCGATCTGACACTATGGACAAAGGCACACCATGCAGTCGAACTATCTCATCTACATAGATACTGGCTAATCTGTCCATGGAGTAGTCCACTCTAACTGGCAAGAAGTGAGCTGACTTGGTAAGTCGATCGACAATAACCCAAACTGAATCATGCTTCCTCTGAGTCAAAGGCAAACCAGAAACAAAGTCCATGGTGATATCATTCCATTTCCACTCAGGAATGGATAAAGGCATAAGCAAACCTGAAGGAACCTGATGCTCAGCCTTTACCTGCTGACAAGTCAAGCACTTGGAAACAAAATCCACAATATTACGCTTCATACCGGACCACCAATAGAATTGCTTCATGTCTCTGTACATCTTCTCACTGCCCGGATGCATAGTAAAGACTGAACTATGCGCCTCACTCAAGAGCTGTCTCCTCAAATCCTCAGACTCTGGCACGCACAAACGACCTCTGAACATAAGTACCCCATCCTGAACTGAGAACTCTGATGGCTTACCCGATCTAACCTCATGCACAATCTGCTGAAGCCTCACATCATCTCTCTGAGCATCCACAATCCTCTGTCTCAAAGTAGGCTTCACACGCAACTAGGCAAGCAAAGCCCCATCTGAACCAAAACGCCATCTGAAACGCCTCAAGAACAAGGCTGAAACTGACTTATGACTCAAAGCATCTGCAACTACATTGGCCTTACCAGGATGGTAATCCACAATGCAGTCGTAGTCTTTAAATAACTCAAGCCATCTGCGCTGTCTCATATTCAACTCTTTCTGTGAAAGGAAGTACTTCAAACTCTTGTGGTCCGAGAAGATCCTACACTTTTCCCCATACAAGTAGTGACGCCAAATCTTCAAAGCAAAGATTACAGCTGCCAACTCTAAATCATGCGTCGGATAGTTCTTCTCATGTGGTTTCAACTGACGAGAAGCATAAGCCACTACCTTCCCTTCCTGCATCAGTACACATCCAAGACCAACTCCAGAAGCATCACTATAAATAACAAACTCCTTACCCGAGATGGGTTGAGTAAGGATAGGAGCCTCAACAAGCAACTGTTTTAACCGATCAAAACAAGACTGACACCTGTCTGACCACTCAAATCTAACTCCTTTCCTCAACAATCTAGTCATAGGAGCAGCAATCACAGAAAATCCCTTAACGAACCGACGGTAATAACCTGCTAAACCGAGAAAACTCCTCACTTCCTGAACATTTCGAGGCGCTTTCCAATCAACTATCGCCTCAATCTTGGCTGGATCAACCTGAATACCACTAGCTGAAATAATATGACCCAAGAATGACACTTCTCGAAGCCAGAAATCACATTTGCTAAGCTTAGCAAACAACTGATGCTCTCTCAACATCTGCAAAACGAATCTGAGATGCTCCTCATGCTCACTCTCATCCCTGGAATATACTAAGATGTCATCAATGAACACTACCACAAATCGATCTAAGTATGGCCTAAACACACGATTCATCAGATCCATAAAAGCCGCTGGAGCATTTGTTAAACCAAACGGCATCACCAGAAACTCATAGTGGCCATACCTAGTCCGAAATGCAGTCTTAACCACATCTGCATCCTGAACACGAAGCTGGTAGTACCCTGATCGAAGATCTATCTTGGAAAAGACACCCGCACCTCGAAACTGATCAAATAAATCCTCAATCCTAGGCAAAGGATACCTGTTCTTCACAGTAACTTTATTAATCTGGCGGTAGTCAATGCACATCCGCAGGGATCCATCCTTCTTCTTAACAAACAGCACTGGAGCTCCCCATGGAGATATGCTCGGTCTAATAAACCCCTTATCCAATAACTCTTGTAGCTGAGATTTAAGTTCCCTCAACTCTACAGGAGCCATCCGATAAGGTGCTCTCGAAATAGGTGCAGTACCCGGCATGATCTCAATGGACAACTCAACCTCTCTCTCAGGAGGCAAACCAGGCAACTCGCTCGGGAACACATCCCCAAACTCCCGCACAACAGGAATATCCTCAATCGGAACCTGATCCCTCCTGGAATCTAACACAACAGCTAGAAAAGCCTCACAACCTTTCCTGATGAATCTCTTGGCTTGCAACACAGAAATAACATTATTCACTGAACTAGCACCCAAACCTTTCAGAAACACAAGAGACTGACTTCTATCCCGAAGTACCACTGTCTTTCTATGCCAATCCACTACAGCCCGATACTTACCCAACCAGTCCATACCCAGAATCAAGTCAAACTCTCTGAAGGGTAACTCAATCAGATCCGCTGGAAGCACAACTCCCTCAACAATCAGAGGACAACTCCTAAAAACTCTACTCACACTGACACTATGCCCTAATGGACTGGTCACACAAATCTCATAATCTAACTGATCAACTGAATGCAATTTATCAATAACTCTATCTGTGCACAAATATGAGTGTGTGGAACCAGGATCAATTAGAGCATACAACTCAGTGTCATGGAGTAGGAACTTACCAGCTATAACATTAGGCGCGTCCTGCTCATCTCTGGCTCTCATAGCATAAGCTCTAACACCACTCTGATGAGGATGCTCAACAGTCTCAGAAGCAGCACCATCTCTATGCCGACCACCTCTACCTCTACCTCGGCCTCTGCCACGGGTAGCCTGAGAAGCATTCGAACCGACCCTACTGCCCTCTCTCTGGGAACCTGAATCCTCCTGTACTCTCGGACAACCGGCCAACCGATGCTCAGAACTCCCACACCTGAAGCATGCACCAGTGAGCCACCTACACTCACCACGATGCGACTTACTACAATGAGGACAAACTGGTGTAGTCTCAGCTCTACCACCCCTACCAGAACCTGACTGAGCTGTAGAACCCTGACGTCTACCTCTAGAAGCCGGACCAGATGCTGACTCATCCTGTGGGTCCCTCGATCTCTTACTCGAAGAAGATCCTCCACGGGAAGAACTCCTCCTCTGAGCTCTCTCTCTCATCACTGTCTCAGACAACTCTGCTCTCACTGCAGCCTCCACAATCTGATAATAGTGAACCCCAGGTATACACATCAGTGAAATCAAAGCAATCTTCAATGACTCATTTAACCCTGCCTCGAAATGCTTGCATCTAAAGTCATCAGTCATAACTCCTCGTGGGGCATAGCGCGATAACCTGTTGAACTCTTTCTCATAATCAGCTACTGACAATGCTCTCTGTCTCAAACCCAAAAACTGCGCCCATCTCGAATCTCTATAGGTCTGAGTAATGTACTTCTTTATGAACTCACCCTCAAAGAACTCCCAGGTAATCGGATCCGGTAGCTGAGGATGCCTGCAAACCAACTCCCACCACTCAAAAGCAGACCCCTGAAGAAGAGCTAAAGCACACTCTGCCTGCTGGTCGGGAGGACACCGAATCTCTCTCAAAGCACGCTTCACTTTATCTAACCATCTCTCTGCAATCTCAGACTCATTCAACCCAGTACCATAGAAATCCTCAACTCCTGCTCTCCTCAGATTCTCCATAGGTGCTCTAGGAGCAGTCACTCTCTCCAAAATCCTAGCCATGTCCTGATGCAGTCTAAACATAGCCTCTAAGGGCATGGCTGCGGCCTCGGGCTGAACCCTAGCATGCTGAGCCGACACATTAACAGAAACAGACTGATCAACAGCGGGAGGATTCACACTCTCGGCGGACTCCTCACGCGCACCATGAGCAGAATTAGAAGCCATCTAAACAAACAAGAAACAACCGTATCAGCCAACACAGATCTAGACACATACGCATCTAAGAAAATCAGAACAATCATAACAAAACCCAGAAACGCCTAAACCTATGCTCTGATACCACTAACTGTAACACCCCCTTCCCATACGTAGACGATCCCATCCGATAAGGAGTGAGATGCCGTATGAGACAAGGTATCACCAAACAAAAGCAAAGCAAAATATACATCCATTCATAACATACATTCAGAAATACAGAATAATTAAAAACTTTACATGCAGAAAGCAAAAGCTGATCATGCATTACTATAGTTAAACTATTATAATAATGTGCTGATCAATCAGCAGAAACAAAAGAATATTACAAATATAAAATATAGTTACAGAAGCGGAAGCTGATACAGAGAGTTCTATACAAAAAGAATCAATAACTGATACAAAACTGAGCCTACACTAAAACCCTTCTGTGTTGGCTTGATGACGGCGACTCTCTCAAGGCAAAACGTCTTCCGCACCTGCACGGGTAAACACACCGTGCTAAGCGATAAAACGCTTAGTGGGGAATCACACATAAATTATGGACGGCCATTCACAATGGTCGTCAAGGCATAACACATTCACAATGGCAGAATGCAAAGGTTATAACATATTCCAAATAAGCATGCTCGCATTTAAAAGCCATACATTCAGCAACCCATAAACATAGGTATTACAGAATAAACCATCATGTATTTCATCACTAAACTCATTCAGATATTCCATTCAAAGCCAAATCAGATCAGAACAATTCCACTAACATTTAAAGAACACCTGCTGACTCTAGACAGTGGATAACGAGTGTACTGAGGGTACCTTACGGGTACGAATCGAATACTGAGGGTACCTCACAGGTACAAGTCAAATATTATATCATTTCTCAAAACATGTTATTTATATACTGAGGGAATCTTAAACAAGATTCTATACTGAAGGGTTCGCGAGGAACCAGACGGGGACCTGATCGGGGTCCAAACTGAACTGAGGGCTGCAGCTAAAGACTCTATTAGGCATGCCTAACTATCCACTTACTTGACTCTAGCAGGTTATGCATCAAACAGATCACATTTCAGGATACAGAATATAATTCCTCAGAAAATCATGCTATCACGCATATCGAAGCATTAAACAGTAAAACATGCATCGTACAATATTAAAGTCCATTCAGAAGAAATACCAAATTCAGTTCTGAGTTAAAAACCAGGAAATTTCGGAAAAACGGGCTGAACGGAGAAACTGGCGACTCACCAGGCAGGTCACGGCGTGACCGAGGGTCACGTCTCGTGACCTGCTTGCTTCCCGCCTAACGCGTTGCGTGATCCTCGCAGATCACGCAATGCTTATGCAGGTCACGGCGTGACCGAGGGTCACGCGACGTGACGCTGCTCTCCCTCGCAGATCACGTTGCGTGATCTGCCTCTTCCTCGCAGGTCGCACGACGTGACCGAAGATCACATCGCGTGACTTGCTTCCTCTTCAGCTAGTCACGCGACTGGCTTCTCAGCAGGCAGGTCACGCCGTGACCGAGGGTCACGTGACGTGACTTGCCTTCCTGCGTAGCGAGTCACGCGACATGAAGAATTTCAACAGTAATTCGTTCTTCCCAGAATTTCCAGAATTCGATCCCAATTTGATTTAAGTCCATACAAACCTGTTCTTACCTTCCAGAAATTATCCCAAACAATTCAAACATCATATAAACAACTCAAACAGAATTCAATCAACCCAATTCAAGGTATTTGCATTCAAATTGTTCAAGAACATATAAACCCTAGAAATACCAGTAAACTCAAATTATGCAGATCATAAGCAATTGTTCCCAAACCTGAAATCTAAGTCTCTCTCACTTAGCTCCACTAGGTCCAGCAACCTCTTTCCCCTTTGGATCACGTGGAGCTTCAGCTAAACACAATCACAGCAAGAACATCCACAAAGAAAACCCTAAGTTAAATCTAACTCAAGGAAGAAGATGAAGATGCAATTTACAGTAAAACAAAGACTAGATCTTGCACTTACCAAGCTAAGGAATGCAAGGGGAGGATTAATTTCACCAATAGAACCTTGAATCAAAATACACAGTACTTGGGAAATAAAGAAAGTGAAGAAGAAGAGAGTGAGTGAGAAAATCGTGAATCTGTAAGTTTCTTTTTCCTCATTCCCTTTTCTTTTTCTTTTCTTTATTCTAAATATGTATCAAACTCCTATTGGTGACACTAATCACTCACACTAAAATACAATGCATTACACACACCCTAAGTAACCTCATTTAAATGCACCCTACAATGGTATATGTAAATGCACACAATTGATTCCCAACTAAAAACACCCTAATATGGTATGCTCAAGTGTACACAAGTAATTACTAATTAATTCACACACTAATGCCATGTATGTACCCACACAATAATAAAACCCCAAAATCATGCATTTTACTGAAATACCCTTATGAAATACTGTACACATGCGAATGCTTACACATACAGACAGACAGATAGACAGACAGACAGGCTTATTCTACTAGGGGGCAAATGGGGTGTGACAGATGCTTTGACTCGAAAGTCGGTTTCTGCTTTGTTCTTGAGGCAGTTCAGGTGGAGATTTGATTCGGATGGGGCTTTGGTTGCTCAGTTGAGAGTGAAGCCTACCTTGAGACAGAAGATTATGGATGCACAGAAAGATGATGAGAGGTTGCAAAGGGATTTGCAAGAGGTTCGATCTGGTAAGCAGTTAGAGTTCTCAGTTCTTGATGGGGTGCTTAGGTATAGAAATCGCTTGTGTGTGCCTGAGAATGAGGAGTTAAGGAAACAGCTTTTGAGAGAGGCACATACTACAGTTTTCACTATGCATCTCGGTAGTGAGAAGATGTACCGAAACATGAAACAGTTTTACTGGCGGTCTGGTATGAAGAGGGATATTGTGGATTTTGTGTCTAAGTGCTTGACATGTTAGCAGGTAAAGGCTGAGCATCAAGTTCCTTCGGGATTCCTCACACCTTTATCTATTCTCGAGTGGAAGTGGGATGATATCGCCATGGACTTTGTATCTGGTTTGCCTTTGACTCAGAAGAAGCATGACTCAGTTTGGGTGATCGTGGATCAACTCACAAAGTCAGCTCATTTCCTGCCAGTTAGAGTGGATTATTCGATGGATAAGTTAGCCAGTATCTATGTAAATGAGGTGGTCAGACTGCATGGAGTGCCGTTGTCCATAGTGTCAGATTGGGACCCAAGGTTTACTTCAAAGTTTTTGAAGGAATTGCAGAGTGCTTTAGGTACCGAGTTAAATTTCAGTATGGCATTTCATCCTCAGACAGATGGTCAGTCAGAGCGGGTCATTCAGATTCTAGAGGATATGCTGCGGGCTTATGCATTGGATTTTTTGGGTAGTTGGGACAGATATGTGCAGCTTATGGAGTTTGCCTACAACAACAGTTATCAGTCGAGTATTAGTATGTCACCGTATGAGGCTTTATATGGTCAACAGTGTAGGACTCCAGTTTGTTGGACTGAGTTGTCAGAGCATGCGATTATTGGACCAGAGTTGGTTATGGATACAGAGGAGAAGATCAGAGTTGTGCAGCGAAATTTGAAGGCGGCTAAGGATCGGCAGAAGTCTTATGCTAACCTGAAGAGAAAAGATGTCCAGTTTGAGGTCGGGGATAAGGTTTTCCTTAAGGTTTCTCCTTGGAGAAAAGTATCGAGATTTGGAAAGAAGGGTAAGCTTAGTCCTCGATTTATTGGATCGTATGAAGTGTTAGCTACGGTTGGTCCGGCAGCCTATAGGTTGGCTTTACCGATAGAGTTGGCAAAGTTACATGATGTTTTCCATGTTTTGATGCTACGTCGATATAGATCGGATCCTTCACATGTATTATCGGTTCAAGATGTGCAAGTGCAGCCAGACTTTTCTTATGATGAGGAACCGAAAGCCATCCTAGCTCTAGAAGTGAGACAGTTGAGGAGTAAGCAAGTCCCTTTGGTCAAAGTATTATGGAATCACCACGGAATCGAAGAAGCTATTTAGGAACCAGAGGCGATCATGAGAGCTCAATATCCGTATTTGTTCAGTTTAGGTGAGAATTTCGAGGACGAAATTCTTATTACTAGGGGAGAGTTATCACACCCCAATTGCCCCCTAGAAGTTAGAGCCATGTTTGTGCATGCATTATGTATGTGTATTTGCATGACATAAGGGTATTTTGGGAATTTCATGTTTTGTTGGGTTGTGCTAGTGTGTGTGTGCTCACACATTTGTAGGGCATTATAAGTTGGGATTTCATTATGTGTGTATAATGCATTCTTGTTGGGTGTGAGTGATCAAGATCCACCACTAGGAAGAGGACACATGGCTAGGGTTAGGAGAGAGGGGATTTAGGAGAGGAAAGAGAAAGGGAAGCAGAAATTTTGCTCCCTCAAACCCGTTCTCTCTTCTCTTCATTTCTCTTCTTCCTCTTCTCTTCCCATTTTGTGCCCTAGCTTGGATTCAAGTCATAGTTGGTGGGAATTGATCATCTCCTACAATTCTTCTAGGTGAGTTTTATGCATTTTCATCTTGTTCATCTTCTTCTTCTCATTTTCTGGGTTTAAGGTTTTGATCTAGGATTTGTTGTTTATGTGATTTGTGGGTTTGCTTGGGTAGTTGAGCCTCCTCGCGACCCTAAAGGCAAGTAGAAGGCTGGTATTAGTGGCACCAAGTGATTTGGAGCTTAAGAGATTCAGGTTTGGGAACTTTCTTTGAATTGATGTTCATGTGTCTTTTGAGATATGCATGAATTTCTGGAAATTTATGATGTGTAAATAGGCTTATATGGGTTTTGAGTTTTGATGAGTTATGTTGCATAATTATTGAATTATTGAATCAAATGTGAAGTTGATCGAACTTAGCTGCAAAATTTTCTAGTTTTGTGAATTATTGAGATATTGATTTGTGAATTGATGATTTATTTGGAATTAATTGTGGAAATATGTTGTTTTATATTGGTTTTGGTGGTTGGAAGGCCTATTTTGAGGCAAGATTGAGTTTAAGTTTGATTTGGGTGAAAATGGTTTTGATTTGGATTTTTCTGGGCTTCCTGCGTTTTTGTTGAGAAATGGAAATCCCGATGTTGTCGCGAGCGCGACATTCTCGCAAGCGCGATAGAACGAAATTTCCAGCTCTCATGTATGAAGGCTGAGGAGCGTTGTGGGCAATGCTCACAAGTCGTGAGGCATGCTCAAGAGTCGTGAGCAATGCTCACGAGATGTGAACGACGTGAGCAAAGCTCACGAGTTGTGAGCAATGCTCACGGCTGTAACACCCTGTAACCACCCTAGTAGAGTGAGCCTTATGTGTGTGTATATGTGTGTGGGTTATGTTGAGCATGTGTTTATTTTGTTAAATTAATTTGCTATTACTCTTTAATTGGGTTATGTTCTAATGTGGGTGTGTGTATGGGAGTAGGGTGTGAGTTAAGAGATTAGAATTGGGTAAGTGATAGAGAAGGAGAGTTGAGTGTGTTTTCCCTTTTGAGAGAGTGACATGTGGCAAGTGAGAGGATAAGGATTGGGGAAAGAGAGAGTGATTTCAGCTGGTTTCCTTTCTTTTTCATGCTTCTTTTTCTTCTTCTTCTTCCTCTTTCCCGTTACCTTGCTTCTTCTCTTCCTTTCTTCTTTATTTCTTCTTGAATTCTTCCTTTTTCTGCAAATTCTAGTGAATTTTGGGTAGCTTAAGCTAGTGTGGTAAGTGATAAGTGATAATCTTCCTTCTTTTTCTCTAGATGAGTTTTTGTAATTGTGATTTAGGGTTTGAACTTGTTTGGCGTTGTTGGGTTTTGTGGTTCAGAGAATCCTCCTAGAGAATCCAAGGGCAAGGAAGTAGCGAGCGGGAGTGGAGCCCCTTGATTGGAGGTTCATTAATTCCAGGTTTGGGAATTTGCTTTGATTTGATGTTCATATATGGGTTTTGAGATATGCATGAAATTCTGGAGTTTATGATGTGTAAATAGGCTTGTACTGGTACATATGATATAGGTTTTGAGTTTTGATGAGTTAGGTAGCATAATTATTGAATTATTGAATCAAATATGAAGTTGATTGAACTTTGCTTCATAATTTTCTGGTTTTGTGATTTTTGAGATCTTGATTTGTGAATTGATGATTTATTTTGAAATTAATTGTTGAAATATGTTGGTTGATGTTGGTTATGGTGTTTGGAAGGCTTAATTTGAGGTAAGATGGAGCTAGGAGTGATTTGGGTTAAAATGGTTTTGGTTTGGAGGGAAATTATGGGTTTGCATTTTTCTGGGGACTAGAAATCCCGCTTCTGTCGCGAGCGCAATAGAAGAGGATTTCCAGCTCTCGAGTGTTTGGCTTGAAAAATTGTTGGCCGTCCGACTCGTGCTGAGAAACACGACTCGTTCTCCCTTCCATGCGTGCGAGTTGTGCATCTCAGCAGGGTGATGGCAACAGGTGAGGATCAGCACGACTCGTGCTGATGAAGCACGACTCATGCTTGAGCCGCACGACTCGTGCTGTTGTGACTTCCTCACATGTCGTGCTCTGAAGCACGAATGGGGTGGAGAGACATCCGACACGAGTCGTGTCCCTCAGCACGACTCATGTCCGATGCCTTTCTGTTGCGAGCGCGACTTAGTCGCGAGCACGACAGAGACCCCCCATTCTGCCCTGTTTTCTCTCGTACCCAGTTTTCCAAAAATGAACTTCAAATGTCTTTTTCTTGTCTTTTTCCTACCATTTGTTATATAAATTTGTTATATGACTATATTTATATGAATTATGCATGACAAATTATATATATTGCGAATTGAGACATGATTTGGTTTATGCATGACCTGCTAGAGTCGAATAAGTGGATAGTTAAGCATGCCTAATAGAGTTAGTGTTGCTGCAGCTAGTGTATGATTTGGACCCTAATCAGGTCCCCCGACTGGATCTTCGTGATCCTTGTGTACTGAATCTACACGAAAATGTTTTTGGAACAAAATTAAAAGATTGTTTTGATACCTTCGGGTATCTATGTGTTGTGAGAATAGTGTTGATACCTTCGGGTATCTATGCATACTCGTTATCCACTATTTTGGTTAAAGCAGGTGCAATGTTGTGATTGTATATGAATTCTGAAGTATGGTGTATTATGATGAATTGTATACAGTGTGTGACCATATGAATATTGCGATTATTGTGTTTCTACGCATTGACTTATTCCTTGAGAACTCAATACTTGACTGTGCCATTCGCTTGTGATTATTTGTTGACGCCACTATGAGTGGTCATTGTGCATCTTTGTTTTCCCCACTAAGTGATTTTGTAACACCCCCTCCGGTGCCCCCGTTGGAAGGACGCCGGCGGGCGCGCTACCCGACACTCACTCACGACGCGATAAAATATACAGCGGAAGCATACATGCGCTAAGCGGAAGCATTCAACAACCGATAATAAAATCTTAGAAAATATAAAAGGAAACATACTTCATTACATAAATAATCAAAATACGAGTTATATACAATAGCCCAACAGATTACATTTTAAAAACCTTTACAAAATAAAGAAATAATTATACAAAAAGAATTACAGGAGGAGACAAAAATAATTAACTCGACTCCTATGTGGCCTGCCTGCAGATGCACGACTCGAGCACTCCCAAAAATCCTTCACGCTACCTGCACGGGATAAAAGCCCGTGCTAAGCGATAACGCTTAGTGGGGAGAAACGAACACAACAGAACACTATACAAGGAAACATGCACTAATATACATAAATCATTAAGCATCAGAGTACAGAGATATAAATAAATATATATATATACATATATCCAGGGTAAATAATACAATGCACTAAGCCAATACACTATTCGAAAAAAAATATTACACTTTGATCAGAACACTCACTTTATCAATACAAGACAATTTACACAATAGCCTGAAATCAATGGTTGAGGATACGGGAACACGGCACGGGAGACCGAAGCCTCAAAAACACTTTAATACCCGAAGGCAGCGCGGGAGACCGGAGTCTCAAAACATTTTATCACTACACGATTTATGACCATCTCGGAGGTCGACCGCTTCGCCCAAACGGGGCGGACAGAACAGCTGAACACTAACCCCTTCTTAAGCATGCTTAATTATCCTATACCTTGACACTTCAGGCTCGACAACACAATAACTCACAAGACAATACATAACAAAAACAATATTCAAATTAAGACTCTTATATAATATAAATCCATATCAAGGACACTAGTACAATAATATCACGAGTCAAAGGCACACCCATATACCATGCAATAATGAGAAACCGTGCAAAGTGAAACAAAAGAAACACATTCATAAATCAAAGCAAGCAGGAAGGGCCTCTGTCGCGATCGCGACAAGTGTAGCGCTCGCGACAGAGCACAGGGTACTTCCTCGCGAGGTCGCGCCGAGGGACCTCCTCGCGACGAAGCACTCGCGGCAGAACTTCTCGGAACTGAGCTCTGTCGCGCTCGCGACAAGTGTCGCGATCGCGACATTGACCAGTTCCTTCCTCCTCGCGCGCACGCTCGGCAGCACGCCCGCGCGGAGGTTTCCGCGACTGAGTTCTCTGTCGCGCTCGCGGCAATGCCGCGATCGCGACAGAGGGCTCTTCAAGATCAAGGGGCCAAGTCCGCCTTCTGTCGCGATCGCGGCACTTGTCGCGATCGCGACAGAACCCAGATTCGCCCAATTCTGCTCTTTTCCTACTCTTTTCACAACCAACTCTTCATGCATGCACACAACATGCTCAAAACACTTATCTCGCCTCCAGCACATCACCGCATCATTCTCCAGCCACATAATCATTTTTACACAATAATCAAATATAAATTCAATAAGAAATCACTCACAACCAAACTCAAATACACTAATGTGGCATGTTCAAATTCCGGAAACACATAATATCTTCACTATATCACTAACACTTCACTAAATCACTACTCCAATTAAACATGCATTTATAAACCACTCAAGATTATAAATGACTTGCAAACACAAGATAGAGTTGATCCAAGGAAGAATTTAGGAAAAACCAAGATTCACATCACAGCTCACAACACACACACGCACTCCACCACAACTCAAGCACTACAAATCAGGCTCCCATACCTGGAAAACGAAGCTTCAACCGAACTCCTCACGAATCCACTTTATCCTTGCCCTTTCTCTTCCTTCTCTCTTCCGATTCTTGCACAACCCAACCAAATACACTTAATTCAAACTCAATCACAAACAAAACCAGAAATCAAAGAACAAGAATCATCATAAGAACCTCAAACCGAACACAACCACTTACCCTTAACACTCCCAGCTCAAACCTTCAAAGATCCCACTCAAAACTCAAGAAATCACAAGAGAAGAGAGATAAGAGTAGAAGAATGAAAGCAAGAGAGAGGGGAGGACAGGAAATGAAGAAGAAATGAGGGAAAAATGAAATAGCTTCCACGGGAAGCCTAACCCAAAAGCTGCCCTCCCTTCCTCTCTCCTACTTTTCATTAATTACCCAACAACCCTTGCCACTTGTCACAATCTTAGAGAATCAAGCCATCAATCTTAACTCATCCACTCTTGGCACCAAACACTAAACACACACAAGCTTTTTTTTACACAAATATCTTCTAAAGCACCAAACACAACCCACACCTTATAATTTCCAATAACCCACCTTCCTCCTAGGCACCAAGTACCACAAACCACACAATAAAAGCCCTATGTCCACTTACACCCTACAACCATACACTACAAACACACACTAATATTCCCTTCACTTCACTTAACACTTAATCAATTAATTCCTTTAACACATACTTCCTTATTAACCAAAATTCCTCTACTTAAATTACGAAAAAGCCCTCACTTTACCGACTTACCTCGCAAATTCCGACCAGGCCCTATTTGGGTTGTTACAATCACTCCCCCTTAAGAAATTTCGTCCTCAAAATTTCCCCGCTAATCACTTAAATCCAAACAACCCAAACACAAACCGAAACTTAACTGAAAACTAATAACATAACTTACCAGAAGGTCCCGCTCGATCTGCTATATCCCCTACTTGCATCGCATAAACTCTTGGATGCGAGGGCACTTCCTTGGCTGGTGACTTCTGCACAGTCTCTGACGGCGCTTGCGAAGGACGTCTACTGGCTCTTCCACTCTGATTCCCTCTCGCTCTCTGACCACTGGCCCTACTCTCAGGTTTATCCTGAAGCTCTCTTCGATCCGGACAATTTGCCACCATGTGCTCTTGACTTCCACATCTGAAGCACGCTCCAGAAATCCTTCTGCACTCGCCCCAGTGGCGCTTATAACAATGCTCACACTCCGGGATAACACTTCCCTTGCTAGAGGGTGGCGCTACACTCCCAACTTCCGAACGTACCGGAATCGAACTCTTCCCACTTTGGCCACTCGGAACTCCTCTCGACTTCTTGCCACTTCCAAACCCATCACTCGGTGCGTTCCTCTTGCTCTCGATCCTCTGCTTGATCACCTCAGACTCTTCTAACTTCATCGCCGCTGCCACAAGCTGATAATACCCCACGGGTTACAAAACTGACAATGCCGACAATGGACCTCTGAACACCTTACGCAATCCCTCCAGGAAATGCCGACTTCTAAACTCATCCGTCAACAAAGTCTCAGGCACATACTTACTCAACCGGCTGAATTCTTTATCATACTCACTCACGGTCATGCCTCGCTGCCTCAGACTGATAAACTCTCTCCACTTAGCCTCTTGATACGCCTTCGTCACATACTTATGCTCAAATTCTTGCTTAAAGAACTCCCAAGTCAACTCGGCTGGTCGCTGAGGATTGCGCATCACTAATTCCCACCAATCGTACGCTGGCCCTTGAAGCAACGACACTGCACAAAGCACCCTCTGTTCTGCAGGACATCTAATCTCTTGCAAAATCCGACCTACTCTCTTAAGCCAAAACTCGGCCACATCAGATTGGTCTAAAGCAGTTCCATGGAAATCCTCGGCTCCTCTCTTTCTTAACAACTCAGTCGGGGCCTTAGGAGCAGTCAGCCTCTCTACCAACTGAAGCAAACCTTGCAATAAAACCGGATTCTCTTGACCAAAACCCACACCCGGAATCTCTTCTCGCTGACGCTGCGGAGCAGGCTGCTCACCTCTCACTACACTTGCACTACCAACTGTCTCACCCACATGCTCACTTTGATCAGACTCCATCTAAACACTACACAAGACAAGACACATCTGCATTAGGCCACGACACAAAACCGACTCGCATGCCAAGACTCAACACATAACAAACAGAGGCAACCAGAACCGCCTAAACCGGCGCTCTGATACCACAACCTGTAACACCCCCTCCGGCGCCCCCGTTGGAAGGACGCCGGAGGGCGCGCTACCCGACACTCACTCACGACGCGATAAAATATACAGCGGAAGCATACATGCGCTAAGCGGAAGCATTCAACAACCGATAATAAAATCTTAGAAAATATAAAAGGAAACATACTTCATTACATAAATAATCAAAATACGAGTTATATACAATAGCCCAACAGATTACATTTTAAAAACCTTTACAAAATAAAGAAATAATTATACAAAAAGAATTACATGAGGAGACAAAAATAATTAACTCGACTCCTATGTGGCCTGCCTGCAGATGCACGACTCGAGCACTCCCAAAAATCCTTCACGCTACCTGCACGGGATAAAAGCCCGTGCTAAGCGATAACGCTTAGTGGGGAGAAACGAACACAACAGAACACTATACAAGGAAACATGCACTAATATACATAAATCATTAAGCATCAGAGTACAGAGATATAAATAAATATATATATATACATATATCCAGGGTAAATAATACAATGCACTAAGCCAATACACTATTCGAAAAAAAATATTACACTTTGATCAGAACACTCACTTTATCAATACAAGACAATTTACACAATAGCCTGAAATCAATGGTTGAGGATACGGGAACACGGCACGGGAGACCGAAGCCTCAAAAACACTTTAATACCCGAAGGCAGCGCGGGAGACCGGAGTCTCAAAACATTTTATCACTACACGATTTATGACCATCTCGGAGGTCGACCGCTTCGCCCAAACGGGGCGGACAGAACAGCTGAACACTAACCCCTTCTTAAGCATGCTTAATTATCCTATACCTTGACACTTCAGGCTCGACAACACAATAACTCACAAGACAATACATAACAAAAACAATATTCAAATTAAGACTCTTATATAATATAAATCCATATCAAGGACACTAGTACAATAATATCACGAGTCAAAGGCACACCCATATACCATGCAATAGTGAGAAACCGTGCAAAGTGAAACAAAAGAAACACATTCAGAAATCAAAGCAAGCAGGAAGGGACTCTGTCGTGATCGCGATAAGTGTCGCGCTCGCGACAGAGCATGGGGTACTTCCTCGCGAGGTCGCGCCGAGGGACCTCCTCGCGACGAAGCACTCGCGGCAGAACTTCTCGGAACCGAGCTCTGTCGCGCTCGCGACAAGTGTCGCGATCGCGACAGTGACCAGTTCCTTCCTCCTCGCGCGCACGCTCGGCAGCACGCCCGCGCGGAGGTTTCCGCGACTGAGTTCTCTGTCGCGCTCGTGGCAATGCCGCGATCGCGACAGAGGGCTCTTCAAGATCAAGGGGCCAAGTCCTCCTTCTGTCGCGATCGCGGCACTTGTCGCGATCGCGACAGAACCCAGATTCGCCCAATTCTGCTCTTTTCCTACTCTTTTCACAACCAACTCTTCATGCATGCACACAACATGCTCAAAACACTTACCTCTCGCCTCCAGCACATCACCGCATCATTCTCCAGCCACATAATCATTTTTACACAATAATCAAATATAAATTCAATAAGAAATCACTCACAACCAAACTCAAATACACTAATGTGGCATGTTCAAATTCCGGAAACACATAATATCTTCACTATATCACTAACACTTCACTAAATCACTACTCCAATTAAACATGCATTTATAAACCACTCAAGATTATAAATGACTTGCAAACACAAGATAGAGTTGATCCAAGGAAGAATTTAGGAAAAACCAAGATTCACATCACAGCTCACAACACACACACGCACTCCACCACAACTCAAGCACTACAAATTAGGCTCCCATACCTGGAAAACGAAGCTTCAACCGAACTCCTCATGAATCCACTTTATCCTTGCCCTTGCTCTTCCTTCTCTCTTCCGATTCTTGCACAACCCAACCAAATACACTTAATTCAAACTCAATCACAAACAAAACCAGAAATCAAAGAACAAGAATCATCATAAGAACCTCAAACCGAACACAACCACTTACCCTTAACACTCCCAGCTCAAACCTTCAAAGATCCCACTCAAAACTCAAGAAATCACAAGAGAAGAGAGATAAGAGTAGAAGAATGAAAGCAAGAGAGAGGGGAGGACAGGAAATGAAGAAGAAATGAGGGAAAAATGAAATAGCTTCCACGGGAAGCCTAACCCAAAAGCTGCCCCTCCCTTCCTCTCTCCTACTTTTCATTAATTACCCAACAACCCTTGCCACTTGTCACAATCTTAGAGAATCAAGCCATCAATCTTAACTCATCCACTCTTGGCACCAAACACTAAACACACACAAGCTTTTTTTTACACAAATATCTTCTAAAGCACCAAACACAACCCACACCTTATAATTTCCAATAACCCACCTTCATCCTAGGCACCAAGTACCACAAACCACACAATAAAAGCCCTATGTCCACTTACACCCTACAACCATACACTACAAACACACACTAATATTCCCTTCACTTCACTTAACACTTAATCAATTAATTCCTTTAACACATACTTCCTTATTAACCAAAATTCCTCTACTTAAATTACGAAAAAGCCCTCACTTTACCGACTTACCTCGCAAATTCCGACCAGGCCCTATTTGGGTTGTTACAGATTTCGCTTAGCACGGGTGTTTTATTCGTGCAAGTGTGGAAGTTTTTGGAGTAGCTGAGCAGGGTGTTCCGCATCAGTTGGGCTGGCACAACTAGAGGATAGAGATGTTGTAGTGTAGAGCTATGTGTTCTTTTTTGTATTTGTAATAGTTGTTTACCTTCGAGCAATGTAAAGAATAATTTGTAGATCTTTTGATACTAGCTATATGTAATTGTTCAGTTGTGCTGAGGCACTTTTGTATCTTTTTGTTGTTTTCGTTGAAATATGTAAAGGTTACCTATGTTATATCAATGAAAGTCATTCTTTCGTCCTAAAGCTTATTCTTTGATAATTTATGGAATTTTAATTTATTTGGTTATTGTTGTGATTGGTATGCGTGTATTTGTTTAGTTTGAGCGTTTGTGTGTGGCAACCCTCATCTATCAGGGACCTTCATCCCCTTCGCAGGGTGAAGTTCTCCACGTATAGGTAAGGGGTGTTACAACAGCCCTTCTGTCGCAAGCGCGACTTTATCGCGATCGCGATAATGACTCTGCCCTATTCTCTCACGTACTCTGTTTTTCTAAAATGGATTTTAAATGTCTCCTCTTGGCGTTCACTGCTGTGTGCTACATTATTTTGTTTATATGTGTATTAGCATGATTTCTTCATGATAAATAACATGTTATCCATTAATAATTATATGCTATGTTTTGGAACATGATTTGGATTACGCATGACCTGCAAGAGTCTGTCTAGTGGATAGTTAGGCATGCCTAATAGAGTCTCTTTAGCTGCAGCACCTTTGGACATTTGGACGCCGATCAGGTCCCCTATTTGGTACCCTTTTTATGTGTTCCGATCCTCGCGATCCTTTTCAATGTGTTTGGATCTTGTTTAAGATCCCCTCAATAAAATGTTTTTATATGCGATATAGATTAAATGGTTTTCGATTCGTACCTGTAAGGTATGTTATGCGTTCGAGTCGTACCCGTAAGGTACGTAATGCGTTCGAGTCGTACCCATAAGGTATGTTATGTGTTCTCTCGTTATCCACTATTTTTGAGTCAGCAGGTATTTGTTTTGGTTTGCTTGGCATGCTATAAGAATTTTATATTCGAATGAGCATAATGATGAGTATATGAATCAACTGTTATCTGAACGTAACCATGAGCTTCTGAAAGTTATGAATGTAACACGATATATGTTGTATGTCCATTTGTGATCTAAGTGTGTTATATTATGTATGATTATCTGCATGTGCCATATCGTATGTGTTATTCTTTGATGACCATTGTGAATGGCCGTCCACTTTACTATTGTGTTTCCCCACTAAGCGTTTATCGCTTAGCACGGTGTTTTATCCGTACAGGTGCGGAAGGTGTTGTTATTTGGGAGAGTCGCCGCCAGTCAAGCCAACACAGAAGGGATTAGTGTAGGGCTTATTTTTGTAGCAGTTCTGATGATTCCTTTTTGTAATAGAACTCTCATGTATTAGTTTTTGTCAAGCTTCCGCTATGAATATTTTGGATATGTAATTATTTTGTTTTGGCAATTGATCAGAACATTATTGTAATGATTTGTTATATTAATGCATGATCAGTTTTGTTTTCAAAAGTTTTAATTTCCGCTGTAATTCCGTATGTTTATGATGTCTGAATGTATGATATCGTATCATCCTGTTTGGTGGCACCCCTGCTCATACGGCTTCCCACTCCAATGCGGATGGGTTCGCCTACGTATAGGTAGGGGGTGTTACAATCATAGCCCTTAGCGATTCATTCAAACCGGTCTCAAAATGCCTACATCTGAACTCTTTAGTCAAAACACCTTCAGGAGCATACTTAGCCAAACGGTTGAACTCTTCCTCAAATTCTGATACAAACATAGCCCTTTGCTTCAAACACAGAAACTGTGCCCACTTGGCATCCTTGTACTCCCTAGTCACATACTTATTGGTGAATTCTCTCTCAAAGAACTCCCATGTGACCGAGTCAGGCAACTAGGGATGCCTACGAACCAACTTTCACCAATCATAGGCATATCCTTGAAGCAATGCTACAAAACTCTCAACTTGCCTATCAGCAGACACCTAGTCTCCTCAAACACTCGTTCCACTTTCTCAATCCATTTCTCAGCAAGCTCAGACTCATCCAAACTGGTACCATAGAAATCCTCTGCATCAGCTCTCCTCATACTCTCTAAAGGGGCTCTCGGAGTAGTCACCCTATCCAGGACTCGAGCCATGTCCTGAGAAATCTTCAACATTGCCTCAAAGGGCATGGCTGTGGCCTCAGGCTGAACCCTAGGTGTTTGAGCTGAAATAGACATCGAAGGATCAACTGCTTGGAGATTCACACTTTCAGCGGACCCCTCAAGCGACCCACGAACAGAATCAGAATCCATCTAAAAGAAAGACATACTAAATATCATAAGATATAATCACAATAGAACTCCATTCATATCCATTCAAAGGTTCAATAAACATATTCATATGCCAACAGATTCATATGCTCGTATTAGAGTCATTTAGATTCAAATACTTATAATCATACTCATACGGATTCACATACGTATAATCATATCAGAACAAATCATAACACCTGCTGATTCATAGTAGTGGATAATGAGTAAATGCGTAGCGGTACCTTACGGGTACGAATCGACACGTAGCGGTACCTTATGGGTATGAATCGGGAAACAATATCATATTTTCTCTTTTCAAAACATTTTACAAAGGGATCTTAAACAAGATCCGTACACGTAGAAGTTCGCGAGGAACTAAATGGGGACCTGATCAGGGTCCAGAACAGTACAGAGGCCGCAGCTAAAGGACTCTTTTAGGCACGCTTAACTATCCACTAGACTGACTCTTGCAAGTCATGCATAATACAATCATGCTCAAAGAATAACATATAATTCATCGTGAAGAAACCATAATAGTACACATATATAAGCATAATTATTCCCATACAATATTAAAAACCCATGAAAAAATAATACATAAGTCATTTAAGAAGAAATAAACAAAATCGAAAAAACAGGGCAAAAGGGGTCACTGTCGTGCTCGCGACAGTGGCCGAATGGTCTTCGCGAGGGGAAGGGGCAGAGAGTTCACTATCGCGATCACGACTGGTGTCGCGCTCACGATAGTGGCCGATAGGACTACGCGAGGGGAAGGGCGAAGAGGCCAAGGGCGCGCGAGTCATGAGACAACCTTCACAACTCGTGAAGGTTGTTCACGACTCGTGAACTCAGTTCACATCTCGTGAACTCTAAGTTCCCCTCTTGCCGACGCGTGATTCTGTCGCACCACTCGCGCATGCTAAGCTTAACGAGTCGTGCCGCCCAATCACGAGTCGGATGCCTACAAACCAACAGAGCAATCTCGCTTAAAACTGGAATTCACCCTTCTTTTGCGCTCACGTCAGCATCGCTATTTCCAGTTTTACAGCAAAACACATAAAATCGAGATTTCCAAACACAAAACCATTTTGACCCAAAATTAAACCAAACCGCATCTTACCTTCAAATATGCCTTCCACCAACACAAACAACATAAATACAACTTAATTCAGCATTTTACACAATCAAAATCATGCACTATCAAAATCAAACTCCTCAAGAACACAAACCCAGAAATTTATAGCAAACATCCATTAAACTTCAATAATTGCTCAATATTTCAACATTCATGCATCATAACTCAAATTAATTAAATACCCACAACATTAACACTATAATATGCCTCATCAAACATCAATTTTCCAGAAATCACATGCAAAAGCATAAATCACAATATGAACATCAAACACTCAAATTTCAACAAAGCTCAAACAAAATCCCAAACCTGAAATTCCTTTGTTCCTACTTAGTGAGCACCACTACCACTCGCCTTCTCCTTTCCTTTGGGATCGCGAGGAGGTTTAACTAATCACAACACCCAAAATCACACAAAACAACAAACCCTAGATCAAAACTCAAACCAGTAAAGAAGGAGAAAAGATGAAGAAGAAGAAGAAATACAGCAAATCTTACCAAATGGAGGTTGAGAAGTGATCAATTCCCACCAAAGTCACTTGGATCCAAGCTAGGCACACTTGAGAGGAGAAAGGAAGAAGAGGAACAGAGAGAAGAGGGGAAATGGGAAAAAGATAACAAATTCTGCTTTCCCTTTTCTCTTTCTTCTTCTATTTACTCTTTTCCTAACCCAAGCCACATGTCAACTCCTTAATGGTGGAATTTGATCACTCACACCCTACCAACACACATGCTATGACACACAAGACCAACCCACATAACTCACACCCTACAACCATATGCTCATGCACGCACTAACATAACCTAATGCACAAACACCCTATTAACATATATGCACCCACACAATATTACAGCCCAAAAAACATTCATTTTACCCAAAATTCCCTTAACACATGCCAAAACTCTCACACATGCACGCATACACATGGCAACCATGGCTCAAACTGATAGGGGGGAATCGGAGTGTTACACAGCTGCTCTTGATCTTCCTCCGCTCACTCTACTCTCGGGTTGCTCCTTAACCTCTCTTCTTTCTGGACAACTGGCAAACATATGCTCCTTGCTTCCGCACTTGAAACACGCCCCTAAAATCCTTCGACACTCTCCCCAATGGCGCTTTTGGCAATGCTCACACTCCGGGATCATACTACCCTTGCTAGAGGGTGGCACTACACTCCTAACTTTCGAAGGAACTTGAATCAAACCCTTAGCTCCTTCTCCAGTCGGGACACCTCTAGCTTTCTTGCCGCTTACAAATCCACTATCCGAGACTCTCCTCTTCTATTCTAACTTCTACTTAACCAATTCGATTCCTCTAATTTCATGGCTGCCGCTACCAACTGATAATAGCCAACCGGTTGCATAACTGCCATAGCCGACAATGGTCCTCTAATCACTTTTCTTAATCCGTCCTCAAAATGCCTACACTTAAAGTCCTCAGTCAACAGCAAATTGGGCACATACTTGCTCAACCGACTGAATTCCTTCTCATACTCACTAACCGACGTATTCTTTTGCTTGAAACTTATGAACTGTTTCTACTTTGCCTCTCGATAGGACTTGGTAACATATTTCTTTTCGAACTCTTGCACAAAAAATTCCCAAGTCATCTCGACTGATCGCTGAGGATTGCGAAGCACAAGCTTCCACCAATCATATGCTGACCCTTGAAGTAATGATACCGTACAAGACACTCTCTGATTTGCAGGACACCCAATCTCTTGCAAAATCCTATCAATTCTCTCTAATCAGAACTCAGCCACATCCAACTGATCCAAAGAAGTCCCATTAAACTCTTCTGCTCCTCTTTTTCTCAACAATTCTGAAGGAGCTTTGGGAGCAGTCAATCTATCCACTAATTGCAGCAAACCTTGCACCAAAGCCTAATTCTCATACCCTACACAAAAACCATCATCTCGCTGACGCTGCGAAGTAGGCTGATCAACTCTAATAAGATTCACACTACCTGTTGTCTCGCCCACATTCTCACTCGGATCGGACTCCATCTAGACACTACAAAAGACAGCATCTACATTAGCCCATGACTCTAGACTGACTTGCATGCAATGACTCTACACTCAAACAACCACAAGAAAACCAGAACCGCCTAAACTAGGCTCTAATACCACAACTTGTAACACCCCGTTATCCCCATTGGAAGGATACCGAAGCGCTACGCTCACACATACACTGTATACATCATGCATAAATACATACATGCGTATAAGCGGAAGCATTCAATAGGCCAAAGAATATGGAATCAGAATACAAATATATACCAAAATATAAATTACTTACAAAATTACAGAAAGATCCTTAAATATGTAACCCCCCGCCATCCCCGTTGGAGGGATTACCGGAGTGCCACGCGGGAAAACACATATACGAATCCAAAAACATACTAATAAAGAAATAAAAGATGAGATGTAAAGAAACTTTTAATCATATAATAGTAAATCCTTTTTACATATAACATATATCAATATCGTTTTACAAAAAGAGGCTCGAAAGCAAATACATATACAAAAATAATATTTGTTCCTTTACAAAAGATTTACTTTGCTATTCACAAGCCATATACAAAAATTACAGCGGAAGACTCAAAAATAACTTCATCCAAAAAGACTTCTAGTGGCCGACCTGCAGATATCTGACTCCTATCCAAACTCGCCACCTGCACGGGAAAAGAGCCCGTGCTAAGCGATAACGCTTAGTGGGGAGGAACAAAACAAACGAACAATATGCATATACAATATTTATGGCAATACAATAATCTAATGATTCAAAATCAAAGGCATCAAAATTACATGTAAACATATCTCCAGATTCCTTACTTGACATGCATAAATATATATACAATACAAGCAATTAAGTACTCAATTTATAATTTTCATCATCCTAAGTATACAGATACAAGGTGCATAAAATAGAGTTATGCAAGAATTCATGTACATCATATACTTGTAATCATGTCAACAATGCATTTCAACATATGCAACACATTTAAACATATAGCCTGATTAGTCTAAAATACTCTCTAGAAGTGGATACGGTCAAATGGATACTGATAGAACACAGTATCCCAAGCATATAGAGACATGAGTCTCAAACATGTACTTTTCATATAGAGACCGAAGTCTCGTATTAAATCCATATAGACCCATACAGGATCAAAACAAGGATCCAAACGGACCCAAGTATAACGTTTTATCATATAGCAGCTGCACACACACTCTGACCTAAGTAAGCGCTTACCTATCCACTACTATGACTATTCAGGCTTAAAAACACAACTCATCAATTCAAGCACCAATATCAATATGAGAATTGAGAATAATACTGATTTATAGTCCATGTATACAGGTATACTGATCACATTTAAAACATGTAACTATAAATATTAAATACAGAAGTTTAAAAGGACCTATATCTCACATTAAAATAATCCATACTCATGTAAATTATAAACATATAAATCATGTATATTAATATTAATTAATGTCACAAATCTCATAATTAAACAATTATTAAAATACAATTCAAATTTTTAAAACCCAAACATTTGATATGTACTGGAAATCCTTTAAACCAGAATTTAAAATCATGTTTTGAGGGAACAGGGCAACAGGAGGGAGGCCGGTCACGAGTCACCCAAGCAGTGGTGTCTCGTGACACTGGCTTCACGCGAGCGCCAGGCAAAACAAGGGCAGTCACGCCGTGACCATTCGTCACGTCTCGTGACGCCAGAGAGGGGAGGGGGAAAAGGTCACGAGATCCTGTCTCATGACACGCAGGAAAAGGAGAAGTCGCGAGGCGTGATGCTCCATCACGTCGCGTGACTTCCCAAGGAGGGAGGTCACGGCGTGATGCTTCATCACGCCACGTGACTTCCCAGGGAGGGAGGTCATGGCGTGATGCCCCATCACGTCACGTGATCTACCTCTCACACACTTCTTCTTCTCCAAACTAAACTTCAGAAATTCCAGAAAACGTGAAAACCCAGAAAATCAAGAAAACAGAGTACTTCTAAAATTCAGAACCCCAGCTTACCCAAAACCATTTTTCAGGCAATAAATTTTTAAACAAATCCCTTCAAGTCTCCAGAGCCCACTTACAGGAAGATTAGTACAAATTAACCACATTCTCAACAATCAAATAACGTTCACAGAGGGTCACAAACCCAGAATCTTTCCTTTAAACTTACATGCATATAGTCTTCCATATTAACTTATAAGGCACAGAACTTTCACACGACTAATCGAACATATAATTTATATTACACATGCATTCTGGTAACCAAACACATGTAAATAACATTGACAACAGAACAATAATCAGGATCCAAAACGAGAAAAATGACAGACACTCCCAAACCTGAAATGAAGTCCAAAAACGTCCTCTGCACTCTTCAATCCACAACCTTCTCTTTCCCTTTATCCTTCTTCTTCTCTTCAACAGATTACATGAACCAACAAATAAACCCAATATCAATCCAAAGAAACAGAAATGAACAATCCTTAAACAGAGAAGATGGAGAACCACTTGAAACTGACAATTACTCACCTTCTGAAGCTTCAAAGCTTAAAACCCAAACTCAAGACAGATGAACACATACATGCAAACTGAAAGGAAGAACAGAAACACAAGAGAAAAGGAGTGGTTTACGTGAGAGAGAAAAACCAGAAAAGAGAGAACTTTCAGTCTTTTGTTTCCAGCCAACTAAATTTTCTCAGTCTTCTCTTTTCCCTCACCACGTGCACACACTCTCCTTCCACTTGGCACACATGCACAGCTTCACAAATCCACTTATTCCTCTTTTACCAAATAGTCCTTGTCAAATTACCTCATTACTCACCAAACTAAAAATCTGCCATTTAAAATACTTTTATTTCCTTGCAATTAAATCCTCTTTCAAAAGTAAATAACCCAATTGCCCTTAAATGTCCAATTAAAATTGCTAATCTCCAATTAGGCCACAATTGGGGTGTGACAACTCTCTCCTCCTTAAGAAAATTTCGTCCTCGAAATTTCCTTGCTTAGCAAACACATCTCAAATACCAAAACCGAAACGAAACAAAACTTAACATATAAACACTTACCCGAAGGTCCTGCAGCAACTGTCACATTATTCGCAATCATAGCATACGCCCTATGCCGGTTATGATCTTCTGTAGCACCAGGTCGTTGCACCGTCTCAGATGGTGCTCTCGGAGCTCTACTTGCATCCCTATCACTTCTAGTGACATTGGATCTTTTGCTTTCTTGCTGACTCTGGTCTTCTTATCGATTAGGGCAACTTGCAAATCGATGCTCCATACTTCCGCACTTAAAACAGGCGCCGGTAATCTTGCGACACGTACCCCAATGGTACCTATGACAATGCTCACACTCCGGTGCTCTATTTCCCTTGCTAGCATGCGGTGCCACACTTCCTACTTCTGAAGGCACCTGAACAAACCCTCTATTTCCTTACTCAACTGGAGCACCCTTAGACTTCTTAGTACTCGCAACTCCCCCATCCGGTGCTCTTCTCTTGCTAACCATTCTTTGCTTGATCACTTCAGATTCTTCTAACTTCATCGCTGCAGCCACAAGCTGATAATACCCCACTGGTTGCAATACAATCATCGCAGACAAAGGACCTCTAAACACCTCACGAAGTCCCTCAAGAAAGTGTCTACATCTGAACTCACTAGTCAACAACTGCTCGGGCACATACTTACTCAGCCGATTGAACTCCTTGTCATACTCACTAACAGTCATTCCCCGCTGCTTCAAACTGATGAACTCTCTCCACTTAGCCTCTTGGTATGCCTTTGTCACATACTTTTGCTCAAACTCTTGCTTGAAGTATTCCCATGTCAACTCAGCTGGCCGCTGAGGATTCCTCATCACAAGTTCCCACCAATCATATGCTGATCCTTGGAGCAACGAAACTGCACATGAAGCTCTCTGATCCGCGGGACATCTAATCTCTTGCAAAATCCTACCTACTCTCTTGAGCCAAAACTCAGCCACATCTGATTCATCTAAGGCAGTCCCATGAAAGTCTTCTGCTCCTCTTTTTCTTAACAATTCAATTGGAGCCTTAGGAGCAGTCAACCTATCAACCACTTGCAATAACCCTTGCACTAATGCTGGATCAAAACCAGCTCCTCTATTCGCACCCACAGCTGGTGCAGGTTCCTGTGCAGGCCTATCCTGTCTCACTGGATCACCTCCTCTGATCGGACTATCTCTACGACCCATATAGACACTGTCCATTGTGTCACCCATATACTCACTTGGATCTGACTCCATACAAACACTACAAAACACAAGACATGTCACACCCCATTTGCCCCCTAGTAGAATGAGCCTGTTTGCCCGTCTGTCTGTCTGTCTATCAGTCTGTCTGTATGTGTAAGCATTCGCATGTGTACAGTATTTCATAAGGGTATTTCAGTAAAATGCATGATTTTGGGGTTTTATTATTGTGTGGGTGCATACATGGCATTAGTGTGTTTAGTTAAATGAGATATACTTGTGTGCATGTGTTCATACCATGGTAGGATATGCATAAGTGAAGAGGGTTTTAGGTGTGTGTAGTGTAGGTTATTTTAGTGTGAGTGATTAGTGTCACCAATAGGAGTCTGAGACATATTTGGAATAAAGAAAAGAAATAGAAAAGGGAATGAGGGAAAAAAAGGAACCTAAACTTACAGATTCACGTTCTTTCTCACTCACTCTCTCTTCTTCTTCATTTTCTTTATTCCCAAGTACTGTGTATTTTGATTCAAGGTTCTATTGGTGAAATTAATCCTCCCCTTGCATCCCCTAGCTTGGTAAGCGCATGATTTTGTCTTTGTTTTACTGTAAGTTTGCATCTTCATCTTCTTCTTTAGGTTGAGTTTTAACCTAGGGTTGAATTTACTGTGTTTATGTTTTAGCTGAGGCTCCACGTGATCCAAAGGGAAAAGAGGTTGCTGGACCTAGTGGAGCTAAGTGAGAAAGATATAGATTTCAGGTTTGGGAACAATTGTTTGTGATCTGCATAATTTGAGTTTACTGGTATTTCTAGGGTTCTTGAACAATTTGAATGCAAATACCTTGAATTGGGTTGATTGAATTCTGTTTGAGTTGTTTATATGATGTTTGAATTGTTTGGGATAAATTCTGGAAGGTAAGAACAGGTTTGCATTGAGTTAAATCAAATTGGGATTGAAATCTGGAAATTCTGGAAATTCTGAGAAAAATCGTATTACTGTTGGAATTCCCTCTGTCGCGCGATTCGCTACGCAGGAAGGCACGTCACGTCACGTGACCCTTGGTCACGGCGTGACATGCCTGCTGTGAAGCCAGTCGCGTGACCAGCTGAAGAGGAAGCAAGTCACGCGACGTGATCTTCGGTCACGTCGTGTGACCTGCGAAGGAAATAGACAGATCACGCAGCGTGATCTGCGAGGGAGAGCAGTGTCACGTCGCGTGACCTTCGGTCACGCCGTGACCTGCATGTGCATTGCGTGATCCGCGAGGATCACGCAAAGCAATTGGCGAGGAACAAGCAGGTCACGAGACGTGACCCTCGGTCACGCCGTGACCTGCCTGTTGAGTCGCCAGTTTTCTCCGTTCAGCTTGTTTTTCCGAAATTTCCTGGTTTTTAACTCCGAAATGAATTTGGTATTTCTTCTGAATAGACTTTACTGTTATCTGATGCATGTCTTACTGATTAATGCTTTGATATGCGTGATACCATGATTTTCTGATGAAATATACTTCGTATTCTGAAATGTGAATTGAATGTCGCATAACCTGCTAGAGTCAAGTAAGTGGATAGTTAGGCATGCCTAATAGAGTCTTTAGCTGCAGCCCTCAGTTCAGTTTGGACCCCGATCAGGTCCCCGTTTGGTTCCTCGCGAACCCTTCAGTATAGAATCTTGTTTAAGATTCCCTCAGTATATAAATAACATGTTCTGATAAATGATATAATATTTGACTTGTACCTGTGAGGTACCCTCAGTATTCGATTCGTACCCGTAAGGTACCCTCAGTACACTCGTTATCCACTGTCTAGAGTCAGCAGGTATTCTTTAAATGTTAATGAAAATGTTCTGATCTGATATAGCTTTGAATGGAATATTTGAATGAGTTTAATGATGAAATACATACTGGTTTATTCTGTAATGCTTAAGATGATGAAATTCTGAATGTATGACTTTTAAATACGAGCATGCTTATATGAATTATGCAATAGACCTTGCATTCTGCCATTGTGAATGTGATATGCCTTGACGACCACTGTGAGTGGCCGTCCATAAATTATGTGTGTTTCCCCACTAAGCGTTTTATCGCTTAGCACGGTGTTTTTACCCGTGCAGGTGCGGAAGGAGTTTTGCCTTGGGAGAGTCTCCGTCATCAGGCCAACACAGAAGGGTTTTAGTGTAGGCTCAATTTTGTATCAGTTATTGATTCATTTTTGTATAGAACTCTCTGTATCAGCTTCCGCTTTTGTAATTATATTTTGTATATGTAATATTATTTTGATATCAGCTTGCTGATCAGAACGTTATTGTAATAGCTTAATTATAGTAATGCATGATCAGCCTGTGCTTTCTTTTTATGCAAAGTTTTTAATTATTCTGTATTTTCTGAATGTATGTTATGAATGGATGTATATTTTGCTTTGTTGTTGTTTGGTGACACCTTGTCTCATACGGCATCTTACTCCTTATCGGATGGGATTGCCTATGTATGGGAAGGGGGTGTTACAGTTAGTGGTATCAGAGCATAGGTTTAGGCGTTTCTGGGTGTTGATGTGACTGTTCTGAGTTTCTGTGATGTGTATGTGTCTAGATCTGTGTTGGCTGATACGGTTGTTTCTTGTTTGTTAGATGGCTTCTAATTCTGCTCAGGGTGCGCGTGAGGAGTCCGCCGAGAGTGTGAATCCTCCCGCTGTAGATCAGTCTGTTTCTGTTTCTGGGTCGGCTCAGCATGCTAGGGTTCAGCCCGAGGCCGCAGCCATGCCCTTAGAGGCTATGTTCAGGTTGCATCAGGACATGGCTAGGGTTTTGGAGAGAGTGACTGCTCCTAGAGCACCTATGGAGAATCTGAGGAGAGCAGGAGTTGAGGATTTCTATGGTACTGGGTTGAATGAGTCCGAGACTGCAGAGAGATGGTTAGATAAAGTGAAGCGTGCTTTGAGAGAGATTCGGTGTCCTCCCGACCAGCAGGCAGAGTGTGCTTTAGCTCTTCTTCAGGGGTCTGCTTTTGAGTGGTGGGAGTTAGTTTGCAGGCATCCTCAGTTACCGGATCCGATTACCTGGGAGTTCTTTGAGGGTGAGTTCATAAAGAAGTACATCACTCAGACCTATAGAGATTCGAGATGGGCGCAGTTTTTGGGTTTGAGATAGAGAGCATTGTCAGTAGCTGATTATGAGAAAGAGTTCAACAGGTTATCGCGCTATGCCCCTCGAGGAGTTATGACTGATGACTTTAGATGTAAGCATTTCGAGGCAGGGTTGAATGAGTCATTGAAGACTGCTTTGATTTCTCTGATGTGCATTCCTGGGGTTAGTTACTATCAGATAGTGGAGGCTGCAGTGAGAGCTGAGTTGAATGAGACTGTGATGAGAGAGAGAGCTCAGAGGAGGAGTTCTTCTCGTGGAGGATCTTCTTCGAGTAAGAGATCGAGGGACCCACAGGATGAGTCAGCATCTGGTCCGGCTTCTAGAGGTAGACGTCAGGGTTCTACAGCTCAGTCAGGTTCTGGTAGGGGTGGTAGAGCTGAGACTACACCAGTTTGTCCTCATTGTAGTAGGTCGCATCGTGGTGAGTGTAGGTGGCTCACTGGTGCATGCTTCAGGTGTGGGAGTTCTGAGCATCGGTTGGCCGGTTGTCCGAGAGTACAGGAGGAGTCAGGTTCCCAGAGAGAGGGCAGTAGGGTCGGTTCAAATACTTCTCAGGCTACCCGTGGCAGAGGCCGAGGTAGAGGTAGAGGTGGTCGGCATAGAGATGGTGCTGCTTCTGAGACTGTTGAGCATCCTCATCAGAGTGGCATTAGAGCTTATGCTATGAGAGCCAGAGATGAGCAGGACGCGCCTGATGTTATTGCTGGTAAGTTCCTACTCCATGACACTGAGTTGTATGCTCTAATTGATCCTGGTTCCACACACTCATATTTGTGCACAGATAGAGTTATTGATAAATTGCATTCAGTTGATCAGTTAGATTATGAGATTTGTGTGACCAGTCCATTAGGGCATAGTGTCAGTGTGAGTAGAGTTTTTAGGAGTTGTCCTCTGATTGTTGAGGGAGTTGTGCTTCCAGCGGATCTGATTGAGTTACCCTTCAGAGAGTTTGACTTGATTCTGGGTATGGACTGGTTGGGTAAGTATCGGGCTGTAGTGGATTGCCATAGGAAGACAGTGGTACTTCGGGATAGAAGTCAGTCTCTTGTGTTTCTGAAAGGTTTGGGTGCTAGTTCTGTGAATAATGTTATTTCTGCGATGCAAGCTAGGAGATTCATCAGGAAAGGTTGTGAGGCTTTTCTAGCAGTGGTGTTAGATTCCAGGAGGGATCAGGTACAGATTCAGGATATTCCAGTAGTGCGAGAGTTTGGGGATGTGTTTCCGAGCGAGTTGCCTGGTTTGCCTCCTGAGAGAGAGGTTGAGTTGGCCATTGAGATCATGCCAGGTACTGCACCTATTTCGAGAGCACCTTATCGGATGGCTCCTGTAGAGTTGAGGGAACTTAAATCTCAGCTACAAGAGTTATTGGATAAGGGGTTTATTAGACCGAGCATATCTCCTTGGGGAGCTCCAGTGTTGTTTGTTAAGAAGAAGGATGGATCCCTGCGGATGTGCATTGATTACCGCCAGATTAATAAAGTTACAGTGAAGAACAAGTATCCTTTACCTAGGATTGAGGATTTATTTGATCAGCTTCGTGGTTCAGGTATCTTTTCCAAGATAGATCTTCGATCAGGATATTACCAGCTTCGTGTTCAGGATGCTGATGTGGTGAAGACTGCATTTCGGACTAGGTATGGCCACTATGAGTTTCTTGTGATGCCGTTTGGTTTGACAAATGCTCCAGCGGCTTTTATGGATCTGATGAACCGTGTGTTTAGGCCATATTTAGATCGATTTGTAGTAGTGTTCATTGATGACATCTTGGTGTATTCCAAGAATGAGAGTGAGCATGAGGAGCATCTCAGATTGGTTCTTCAGATGTTGAGAGAGCATCATTTGTTTGCTAAGCTTAGCAAGTGTGATTTCTGGCTTCGAGAAGTGTCATTCTTGGGTCACATCATTTCAGCTAGTGGTATCCAGGTGGATCCAGCTAAGATTGAGGCGATTGTTGATTGGAAAGCGCCTCGAAATGTTCAGGAAGTGAGGAGTTTCCTCGGTTTAGCAGGTTATTACCGTCGGTTCGTTAAGGGATTTTCTGTAATTGCTGCTCCTATGACTAGATTGTTGAGGAAAGGAGTTAGATTTGAGTGGTCAGACAGGTGTCAGTCTTGTTTTGATCGGTTAAAGCAGTTGCTTGTTGAGGCTCCTATCCTTACTCAACCCATTTCGGGTAAGGAGTTTGTCATTTACAGTGATGCTTCTGGAGTTGGTCTTGGTTGTGTGCTTATGCAGGAGGGTAAAGTAGTGGCTTATGCTTCTCGTCAGTTGAAGCCACATGAGAAGAACTATCCGACGCATGATTTAGAGTTGGCAGCTGTAATCTTTGCTTTGAAGATTTGGCGTCACTACTTGTATGGGGAAAAGTGTAGGATCTTCTCGGACCACAAGAGTTTGAAGTATTTCCTTTCACAGAAAGAGTTGAATATGAGACAGCGCAGATGGCTTGAGTTATTTAAGGACTACGACTGCATTGTGGATTACCATCCTGGTAAGGCCAATGTAGTTGCAGATGCTTTGAGTCGTAAGTCAGTTTCTGCCTTGTTTTTGAGGCGTTTCAGATGGCGTTTTGGTTCAGATGGGGCTTTGCTTGCCCAGTTGCGTGTGAAGCCTACTTTGAGACAGTTGATTGTGGATGCTCAGAGAGATGATGTGAGATTTCAGCGGATTGTGCATGAGGTTAGATCGGGTAAGCCATCAGAGTTCTCAGTTCAGGGTGAGGTACTTATGTTCAGAGACCGTTTGTGCGTGCCAGAGTCTGAGGACTTGAGGAGACAGATCATGAGTGAGGCGCATAGTTCAGTTTTCACTATGCATCCTGGCAGTACGAAGATGTATCAAGACATGAAGCAATTCTATTGGTGGTTCGGTATGAAGCGTGATATAGTGGATTTTGTTTCCAAGTGCTTGACTTGTCAGCAGGTGAAGGCAGAGCATCAGGTTCCTTCAGGTTTGCTTATGCCTTTATCCATTCCTGAGTGGAAATGGAGTGATATCACCATGGACTTTGTTTCTGGCTTGCCTTTGACTCAGAGAAAGCATGATTCGGTTTGGGTTATTGTGGATCGGCTTACGAAGTCAGCTCACTTCTTGCCAGTGAGAGTGGACTACTCCATGGACAGATTAGCCAGTATCTATGTAGATGAGATAGTTCGACTGCATGGTGTGCCTTTGTCCATAGTATCAGATCGAGATCCGAGGTTTACTTCCAAGTTTTGGAAGGAGTTACAGAGAGCTTTGGGCACTAGGTTGAACTTCAGTACAGCGTTTCATCCTCAGACCGATGGTCAGTCAGAGAGAGTTATTCAGATTCTGGAGGATATGATGAGGGCTTGTACTTTGGATTTTCCGGGCAGTTGGGACAGATATGTATCATTGATGGAGTTTGCCTACAACAACAGTTTCCAGTCGAGTATTGGTATGGCACCATATGAGGCTTTGTATGGTCGTCAGTGTAGGACTCCGATTTGTTGGACAGAGCTATCTGAGAGATCTATGATTGGACCCGACTTGGTTAGAGATACTGAAGAGAAGATCAGAGTAGTGCAGCGGAATTTGAAGGCAGCCAAGGATCGACAGAAGTCTTATGCCAATTTAAAAAGGAAAGATGTGCATTTTGAGATCGGGGACAAGGTTTTCCTTAAAGTTTCTCCTTGGAGGAGAGTGCTTCGATTTGGAAAGAAAGGTAAGCTGAGTCCTCGTTTCATTGGACCTTATGAGATTTTGGCTAACGTAGGACCTGTAGCCTACAGATTAGCGTTACCGATGGAGTTAGCAAAGTTACATGATGTATTCCACGTTTCGATGCTTCGTCGGTACAGATCAGATCCTTCGCATGTTCTGTCAGTTCAGGATATCCAGGTTCAGCCAGACTTCTCTTATGATGAGGAACCGCGAGCTATTCTAGCCCGAGAGGTTAGACAGTTGAGAAATAAGCAGATTCCTTTGGTTAAAGTATTATGGATCCATCATGGAGTCGAGGAAGCAACTTGGGAACCAGAGGAGTCTATGAGAGCTCAGTATCCATAGTTATTCAGTTCAGGTGAGAATTTCGAGGACGAAATTCTTATTAGTAGGGGAGAGTTGTCACACCCCATTTGCCCCCTAGTAGAATGAGCCTGTTTGCCCGTCTGTCTGTCTGTCTATCAGTCTGTCTGTATGTGTAAGCATTCGCATGTGTACAGTATTTCATAAGGGTATTTCAGTAAAATGCATGATTTTGGGGTTTTATTATTGTGTGGGTGCATACATGGCATTAGTGTGTTTAGTTAAATGAGATATACTTGTGTGCATGTGTTCATACCATGGTAGGATATGCATAAGTGAAGAGGGTTTTAGGTGTGTGTAGTGTAGGTTATTTTAGTGTGAGTGATTAGTGTCACCAATAGGAGTCTGAGACATATTTGGAATAAAGAAAAGAAATAGAAAAGGGAATGAGGGAAAAAAAGGAACCTAAACTTACAGATTCACGTTCTTTCTCACTCACTCTCTCTTCTTCTTCATTTTCTTTATTCCCAAGTACTGTGTATTTTGATTCAAGGTTCTATTGGTGAAATTAATCCTCCCCTTGCATCCCCTAGCTTGGTAAGCGCATGATTTTGTCTTTGTTTTACTGTAAGTTTGCATCTTCATCTTCTTCTTTAGGTTGAGTTTTAACCTAGGGTTGAATTTACTGTGTTTGTGTTTTAGCTGAGGCTCCACGTGATCCAAAGGGAAAAGAGGTTGCTGGACCTAGTGGAGCTAAGTGAGAAAGATATAGATTTCAGGTTTGGGAACAATTGTTTGTGATCTGCATAATTTGAGTTTACTGGTATTTCTAGGGTTCTTGAACAATTTGAATGCAAATACCTTGAATTGGGTTGATTGAATTCTGTTTGAGTTGTTTATATGATGTTTGAATTGTTTGGGATAAATTCTGGAAGGTAAGAACAGGTTTGCATTGAGTTAAATCAAATTGGGATTGAAATCTGGAAATTCTGGAAATTCTGAGAAAAATCGTATTACTGTTGGAATTCCCTCTGTCGCGCGATTCGCTACGCAGGAAGGCACGTCACGTCACGTGACCCTTGGTCACGGCGTGACATGCCTGCTGTGAAGCCAGTCGCGTGACCAGCTGAAGAGGAAGCAAGTCACGCGACGTGATCTTCGGTCACGTCGTGTGACCTGCGAAGGAAATAGGCAGATCACGCAGCGTGATCTGCGAGGGAGAGCAGTGTCACGTCGCGTGACCTTCGGTCACGCCGTGACCTGCATGTGCATTGCGTGATCCGCGAGGATCACGCAAAGCAATTGGCGAGGAACAAGCAGGTCACGAGACGTGACCCTCGGTCACGCCGTGACCTGCCTGTTGAGTCGCCAGTTTTCTCCGTTCAGCTTGTTTTTCCGAAATTTCCTGGTTTTTAACTCCGAAATGAATTTGGTATTTCTTCTGAATAGACTTTACTGTTATCTGATGCATGTCTTACTGATTAATGCTTTGATATGCGTGATACCATGATTTTCTGATGAAATATACTTCGTATTCTGAAATGTGAATTGAATGTCGCATAACCTGCTAGAGTCGAGTAAGTGGATAGTTAGGCATGCCTAATAGAGTCTTTAGCTGCAGCCCTCAGTTCAGTTTGGACCCCGATCAGGTCCCCGTTTGGTTCCTCGCGAACCCTTCAGTATAGAATCTTGTTTAAGATTCCCTCAGTATATAAATAACATGTTCTGATAAATGATATAATATTTGACTTGTACCTGTGAGGTACCCTCAGTATTCGATTCGTACCCGTAAGGTACCCTCAGTACACTCGTTATCCACTGTCTAGAGTCAGCAGGTATTCTTTAAATGTTAATGAAAATGTTCTGATCTGATATAGCTTTGAATGGAATATTTGAATGAGTTTAATGATGAAATACATACTGGTTTATTCTGTAATGCTTAAGATGATGAAATTCTGAATGTATGACTTTTAAATACGAGCATGCTTATATGAATTATGCAATAGACCTTGCATTCTGCCATTGTGAATGTGATATGCCTTGACGACCACTGTGAGTGGCCGTCCATAAATTATGTGTGTTTCCCCACTAAGCGTTTTATCGCTTAGCACGGTGTTTTTACCCGTGCAGGTGCGGAAGGAGTTTTGCCTTGGGAGAGTCTCCGTCATCAGGCCAACACAGAAGGGTTTTAGTGTAGGCTCAATTTTGTATCAGTTATTGATTCATTTTTGTATAGAACTCTCTGTATCAGCTTCCGCTTTTGTAATTATATTTTGTATATGTAATATTATTTTGATATCAGCTTGCTGATCAGAACGTTATTGTAATAGCTTAATTATAGTAATGCATGATCAGCCTGTGCTTTCTTTTTATGCAAAGTTTTTAATTATTCTGTATTTTCTGAATGTATGTTATGAATGGATGTATATTTTGCTTTGTTGTTGTTTGGTGACACCTTGTCTCATACGGCATCTTACTCCTTATCGGATGGGATTGCCTATGTATGGGAAGGGGGTGTTACAAGACATCTGCATTAGGCCACTATACAAAACTGACTCTCATGCATAGACTCGACTCTAAACTCAAACAATCACAACATAACCCAGAACCACCAAACCTGGGCTCTGATACCAAGCTGTAACACCCCGCCATCCCCGTTGGAGGGATTACCGGAGTGCCACGCGGGCAAACACATATACGAATCCAAAAACATACTAATAAAGAAATAAAAGATGAGATGTAAAGAAACTTTTAATCATATAATAGTAAATCCTTTTTACATATAACATATATCAATATCGTTTTACAAAAAGAGGCTCGAAAGCAAATACATATACAAAAATAATATTTGTTCCTTTACAAAAGATTTACTTTGCTATTCACAAGCCATATACAAAAATTACAGCGGAAGACTCAAAAATAACTTCATCCAAAAAGACTTCTAGTGGCCGACCTGCAGATATCTGACTCCTATCCAAACTCGCCACCTGCACGGGAAAAGAGGCCGTGCTAAGCGATAACGCTTAGTGGGGAGGAACAAAACAAACGAACAATATGCATATACAATATTTATGGCAATACAATAATCTAATGATTCAAAATCAAAGGCATCAAAATTACATGTAAACATATCTCTAGATTCCTTACTTGACATGCATAAATATATATACAATACAAGCAATTAAGTACTCAATTTATAATTTTCATCATCCTAAGTATACAGATACAAGGTGCATAAAATAGAGTTATGCAAGAATTCATGTACATCATATACTTGTAATCATGTCAACAATGCATTTCAACATATGCAACACATTTAAACATATAGCCTGATTAGTCTAAAATACTCTCTAGAAGTGGATACGGTCAAATGGATACTGATAGAACACAGTATCCCAAGCATATAGAGACATGAGTCTCAAACATGTACTTTTCATATAGAGACCGAAGTCTCGCATTAAATCCATATAGACCCATACAGGATCAAAACAAGGATCCAAACGGACCCAAATATAACGTTTTATCATATAGCAGCTGCACACACACTCTGACCTAAGTAAGCGCTTACCTATCCACTACTATGACTATTCAGGCTTAAAAACACAACTCATCAATTCAAGCACCAATATCAATATGAGAATTGAGAATAATACTGATTTATAGTCCATGTATACAGGTATACTGATCACATTTAAAACATGTAACTATAAATATTAAATACAGAAGTTTAAAAGGACCTATATCTCACATTAAAATAATCCATACTCATGTAAATTATAAACATATAAATCATGTATATTAATATTAATTAATGTCACAAATCTCATAATTAAACAATTATTAAAATACAATTCAAATTTTTAAAACCCAAACATTTGATATGTACTGGAAATCCTTTAAACCAGAAGTTAAAATCATGTTTTGAGGGAACAGGGCAACAGGAGGGAGGCCGGTCACGAGTCACCCAAGCAGTGGTGTCTCGTGACACTGGCTTCACGCGAGCGCCAGGCAAAACAAGGGCAGTCACGCCGTGACCATTCGTCACGTCCCATGACGCCAGAGAGTGGAGAGGGAAAAGGTCACGAGATCCTGTCTCGTGACACGCAGGAAAAGGAGAAGTCGCGAGGCGTGATGCTCCATCACGTCGCGTGACTTCCCAAGGAGGGAGGTCACGGCGTGATGCTTCATCACGCCACGTGACTTCCCAGGGAGGGAGGTCACGGCGTGATGCCCCATCACGTCACGTGATCTACCTCTCACACACTTCTTCTTCTCCAAACTAAACTTCAGAAATTCCAGAAAACGTGAAAACCCAGAAAATCAAGAAAACAGAGTACTTCTAAAATTCAGAACCCCAGCTTACCCAAAACCATTTTTCAGGCAATAAATTTTTAAACAAATCCCTTCAAGTCTCCAGAGCCCACTTACAGGAAGATTAGTACAAATTAACCACATTCTCAACAATCAAATAACGTTCACAGAGGGTCACAAACCCAGAATCTTTCCTTTAAACTTACATGCATATAGTCTTCCATATTAACTTATAAGGCACAGAACTTTCACACGACTAATCGAACATATAATTTATATTACACATGCATTCTGGTAAACAAACACACGTAAATAATATTGACAACAGAACAATAATCAGGATCCAAAACGAGAAAAATGACAGACACTCCCAAACCTGAAATGAAGTCCAAAAACGTCCTCTGCACTCTTCAATCCACAACCTTCTCTTTCCCTTTATCCTTCTTCTTCTCTTCAACAGATTACATGAACCAACAAATAAACCCAATATCAATCCAAAGAAATAGCAATGAACAATCCTTAAACAGAGAAGATGGAGAACCACTTGAAACTGACAATTACTCACCTTCTGAAGCTTCAAAGCTTAAAACCCAAACTCAAGACAGATGAACACATACATGCAAACTGAAAGGAAGAACAGAAACACAAGAGAAAAGGAGTGGTTTACGTGAGAGAGAAAAACCAGAAAAGAGAGAACTTTCAGTCTTTTATTTCCAGCCAACTAAATTTTCTCAGTCTTCTCTTTTCCCTCACCACGTGCACACACTCTCCTTCCACTTGGCACACATGCACAGCTTCACAAATCCACTTATTCCTCTTTTACCAAATAGTCCTTGTCAAATTACCTCATTACTCACCAAACTAAAAATCTGCCATTTAAAATACTTTTATTTCCTTGCAATTAAATCCTCTTTCAAAAGTAAATAACCCAATTGCCCTTAAATGTCCAATTAAAATTGCTAATCTCCAATTAGGCCACAATTGGGGTGTGACAAAATACATATGCCACTATACCAAAAAGGATTACCTAATTACATGACAAAATGATATACAAAATATGGGAGCTGATAACAAAAATAACATTTCTAACTCCTAGTGGCCGACCTATAGATGCGCGATATAAACCGAACAAACCTGCCACTTACACGAAAAAACACCCATGCTAAGCGATAACGCTTAGTGGGTAGGAACGAAGACAAAAGAGCACAAACACTATACGGGAATACCAAGAAAATTATGTGAATATAAATATAATATAAACATAAGCATACCGAAATCATTACGATAGCAAAAGTAAGAGATATCAAAATCATAATACGAATAAACACTAACCGAATATCATGCATACAAAGACTTAACAATTCACTAAACATAAAATCATGCATCTCATACACTAGCCTGAATTTCACTGGTAGTGGATACGGGAACACTACAGGGGAGTCAAAAAAATTGTTATTTTATACCCGAAGGTAGCAAGGGAGACTGAAGTCTCAAAACATTTTTCACTAAGACCATAACGTAGGTCGCCGTAAGACCCAAACGGGGTCAACATAGGCAGCTGCACTCACTATCCCTTTATAAGCATGCTTATCTATCCACTACTATAACACTTCAGGCTTATCTATCAACTCACTCACTAAACATATCACTTGACAATACCAAAACCCAGAGTGAAACACTAGCATAGCAATAATCACTTACTCAATTCTAGAACAATAGTATTAATAATGCATAAGCAAAAACATAACCATGCACTAGTCAGAAACCATGCAGAACAAAAATGAAATAAGCATTTGATGCACAGGGGAGGGTTGCGCTCGCGACAGAGGCATAGTTCACCCCTTGTCACGCACGCGACATGCTGAACACTAGCAAAAGCAGGCAGAACGAGCCTCTGTCGCGAGCGCGACGCTGTTGGAAGGATACCGGAGCGCTGCGCTCACACATACACTACATACATCATGCATACATACATACATGCGTATAAGCGGAAGTATTTAATAGGCCAAAGAATATGGAATCAGAATACAAATATATAACAAAATATACATTGCTTACAAAATTACAGAAAGATCCTTAAATACATATGCCACTATACCAAAAAGGATTACATAATTACATGACAAAATGATATACAAAATATAGGAGCTGATAACAAAAATAACATTTCTAACTCCTAGTGGCCGACCTGCAGATGCGTGACACTAACCAAACAAACCTGCCACCTACATGGGAAAACACCCGTGCTAAGTGATAACGCTTAGTGGGGAGGAATAAAGACAAAAGAGCACAAACACTATACGGGAATACCAAGAAAATCATTTGGATATAAATATAATATAAACATAATACCGAAATCATTACGATAGCAAAAGTCAGAGATATCAGAATCATAATACGAATAAACACTAACCGAATATCATTCATACAAAGACTTAACACTTCACTGAACATAAATTCACGCATCTCATACACTAGCCTGAATTTCACTGGTGGTGGATACGGGAACACTACAGGGGAGTCAAAAAAATTATTATTTTATACCCAAAGGTAGCAAGGGAGACTGAAGTCTCAAAACATTTTTCACTAAGACAATAATGGAGGTCGCCGTAAGACCCAAACGGGGCCAACATAGGCAGCTGCTCTCACTATCCCTTTATAAGCATGCTTATCTATCCACTACTATGACACTTCAGGCTCAACTCACTCACTAAACATATCACTTGACAATACCAAAACCCAGAGTCAAACACTAGCATAGCAATAATCACTTACTCAATTCTAGAACAATAGTATTAACAATACATAAGCAAAAACATAACCATGCACTGGTGAAAAACCATGCAGAACAAAAATGAAATAAGAATTTGATACACAGGGGAGGGTCGCACTCGCGATGACCCATCGTGCCCGCGACAGAGGCATATCTCGCCCCTCATCACACACGCGATACGCCGAACACTAGAAAAAGTAGGCAGAATGAGCCTCTATCACATTTGCGACATGTGCGCGCTCGTGAAAGAGGGCGGGGTACCCTAGCGTGCGCTCACATCGAAGCACAGCCCTGCAGATACTCGGCTTACCGAGCTCTGTCATGCTCGCGACAGAGACCGGACGCTGACCTCTTCACGTTTGCGCTCGGCAGCAAGCACGCGAAGGGGTTCGGCCCAACCGAAGCTCAGCCTACCGAGCTCTCTGTCGTGCTTGCGACAAGGGTCGCGCTCGTGACAGAGGGCTCCTCAGCTCACCAATGACCATCCCGCACTCTATCGCGCTCGCGACAGAGCCCAGAATCGTCCAAAAACTCTGCACTCCTGCACTTCTCTCCAACCCCAAGAAACTCAAAACCACTCAATCATGAAATGGCATGCTAATTCATCACTCCAATATATTCAAAACATGCTCATGATCATTTTAACTTAATTAACACACTAATAACACACAAGAACATTACATAATTTGAGATCAGTGCAATCAAACATAAACCAGAAATTATGCACTCGGTTCATGCTCATACACTTCAAAACTTGAACGTGCAAACCATCATAACTCTAGCATTTTATGCCATAATCACTACTCTACTAAACATATGCATTTACACATATCAAAACACTCAAATTTCAAGAAATTAACATAACACTCAATGATCCGAAGACAAGATGAACAAACAACTCCCAAACCTTCAAAAATTGCAGCTTTAACAACTATCTTCAAGACCCAACCTTTTCCTTGCCTTTGCTCTTCCTTCTCTCTTTCGATTCTTGCATAAAACACACCCAAACAAACACTTAATCAAACTAAGAAAATTCTAAATCATCTATCAACCCATACTGAAACACAAAGGAAGAAGAAACAAACCCCCAAAACAAACTTACCTCTTCAAAACCCAGCTCACAACTCAAGGAACGAAGCTCACACTTAGAAGAATATACATAAAATGAAGAAAGAGAGAGACAGAGAGAATGGGAAAGAGTAAGAAAGAGGAGAAGGAGGCAGCTTCCATGGGAAGCTATCCAATTTCTGCTCCCCTCTTCCCTCTCTCTTCCCTTTTTATTTAATGCGCCACCTACCAAGTCCACATGTCAAACTCCAATAGGTCCCATTAGTCAAATATCTTCACTTTACACTTTAATCCTTGGTAACTCTCTAATTGGTCCTCGGCCAATTACACATCACTCACTAAAATAAATACTTTCCTTTACTCAACTTTAATTCACTTCAATTAAGTCCTCAAATAAATTCCATTTCACTTGCATAATTACCAAAATACCCTTATTTATCCAATTAAACATGTAAATTCTAACTAGACCCTAATTTAGGATGTTATAGTCGGGACTTCATTTTTTCATTTTTTCCTAGATTTTTGAGGTTTTGAATTAAAATTTGAAATAAACTCAAACTCTTTTTTCCTGTTTTAAAGGATAATTAGAGAGTTTGAATGTGTTTTAAAAGTTCCTAAAACCTAATTTTTGGGAGATCATATAAAAGAAAAAGTTAGAACACAGAAAGAGGAGAGAGCATTACGATGGCAACTTGCCATACGGCCTCCATTGTTATCATCATCCTGCGTTTCAGCTGACTTGTCCATCATTATCTTGAGCTAATCATGCAGCACCTTTATGAGAAAAATCAAAATCCATACAACCGCTAAAAAAAAGTAAAAGAAAAAAAAAAGAGGCTGTTAGAGATGAAAATCGTAACTGGCTCTCTAAGCAAAAGTTAGGCCAAAGGACAGGGTAAAAACCTGAAAACAGGCAATATGTCCTACAAAAAATATTTAAAATGAATAAAAGCCGCTTGGGTGGGTTAGGTCCATTCTAGGCAAAAGTTAGGCATAGGGTTATGTGAAAATCCCCAAAGGGACATATTTCCCGCAAAGAAAAGCTAGTGTGAAAATCCACTAGGGACGCACTACCTTTAATAAATGACCAAAAGTACATAGAGCGATAAGGCGGCCCAAATAGTCTCCCTTCAAGCAGATAATGCATAATTCAGGACAGGAGTTAAAGTTTTTGGAGCAAAATGCTCATTTTGACCGGGAGGCAAAGATGCGCACGGGTTGGTTCTCTTTGAAAATATTATAGGTCAGAGTTCTCAAGCTAAGACGACACTCTTTTAGGTCTTTGGGGGGCATCAAACAATGTGAGTGGCTAAGATGTACCCTCAACGGACCCTTAACCACTCAAGACACGGTCTATTCATTTTTGCATGCATTTCATGTCATACAATTCTTTTGCAAACATTTGCATGTAACACCCCCTACCCATACATAGGCGAACCCATTCGCGAGGGAGTAGGAAGCCGTATGAGAAGGTGTGTTACCGGTTAGAAGCGATATAAAGCATATAAAAATACGGAAGATTTTAAAACTTAAGGAGCAACAGCTGAACATACATAATATACCAATGCACATACACTAAGTGAAAGCACACACACATGCATACTTACAATCATACAACATAAGCCTAAGAAGAAAGATAAAACAGAGGAAAAACTTAATACAGAAATATAAAAATATTTACATGGCCCAAAATATTACATCCGAATCTTTACATATTATTACATATACATATTACACAGAGATAAAAAAATCCAAAATACAGAAGCTGAACAAAATACAAAACTTCTAGCTCCTATGTGACCGACCCTTGCAGATGCGCAACTCGAACAGAAGCAAACCTGCCACCTGCACAGGGAAAAGAACCCGTGCTAAGAGATAACGCTTAGTGGGGAGAACATACAATAATATGGACGGCCATTCATAACGGTCGCCAAGGCATGACGCATTCGAATGACATATGCACATATAGACCTAACAGATAGATAGATATATATACTTGCATATAAAAGCCATGCCTTCAGACAATCATATCCACTTTTAAAAACTCATCTCGAACAACACAAAGCAGATAAAGTACTATACAAGATACAAGTATTATCATGCAGAAACACATACACTCTCATATGCATATACTTACCGAGGTGTCAGATATCAAAACGCATTACGTTTAACTACTCAATGACTACACATGCAGCCTTCATATCAATAACCCAAACATTAACTGTAAACCCATTCATATGCAATACAATTACCATGCAATAATGCACCCGACTATCATGCAAAGCTACGAGACATTTAAACATACTTTTGTCAGGCCACAACACACACATCAGCCAAAACCCAAGGGACAATGTCCAAAACCACCACACTTCCTTTGCGCAACTCTAATATATGAAATATCATACCATGGAACATAAACACATAACAACATGTCGAGGATATTACAATAGCTGAAACCAAGGGAAACATTTAGCATAGTATTAAATTCATTGCATTTGCTAGATTAAGATCATAATTATATTCATATTAATTCATATATTAATCATAACAGTTAACAGCACAAGATCACATTAATATACATACAATTTAACCATAGCATTCCGAAATTCCAGCTTACATTTATATACATTTTAATTTATCTCATCATTATACAGAAGTGCAGTATACATATTATACGACACACATGAACAATATACACATACAATAAACAAAGTCATTTACATACAAGCAGAGAATACTCAATATACATGCTTGAGTCACAATTAATCCATTCCGAGATTCATAATTGCATTCTCATCTTCCTATCAGACAAAACAAATAGAATACCTGCTGACTCACTTTAGTGGATAACGAGAAAATATGGTAACAGTACGGTAACATACCTTATGGGTACGAATCGAAAAGCAACATCATTTTTCCACATTCAAAAACATTTCAGTAAAAGGACCTTAAACAAGATCCATACAGTATAAAGGTTTGTGAGGAACCAACCAGGGACTTGATCGGGGTCCATTCGTTCAAAGGGCGCTGCAGCTACAAAGCTCTATTAGGCATGCCTAACTATCCACTAGACTGGCTCTCGCAGGTCATGCATAAAACAATTCATGTTTTGCATTGCATAATACACACATATATATATCATCATGCATAAACTAATCATATTTCGCATCACATACTTTAAACAGTTCACATTGCGGAGCATATAATATAATCCAATCACACACGTTAACCTTAATCATCATTAGGAAGAGCGTGCATTATACACATCATATGGCAAGCATTTAACATAATTTACTCAATACACTATAACCATACTCACTATTCTAACGCATACTAGAATCAAATATATATGGAAATACTATCATGATGATAATTATCAAAACACGATCATAATTATGCATTAATACAACTCATAACAAATAACCATAAAATTTGGCATTCGTAGCTTACTTGTATACATATTACAACATGTGATACCATTCACAATAATTAACATAAATAAACCAAATCATACAGTTTAAATTGAATACTAACCTGTTATCATTTCGGTAAACACACATCTCAGAATAATCATAAAACTCATATCCTAAGTCACAACATATAATTTATCAAGCATAGTCCATAATATAAGGGCATATAAACAAGTTCATATAGCATACAGTAAGGACAACCCATGAAAAAGACATTCAAAACTCATTTTCAGAAAACTAGTAAGCGAAAAAAAGGGCAGATCAGGGCCCCTATCGTGCTCACGATAGAAGAGTCACGGACACGAGTCGTGCTGAGGGACACGACTCGTGTCGATGACTTATCCCAGTCGTGCTCCTTAAGCACGACATGCAGAGGAAGCGGCATGAGCACGAGTCGTGCTGAGGGACACGACTCATGTCCATGCTATTTCCCTTCAGTTGTGCTCCACAACACGTCACGGAGAAGAAGTCACAGCAGCACGATTCGTGCCGAACAAGCACGAGTCGTGCTGCATCAGCACGAGTCGTGTTGATCCTCTCTTCATGCCGACGTCCAGCTGAGATGCATGACTTGCATGCCAAAGGAGCACGAGTCGTGCTTCTCCATCCGAGTCGGACATAGATAAAACTACAGTGAACTTTAACACGAAAACGGGAAGCTCCTCTCTATCGCGCTCGCGAGAGTGTCACGCTCGCGAGAGAGACGATATTCCCGATTCCCAGCCAAAACGCAGGATTTCCATCTTTTTCCAAAACTCTTTCAAAAACCTTTCAAAACCCACACAATCATGCACAAATTCTTACCTTAACACTCAAATGCATTCCACAACATGCTCATGATCAAATCACACTCAATTAACACAAGATTCAATAATTAAATCAAAGAAATCACAAAAATAGTAGATCAAGAACACTAAAATAGGGGTTATCCAATTCAAGCAATTCCCATACCAAAATTAACATGCACTCATCCTAACTACTACACATACATTACTAGAGCAATTACCCAACAAAATCTTGCATAAACCCATGCCAAGACACTCAAAATTCCAGAAATCAAACACAAATACACATACACACAAACTTGATCCTAGAAAAAGAGAAAGAGTAGAGACAACTCCCCAACCTCTTTTGACGCACAACCCACACTTCTTCAAGCTTTAATCCTCAATCTTTTCCTTGCCCTTGAGCTTCCTCTTGCCAACCAAAGCTTGCACAAACCAAAACCCAAAGAATTACTCTTAATCCACACGCTAGATCCAAAATCAAAAGCAAACCTAGAAGGAGAAGAAGATCAAAGCATGAATAACCAAAACCTAACCACTTACCTCTTCAATCATGCTCCCCAAGCTCTACTAAATCAACTCTAACTCACTCAAAACCAAGAGATTGAGCAAGAAACGGGAAAGAAAGGAAAAGAAAATGAAGAATGGGGAGGAATAGAGGGCAGAAACGTGAACTTCTGCCCTACCTTCTCTCACTCTCTCTTTTTCTTTCTTTCACACTAAATGCACACCTACCAAATCCACTTGTCCACTTCCTATAGGTCCACATATCATAATATTACAAGCCCACTTAGCACAATTTTATTGGCTCTCACTATAGATATCTTGACTTCATACACTCAAACACCATACACATACATACACACTAGATAACCTCCTCACTTACCATCTTATTAATTTAATCTCTTCAATTAAGTCCTTAATAAATCCAATTTCATATACACTTATTACCGAAATACCCTCATTCGTCCCGACTTAGCATGCACATTCCGACTAGGCCCATTTTGGGGTGTTACATTGCACATGCACACACAATCTTTTGAACATATTTCTATGCACATAACTTTTTAAGAAAAGTCCAAATAAAGACCACATGTATGAAAGCGGGTCGAGGACAACTTTAACACAACATAGGCACTCACCCGTGCTGGACAATCAAACCAAGATGAAGTCTACACAGGTTCAAATCTCTAAGTCCTCTTAAAGAGGCAATCCTCCAAGTCCTCTTAAGAGGCAAATCTCCAAAGTCCACTCAGAGGCACTAATCCAAATAGTCAACCAAAGACCTCTCATGGGGCAATCAACCAAAGGGCTCTCAGAAGGCACCACTTTAAATCTCAGAAGGGTTAGCATGATGGCGGCACTATAATTTTACGGAAGGTTAGCACGATGACGGCACTATTGCATCAACAGGTTAGATACGACTGGGGCTATACACTGCACAGGATAGATGCCGCAATGAAGGAGGTTAAACACCGCATAAATAAGTTAGATACCGACATGGCTGGGGCTATACACTGCACAGGTTAGATGCCGCAATGAAGGAGGTTAGACACCACATAAATAGGTCAGTTACAAACCACAATGGCAGAAGCTAGACACCGCACAGGTTCAATGCCAAAACGACAAGGGTTAACACGTCGACAAATTGATGATAAACTACCCCCAACAACTTTTTTTAGACTGGAAAGACAGCTACCTTAGTTACGTGTCTCTTCCTTTGTTCTTTGAGTTTTGGCTCACCTAGGCACCCATGCACTACGTTCCCTAAAACTGGGGGCAACTGTAGACACTGGGTCCTGAGACAGCCTAGACCAAGGTTACGCAGTGATGAAAATGATGCTTGTTCATAAGCAAAAAAGTTTTTAAATAAAAAAATATTATTATTGTGTTTTTAGGGTTTTCGGTGGCCTGCCGCCGCGCGGTCTACGCGGCACGCGCGAGGCCTCCCGCGTGAGGTCGCACCTCGTGCATGAGGCACACGGCCTCCTGTGTTGGAGGCTGTACCTCACGCCTTCAAGGCACGGCCTCCAGCGCGAGGGCCGCACATCATGCGTCTCCTACCTCGCCGGGACTTCATTTTTTCCCCGATTTCTAGGGTTTTGAATTAAAATTTGAACTAAACTTAAACTCTTTTTTCCTGTTTTCAAAGGGATAAAAGTTGATTTTTAAAGTATAATTAGAGAGTTTGAATGGGATTTAAAAGCTCCTAAAACCTAATTTTTGGGAGATCATATAAAAGAAAAAATTACAACACAGAAATGGGGGAGAGCATTACAACGGCAACACAAAAATTCTGAAAAATAAGATTTTTGAGAGCTAAGGTTTCTTCCAAAAATTCTAATTGTTCTTGAGCCAAAGAAATTAATTCTTTGTGTTTAAGATTCAATTCTCATCACCCGATTTCTTCAAAAATAAGAGTTTTTAGCTTTAATTTTGAGTGACATAAAGCTTTGCATCAAGCTTTCTTTACTTTTTTTTTAAGAAATCGGACAAGGAAATCAATTCTTTCTTCTTTTGCAGCCAGAATCAAACCTCTAAGGGTAAATTCAAAAGTTAGAGCCAATCCTCTCTCTTTCCTTACTTTGTGTCGTTCATTTATTTTCTACACTCTAAATTACTATTAATTTATTCGTTGTTGTTTATTGCAATTAACATGAACTTAGATTAATTTAATCAAATTATTGGTATGATGCATGGAATGTAAGTTGAATCTATAGAATATCTAGCATTAATTTGTTTTTTATTTGATTATATTGTTGGCCATCAATCCATTTTGTTAATTTCTAGTTTTTTACCAAACATTATTCTCTACAGTAATCGTGAATATTTTTCTCAATTAGAATTATTTATTGTATTTGCTTTATTTAATTGTTTATTCCTATTATATCATATTTTATTTAATTTACTAACATTGTTTTTTTTATTCTTGGTTTTGTTGTCTACAAACTTGTTTATTTCACTTTGAGTAATTTCCCTGCGCAAGCTGGAGAATCAAGAGATTAGGAGCCTTCAAAATTTGGTTTGCATTTTAATTTCTGTATTTCCTTTATTTTATTATTTCGTATATTTTATGAAAAATAGTTTTTAGGTGCATTTGTTTTAGAGAAACTCATTTTTTTTTTACAATAATAAAAATTGGGATTTTTATTAATAAAATAGGACCAATGTCCTGATTTTAGCCAATAAACTTTTATTTTCAAAAGGGAGTTAATTCTCATAAAATGGGATCCAATTATCCCTATTTTTATCGCCCAAAATAACTCTCAAATTTTTTAAGTTAACACAAGGGAGCCAATGTTCCTAAAATCTAATAAATGTCCCGATTTGTGTATTATATATTTTATTTTATTCTTTTTTGTGTATTATTTATTTTGGGCCCTTGTAATTAATTTTGGGGAAATTTTATTCATTTATTTATTTATATTTTTTTTATTTTGGGGGATTGTTCTATCCCATTTTTCACTTGTAATTTATTTATCGCTTTCTTTATTGTTTTCTTTATTGCTTTCCGAAAATGCTTGAAATGCACTTTAATTTTATTGCATGATCGCGTGAGATGAGAGATGGAATTTCAATTGCTAAAAAATTCATTTATAACTTAACTTAAGGCATTAATAAGAGTGAAGTTCCGAACACCTTCTCTGGTTTAAGACCCCCGAGGTTATATGACCTTTCCTAATTTCTTGTAAATTGGATGGTGACTCCAAAATACCTCAAAGATACCTAAAGGTTTTATAAGGTTAGATGAACTTCCCAATGTTCTTTTGGGTAAGGAATTCCAAAATATCTCGTGTTCCCCAAGATAAAAAAGATGTCGAACATCTCGGGCCCTACAACCGGGCATCCGGGGACCCTGGCTTCCGGCCAGGTTCGGGTCGTGCGCGTCACATAATTGCTGCTGAATAATCTTCGCTTTCTCTTCAGTATCTCTTACCAAATCAGAACAAATTACCTTCTGCTCATTCAACTCTATCCAACATACAGGCGTTCGACATTCCTTCCATAAAGAGCTTCATAAGGTGCCATGTCGATACTCACTTGATAACTATTATTGTACGCAAATTCCATCAATGGAATGTACTTATCCCAACTCTTAGAAAAATTCAAAACACAAGCTCGAAACAAATCTTCTAATACTTGAATCACTCTTTCTGATTGTCCATCCGTCTGTGGATGAAAAGCTGTGCTAAAATGCAGTCATGCACCAAGTGCAGCTTGCAAACCTTTCCAGAACTTAAAAGTAAACCTCGAGTCTCAATCAGATACAATGCATAAAGGAATACCATGAAGTCGCACAATCTCATTCACATACAGTTCAGCCAACTGATCCATTAAGTAATCAAGTCGAATCGGAATAAAATGGGCCGATTTAGAAAACTAATCAATAATTACCCATATAGAATTGTACTATTTAGATGACATTGGAAGACTTATGACAAAATCCATGGTAATATTATTCCATTTCCACAGTGGAATCGGAATAGGATTCAATAAACCCGATGGAACTTGATGTTCCGCTTTCACTTGCTGACAAGTCAAGCACTTAGAAACATACTCAGCCATATCTTTCTTCATACTAGGCTACTAGTACAACTGTTTAAGATCCTGATACATCTTATTACCACCTGGATGCATGGTAAAGACCGTATTATGAGCTTTATGCAAAAGCTTCTTTTTTAATTCATTATTGCTTGCTAAACATAACTGATTCTGGTAATACAGAACACCTTCTTTACTCACTAAGTAGTCAGTCTTGTCACCATTTCTAACTGACTGCAAAATCTGTTGCAACCTAGGATCATCTTTCTATCCATCCACTATCTCATTCCTCAAACTAGGTCTTGCTCTCAACTGAGCCATTAAAGCCCCATCAGATGCAAATCTCCATTTGACCTGTTGTAATATCAAAGCCGAAACTGACTTTCTACTCAAAGTATCAGCTACTACATTAGCTTTACCAGGATGATAATCCCCAATGCAGTCATAATCTTTAAATAGCTCAAGCCATCTCCTCTATCTCAAATTCATCTCTTTCTGAGTAAGCAAATATTTGAGACTCTTGTGATCAGTGAAAATCTTGCATCTTTCACCATACAAGTAATGGCACTAAATCTTTAAAGCAAACACTACTGCAGCTAACTCAAGATCATGCGTCGGGTAGTTCTACTCATGCGGTTTCAACTGTCTCAAAGCATAAGTTATCACTTTCCCATCTTACATCAGTACATATCCCAATCCAGTTCCCGAAGCATCGCTATACATAGCATACTCTTTACCTGAAATGGGTTGGGTCAGAATCGGTGCTTCAACTAGCATCCTTTTCAACTGTTCAAAACTAGTTTGACACTTATCTGACCATACGAACTTAACCCCTTTACGAAGCAACTTGGTAAGCGGGGAAGTAATAACTGAAAACCCTTTTAAAAAATGTCGATAATAATCCGCTAAGCCCAAGAAACTTCTAATCTCAAGCACATTTCTAGGTGGTTTCCAACTCACAACTGCTTCTATCTTAGCTGGATCAACTTTAATGCCCTCGGAAGAGACAACATGACCCAAGAAAGATACTTCTTTAAGCCAGAACTCACATTTACTAAGCTTAGAATACAACTAATGTTCTCTTAAGGTCTGAAGCACAAGTCTCAAATGCAGCTCATGTTCTTTCTCATTCTTCGAATACACAAGTATGTCATTAATAAACACCACTACAAACTGATCCAAATACGGCTTGAACACTTTATTCATCAAATCCATGAATGCTATAGGCGTATTGGTCAACCCAAATGGCATTACTAGGAATTCATAATGACCATATCGAGTCCTAATTGCAGTCTTCGGAATATCCTCTTTCTTAACTTGTAGCTGATAGTATCTTGATCGCAAATTGATCTTTAAAAACACACCAGCTCTTTTAAACTGATCAACCAAATCCTCAATCCTCGGTAAAGGATATATGTTCTTCACTGTTACCTTGTTAAGTTATCGGTAATTAATGCACATTCTCATTGTACCATCCTTCTTCTTGACAAACAGAACTGGAGCTCCCTATCATATAAAACCCTTATCTAATAACTCTTGCAACTGAGTCTTTAATTTTTTTCAACTCAATAGGAGCCATACGGTAAGGTATCTTAGTGACAGGTGTGGTACCAGCCACAATCTCAATCGACAGTTCCACTTCCCTTACAAGTGGTATACTAGTCAACTCTTCTGGAAACACATCAGGAAATTCTTTCACTACTAATATATCCTGTATTCTAACTTGTTCCTTCTTTAAATCTAATACAAGAGCTAGGAAAGCTTCACATCCTTTCCTCAGACACCGATAAGCTTGCATAGCAGAAATTACATCTACGATATGATTAAAATGTACACCCTTCACAATTAGCTTAGAATGTTCTGAACTTCTAAGCACAACTGTTTTCTTTCTACATTAACCACAGCTCGATGCATACTTAACCAATCCATCCCCAAAATCAGATCAAACTCATCAAAAGGTAGTTCTATCAAATCTATAGGAAATACTTGACTTTGAACCACTTAAGGGCAATCTTTATACACCTTATTCACATTAATACTATTCCCCAACAGACTTGTCACACACATATCATATTCTAAATGATCAAATAAAGACATTTTATCACATAACTTCTTAGAACATACATATTAATGCGTAGATCCAAGGTCAATTAATGCAAACATTTCCATATCAAAGAGTAGAAATGTACCAGCTCCTCATGAGCTTTCATAGCATATGCCTGTGTTGGTGCTGTATGAGGTCGATCAACAGATTCTGACACTGCACCACCTCTAGACTGGCTACTTCTACCACATCCTCTACCTCTTACACAGTTTACTAGAGGCAAATTAGATCCACCTCTGCTAGCTTCCTACTGATTCCCTCTCACATCATAAGCTTTAGGACAATTAGCCAAGAAGTGCTCAGTGCTCCCACACTGGAAACACGCACCAGTCAACTTCCAACATTCGCCTTTGTGACATTTACAGTGATAAGTTGCAATTATATTAATATTTTAGATTAATTTTTGGCATAATTATGTGTTTTATTTATTTAATTTTAATAATAAATAATTAGTTTTTGTCTTTTTATTAATTTATAATGTTTTTATAATTTTTAATAAGTTTTGGGATGTTTTCAGGTGTTTTATTTTAATCCGGCGTTAAATTGGAGGTTTGGGGCTGATTTTAGAAGGAAATGTGAAAGAAGGCAAATTTTGCCTAAAGCACAGCCGTGCTTTTCAAAAGCACAGCTGTGCTTTCAAGGGAGTACGCACGTCAGCGAGATTCACCGAAGACACAGCTGTGCTGTTGCGAAGAGGCACGGCTGTGTCACGCAGGAGAAGCGCGCACGGATGAAGAGACTCGACGACACAACTGTGCTTTCTCGCAAAGCACAGCTGTGTCCCGCAGCTGGAGACGCACGGATGAGGAGCGACGACGCACGACTAACGCCTAGAAGCACAGCCGTGCTTTCGTGTAAAGCACAGCTGTGTCACGCTGTGAACCACGACACCCTAGCCTAAAACACAGCTGTGCTTCTCAAAGCACAGCTGTGCTTTTATCCAGTATTAAAAGAAAAGAACGCCGCATTCCAGAGGAGGGAGCTTAGTTTTAGTTTTTAGTTTTAGTTTTTGTTTCCTTTATTTTCTTCCTTTAGGCAGTAGACTTAGGTTTATTTTTTCTTTAATTTCCAGCAACAATTTATTTTATTTTCATGTTTTAATTTTCCTTTTAAATTATGTTTAGCTTAGATTTAATTTTGAATTGCAATTTCCTTCTTAAATAATTTAGATCAATTTAGTTTAAATCTAGATTTTGGGGATTCAAGTGGATTCCAAGGTTGAAGAACAAGAACTTCAAGATCTATTTTCTCTCTCATCAATGGTGTATTCTAAACTCTAATTTTCATCTTTTATGGTTATATTCTTGATGTTAGAGTAGTTAATCATGCTTGGGAGTTCTTGAATCATATTTGTATTTTGGATATTTGGATTTAATAAATATTTTCATGTTTTCTTTTATTCCTCTTGTTATATATTGTTTTGCAATTATAATGATGATTGGAGCTAAATCCGAAAATTATTGTTTGTGCAAATGCTCTGTTCTTTTAATATTGACATTTATCTTTCCAGCTTAATCCAGGGATATGGTAGGTTGGTTTGTGGGTGTTGATGTTATTAGATTAAGAATAGTGAGGAATAAATAGGTTTAAGATAGCTTAATCCGGGATGGTAGGTTGTCTTAGATCTAGGATTTGGTAACCCGCACTTAAGCTAATTAATAGACTTAATCCAGGGATATGGTAGGTTTATTAATTAGAATAGCTTAATCCATGGATATGGTAGGCTTGGGTTCAGTTGGGTTGTCCAGAATTTCATGTTATATTATTTTACCAATTTTCAGTTACATTTATGAGGATAGAATTTCCTAAGCATTTAATTTCATCCTTGAGTAATTTCTTGATGACCAATTTTATATTTAATTGTTAATTTATTTTCTTGCTTAGTTTAGTTTTCTCCACCAAACAAATTGGGGACATCTCAAATTCACTCATCTATAGATATTTAACTGGACAATCCTTGTTCCCTTGGGTACGATAACTCGGGGTCCTAACTATACCCCACTTTATTACTTGTCGATTCGGTACACTTGCCGAGGACCCGTCATACAGCAATGGGGACACTCAGGTACATCACCTCTATTACCAAATGCACCTCTACCAGTACCGGATGCAAAAAAAAGATTCTTATTTTCTGTAACGACCCGATTTGGACCCTAGAAGTTTTGACTCCTCTAGCGGACAGTCAGCTTATGTGGGTTTTAAAAGGCTTTGAATTGGGATTATGACATGTGGCATTGTAGGAGGTTGACACATGGCAACATGGGAATGTAACTTGGATTCAATGAGTTTTGTTTTAAGCTAATAAATGTATTTATGATGGGAGTAGTGGCATTGAAGGCTAGTTGTTGGGCATTGAAGTGAGGGGTTAGCTTTCTTTGGGTTAACCGGCCATTCCCTTTCTCTTTCTCCTTGCAAATTCTGCTTTTGGCCTTTTGTTCTCCTTTTTCTTTCTTTGCTTTTGGGCTTTACCGTGCTCCATTTCCCTTTCCTTGTCTTCTCTTTTGATTCCTCCTTAAGTGGGTCACTTGGATTGGTTTGAAGGGAGTGAGCTAAGGGTAGAGTTAGTTCTTGAGAAGGTAAGTAGTGTAATTTTGTTATTGATTGTCTTTTTCTTCTACTTGGTTTGAGTATTTGATATAAAGTGAAATAAAGGATTGAGTCTTGGATTGTTTTGTATGATTTGTTGAAGCTGTGAACAAGAAGAAAGATAATGGCAAAGAGAAGATTGGAGTCAAGTAAAGAGCAGTTTTTGAGCTACCTAGAGGTTGGGATCGAGTGTGTTTTCAATTAATTTGCATGTGTTGTGATTGAGTATTTTATGCTCAAATAGAGATATGCATGAGTAGGCGTGTTTGGTGAACTTTGATTAGTTCAATAGCTCTAATAGTTGTATATTTGTTTATATGCGCTTGCAGTGTTTAAATGAATTAATATGATAAGATTGTAGTGTGATGTAGATGAATTTCTGGGTTTGTACATGATTGTGTTAATCTTGAGATATTGTATGATTATTCTGTTAATTGAGTTAATTATGTTTACATGACCTTAAATATGTTTTGGAGACGAAATTGAGTGCTGAGGTAAGAGTTTTGGCATGTGTGTGTGAGGTGTGTATGTTTGGATTTTAAAAATAGAGTTTGAAAAGCTATTTTGGGGAGAAATACGCTTCTATCGCGAGCACGACTCCTGTCACGATCGCGACAGAAACGGATTTCTTCAGTGTCGCGGGTGCTTAGTGCGCGTTCTGGAGGGACTGCGTGCTCCGAGTCATGATGGATAGCATGACTTGGAGAAGCACACCTTGTTGTGCACGAGTCATGCATAATGAGCACGAGTTGTGCTCCTGTGCACGAGTCGTGCTCCTGTGCACGAGTCGTGCACAAGAGCACGAATCGTGCATTTGCCCCGTTTTCGCAGTGCACCTGGCTTCTGTCTTGAGCGCGACTTCTTATCGTGATCGCGACAATGAGCCCCTCCCCGTTCTATTCTGCTTCTGAAAAATGCTTTCTTCTCGACTTGCTTTGCATGTTTTCTTTATAGTGCATAGTTTATGCTTGCTTGTTCCTCCTTTATATTATAATTAAAGTTCTGTATTGATAATTATTGACATGATAGTGTTTTGATTGTGTGTTCCTGGTAGTGTCAAGTTTAAGGATTGAGTAAGTGAGTTAAGCCTAAAGTGTCATAGTAGTGGATAGATAGGCATGCTTATAAAGGGATAGAGGCGGCTGCTACAGTGACCTTAGTTATGTCTACTTGATGAATACCTTTGGTATTCAACACTATTGAGTTAGTTCTCTAAAGTTTAAATAGTACCCACAGTACCCGTATCAACGATATTGAGAATTCAGACTAATGTGTATTTTGTAGTGTACAAGAGGCGAGGTAGAGACTTGTAAATGTATAGGAAAATAGTATGACATGTTACCGATATCCTTTACCATATATGATATCTGTTTTTGCACATAAATAGGATGAAACATGATGTTTTTGCTCACTAGGTTGTGTGCATGATTATTTGTATATGACATGACTATTATTATGCCTGTGTTATATCTGTGACTTCAATCGAAGTCTATTGTTTTTATTTATCCCCGCTAAGCGTTATCGTTTAGCACGAGTGTTTTTTTGTGTAGGTTTACAGGACGCGATTAGAGAGTTTGCATCTGCGAATCTTGGCCACTAGGAGCTTGATGAAGATCTTTTTGTATTAAGATAGAGTTTCCTTTTTATGTTTTGAGTAACATCATTATATATATAAAAAGTATAGTATCATAGTGTAAATGTTAATTGTTTTGTATATGTACCGAAAATGAATATGTAATAAGTATAAAGCTTTTGTAATATGTACAGTTTATATATTATAAGAGATGTATGTTTGGCTTAAGATATTCTAATTATTTATTGTTATTGCTTCCGCTTTCGAGTTGAGCTTGTTTATGTTTGCGCTAGTGTGCTTGTTTGCGTGTAGTAACCCGATATTCCTTCCCGGGGGTATCGGGGTGTTATACTTTCTGCCTCTAGTAGCTAGGTTACTAACTGATTCAGCTTGATATGCCACTTGAGAATCTCTCAATCTTTTTCCCGAATGAGCACCACCTCTAGAAGAATTCCTCCTCTGTACTCTTTCCCTCTGAATCTTTCAACCCTCATGGCTGCCTGAACTATCTAATAATAAATCACATTCTGAGAAGTAGGCATGGAAATCAACAATGCCTTTATCTACTCATTCAAACCTTCTTCAAACTATTGGAATCGGAATTCTTTTGTAAGCATGCCTTCAGGTGCATACTTACTGAGCCTACAAAACTCATTTTCATATTCTGCCACTGATAAGGTTCTCTGCCTCAAATTCAGAAATTGCTTTCAATTTACTTCCCGATACGCCTTAGTAATATACTTGTTATGGAATTCTTGAACAAAGAACTCCCAAGTGATCGGAGTAGGAAGCAATGGATGCCTTAGGACCAACTTCCACTAGTCATAGGCAGATCCTTGCAGAAGAGACACTACACACTATACTTTCTGCTCAGGAGGGCATCTAATTTCATCAAGTACCCTCTGCACTTTCTCAATCCAGAATTCAGCTTTGAAAGACTCATCCATACTGGTACCATAGAATTCCTCAGCCCCATATTTTCTCAATAAATCCACTCGAGTTTTCGGTGCTGTCATACAATCTAACACCCTTGCCATATCTTGAGACATCTTAAGTAGGGCCTCCATCGGCACCATCGGAATATCTTGTTCAACACTCACTAGTACAGATGGACCAGACACAGACATCTCTAGTTCTCTCGGATTAACGCTTTCTGTGGTCTTTTCTCTAGCATCCTGAGAAGGATCCATCAATCTAATACATACACAAGGACATCCGCATTAGGTTAACACAATTATATGCATTCCTATTCTACACTCTATCCAAAAATGACTAAACCTATGCTCTGATACCACAACCTGTAATGCCCGTTCCCGATCGCACAATAGTTTTGCTACGGTAATCGAAGAGGGTCGCCACAATATGTATCACATAAGATATACACATACATTAGTTAAATACAAAATCTTGAATTAACAAATTTCTTTTAAATGCAGTGGAACACTTGTAAAACTCTTACTCATATACATATTGTCAACTTGTATTACATACAATATTTAGTTATTACATCATTTCTCTTTACATGCAAAAACTGGTAATTTACATTATACATTACAAAAGACCTACACAAAGAAAGCGAACCCTAGTGTGTTGACCAAAGATAATGCAGGGCCATCCTTCAACTACGCTTCACCTCAGAACCTACAAGAATTAATACCCGTGCTAAGCGATAACTCTTAGTAGGGAAATAACACACAATATCTATTTATAACAATCATTGTATAACAATAAATACATGCCTTATATTCATACTTCATCATAAACATGCTTCGTTAACATACTTCATCATATACACGCTTCATAAACATATCAATTAGCATACCTCGGTATACATATAACACCAATAGTAAATCATGAGCATATATTATTGTAACACGTAACAATCTTATAACTCATCACATTCACATTCTTATAATGCATAATATTCACATTGCTTATTATTGATTCAACAATCATATTTACCATGCCTGCAACACATAGATTCGGATAACGCGTATCGCATTAGTACTCGTAAGTACCATGTATCACATTAGTATCTGTAGATACAATATTTTCACTTTAGTACCCGTAGGTACTAATTTATTCATTCATATATATATACACTTATGTGAATCCAAATGGGATTCTATATGCATTGGGGATTCTAAACGGGAATCAAACACTTCGGCTACAGCACTTGACCCTATAGGCATGCCTATCTATCCACTACTCGACTTGGAGGCTAAACTATTAATCCATTTAATGTTCACATTATTACATTGTTTAATCACCATATAACCATAATAAGCAATATTAAATCATTCGACATCTGGTATACAAATATAGCTTATCAAACAAGCCCACATTTCAATATATAAATTTATATAAAATATCACAGTTATAATTTCCATATACATAATCATTCATAGCCAAATACATTAACCCCAAAATAAGACAACCAAAAAGCATTCTTAACACATAGGTCTGCCGCACCCGCGACGGACTCCAACATAACCTTCTGTCGCACTCACGGCATAAGTCGCGCACGCGACATGGCACGAAGTCTTCTGTGGTGCTTGCTCTCTATCTCGCATTCGCGATAGAACATAGTTGGGAAAATTTTGTCCTACGAAGCCCTCTGTCGCGCTCACAACAGAGCCTGAACTATGTGTTCAAACTTTCATTCGCTCACTTCTTTTTAAGCACTTACCTACTTCTAAACATATGACTTCTAAAACCAACCAAAACACCATTTTTAGCCAACATGGCCTTCTAATCAAAATTTCATCTACATGGTAACTTCCTAATGACACAACCCTCATTACATTTGAGCTTAAATTCAAGGAGTTATGGCTAAGGGAACACAACTTGCTCCAAAGGCCCTCCTATAGACTTCTTAGCTACAAGTATAAGCAATTTTGAAGAACTTAGAGTCCTCAAAGCAAATGAGCAATTTCTACCACAATTTAAGACATAGATATTATGATTCTAATCCAATTAGCCCTGTTCAATTTAAAGTTATAAAACTCATTTTATAACCTAAACAATCCAAGTAGGTCAAAATGGAGCTCAAACCAATTCTACACTTCCCAACTCATCAAGCTTTAAACCAACTAATTTTGCATAACTATTTCATCAAACTCAAACTAAACTTCCTGAACACAAGCATGAACACTATGGCACATGAAATTTCCCATTAGAAATTCATTCATTCACAAATACCCAGCAATTTCTCAAGTCTCTAGAAATTAGGGTTATAAGCTTAGGTCAATAAACTTCATGGCAATCAATTTTAACACAACGGTACACATTTTCAATTCAATTGAACACACATCACAATCAAGCATTTCAAATGTTATCCACTATCAATTTAATACACACAATATATAGTTTCCCAAACCTCAACTTCTTTGCTCCAAAAGGCTCACTTGGCACTTGGCTCACCAATCTTCTCCTTTCCCTTATCTTTTATGGTTTCTTCCACTTGATAAACCAAGACTCAATATAGAAATCAATCAACCAATAGTCATTCGACGGAACAAGAGACTAAAGATGAAGAAGAAGTAGAGAAAAAACATAATGAAGAACAACGAGAGAGAGACCAGAAAGGAAGGATTGGCCGGACCAAGGAGTGCACAAATAGGTCAAATCTGCCTCTCAAATCTTCTTTATATTGCATGCAATTTGATGTGTTGGCTAGGCCAACACAAGACACATGGAATCCATTAATTCTCTTAATCGTGATTAGCTTAAGCAATCTCACATAACACTTAATTAATCCTCTGCTAACTTAATCATGCACAACTACACTTTAGTCACTTAGTTAATTTATTTCATGCAATTAAGTCTTCTTTTCCAATTACACTTAGGTCCAAAATTAGAAATCCCAAATTAAACTTGTCCAATTACCCTAATTAAGCCAAAATGCTACTAGGGTAGATTTTAGGTCACTACAGTATTGGGGTCTAGTGTTTTGATACCTTTTCGGTATCCAGCTTAAGTGTCTTTAGTGGTTGGTACTAGTTAATCAATACCTAGTGTTTGATACCATGTTTGGTATTCATATTCCCGTTATCCACCTCTAATGAGAATTCAAGCGACAATAGGGTTTGCAATTTTTATTAAAGCTATTAATGCATGCTAATGAGATGATTGTGAATTAGTGATTGTTAAAATATAAGAGCATGTCAAGTTTAATGTGTTATTCAAGTTTAGTTAATGTATGTTTAAAAGTGAAGTGAACATATGATATGCCTAGTATATGACATGAAATATGTATGATTAGTGTAAAGAACTTCTAAATGACTACTAACATGAATAGTGATGCGTGATAATAACTTGAGTAGTAGTAAGTTAATATAAAATAAGTGCATTCTTACTTGTTCAATTTTATTCTTCAAAATTGAATACATAATTGTGTAAATATATGTTTGACCATATGCGTGTGCTTGCATAAACGACTTCTATGAGAAGTCGCTCATATCATTATAGTTCCCCACTAAACTTTATGCTTAGCATGGTTTTTTAATTCGTGCAGGTACTGATGATAGCGTTAAGTTCAAGGGCATCTCGTACTAAGCAAGGCCAACACAAGATTAAAACAGAAATGTAGTGTAGTTTGTAAAAGCTGTGTTATTGTGTTATATTGTAAATGTAAATGATAATGTATGTAATAGAGTGAATATGTAAAGACAAAGAAACTAGTGTTTATAATAGTGATTTTGAACATTGTAATGTATTAGTGGAATAGGAACTTAGTATTCTCATGTTTCACATTATTGTTTTACTTTATAGCGAGATTGGAATAAGCTATGTGAATGCATGTGAAGTCATGACCCGAGTTGCGTGTTCTGTAATGAGCACTCTATTATCCTCCTAGGGGGTATTGGGGTATTACATGTATTTTCTTTATCAATTTAATTAATATTGTTATTACTATTATTATTACTAACCTTATTTCATTTTTAATTAATTTCATTTCTTGTTAAACTTACTTAATTTTCCTAATTCAATTACTTACTATATACTTATTCAAAATTAACTTTTTAATACTTCTTTTAATACTAATACGATTAAATTACATTTTAGCCCCCAAAATTTAATTATTTGACATGTAAAATTTCCATTTAATCCTTACAACTCCATTTTATACATAATTACACTTTAGTCTCTATTTTAACACCTTTTCACTTATGTTACTATTTAATTACTTATTTTTCCATATTTACCCTTTTTCACTCCATTTTCTCTTATTTTACCTTGTTCATCTATTTTAAATCAACTTTCTTATTTTGCCTCTAGTATTATCTGGTTGAAATCTCTAAACCAGATACACAAGACGTGGACCCATAGGTCCACTATAGTATAGAGTGACCACCCCGAATGACTACCCATTCACTATCACTAAAATACACTAGAGTCTCAGTATCAGTATCAGTATGGTAGACCATCATTAGCCTGCCCAAGCGAGTCACCATCACCCGTACCGCGGTATGGTATCCCTATAGCTAGCCAATTATATCCTGAGCTAGATTTGACTACCAGACTACTAAGGGCAATTATATTATTCATTAATGTTCACCAATCCATTATACACATAAATATACACATTTCACATTATTCTTTCCATATGCACATACCATTCGGCTATCATTATTACCCATTTCCATTTAAATTCTTTTCCATTAATTTCAATTCCATACCACTTATTATTTATTTCTATTTCCATTTATGCCATTTGTTCACTTAAAAGTAACATGTTCCATTATTTTTACTTAATACATAATGCAATATCAACCTAAGTTAAATTCAATTAAACTCTACAAAAAAAATCCCAATAATTTAATGTACAGTCCATTTTACCTCTACATTCATTTTAGATCTTAATATTCATTAGATTAACAAAATTCACACTAATTAGCCATTATGTTACCTTAATTTATTTCTCTCACTTCCCAAAATCAATTTCTCATAAAAATGACTCCAAAATTCTCAAAATATATTCATCAGCCTACACAAATATTTTCAGGTCAATCAGAGTCCTTTTCAGGTCCGGTTCACTGAAATCGGTCCTATTAACCAATTTCCAGTATTACCGTAAAATTAATTTTTCGCTGTCAGTTAATACTTTACATTATTTTAAGTCATTTTATGTGTTCAAATAATTTTTCAGATGTCTTTAGCTATTTTTTTAAAGTCCTGTCAAACCAATTATTATTTAAACAGAAACTGTGACTTTTTATTATTTTTTACTTTTGACGACCTATTTGACCTCATTTTCACTTCAAATTTTACCCTCAGACTCGTTTGACTAGTGTCAAATAAAATATTTTTCACCCCCATGTGTATTTTTTATCCCGGGCGGTCTGTTCACACTTGAGAAATACTGTTTAAGACTATCGAGTTTTTGGCCCATTACATTTCTCCCCTATTTATAAAAAATTTCGTCCTCGAAATTTTACCTGTATTAAAAAGCTGCGGATACTATTATCACATCGTTGCTTTAGGTTCTCACGTGGCTTCTTCCACATTATGATGATTCCACAACACTTATACCAGTTGGATTTGCTTGTTCTGGAGTTGCTTAACTTCTCTAGCTACCATCTTTACTAGTTTTTCCTCATATGTCAAATCAGGCTACATCTGAATCTCTACCTGTCGGATAACATGGCTAGGATATGATTGATACCTCTGAAGCATCGATACATAAAAGACATCATGGATCTTTTCCAACTCTTGAGGCAATGCTAACAATAATAAATGATATCTACTATGCTTCTGTATTATTCTGTGACTTGTCCATGTGAGGAATATATGTGCTATGCAAATCTTTATTTAATGCCATGACATGATTAAAATCTGGATATATGCTCTCCTGCCTGCTTTAAACTTGGTTTATGGATAGATAAACATGCCTATAGGGACTTTGATTGTTGCAGCCCCCGTTTTGTCCTGTAGACCACGATTGGGTCATCATTCATTACAAAAGAGATAAATAATATAATTAAAATGTATTGTACCTATGGGTACCCCTGTTCAGTATTTTCCCGTTATCCACCTCCTTATGAATAATGTAGGCAACTTTATATTATTAAGTTCAAGTTAACTATAATCTGAGATATGCTCGCAAAATGTGTATATATATGTTGGTATGTTCTATCTTGTTTATATTGAAGTTATGATTATGCAACAAGTATCTGTTTATGATCTATGTTTGTGCATTCATTATGTGTGCATGGTTTTGATGACTGCTGTGAGTAGTCATCCATTTCATGCTAATTCCCCACTAAGCTTTACGCTTATCACGAGTGTTCTATCCGTGTAGGTACCAAAGATAACGTTAGCGCCAAGGACATCTCGCGTTAGTCAAGGGCAACACACTCGTAAAAGAACTTATATGTAGGATTTACTTTTGCTATAATCTTTATATCTAATAATTTTGGCTTGTAATTATATATATATTAATACTGTATCCAAACATGTATATTACTAAAATATCTTTTGGTAATGTAAATTAATATGACTTCTGTTAAAGCTATTGGTATAGTTTAAAGAAATGATGAAATTTTATATCTCTGGCTTTTGGATTTGTGCTTTACTCTACTACACTCTCTTGTTCTCTAAAAGGGGTATAAGGGGTGTTACATATAGACATGCACTTGTTATTATGAATATGTCTTAAGGATAAACCCATGTACATTAAATATATGTATATATGTATATGATTGATTATATGAGTAAGAAAAGTGACTTAAGATAAACATAGGAAACTAACTCTAATTTTAGTATGTCAAATAAGAAATAAATATTGAAATGTATAAAATATTAAGTATCAGTTGATATGCAATAATTAACATGATCAAATGTTTTGTTGCAATTTCTTTAAATGTAAGCATGGTATGGAAATTTGTGTATGCATTTAATATTCATATATGTAATGATTAAGTAATATATGTTTATGACTTTGAAAAATGCAAACATTTATGTGTTTTGTTGACGACTCATGCTATGAGGGGTCGTTCATATCATATTTGTTCCCCACTAAGCTTTTGTGCTTAACACGGGTGTTTCATTCATGTAGGTATCAAAAATAGTTGCTTTGCTAAGGACATCCTGCACCCGTTGAGGCCAACGAATCTGTAGGAGATTATTTGATCAATATTTGTATTATGAAATTACTGATGTAAATGAATGACTTATGTATGTTAAATGAATGATGTGTAAAAGGATCAGTTTTGAATTTATAAAATCACTTATGAGGATTTATTATGTAAAGTGATATTGTGGATTATGTTTCATGGGTATCATGAAAAATAATTTTTTAAAATTTTGTTTAATTTGTTATGCAAAAATCATTTTGTAATAAAAGAAATTTTATTAGTCGGATTTTGATATTTGTTTCTAAACAAATCTGCCTAGTTCGTAGCATCCTTCACTCGATGTGGTGAACCGGCCTTATTATGATATAGTTTACTACGTAGGATAAGGGGTGTTACACCATCCGTGCAGGTATCAAAGTTAGAAATGGCACCAAGGACACCCTGCATTCAAAAAGGCCAACTGTCACACCCCGTTTGCCCCCTAGTAGTATGAGCCCATTTGTGTGTGCATGCAATTGTATGTGTTCGGCATATCATAAGGGCATTTTGGGAATATTGCATGTTTTACGGGTAATAATAGTGTATGGGTGCATGAATGTAGTAGAGTGCATTATAGGTGAGTTATGTTGTGTGCTTTGCTCACACCTTGGTAGGATGTGAGTATGTTGGGATTGCATTATGTGTCTGTGTTCATACCATTGTAGGGTGTGCATTAGTGAGGAGTGCATTGGGTGTGTGTAGTGCATGCTTGTTGGGTGTGAGTGGTTAGTTTCCACCAATAAAAAAAAGTGACACATGGCTAGGGCAAAGAAAAAGAAAGAAAAAGGGAAAAATACAGGTTATGTCCTTCTTTCACGTTTTTCCCCTTCCCTCATCTTCTTCTTCCTTTTCTTTTCTCTAAGAGCCCTAGTGTGGATTCAAGTTTTGTTGGTGGAAGATTTAATCATCTCCTTGTATTCTTTTGGTAAGTTATTGCATTCTTCATCTTGCTTTTCCATTTGTTCATCTTCTTCTTCTTCTTTTCTGGGTTTGGATTTAATTAGGGTTGTGTATGGTGTATTCCTTTGTGTGTTGTGTTTAGCTGAGTCTCCTCGCAATCCCAAGGGTAAGGAAATAGCTGGGAGTAGTGGAACTAAGTGATTCGAAGCAAAGAATTTCAGGTTTGGGATTTTGATTGAGAAATTTGCTTGAATTTGAACTTACTGTAATTCTTTTAGGGTTTGTGTTCTTGAGAGACTTGAATATGTCTGTGCATGATTTTGGTTGTGTTGATTGCTGAATTAAGTTGTAATTATGTCATTTACAATGTATGAAAGATCTACTAGAAGGTAAGATGAGATTGGTATGGTTTTGGGTCAATTTGGAATTGATTTTGGGAGTTCTGCAAATTCTGGAAATGGAAAATCACGATCCTGGTGAATTGCCATTTCCAATATGTGCTTCATCCGACTCGTGCTCCATCCTCCGACTCGTGCTCCTTCAGTGTGCGAATCATGCTGTGGAGCGCGAGACGGAGGAAAAAGGAGAGCTTCAGCAAGACGTGCTGGCACAGCACGACTCGTGCTGTGCTGAAGCCCCTGCATCTCGTGCTTCAAAGCACGTCTAGGAGGAATGGACACGAGTCGTGTCCCTCAGCACGACTCGTGTCCCTTGCTTCCTTGTCTCCAGAATTCCAAAAATGAGTTTCAATGTATTTTTTTCATGGTTTTTCCGTACTGTATGTTATACGAACTTGTGTATACGACTATTATTGTATTTATTACGTATGATAAATTATATACTGTGATTTGAAACAGAACTTGGGTTATGCATGTTTTATAGGTTAATTTCACTCATGGTCACTCAACTTATCACTTATCGCGCAAAAGTAACCGACTTTTTTTTTCTTACTTAAATGTCACTGAACTTTTAACATTATTGCACAAAAGTCATGTTGACCGGAATCCCGCGACGACCCTTGCCGGATTGATGACTTTTTTGCAAAAATGTTAAAAGTTCAGTAACATTTAAGTTGAAAAAAAAAAAGTTAATTACTTTTGCGAGATAAATGATAAGTCTAGTTACCGTGAGTGAAATTAATTTAAATGTAGCATTTGTTGAACTTATCAATCCGGCAAGAGTCGTCGCCGGATTCCGGTCAACATGACTTTTGTGCAATAATGTTAAAAGTTCAGTGACATTTAAGTAAGAAAAAAAAAGTTGGTTACTTTTGCGCGATAAGTGATAAGTTGAGTGACCATGGGTGAAATCAACCCCATGTTTTATTTATGATTCATTGATATGAATGTGAGTATAATCATGTATTACTCTTGGAAACATGATTTGAATGATGCATAACCTGCTAGAGTCAAGTAAGTGGATAGTTAGGCATGCCTAATAGAGTCTCTTAGCTGCAGCCCTCAGTTCTGTCTGGACCCCGATCAGGTCCCCGTTTGGTTCCTCGCGAACCCCTTATGCGATTGGATCTTGTTTAAGGTCCCCCTTATAAAATGTTTTGAATGCGACAAAAATAAAATGGTTTTCGATTCGTACCCGTAAGGTACGCTATGCGTTCGATTCGTGCCCATAAGGTACGCTATGCGTTTACTCATTATCCACTATTGTGAGTCAGCAGGTGTTCTTTTTGTTTTGTTCCGCTTTGATATGATTACAATAATATGGTATTCGGATGCGTATCATGATAAGTATGAGAAATTAGTTAAAGTGTGAATGAATGTGGATGTGAATTTCTGAATGCATGTCCTTATTATGCAAGTATGATTATATAGCTGATATCATTATCCGCATTTGTCATATTGTATGTGTATTGCATTGACGACCATTGTGAATGGCCATCCAGTCTTTTGTTGTGTGTTCCTCACTAAGCGTTTATCGCTTAGCACGATGTTTTATCCGTGCAAGTGAGGAGGATGGTGTTCTTTTGGGAGAGTCGTCGCCAGTCAAGCCAACACAGAGGGATTAGTGTTAGGGCTTTATTTTTGATAGCATGTTGATTCTTTTGTATCGGAACTCTCTTTATACCATTAGTTTTGTAAAGCTTCCGCATTTATATACTTTTGGGATATGTAATTATTTTATTATGGCTTTTGATCCGAATTATTTTATTAGTGTAACGAATTTTGCTATTGTAATGATGGATTATTCTGATGCTTATGAAGGTTTTAATTTTCCCGTAATGATGTATGGTTATTATGTACGAATGTATGCTTTGTATCTTTATCTGCTTAGTGACACACCCAGCTCATACGGCTTCTTACTCCTTGAGGATGGGTACGCCTACGTATGGGTAGGGGGTGTTACACCAACACATCAATAGGATTTTTCTTGTAAAGGATTTGTATTATGCCTAGAAGTGTAAATATGTAACTTAGTTATGTAATATGATCATCATGTAAGGAAGACAACTTTTGAATATGTAAAGTTAATTATAGATTGTGCTATATGTGTAATATAAATGATGTTATATTAAGGAAAAGAATTTTATAATCCTGATTTTGACGGATGTTTTTAAGACCAATGTGCTTATTTCGGTAGCACCCTTCACTTGTCGATGTAAACCAAACATGTTATGGTACGGTTTACTACGTACGGATAAGGAGTGTTACACTTCCAGTTAAGCATCATGACTATCCAAAATGTAGAAAGATCATATTGTAAAGTCCAAAATCTTTTAGGGACTAAACTGTAATTTTAATTACCAAATAATAATGGTCAAAAAACTATAAGGACCAAAATGTAATTAATCATCTTGAACCTTTATTTTCGAAACAGAAGCAACCTTTCAACCAAAAATTACAACTTTTACAAATAGAAGCAACCTTTCAACCAAAAATTGCAACTTTTAGAAATGGAAGTGTGACGCGCGCCGAACCCCGGGGTGCCCCGAACTGCCTGCTTTTAGGGCTTTCGGGACGAGGTTCATGAAACCTTGTAAGGAATTGCAAGTTCGTCCATTTTTGGCAACAAGGAGGTTTCATGGAGTCGCCACCATATAAAACATTGGAAAACGTCGTCTAGTCTCAGTGAGCCTAAGACAGCGCTGTTGTGTCCATCATAGGCAAGCCGGAGGTGTCTTCGAGGCCCCACCCTAGTAGAACATTAGGATGGCCCTCTCGTCTCGTGCTTGGGCAAACCTCTAGGCAAAAAAAGGTTAAAAATGATGATTTCCTTGTTAATTTTGCATTTTAGAATGAAAAATTAAAAAATAAAAAAAATAAAATATTTTGAAAATTAGATTTGAAAAATGGGGTTTAGAAATTGTAGTATTTTTAGTTGAATTTAAAAAAATGGCGAGTATCGGTGCGGCAGCGCGCGGGCGCAGCACATACGCGCGAGTGACGCGCAGCACGCCTCCGCACCCAGCGTGCGCGATCGACGCCCGTCGCGCGCGCCGACTTGCGTCAGTCGCTCCTGTTCCTCCGCAAATGGCCAAATTCGCCCGAAATTGAGTTTTTTCCAATTTTTCCCCCAAAAATCCATTTTTATCCCATTTTTTAGGGTTTTCAAAGGTTTTTTTTTCATTTTTAAAATTTAAAATAATTAATATCTTGTTTAATTGAGTTTTATTTTCCTTAATTAACTATTTTTTTATCTTTTTTTTCTTCATATAAAAGAAAATGATGGAAAGAGAAATAGGGAGAAAATTTTTTAGGGTTTATTCTTTGGTTTTTCTCTTCTTCTTCTTCAACAATTCTCTCTAAAAATTTTACTGAAATTTTTCCAAACAAAAATAAAAAGAAAATAGTTCAATTTTTCTTTTTTTCCAATAAAATTTCTTCTAAACATATTTTTAGGAGTTTTGTTGATGAACTCAATTTTGAGACAAATAAAATAGTTATTTACTCTCAAAATTCAGTTTTTTAACTTTTTATTTGTTTTCAATTAAACTTTTTCAAGATTTTTTTTATTTGAATCCTTTTTTTTATGAACAACGGATTTTGGGGGAAAACAAAATAATTGTATGTTCTTAAAAATCTAATTTTTCATTTGATTTTCTAAAAAACAAGTTTTTCTTCATAAATGATTTTTTTTCTTAAGACAAACAAAATAATTGTCTGTTCTTGAAAATATTTTTTCATCAATAAAAATCATTCTTTAGGCAAAGAAATCAATTCTTTCTTTTTGAATAATTTTTGATTTTCTTTCATCACTTTTTCAAGCATATTTATTTTTTGGAATAAAATTCCAATATTTTATTATATTCAATTCTAATCTTGCAAATAAAAAACAAGGAAATCAATAATCATTTTTACTTTCATCGAATCCGAAACTCTGAGGGTAAACATTCTGGGCTTGATCTTTTATTTTTTTATTATTTTATTCATATTTAATTGATTAACATGTATATTTTATTATTTTCATTTATTCATTTATTCTATTATTTTATATTAGTCTCATTTAGTATGTTTATATATTATTTTTGTTCATGTAAATATTGATTTCTTATTATTTTTTAACATTTAATAAATTAATTCATTTTGGTTGTTTTTTTGCCAATTGTGATAACATTAATTAATCATGTCATTTATTTAATTATTTTCATCATTCTTTTATTCATTATTTTTCTCATTCTTTTTCATTGCTATTGTTATATATTTATTGTTTATTCATTTATTTGTTTATTCTCATTATTATTATTATCATGTTCATATTTTTATGTATTAATTCATTAGCATGTTTTATTTCAATCATATCATTTAATTCACTTATCATTCATAATGCATTTTTCTAATTTATTTTAAATCGTTGACATTTTAATTCATTTGTCATTTTGATGTCATCTTATTTTATTTTATTTTATCATTTATTATATATTTAACTGATTTAATTGATTTAATTACTAACATTATTTCGTTTGTATTTTATTTTTATTTCACAACTTATTTTCTTTGCTTAGGCATTTTCGCGAGCACACGGGGAGATCCAGGAGGCTCGCCTGATTTGATCGTTTATTTCATTACTTATATTATTTTCTTTATTTGTTTCTTTATTTATTTCGTCAAATGTAATTCCTAATAAAATTGTTTATTTTAGGCACGCTAAAAAGAAAATCACAAAAATATTTCTGCTAATTAACTTGGAACTTTTTCTAATAAAAATGGGACCAATGTCCCAGTTTTTGTAACACCCCTTACCCGTACTTAGGCGATCCCATCCAAAAGGAGTGAGATGCCGTAAGAGTAAAGGTGCCACCACACAGATACATAATATACATAAATTCGTACATAAACATACATACCGGAACACAGGGTAATTTAAAACTTTACAACACCATTCAAGAAATAAGCTAATCATGCATTAATATAACGGAAGCATTACATTGCTGTTCTGATCAACTAAGAGATACAACAGATAATTACAAAACCCAAAATACATGTACATAAGCGGAAGCTATTACAAAACCAATAGAAGAGAGTTCTATACAAAAAGAATCCTCAAAAGTAAAGCCCTACTCTAAGACCCTGCTGTGTTAGCTTCGATGACGGCAACTCTCCCAAGCAAACTCCTTCCGCACCTGCACGGGTAAACACACCGTGCTAAGCGATAAACGCTTAGTGGGGAAATACACACATAGCATAAGGACAACCATTCACAACGGTCGTCAAGGCAATACACATGCGTACCTCATAAATACCATACTCATAACATATCAATTGCATAAGCATGCATATACAAGAGCCATACATTCAGAAGCTCATACCAATATTCATATTCTCATAACAGATTATACTTTCCATCATTAAATCCATACATATATCACATACGTATTCTCATATTACAATTCATTCAAGGCACCTGCTGACTCGAGGGAGTGGATAACGAGTATACGGACAGTACTTTACGGGTACGAGCTGATACGGACAGTACTTTACGGGTACGAGCCGATAAAACAAGATACTTTTAACTTTTACAAAACATTTTCAAAGGGGACCTTAAACAAGATCCTTTCACATAAAAGGGTTCGCGAGGAACCAAACGGGGGACCTGATCGGGGTCCAAACGAAACTGAGGGCTGCAGCTATAAGACTCTATTAGGCGTGCCTAACTATCCACTTACTAGACTCTAGCAGGTCATGCATAAACCATTCAATCCATTTCATCAGGTTCCATAATCATTATCATACATGTACATAGTCGTATCATGGATCTACATTCATATCATTCATAAGATATCAAGCATAAAGCTCATAGCCACTACAGGAAACTGGAGTTCAAAAACCACACGCAACAAAGAAAAACTCATTCAGCATACATGGAACTGTCGCGCTCGCGACGTCTGTCGTGCTTGCGACAGAGACCGAAGTCTCTTCGCTGCGCGCGCGCGATGGATTTCGTGACCGCGAGGAGAACGGAAGGGCCAGGCTCTGTCGCGCTCGCGACGGATGTCGCAATCGCGATAGAGAACAAAGTGGCTGTCGCGAGCTCGCGACGAATCGCGTGCTCGCGATATCCCAAACCAGCATCTCGCTCTGTCGCGATCACGACAGTAGTCGCGCTCGCGACAGAGGGTGCTCAACACTTTGGCTATCGCGGGCTCGCGACGGATGTCGCGTGCTCGCGACAGCGAAGCTCCAAAACTCCGATTCCTGTCGCGCTCGCGACAGACGTCGCGATCGCGATAGCATCTGGTTTTCCAAAATCTGCAGAATTTTACAGAAATTTCTCCTTCCAAATTCATCCATCAACACACAAAACTCAACCATGAACCTCTTACCTCAAACCCAGCCATCCATTTGCATCAACAACCACAATATAACATTTAATAACAAGTAATTTCATACCAGACATTAAATTAAACCTTCAATTTCAAGAATCATCCAAAAACCCAATTCATGCACAAAATCACATCCACTCTCAAATTACCATAATTAACTCATGCTCTTGCAAGATTCACATTCCAAAACAAAAACCCATAACATATACATCAAAATAAAGGACATATAACAACCTAATTCTAAGAACCCAACAAATCTCATACATAAGCATATATATACATGAAAACCAAGAAATTCCCAAACCTCAAAATCCTTAGCTCCTATTGCTTGGATCCACTAGTTCCAGCCTTCTCTTTGCCCTTTGGCTCGCGAGGAGGCTCAACTAAGCACAAACAAGCACCCAAACACCAAAAACACAAACCCTAACTTAGATCCAACCCAAGAAGAAAAAGAAGAAAATGCATGTATAACACAAGGAAATCAAGAACTTACCAAGAATGATGTAAGGGAGTAATTAATTCCACCACTTGAGCTTGAATCTAAGCAAAGCACTTAGGAGAGTGCAAAGGAGGAAGAAGAAGAAGAAGAAGAAGAAGAAGAAGAGAAAACGGGGAAATGGGTTTCAAAATCAGAATTTCCCCTTTTTCATTTTCTCTTTCCCATCTTTCTTGCCCCTTTACACATGTCAACCATCTAGTGGAGGAGATTACTTACTCACACCCTAACTAAATGTATCACATGCACACAATGAAACACCCTAATCATGCACCCTACACATGTATGAATGCATACACACCACAATAACCCACTAGTGCATATCCTACTATGGTGCATTCACACACACATAATGCAACTCCCATGCACACACACTACAATGGTGCACCCATGCACACACAAACCTGTCCCAACTAATTCACACCATAGTGCAACATATGCACACACACGCACCATAAAAATCCCAAATCATACAATATTACCAAAATGCCCTTATTATGCTAGACTTATGCAAATGCACACACATACATATATGGCTCATTCAACCAGGGGGCAAACGGGGTGTGACAGTTTTTACCACCCAAAATAAATTGTCACATAAAAATCGTTTTAGTAAATATGCATGTGAGGACCAATGTCCTCATCCTTAATGTATGTCCCATTTTATGCATGTTTTGTATTTTATTTATAATGGGGGTTGTATTCCGCCCCTAATTTTGCTGTAATTTATTTTCATATGCTTTATTTTAATTATGCTTTTATTTATCGCTTTCCCTGAATGGACAACCTGCGCTTTAATTAAATTGCACTGAATTGAATGAGAAATGGGATGAAACACTAAATTCAAAACTCAATCATAAACTTAACCGAGGTATGAATAAATGGGAAGTCCCGAACCTTCTCTGGTCTGTGGGCTCAACGAAACGAGAGGGCCATCTCAATTTTCTATTGGGATGGGGCCTCCAAGACACCTCTTGTGTCCCAAAAGGCTCAATTTGCATAGTCCTAGGCGCCACGAGGCGAGAGGGCCATCCTAATGTTCTATTAGGGTGGGGCCTCCAAGACACCTCTGGTTTGCCCAAATACGAGGCGAGAGGGCCATCCTAATGTTCTACTAGGGTGGGGCCTCCAAGACACCTCCGGCTTGCTTATGATGGACACAACAGCGCTGTCTTAGGCTCACTGAGGTTAGACGACCTTTCCCAATATTCTATTGGGTGGCAACTCCATGAAACCTTCTTGTTGCCCAAAATGGACGCACTTGTAATTCCTTACAAGTTTTCATGAACCTCCTCCCGAAAGCCCTAAAAGCGGGCAGTTCGGGGCGCCCCGGGGTTCTGCGCGCGTCACAGTGGCAACTCCGCTGGGGACAATACTCGAGACTTCGTTTCGAAAGTACTTTGGTTAAAACTTATAATTGGGCTTTAATTTAAAAATTTCGTCCTTTTTTCGAAACTGAATTGCATCTCATTAGAGCCTTAGATCTATGCTAGTTTGGTCTCTCTTTCAACCTCGGTGCATTCTCAAAGTATAAACTTACATTCACTCAATGTAGGAAAGTATTAAGGATAATCACCAGCCCAAGCCTCGTACCATCATGGTATATTAAATGGAGACCCGATCGGTCGTTACGCTCGTGATGAGCTAGACCCGTTGGCAGGGACCATGCTTGGGTAGAGCTAAAGTATCATCACCCTAGCCAAAGCTCATGTAATGAAAATAGATACTTTCCCTAGGTGGTATGAATCATAATACCTTGCTTGCTATATGGATCATTATGTATTAGACAAACCCAGATAATTTGATTGGTCACCTAATCAAAGGCTTTCATGCCCAGATAGGCCCATGTCAATTTATTCGGACTGCCTAAATACATAATGGTCAAAATCCATGCATATGCACATTAGTTAAGAGAGGTTGTGCTGCCGATTTTCCACTGGGCAATATGCACGTCCATCGGGTTCCCTATTAACCCATGGATTGAGCCCACCTAGGATAGAGACTATACGACCTCGTGTGTGGGGGCAATAAGGTTGGAAGGATCTATCTGCTTGCATGTGGTTGTGGATGATGCATTGCATATTCATGTCATTCATGCACAAATAAAAAATTTTATTTCTCCCTACGTATACATCCTATTCTTTGCATATGATTATTACATGTACATATCAACCTATGTATAGTTTTTACATATTTAACGTGTATCATTGTAGTCTCTTTCAGCCATCGAGAACTACTTGCATAGCACGATCATGCATTACATATTATTCATACATCATTCTAACTCCTTGCTTTTCAGCCATTGTAGACCATTTGCTTGGGTGGTTTAGGGATCTCGATAGTTGTTTAAAGAGCGATCAGAGCTTAAGTTGGCTAATAAAGGTTTAGCATCCTTACCAGACCATCTGAAGGTATTAGAAATGGCTAGCCCTTCACAACAGACCGAAGAGACTCGTGCGCTAATTGCCCAGGAGATGGATAGAAGGTTCAAAGAGCTTAAAAAAAGGTTATTGGCCACAATTAAAGAGAGAATGGATGCCATGGCACTGGTTCTTCAAGCTCAGCTTATGGCGACGGCTCTTAACCACGTGAAATCGGCCACAGTCAAAAAGGCTCGTACAGCGATAGCTGTAGTACCTCCTTTTCCTTTTGAGACCAGAGATAGGGGGCCATTTGATTCACCAGTTGAGCAAGAAGGAAATATGAGTCCTACTCTAGAACAAAGCATTCTGCCTGAAGAGGGAGGGGACCCCGCAATGACGTATATTCTGAAAAATGAAAGCTTAGGAAGCCACAACAATAGTGAGGTGAATGTTAGGGCCACAGAAGTCTCAGCCTCTAGAACAGCTCGGTGCCACCTCACTATCTCGTGTAGACTATTATCTTAGCACTTCACCTGTCTCGTCAAGAAAGGAAAGTTACAACCCTTGCTGGCCGGGCTTGCCCCAAGTCAAGGACACCTTAGACATAGAGCAGATTAGTACTGCGCATATCACCAGTATTTAGGGCATAGAACATACTACTATCATCCTTTAAGAGATCGCATTTAAGAACTGATGCCAGACCCAGAAAAGGAAAAGATTGTAGAAGCGCCAACCACGGAGGTGAAGCAAAGGCATTTTGCTAATTTGGGCAGATCATTGTCTTAGGTCCTTAAGAGGCTAATAAAGGAGGGGATGTTACAGCCATTGCCAGCTAGGCCCGCTAGAAGCCAGGGGCAGCTCGATCACAAAGGGGATCGGTATTGCGCCTTCCACCAGCACACTAGGCATACCACAGACAATTGTAAAACCTTGAGACATGCTATTCAAGATCTGATTGACTCCCAGCAAATCTTTGACCTAGAAAAGCGAGAGGGAAAGAGTAAGATGGATTAAGTGCCTAAGTGGAAAGGTAGGACAGTTCTTAAGTGGAAACGTAGGACGGTTCTTAAGGATGATAATGGACCATCGGCTGTAACATCTGTGTTGGCAAGAATAGAAAATGATTAGCTACTTAGAATGTTCTTTTTATTTTTGAACTATTTAATAATGACATTCTAGTTTCATTAATAAGACGAACATTTTTTGCTTACTGGTGTTATATCTCTTATGATTTCTCTATGCATAATCATGATCATGACTCATTCATATTTGACATTGATTCAGTTGATGCTACTCCATTTAATCTCAAAACTTTGGAAAGTCCAAAGAAAATCTTTATAGCATCTAATGCAACTCCTGAAGAGAGATTAAAACTTGAGAGAAATTCAAGAAAATATGAAAAAATCTTTGCCTGAACCTATGAAGACATGCTAAGAGTTTAACACGGAATCGCCAAGCACACCATTCCAACATATCCTGATCATGGATCTGCCAAGCAGAAGCCCAGAAGACTTAGGCTAGAATAGGCAGAGAAGGTTAAAGAAGGGATCCACAAGCAGAGATAAAGCTAGAATTTCTTATCGAAGCTCAACACCTGACTTAGTTGGTCAGCGTCATCCTAATAGTCAAGAAGAGTGAAAAAGTATGAGCCATCAGGATTTAAACAAAGCTTGCCCGAAAAAAAAAGAATATAAAAAACAAAACAAAAAAAAAACATAATGAAAAAAAAAGGGAGAAGGAAGGAAAAGAATCAATATGTAGATCTGGAAAAAAAAGGAGAAACTATTTGGGGGCAAGCTTTGTTCAAATCCCATTGATCTACACATACCCGTACTTTGCCATTTTTGTTGACTTTCGAAAAGGACCAAAAGGGTTCTATTGACTTGCAATGCATACGGGTTGCTCGAGTTTGGGAATAGACATTATAAGGGAGGTGCACCCTATGGTCTCCAATAGACAGGGTCATCTAAAATAATCCGATATGTCGATATGGTCTCCCACACCACGCAGGGTTCAAGGACGGAAGGACAATTTATAGATAAGGCTAGGGAGTTGCTCTAGAGGTATAACATTAAAAACCACAAGTCCTCCCTGTATTGTCCTAAAACCAATGGGGCAAGAAAGGCTGTTAACAAGGAGATCTGGGTCAAGATGGTTCGAAACTACAAAGATCGGGCAGAGAAATGGCCCTTTTGCACTTCGAGGCTAGAGAACCACTATAGGAACCTCTACGAGAGTCACATGGGGTAGAAGCAGTGATGGCCAGTCGGAGTAGAGCTCAAATCTTTAAGGACAGTCATGGAAACCCAAATTTTAGAAGCCGACAGGGCGTAGCAATGGCAGCAGCAGTTAAACACATCAGATGAGGACATGTCATGGGATTACTGCCACAATCGGATCTATCAAAAAACACTCTACTCGATCATTCGGGAAGAAGGTCGAAAAGCATCCGATGGGAGAGAGAGATTCAGTCCTCAAGCAAATGAGTCCTAATATTCCAGACAAATGAGGCAAATTCAGACCAGTATAAGAAGGCCCATTTGTTCTCCAGAGATTATTATCTAAGAGAGCAGCAACAGACAGCGATGAATATAACTTTAAAGAATTGGTCAACATCGACAAATCCAAGAAGCTCCATGGCTAAAGACTAAAAATCAAAAGAAGAGAATAAAAGCCCCGTGGGTCAAAAATCGAAAAAAGGCAGCCTTGCTAAAAATGGGCACCTCGTCAGGGTAAAAACCGAAAAAAGGCATCCTCGACAAAAATTAGAGGCTTGAGAGAAAATGTCCAATCAAGAAAACCCGAGAGGGCTGATTAGAGACAGGAGTTTGATGCTTACAAGATCTACTCTGATATTAAACGTAGTTTTGCATTTTGAATCGATGTTAAATAATGATCATGTATAGAGAAATCATATCGAAATGTACACAATCTTTGCATTTACATGTGTTCCTTATTTTCTAGTTCGTTTATAAAAAGGAGAAACATCGTTCATTGCTGAATGCATGAAATCTAAATGGCTATGCTCTGCTACTACTCTCACCATCTGGATGTCTAAGTCGATGAGTTCTAGTATTGATTGCGGGACTAAGCACCTACCTCTTGAATGCATTAGTGGGAGTGAAACAGATGGCATAATAGTCTTCACCGACAGCTCGCCTAGAGGCCGTGGTATCTGGAGGTAAAAGCCAAAGATAAAGTCCACCTTGGAAAGATAGGGATGCCTCACTACATCATTAATTCCTTTGAACTATCGAGCACAATGGGTAGGTAAAGTAAAAAGCAGCCCCATGAAGCCCTAAGGAACCTGATCCTTATCTGCCATCTTACCCAATCTAGCGACACATTTAAAGGAATGCAGCCGATGCCTAGGGAGTAGATGCCTCAGTGAATAACTACCGATTACTCTAGAAGGGGGCTCTGATAGTAGCTTCGACTTTTTTTGCAGTCATACCCTCTTAAAAAAATGATAAAAGGACATTAGAGTTGAAAACAGTAATTGACTCTCTAAGCAAAAGTTAGGCCAAAGGGCAGGGCGAAAACCTGGAAACAGGCGGTTTATCCTACAAAAAATGAATGAAAGCCCCTGGAGTGGGTTGGATCCATTCCAGGCAAAAATTAGGCACAGGGTTGTGTGAAAATCCCCAAAGAGACGCATTTCCCACTAAGAAAAGCTAGTGTGAAAATCCACAAGGGATGCACTACCTTTAAAACAATGACTTTTGAAGCCTGGAGTGATAAGGCAGCGTTACTCCGAATAACTTCCCTTTAGGTAGGTAGTGCATACTGCCAAACTTGATTCAAGGTCCTGGGGGAAAAATGTTCATTGACCGGGGGGCAAAGATACACACGGGTCAGTTCTATTTGAAAAGAGTGTGGATCAGAGTGCCTAAAGCCAAGATGACACTTTTCTAGATCCTTGGGGGCATCAGAGCAGCCGAGCAGTACCCTCAACGAGTCCCTTAACTACCTAGGATGTGGTCTATCCATTCTTGTATCTCATATGCATCTCGCATGCATAGATCTTCTGCATATCACCCTGCATATCACGTGCATTCAATCCTTTACACGTATAGTTGTGTACACATAATTCTTGTACATTAATCCTTTGCTCGTGATTAATCCTTTAGTCGTGTTCCATACGCACACACAATCTTTTGTATATGTTGTTGTATACATGACTCAGAGGGAAAGGTCCGTATAGAACTCATGAGCAAGAATGGGTTCAGCTCAACATTATCGGCCACTGTATCCAGCATAAAATCAGGTGAATATGTGCAGAGGTGGAATGCCCAGAAGAACGAGCCTATTCGGGCACATCATGCTAAGGGCAATTTGGAATCACACAAATCTACAGAAAAGAAGATCTTTTGAGAAGCCCACACATACTTTAGTTGAAGGCAATCAAATGCAAAAGCGGGCCGAGGTACAGTTTCAGCTCTACATTAGTGCTCATTCGTGCCAAATAATCAGATCAAGATAAAGTCCTCACAAAAATAGAATCTCGTGGACCCGCTCCCAAGAAGACATTTAAAAGAGCAAGCCTACTCATGCACGCCATGCCGGGAGCAACCAGGTAAGTTTCTCTATCATAAGATATACGCTCACACACATCACACAAAGTGTACAAAATCCAAATTCAAATGTACAAAGAATACAACTCTTCAAACAAACAAAAAAACAAAAACAACAAAAAAAACAAACACAAAAACAACAAAAACAAACAAAACAAAACAACAAAACAAAAAGAAGAAGATATTTTCAAGGCCTTGAAAATCCAATATACTGTAAAAATTCAAATACATCCAAAATGTGAAAATCCCAAAAAGATATTGAAATCTATCGGACTGCGGGCTAGCAACCAAAACCTCCAATTTAAATTTCCTCTGAGGAGGCTCAAATATAATTTCCTCTCTAGAGGCTCAAATATAAATTTTCTCTAAGGAGGCTCAAATATAATTTTTCTCTCTGGAGACTCAAATATAAAGTTCCTCTGAGGAGGCTCAAATATAATTTTCCTATCTGGAGGCTCAAATATAAATTTTCTCTGAGGAGGCTCAAATATAATTTTCCTCTGAGGAGGCTCAAATCCAATTTCCTCTAAGGAGGCTCAAATATAATTTCCTCTAAGGAGGCTCAAATCCAATTTTCTCTCTGGAGGCTTATATATAATTTTTCTCTGAGGAGGGTCAAACCTATTTTCCTCTCTAGAGGCTCAAAATCAAAGTCTCTCAGTGAAATCAAAGACTCTCAGTGAGCATTTAAGCCTCTTAGTGAGCACAGATTTTTAAAGTCTCCCTGCGAGCACAGAGCCCTCTTAAGAGGTCTGCAGATCTTTTCAACAAGGAGGTTCTGATTGGAGATGATAGAGGAAAATGTATCTAGCATGTCACAGTCGATAAGGGATCTCTAAGAGGATGATACCTGAACTTTGCAAGAAGATGATGTCCGCACTTTAGACGTCTGGAAAATAACTCCATTCAATCAAGGGGAGGACGTTCATATTCCATAAATCCTTCTCCAGGGGATAGCCAACCGTCCTTCAGGGGGCACCCGTCTGACATCGACCCTAACAGGTATGTACTGCCAAAGGTATGCATCCCTTTTATATACGCTACACGTTTGCTTTGCCTTTTTTGTAGAAAAAAAGAGAGGTTCAGGATAAGCGCCAGTAAAGACAACGACGAGCGAGTCACCATGCCAACCCAAGGATGGTAAACAGTTAGATATTGTATTAGCCGGATGATGGTTAGCAGATCAGATATTGTACTGACTAGATGGTGGTTAGCAGATCAGATATCGTACTGACCGGATGGTGGTTAGCTGATCAGATATTGTACTAGCCGGATGGTGGTTAGCAAATCAAAAGCCGGATGGTGGTTAGCAGAGCAGATATCGTACTGACCGGATGGTGGTTAGCAGAGCAGATATCGTACTGACCGGATGGTGGTTAGCATAGCAGATATTGTACTAACCGGATGGTGGTTAGCAGAGCAGATATTGTATTGATCGGATGGTGGTTAGCAGATCAGATATTGTACTGACCGGATGGTGTTTAGCAGATCAGATATTATACTGACCGGATGGTGGTTAGCAGATCAGATATTGTACTGACCGGATGGTGGTTAGCAGATAAGATGTTACACGGATCGGTTGGAGGTTACCAAGGTTATGTTGTGCAAGCCCAGAAGCGGCTAGTAAGACATAACATTCAATCACATGCGGTAGAACAGATCACAACCGAGTTGCAGTTAGAGAACACTACATCTCACAGACACTGCACGAGCCGAGACAAGGCCAGCAGAGCACATGCGATGGAACAGATCGCAACGGGATTGTAGTTAGAGAACACTACATCTCACAAACACTGCGCGAGCCGAGACGAGGCCAGCAGAGCACATGCGTTAGAACAAATCGCAACAAAGGTTGTAGTTAAATAACACTGCATCTCACAGACACCGTGCAAGTCGGGATGAGGCTAGCAGGACACATGCGATAGAACAGATCGCAACAGGATTGTGGTGCAAGCCGGGATGAGGCCAGCGGGACACATGCGATAGAACAGATCGCAACGGGATTGTAGTTAGAGAACACTAAATCTCATAGATACTGCGCAAACCGAGATAAGGCCAGCATAGCACATGCGGTAGAACATATCGCAATCGAGTTGCAATTAGAGAACACTGCATCTCACAAATACTGCGCGAGCCGAGACGATGCCAGTAGAGCACACGCGATAGAACATATCGCAACAGGGTTATGGTTAGAGAACACTGCATCCCACAGACACCGTGCAGGTTGAGATGAGGCCAGCGAGACAGATCAGCCACTGTGCAAGCCGAGATGAGGACAATGGGGCACACGCAATAGAACAGATCGCAACGGGATTGTGGTTAGATAACACTGCATCTCACAGACACCGTGCAAGCCGAGATGAGGCCAGCAGGACACCAGCGAAAGAACAAATCGCAACAGGGATTGTGGTTAGATAACACTGCATCTCACAGACACCGTGCAAGCCGGGATGAGGCTAGCGGGACACCTGCGATAGAACAGATCGCAACAAGATTGTGGTTAGATAACACTGCATCTCACGGACACCGTGCAAGCCGAGATGAGGCCAACGGGACAGATCAGCCACCGTGCAAGCCGAGATAAGGCCAACGGGGCACCAGCGATAGAACAGATCACAAACAGAGGTTGTAGTTAGAGAACACTACTCCTCACACCGTGCAACCAGCGGGACAAATCGCAATGGGGTTGTAGTTGGATAACACTGCACCTCGCACCGTGCGGAGGCCAGCGAAGGCTAGCGGGACAATGTAAATGAGCCACAGTTTGATAACACTACAGCTCGACAGCAACAAGCCGCAACCTTCCATACAACAAAAAGGTAAGGGCTGCCTCAGGTACGCATCTCTTTCCTTCATCTCTGAATTTTGGCTCATCTAGGCACTAGTGCACTAGTTTTCCCAAAATTGGGGATAACTGTAGACATCGGGTCCTAAGAGAGCCCAAATCGGAGTTACCCAATGACGATAAGTTGCCTGTGAGGTTAAAAATGATGATTTCCTTGTCAATTTTGCATTTTAGAATGAAAAATAAAAAATAATAAAAAATTAAAATATTTTGAAAATTAGATTTGAAAAATGGGGTTTAGAAATTGTAGTATTTTTAGTTGAATTTAAAAAAAAAAAATTCGCGAGTGTCGGCGCGGCAGCGCGGAGTCGCGCGAGCAACGCGCAGGGCATCACCCCCGCTGAGCAACGCGCTGCTCCGCGCCCAGCGTGCACAACCGATGCCCGTCGCGCGCGCCGACAGGCGTCAGTCGCCCCTGTTCCGCCGCAAATGGCCAAATTCGCCCGAAATTTATTTTTTTTCGATTTTTCACCCAAAATCCGTTTTTTATCCCATTTTTTAGGGTTTTCAAAGGTTTTTTTTCCATTTTTAAAATTCAAAATAATTAATATCTAGTTTAATTGAGTTTTTTTTTCCTTAATTAACTTTTTATTTTAAATTCAACTAAAAATACTACAATTTCTAAACCCCATTTTTTAAATCTAATTTTCAAAATATTTTATTTTTTTTATTATTTTTTATTTTTCATTCTAAAATGAAAAATTGACAAGGAAATCATCATTTTTAACCTTTTTTTGCCGGTAAGCAGGCATCTTATCATCATTGGGTAACTCCGATTTGGGCTGTCTCAGAACCCGGTGTCTACAGAAAGCAACCTGTCAACCCAATTCCAAAAATTTCACCATTAATTTAATCTCAAAATATTAATTATTTAATTCATGTATAAGTATGGCGAAAGTAATAATAATGGCTACCATGAATCCTAAGATTAACTTTAATGCAAATCAAAATGTTATAAATAGGCTCTGATACCACATGTAATTGAAACTTTAATATTCCAAAATATATTTCAGGTCTAAAATTCTCCCAAGATCATTTAAAACGCAATTGATTCAATCAATTTAATTAGGATTTATACTATAAGAGAGAAAGGAAATACTAACCTTGATCCATGGTTGCGAAAATCTTATCCACTCTCTCCTTTCACTTTTCTTCGTTCTTTTTCAATGGTGCAAGAATGTTTATTTTTATATTTTGATTACTATATTTTTTTATTATGTAAAGGAAGAGGGAAGGGTTCTCCTTTTTATAATAAAATCCTAGAGATTCTAAAATTCTCTACAAGCCTAATGACCATTATTTTGGGCATATCTTACAGTAGAAGCAACCAAGTAATATGGGCCACACCTTTATGATTATTAAAATTAATCTAACATGTTTGCTTAAAAAAACTAAAAGGAAGAGAAGAAAATCGAGAACAAAATGAAGACAGAAAAAAAAAAAGTCCTATATGCCTTAGGATTCAAAATAAGGAAGGAAGAAGGAGTTAATGGGGAGTAATTTCTAAAATTCAGATAGACGTGCAAGATCACATCTTTTCAAACACATTTAGGAAATGAAACTATCAGTCTACGTTCCCCAAACTTTCATTTGATTAGATAAAGGCTTTGTTTGATCAGACAAAGCTATCTCCTTTTATTAGACAAAACGGTCTTGTCTAAGTAGATTAAACTCTCAGTCTGATCAGACAAAAGTTTTGTCTAATCCAATTGATGCTTTGTCAAATCAAACTTTCTATGCACACAAACAACATGGCTCACCACCTATCTTGCATGCTCTAATATAGAGGCAAGCTGATAAGCTTTTTTTCAAAAGTTGTGTATCGTCGCATGCTTAACATTCAGACGGAGGGCAACCTTCAAGCAGAGGGCATCCCTTGGACATAGTACACAAATCTCCAAGCATACTCCAATACAGGGGGCAAACTGATACATTTTTCTCTAAACATGTGCATTGATCATGCACTCATCAATCGGGAGCAAGCTGATAAGCTTTGCAAACATGCCACACCATAAGGTAAAAATTTTTTGCTAACATTTCTTTTACATCTAGACAGGGAGAAACATACCCGAAGATGAAAAGAATCACCTAGTAAAGGGCCTAGAAACAAAACCTGATCATGGGAAGTGTACCTGAAGATGAAAAGAAGCATCTGATGAGGGGGAAACGCACCTGAACCTAAAAACGAAACCCGGTGGGACTAGGCACCGCCATCAAATTTGATACTCAAAACCTTAACAAGTACATGGTAACAATCCAAGTATGCATCTTGTCTTTTCAGATTTTGAATGGCTCCTTTGCACACCTCATGTGTTTATAGTACCCATCAAAGTGGGGACAAACTGTAGACATTAGGCTTGAGTCTTCTAATCCAAAGACATTCAATGATGAAATGATACAGAATTTGAGTAGTAAAAAGTGTTTTCAACAAAAGATCCCAAATCTGACTATGCAATAAAAATGTTTTTACACAAACCAAAAATATTTTAGATATGTCATAAATTGTCCCCATCTAAAGGCAATTCTATCTCATCAGAACAAAACTGCTTGGTCTGATCAGACAAAGTTTAGTCTGATCAAATCCAAAGGCATGTGACAAACTTAGAAATATTCTCTACCAACTTTATGCAACTTGTACTACGGGTGTGCATGGATTGATTACTCAGTTCATTAACAATTTTTATTAACCAACGATTAACTTTGTTTAACCACTATTTTGGTTTCAATTTTTATCCAATTTTTTTATCAGTCAATCACTACATTTTGATTAACTATAAAAATCTTTAACATATATATTTAATAAATTTTATAGAGTGTAATGTTTTTTTAGTGGTTAAAAATACTTCAAAAACAATAGAAACCAAATATAATATCCATTAACAAATAAAATAAAAGTTAAGTTTTCATAATTATAATTGAATATATTTAGACCATTTTTTTTATTAACTAAAAATTAGGTTTTTTTCCCCATCCGTACTGGTGTAACAACCTTTTTACATAACGAACTTACCTAACCCCCTTAGTACTTATTATTATTATATCCTTTCCTCTTATACGTAACATATACTCCCTCCATTCCTAAATAGTAATCATTTTTGCTACTTTCACAAAAATTAAGAAATATTAATTAGACATAAATTTAAGATAATATTGAATATTTCAATGTACAAACTTAAATCTGATTGGTTAATTTGCATTGGAAAAGAAAATAAAATTAAAAAAATTAAATTAAATTGTATTGGAAATCTAAAAGTGACAGATAAATGAAATTTGAATTTTTATCAAAAGTGACAGATATTAAGGAACGGAGAGAGTATATAACAATAATTATCAAACCTCATCCAAAATGGAAAACTGTATAGAAACACAAAATTTATAAAACGGACCAAATTGAAGCACGTGTGAAAGATAAATGTCAACGGACAAAATTTGCACACCATTTTGTGCGCTTCCTTACGCGCTGTTTAGGAGTTCGGTATTTTAATTTATCTTTTTTGTGTAGAATACTTAAAACCTGGTTACTCTGGATTAGTCTGCATTTCTGCACAAGAAACATCCTCAATTAGCAGCATTTCAACTCAAGATGGTCACATACAGCATAGTCCATGTGCAAGCAGTTGTTCCACTTGGCATATCCGTATAAGTAATTAAAATCACTTAATTACGAATCAATAAATCACAACAGGTTACAAGGTTAGCTAGATATGGGGCAGAGAGTAATATTGAGCTGCCAAAAACCTTTTCTTCTCCACCGAGCAGGCATATGATTACAATGCAGCAGCCAGTAGCAGGTAGAGTGGACACCACACTTCCATTAGTCTTCAGGTTCCAGTTAATATGGTAGAATCTGCTGTGAGTTACTGCCTCCATTGAAGCATGAATTTACACGGAGGGCTACACCATCAAAGCTCAAATTATCGTATAATGTGCATGAAGAGCTTGTAATTCCTAAAATGCACAAACTTGCTCCTCAGACAATCACCAATTTATATTAAACCGAAAACACACAGCACTTCCACTCATGAAGCCTCTTGAAGAGCTAGATTCAGCTCCTGGGTTGACTTGGCAACCGAGCCGCCTCTTCTATGGCACAAAGGAAACAGGTATGAACAAAATTAATTTCTCCCAATTAATTAAAGTATTAAAATTTTATAAAATGTACAAAATGAAGATTCAACCTCATGAGGTTCGGCAGGCAGCGCTTGACTTTATCAAGTTCAACAAAGCATAGATTGCAACGTTCCAACCTATGAAACCAGAGTAGCAGACTGTCTTTATAGCAACACGACCGTTTCTTATTTAAATTCTTATTGTAGATGACATAAGATAAAACTTACAAACCTTTGCTCTGCTTCAATATCTACACCAACAGGAGTTGATGCTGACACGGTGGAATAGATCATTGAACCAAATGTTCTGACCAGCTTAAGTAGTACGTCCAGAGATATACTCAAATGCCTAAATATGTCAGGCAGTGATAATTAGTGGCATGCCAATTGACAAAATTAAGCAATACATGGATGCAACCGAAGCCAACAAGAATAGTTGAAAACAAAAGGGTAGGGCTAGAACGATGGCTCTAGCAGGAAAACAATTGAAATAATGTCAGAAGCTGCTGGATGCCAACCATAGTTACCTAGGGCTTCTTTGGTTTAGAACTGGCAGCCAATTGTTCATATTCGATGGTTCATAATTAGTTGTAAAGCATTTGTAAATAAAAGTTAACTTTGATTTATGATTGACTATTAAGCAGAATTTCATTATATGGTGCATATTATACATTTATTAATGGTTTTAAATCTCATAATGCCCACCATAAATTAAAAAATAATAATTAACTAGACACAAGTTTTTTTCTTAATAATTGCTTGTAAGAACAAACAAACAAAAAAAAGTACATTAAAGAATCATATATAAAATTTTGAAAGCGTAAACATTAAAAAAAAAAAAGAAAAGAAAAAAAAGAAAGAAAATTCAAGTGATAATATATGGGTGTTTTCACTTATGTCAATGTGAATCTTACTATTCTTAATTCTTGTTAACAACTATTATTAACATATTTAATTATCATAGATCGATGTAAATGTAAAAACAAAAAAACAAAAAGGAATATTTGTACATTAAACATTTAAAAGCTAGCTTTTGGTTTTTGAAACTTGTGATTTTCAGCTTTTTATAACAAGAGTATCACTATAATGCACCATACGAAGTGCTGTTGGATCATAAATAAATTTATTTGTTATTTTTTCATTTTTGATCCAATTGCGCACCACTATACCGCACACCATATCATTCCATCTATAAGAACAAGCTTTTGCTACAAATGTTTAGAGCTAATGGTTAGAATTTTCAACCGGTTGCTTTTATAATAATTTTACCAAACGCCTCATTGGCAATCAAGTGTCCAATTGCCACCAGCTGGCCCCCAAAAGCTAACTAGACACTCCAATCGTACTAAAATTTTTATGACTTTTGTCCTAGGTCAATAAAAACAATACAGGTTGCGGTTATAAATAATCCAGATCATGAAAACCAGGAACCCACCCAGCCACAAAATACCCCACCAAATTTTACTACATTTAAATTTTTCTACACTACCAAACAATATAAAGGGATATAACTTCCCCCTAGATTTTGGCACTACTCTTTTTATCGATTTTTAACCTTGAACTATTTGAAATGGAGAGATTTTGTTCTTATACTTTTAAAAATAGGTAATTTTTGTCTCTAAACTTAACATATCTACCCTTAAAATAAATGACACGTGGCATTATGTGATCGATTGTCATAAGAGGTAAGAAAAAATCATGTCAGGGGCAAAAATCAATGAAAAAGAAGTTTAAGCACAAAATAGCCTTTATCCTTAAAATAAAACCACAATAGTACAATCTAATCTCACCAAGTTGAGCATAAGAATTCACAAAAAGGAATAGAAAACCACAACAGAGAAACATACATGGAGTTAATTTTGTTTTGGTAAATATATCCAAATGAGGCTGAAAAGACACTGTAATGGTAACTACATGGATGCAATTACTAGCTATTGAAGTGGTGGAACCTTTTTGAATGACAAGGAGATATAAGAATGAGAATGACAAAGAAAGGCGTAACAAAACGACTGGAAAGGTACAAATTCATGAAAGTCCAAGGCAATTTTATGTAGAAGAATGATGTCCACACTGGTATTCTTGTGATTTTTCTTGAAAGAAAAACCCTCTTATTTATAGGAATTATTGCAAATGGCATTAATTATCATACTCATTCTGTCCCGATTAAATAGGCATACTTTCAATATCACATAGTTAAGAAAACATAATAAATATTCCTGGAAAGAAAAATATACTAATTTGCCCCTATCATTTGTCAAAAATCGCTAATTTCTCCTTCAAGTTTTTTTGGTTCAAAAATACCCTCAAGATTTTAAAAAATTTGTGTTGTTTTGCCCTTTTTCTGCAATGTCGTTAAAGGGAGACTAACGGTGTTGACGTGGATGCTAAGGTAGCGACACTATGCATACATGGCACGCACATTACGAACTACTAATCAATGTCAATCGTCCACATCATCAATGGAACTTGCCCTCCAATAACCCATTGTTTAAAATGAACTATTTTGTCTTTCACGTTTTGTACAAGTAGACATTTTACCCTTAACATTTTGTAAATGTTGTTAATTTTTCCTCTAATATTTTTTTTCTTCTAAGCCAATTTTTTTAAAAAATAATATATAGATTTTGAAAAAGAAATGACAGGTAAAAAAAATAAATAACTTATATAAATATTCTTTTTTTTAGAATATATAAATAAAACTCCTCTAAAAATGAAAAATTTTATTGCTAATATATTATTTAATTAGATTATGTGTAGTGTTTAATTTTATATTTTATGTTAGGTAAATATATATGACTAATTAGTAAATAAGAACAAAAAAATAAAAAAGTAAAGGAGCAATGCCAACTCTCTTGATAGAACAAGAAATTAGATATTGCTCCTTCATTTAGTTTTCAAGAGGATTGGTATTGCTCTTTTTATGTTTTTATTGTTTTCATCTTTAGTTTACTAATTTAGTAATATATATTGATAATCTAGTCATATACATTCACTTCCCATAAAACATAAAATAAAGATTATGAAAAAAATTTAGAAATATGCAGAGTTCTATTTAGAAATATGCATAATAGATGTGACAAATTTTGACACGACCCATTTATAAAAATATGACCCAACCCGACCCATCATGTTCATGACCTAATTGTTTGGAAGGTCAAACGACTCAAACCAACCCAACCCATTATACGATCCATATTACCCAATCCGTTTATGACATGCTTGTAATCCGTTTATGACTCCTTTTATATTATTTGTAATTTCATAACTTATTTTTATATAATGTAAATAAAAAAAAACAATTGTTTTATAGGTTACACATACATATTTTTTATTTTTGATGTGAACATAAGTGACCGCATAACCCAATCCAACTCGTTTATGACTTAACCCATCATGACCCGCCGTTACCACTTATAATGCAGTGTTTTTTTCTAATGTTTTAATTTAATTGTTTTAATTAGATTAGCAGTTTTTAAGAAGAAGAAAAAATGAGGGGAAAAATGGCAAATATTTACAACACGTTAAGGTTAAAATAGTTACTTTTGCAAAAATGTGAAGGGCAAACCAGTCCCTTTAAATTACAGGACGGTAGAGGACAGGACCTAGTGCCAATGTGGACGGTGACATGGACTTACAGTTCATACACGTGCATAGTATCGCTACCTCAACATCCACATCAGCACTGTTAGTCTCCCTTTAACAGCGTTACAAAAAATAAAAAAATAAAAAGAAGCCAAAATAGCACCGATTTTCAAAGTCTTGAGGGCATTTTTGGATGGAAAAAAAAAAACTTGTAAGGAAACTTAACAATTTTTGACAAACAATAGGGACAAATCAGTACCTTTTTTCCTTCCAGGAACTAAATAATTTACTTGTAATTTTTACTAATTTATCTCTATATTTGTTATGGGTATATATGAGAAGTATGAGATGTTAATATTTGTTGATAGCAAGAAATATTAAATAAGGTTATATTAGAGATTAACCAATTGATTTGTGTATTGACAAAAAGGGCAGTGAGCATATCAAGAAAAATGTGCATATCAAGCTGAGACAAAAAGAGTATTTAATATCACAATAATGCAATTCAAGAAAAAATGTGCATAGAGTATTTAATATCACATGAACAAGAAAAATGTGCATATCAAGTTGAGACAAAAAGAGTATTTAACATCACAATAATGCAATTCCCAACAGTTAGAAGAAGATACTTCAAGCATTCAAAGGTGTACTGTAGAGAAAAAAATTTTGTAGATTAACATACACACACATATACACATATATATTCATATATGTATGTATGCATGTATGCATGTGTGTGTGTGTGTGTGTATATATATATATATAATGAAAAGTTCATGTAGATTCATTGTGTGCAAACCAAATAATTCATTCTAGAACTTGCAGAAATTTAAGTATGCGTTACTTCTAATTCATGTAATGCTTGTATGAGAAAATTCAGTGAGACAGAGCCTAGTGACTCAAATAAATGTAATGCACACACATAAGAAATTCCAAATGTAATGGGCATGACTCAAATACATCCTGCATTTCAGTATTGGAAGGGCAACAGAAACTCTGTCCCATATCCAACAAAATTTATCCCTAACCAATGTTGCACAAGATTACCAGGAAATAGCACTGGAACAGTGAGACATGCAACTGTTGTTCAAAAGCAGCTAGCAACAATGGAAAGAAAAGGAAAAAATGGCATGCTTGTCTCCAAGGGAAACAAACAAAATTTCCTAAAATGGGGAATAGCAGAAGTATCTTACCTATCCATGTCACTTTCAAGAAGATCAACAAGAAGTGGCAAAAGACCAGTGCAAACATCCAATGTGACAATGTCGATTCTTTCATTCACAACACTGATTACATCAGCAAGGACCTACAATTCACAGCATATACAGAAGGAATAAAATAGGTTGACATTAAACACTAAAATAAATAAATAAAAATGTAGAGGCCAAATAATTTTTCTTTTGGTCTAAGGGATTTTGAAATTTCTTACACCATTATCAGCCATCTTCTCCATTGCACCAATTGCCCCCTTAACATCTTGTCTCTCCCAATATCTATGTACAAGCTACAACCAAGCAAAAAATGTTTAGCAACCTTGCATTGGTACTTCAGACAAACATATGGACATCCAAGATACCCTTGAATCACAGTAGGAAACAAAATCAATTAATTGAAGAATCACAGTAGGAAACAAAATCCAAGATCTAGATTACGAGAAAAGATACCCTTGAATCATAATCAACCCCAATGAAGGAAAGCACAATGACCGTTTACATTGGACAATCAAAGTGTTGGAGAGAATCCCACATCAAAAGTTAAAGGGAAAAATTAAGGCCATAAAATTGTGAGTGAGCTAACTTAAAGATGGGTTAAGTTACTTTGGATCAGTGGTGAATCCACAACTATCAAACCCGACTCTCCAAGCTTACATACTTCACACGGAGAATTCAAGATGAGGGTAGATAATTTGATGGCCATGTCTACAATGAATGAAGAATACGGACTCAAAAGTTATGACAAATGTTCTTGCAAATGTAAAATAGCACTTTTTATGACAACAAGAAATAGTGAGAATGATAAAAGATCAAAGGCTGCGTACAAAGTAATTTTACCATTCAATGCCGGAAATTCAAATTTCTGAAGCAAAAGCATAAGGCAACAATTATTTTCATTTTACCTGCTATGGATGTATGAAGATAGAAGATAAATTTAAGTATATCCCTTTACAATGAGCTTATACTAATTTTGAGATCCTTTGCTAACATTCATGGATCAGATCCCCAATAAACTAAGAATGAAAAGGAGTGCAAGCTCACTTGTATCAGTAATTGTCACTTTCTGCAATATATGCATGGATGCTCATGCTAGCATAATCTCTATTTCAATTAAGATCACCTGTAACTTTGAGAAACGATATTGCATGGAGCTGACAAATTGTTCATGTTGTTCCATTAAATCTGCTATAGCATCCTCATCACTGTCAGAAACCATTTCTGTCTCAGCAGACACAGTACGTCCTCTCTGTTTAAGCTCCGAATATTTGCATGCAAGACTCGCAAAATTAGCAGCTTTTACAGTGTGGAACGAGAGAGATAAAAAGACATCATAAAGAAATAACATAGAACAGCATGTTATGTCAATATAAATACCGACTAATGAAATAAATATGTTATCCCCAAAATAATTGCAGAATTTCTAACACATCTGATGGAGGCAAGGACAAAATACTCAGGTAATCATAAATATTGATTTGACCTCTCAAGGATGCAAGAAAACAACTCTAAATTCAATAATCCTTATTAAATTCAAGCTATTGAGATGCATCCACCAACATTATAACATGAAAAGAATTCCTTAGAAAACGGAAAAGCACATGAAGAGAAATACAAGAAATGACATAAGCTATATACATACATGTGTGTGTGTGTGTGTGTGCTGCAAATTTTGCACAATGCTTTTTTGGGGCAATTAACCCTTTTTTGGGTATACAGACAGCAGTAAAATGTTGACACTAGCACATCTAAAATGAAGTAAAATCCAATATCTGAAAATGTAGCTCTTATTCTGTTTCATTTTTCAAGTGAATTAATTATACAATTCATTAAAAATAAGCAGCAGATGCACTTACCAAATAGTAGCAAATGCGATCATATTGACAAAAGGTTAAAAAAAAAATTATCGAACACAAACCAGATAGCATACACTTAAAATTTACTCCTACCATATTAAGCGAAAGCTCGTTGACTGCAGATGCTTCCCCAGGGGAGCTCCCACATGTAGGTGCATCGAAACTAAAGGATCTTCCTCTTTTCTCCCAATTGATGACAAGCGAACGCATTCTACCTATATATAATAATGTGAAAGTTAAAGCATTGGAGACATCAAGAACAACCAAGAATCAAGGTTAACTATACCTGCTTTTTGACTTTCAATAGGGTTCACATCTCTGTTCAATTTATGACCTCGAGTCTCATCTGAAACAGATAATGGATGTTTTCGCATAAAAGTCTTAAATTTCAGACATACAGCACAAGAAAGCCTGAAATCCAATGATTCAATGCACAGCATGAAAACTTAGCACCCAGTATAAGAAATTTCTAAGATCTATCCTTCTCTTATACAAAAATTTTCTGGTGCATTAACAGTTCTGCTATTTCCCTTTAATTTAGTGATAAGTTGCAATTATATTTATATTTTTTGGGGCATTTCTTAGCATAATTCTATGTTTTCTTTGTTAGTTTTAATCTTTATTAGTTTAGCTTATGTTACTTTGTTAATTTAAAGTGTTTTTATGGTTTTTAATAACTTTTGGGGTGTTTTCTAGTGTTTCCTAACACTTTGGACTTAACTGGAGGTCAGAGGCTGATTCTTGCTTTAAAAGGGCAAGAAGGGCTAAAGATTCAAGCTATTTTTGGAGTTCAGAAGTCATGCTGTAGCTGTGGAGAAGTCCCACAACTGTGAGACACGAGAAATACTTTAGTACAGAATAATGGTGAAAAAAACCCACAGCTGTGGGACTGTCCCACAGCTGTGGCGTTCAACAGAAATTCACTGTTCCACAGCTGTGGAACTCAATGGTGAAGAAGGCAAAGTATTTTTACAGACTCCACAACTCACAGCTGTTGTCATAGTCAAATTTCTGCACTTCAAGCTGGGTTTTTAGAGATTCCGTAGCTTGCCTATTTTTTTCACAGCTGTGGGTCAATTCCACAGGTGTGGCAACGCTCCAGGAACTATATATAGCTGAGATTTTAATAATTAAGGACAGTTCTTAGTTTTTATCATTTTGTTTAGATGCTTTTAGGGAGAGTTTTCTCTCATTTTTTGTTACTTTTTAGTCTAGATTTCATTTTAATTTCAGTTTCTTTTGTAAATACATTAGATTAATTTAGTTTAGATTTTAATTTAGGGTATATTTTCTACATTTGGGGAAGAACTCAATGAGCAAGAGCAAGGATTTTCAGATTTGATTTCTCTTTCAAAGTTGTAAAATGCTCCTAAACTCTCTATTTTATGCTATTGTTATGACTTCAATGATTAAGTAGATTTTATTGCTTTGGGTTTCTTGAGCCTCTACTCCCCAAATGTATGTTAATGGGTTTTGTTCATTGCAAGTTCATATTCTCTCAATTTGTCTTTGCCTATTCATGGATCTATGATATTTAGATCATTGTTCAATGATCGGCCTGAATGGATAATTGAATGATTTTCTATTTACTTAGATTCATGGCTTAGATGATAGTTTGCCATGCTCTTGTGTTTATTTGATTTTTGGAATCGTATGATGAATGCTTGTTTTTGGTTCATTTATTGTCTAAATGTTGAGATAGTTGAGTTGGTCTTATATCTAGGGTTTAGTCAAGAATGGACACCTTGAATTGACCTAGGCCTAGGGAGCTTAGCTCTTGGTGGGTTTATGCTATGTATTTGGGTTTTGCCTTATTAAGGGACTCGGTACATAGATTATATATGTTTGGTATGGGGTGTTGGATCAAAATAACCAGCTAGGATTTGCCTTGTATTTGCCCATTGCATGCATTAGGAATTAGCGAAGGATAGATTACCCATAGCAATCCCAATTTCCTTGTGTTTTCTTCCTTATGTGTTTTTAGTTATTTTAAGTTTTAGTTATTTTCTTGCCTAAAATAGTGTAGTTTCAGAACTCTCTACCCGAAACCATCTCAGGTTGCATCCAGTATTTATATATAGGGTAATTTGCTAGCAAATTCCCTTTTCCTTGAGTTCGATATTCTACGGGTCTTTAATTATACTCACTGTATTACTTGATCGATTCAGTACATTTATTGAGTGATCGAACATTTTGCAAAATGTGCTCTACCAAGGCCTAATTTCCAAAACCCCTAGACTCTAAGCTTCTAGTCTAAACTTTAGGTTAACAACCATTCATCTTTCAGTGAGTAATATCCAAGATTGCTAAGAATAACACCATTAATAGAAAGAATTTGCTGCATAGAGATCCAAACTTTAAGAATTTGCTGCATAGAGATCCAAACTTTAAGGCTTTTTTCAATATGAGAGTTGTGGTAACTAATGGGGATATGTATTTGGGTGCCTCAACACAATAGCTTCCAATATTCAGCTTTTCACACACAATTTTGTAACCTACTCGAGCCAATATGGTAATGGAAGACTCAAACTAGTGGTTGAGGTTCAAACCCCAACTTAGCCCCAAAAGCCTAGGCCTCAAAATTATAAAGAAATCCCCAAAATCCACACATATTTAATACACTTTGTTTCAATTCATTCATGTTATAGCAATACAAACCACACATTCAACTGTTATTCTCAAACCTATCGGTTTTAGACCACAGTGCACTCACATGTCACCATGTCCACATATATTCATGAGAGCTTTAGATAACCAATAAGAAACAGAACATAAGCTCTTAAGGATGGCAATACTTACAATTCTGATCCTGGTAGCTACTAGTTGTTTCTGTCATCAAATTTGAATCGTGTTTCCACGATCCAATAGGTCTATCATCTTTCATGATTCTTTCTGCAGTTGATGTTCCATGAATTGAGCCTTTAACACTAGGAAATGTATTCTTGTCTGCAACGCTGCTCAATTCTGTAGGCTTGGAAGTTGTAGTTTCAGAAGAGATAGGAATAGCTGGCTGGTCCAGGTCATTTCTGCTGTTTGGAAATCTTCGATAATCACTAGCTTTTGACTGCAAGGAAAATGGCATTGTTCTTCCAGCAATACCGATGTCTTTTCTAGATTCCGCCACTGGCTCCGTTCTTGTATTATTTCTAGGGACAATTACAGGTATGACATCAGTCTTATTGAATATTGGAACATTAACTGCTGGTTGGGCCTTTGCAGAAGGCCTCTTTGCGGCTGCTGCATTAACTGTCATTGGACCAGCAGTGGCTGTTTTTAGACCAGAGTTCAAGCTCGCCCTTTGTGGAGTACCAGGGGCACTTCCTGCGGCTTCAACAGGTATCAAAGAGCCAGGAATGAAAAATGTTAGTCAAAATCTGTACATATATAGAAAACAAAAAACAACAAGGGAAGCAAAACACCAAAAGATTCAAAAGTAACATACATGCAAAAATCTTGGATTCCTTAGTTGACTCCTTAAGAGGATCAGAAGAAACTGACAACCTTCCAAGAGATTTAGTTTCCTTTGATAAAGATTCTGAACTTTCTAAAACAGGGAGCCTTCCCAAATTGGTTTTTGCATTGGATTCAAGCAACACTGATTGATTCCCACTTATAACTGATTTAGATTCTGAATAACCATTGAATCGATTAATGTTACCCGGTGAATACGGTTCAATACGCTGGACAAAAAACACAAGCAAAAAATCAATTTATCAGATCAAATTTTGGATCTATAGAGCCATAAAAAAAAAAATTTAAAATGGTGAAAAATAAATTATTCACAAGAAAAATGAAAAGAACAGCAACTATTACCGAGATGTCTACAACCCATACTCCAACACAACTTTGATTATATGAGCAGCCAAGAAGCTTCCCCTCATGAACATTGAGATCTGACAATTTGGACCATCCCACATCCACAGCATCATGACATCTTATAGGTTCCCAAGAGAAAACCTATGAGGCAGAGCATAAAATGAACTGCTAATATTAAGCATACCTGGTGCATTATGTAAGCAAAATACCTTCCGGACAGAGAAATCTAGAGATTGAGCTTACTTTCAGATTTTCATGCAATCCACAAAGTAGAGTCCTCCCATCAGGATTAAATGTCAAACAACGCACTCCAGCTGTCTGAAATGGAAAGAAAAATGAATGCAATATTTTTCATTAGAACACAGTCATAAGAGATCTATAATGCCAATTTGACAACAATGCTTATACCAAAACTTATGAAGTTACCTCAGGCCCTGCTGAACCGATTAATTCAAAGGTTTCAAGGTCCCAAAATTTGACAGTCCTATCCGAAGAACCTTGTGAAAAGGAGAAAATAGAATACAATAACAAAGTAGGATGTGAATTTTCCAGGGCAATGCAGTTTTCTGTTAACAGATTCACAATTTTAAAAAGTATCCATGCAATGATGTGATTAGATAATCATGACTATATATTGTTATGCACTAGCATATTTGCAATTACCAAATAGCCAAAAATGACAGCATATTTTATTGAAGGGCAAAGACAGAGATAAAGAAACTTTTGCAGTTAATTTGATAATAACTGAGGACGGGCATGTAGCCAAGAATACAGCACAATTCAACACCCAGGATGCAAAACAAGTCAAATTGCAAATGATTTCAAATAATATGGAAAAACTAACCTGTTGCCAGAAGAAACTCATGTGGATGAAAATCTATGCACTGAACCTGACCTTCATGACTCTTGAAATCATGCAACAACTTTCCAGCAGTCAAATCCCATAGCTATTCAAGAGAGTATAAACCACAAAGCTTGTCAAATGAAAAATAAGAATAGAAGTAACTGTGTCAATTGTGATGAACTTAGTCTACACAAAGATTGATTGGTGTAAAGGGAAAACTTTGCACCAGTGTCAAAAGGTATGGACGAATAGGGTTTGAAAGTTAGTATTAGGGATGTAAGATTGACCACCCAGCTTGTATGCTCAATGTGCATGTGTACGTAAAAGATGGATAACAAAAGCCAGCAAAGATTTATGCCATGTGATGGACTCCCAGTGCAAACAATATCACTAGGTCAAATGATAATCAACAAACACTAGATTTAACTTTATACGTTTCATCTTGAGTTATCAAAGGCATATAGTACAGTTGACAGCCATGACCATTGACTGCATCTACACAAGCAGCCAGACATCGATAAAAACATGCACAGCAAAATGAAATTAGAACAGTAATGCATATCAAGATTTTAATATGTACAATTCAACAATGGTTAATGGAAGGTCATTATCACATGGGTTCTAAGGAACAAACAACATTCTCTCTTCATTCTGTACCAAAGATAGAAAGCAAAAGTCAAACAAACAAGCATGTAAACGGTTTTCATGGGTGTATCTGGCATACACCAGCAGAGGGAAAGTAATTATAACCTTGACAGAATTGTCCTCCCCACCAGATACAACCCAACGGCCATCTGGTGTAAATCTGATTGCATTGACTCCTCGAGTGTGGCCCTTGTATGTGTGAATACAACCCTTCTTTCTGATATCCCATATCTTAAGATTTGTGTCCAGAGAACCAGATGCAAAGAACTCCCCAAAAGGATGAAAGTCCACAGATATGCAGTTGGATCTATGACCCGTCAGCGTTCGAACAACTACACAGGAAACAAAGTAAAGACTGTGAATTGAAGAAACACAAAACATTGATAAGACAATTAGCAAGCGGATCCCCCTCCGACAAAGTTCTATAAATGGTAAGATGAACTGATTCAAACAACAACAATAATAACTAAGCCTTAATCCTATACTGGATGGGGTTCACTATATGGATTCTCTGTCTCGAAATCCCTCTATCTGAGGCTAAATCCACCGCGATATCCCAAGCCCGGATAAAGGAGGGGTCCCCATACCCGGATACCGGGGAGGGTTATGGTAGGTTGACTGCAAGTGTAAAACATAGTCATACCCTTATGATATGGATTCTCTAGGAATTGATTCAAACAATAAAAGAAAAATTATAAGAAGTTGATAAGCATACTCTTTGCCTCTTCTAAATCCCAAAGCTTGATAGTGCCACTTGCAGCTCCAGCAGCTATTAGGACTTCTGAAGAATCAAAGCTTACTGAATCAATTCCACTAGTATGTCCGGATAAACTCTGCATATGAATCTTGAAATGTAAGATCAAGTAATAAAAAAACTTAACTAGATCCCTATTAAGCATAATTTGACTGATAAAAAACAACCATTTATAGCTATTCTTGATACTATTTTAAATGGAAGAGTAGAAAATGCACAAATCAGCAACATTAGCTTCAAGAGGCATACAATCAAATTCCAAATACCTAGAGAAACCTGAATGAGAGAACTGACCAGTATGGCATTGGGCTTACCGATAGCCCAAAGATTGACCTTGTGATCTTCCCCTCCAGTAACAAGAACTCTGGATGATTTCCTCCCAATTTTAAGGCAGTTGACACTTGAGGAATGTGCCACAAATTCCTCTTTTAAAAATTATAAAAATGTGGTTAAGGCTAACAATTATTGTCAGTTAAACACTTTAAAGCAATTATATCCACAGAAAAATCAACTAAGAAATGACAACAAAAAGAAAACTCCAATAAAAGGAAAAAGAGATCTGATTTAAATGAATTAGGCGACAAATTGCATATAAAAAATATATCCCACACGAGTTACAACATTAAACCGTAAAATGTAAATAGGAAAACTGAAGGATACGCAGCTTGTAGGCACGTTTGGTTGTCATTATATAAATGCAACAGCAGAGAGAAATGTAACCCTAAAAACTGGAAAGAAATGTTTATCTTCTCGAGACATTCAAATCAAATCTGTTTACATCTTCTTGATCCCACGAAAAACAAGCTTCAGATCTTGGCAAATCCAACAAATAATCCCCTCATTACTGGAAATTAAAAGGCCCAAACAGACACAAAAGAAACCTCAACAACTGATTCATAAAAAGAAGAAAAACAAAAAGAAGAAGTAAAATAGGATGAAACATAACCTAGATAAGAGGGGACATTGTCAGAGAGCAGCAGAAGAAGCGTTTGTACCTCTTTGTTCTTCTTCTTCTTCTTTGTTTGCAGTTTTTCACAGTAAAACAAAGAGTGAATAGTTGAAAAAACAAAACGCAGTAGAGCATAAATTTGGAAGAATTGGAGAAAAGGGGTTTTATACGAATAATGCAAAGTTATTAACTTTGTTATACTTTTTTGTTAACAAGTAAAGAGCGTCGGCTTTTTTTCCAAAACCACATTTGAATTGCCCCCAAAAGAGAGAGAAATGTAACTGAGAGAAACAAATGTGTTTTTCTTGCACCAGATTTGTCCCCCCTTCAACAATTATATTTTCAGAGATAATATAACATAAATTAATTAGTTTTGAGGTTTTATATCAACAAGAAAAAAGGTTTGGGGTCCAGAAATTGATATCTGGGTATACATTATTTTTAAGAAAATAAATAACGTTGTGAAAGGAACCCAAGATCTCTCTTCTTCTCTTATTCCCTGGGCCTGAGACCACTGCTACCAAACACATATCTGGCACTAAAATTTAAATTAGATAAAAAAAAAATAGATAATATATAAATTCTTTCTAAATTATTATTTCTAAGCTAATAAAATGTTATCTTTATTTCAAATTTACTAAAATGTCAAATTATTTGAATTAATCAAATATTAAATTACTTTTTAATTTATTAAAATGATAAATTATCTTTTATAAAAATATGTGACACTCTATGAAAGACTTGTGATATTTTTAATAATATATAAATTATTATTTGCATTTTAAATAAGTTTAGGAACTAGTCTAACATTTAATTAATTCAGAAAATAATATAATAATTTAGAGAAAATTATATATTAATCCTAAAAGAAATGTAATTTACCAACCCAACAAAAAAGAAATTCTCAAATCCTAACGGGCAATAAAGCATTATTATTATTTTTTACCTCCAAATTAAAATCAAATGTTGAAAGGAACTTAGCAACGTACCCCACAATTTAATCTTCTCATTCACTCCACTTTCTTTTCTCATATTTTTTTATATTTTTTTTCTGAAGAGTAAATATTTTACAATGTTCTTTCTTTTTTTTTCCGGATATAATGTTTTGTTGGCTATTCTCAAAATGGATTTCATTATATGTTTGTATGACAAATATGTGTTAATATTTTGAGGGCTTCTTTACTTACACATCTGTTAATCACGTTACACAAAAGTTTTTCTTTTTAAGATGATGACATACTCAAATTTTCAAATCTCTTAAATCTTTTTTTTTTACAAATGAATTGTTCCAAATATGATTATAGCGAAAAAGACAGAAATCAATTACCTCCCACCATTGCTACTTCGTTCCGATAATTCTAATAAAATTTTATTGATTTTGGCTTTGGTACTTGTTGGAATTAGTTGGTTATATGCATCTCATATATAAACGAAATTTAAAATTTTAATCAAACTAAATTAGATTTTTAGTATGAAATTATATTAGCTAATTAAAAACTGAAAAATTACCTGTAGAGTTTTGTTAATCAGTTGATTTTTTTTCGCACCGAGTTGTCGCTGTAACACCTCCAACAGAAAACTGAAAATATACAAATAACAGATGCGAGACAACAGGGGTGTCCCACAAGCAAGCAGGAAAGCTGGTTGTACAGTTGAATTTATAACATGCATTTCCAAAGTAGATATGTATATATAAAACAGTACAAATTAAATTTTTCTTTTGGCAAGCATATAAGAAAGTATTATGTTACCAAACGAAGCCATGTTAGTCATATTACTTCAAATAGTACATATATTAAGTGTTTACAACATTACAAAATGTTACAATAACTATTTACATACAAAAGAAAACCTACATCAAACTCCTACTCTTGTGCTAGCCCTAGCCTCTACAGCGGGACTTCAGGATCAACTTTACTACCTGAACCTGCACGGATAGAACTAAGCATACAGCTTAGTGGGAAACATTAGGTGAATGAACGACCACTCACAATAGTCGTTAAATAAGCACACAAGCATTACGAATACACCAAGTAATATTATATAATTATGAAATGAATAACTTCAATATAATAAAAACAAGTATAAACAGTCTTTGATTCCGTAATTCATTGTGGAGTTATTAAGTAAGTTTAAATTAATTAAACATTTCTTAAGGTTAAAACACATATACAAGTTTTATTCGCTTGCCTACTAGAAAGTGATAACTGGGAGGAAACTGAACTTCCCAGGGGAAGTGAATTAGATCAGAACCTTGATGGGTAAAAACATTTTAAAATTTCCTGAAAGAATAATTATCGGAATGGATATTCCCGTATATAAATGTGAGATTTAAGTATCTTCTGAATGACACCATAGTGTCATGGTTTAGCAGCTGCGACAAACTCACTTATAGGCATGCCTATCTATCCACAACCTAGATATTAGGCTGGCTTTATCAGATATTCAAACATTATCGTTCATATTAATTCATAGACAATAATTAGAAATCAGAAATATATAAGCCATTTTGTTCAAAATAGTTAGCATGCTAATAACATTATGCCAATATTTATTTATATACATTTCAATTTAACATTAATGCGTAAGCCATCATCAAACATGTTATATTCATGTTCAATTAAATATAACAAAATTTAATATACTACAGACATACTTCATGATTTCAAATCATTAAAAATATATTTGTCAAATCACAGGAAAATTCGGGTTTAAATCGGATTCAACATCGAAGGAAAACTACATATAGAAAATTGAAATATGGGAGTCACACAGCATGCAAGAATTCTTGACCGTTATGTAAAATGGCATGATTTGAACATTTCGAAGGCAGAAGCAATTTACATGACGGGCAGACACCACTACATGGTGGGTGTAGACACCGGGTGCTGAGTCAGTCCAGATTAAAGCTACCCAATGATGATTAGATGCCTATTCACAGGCAAAAAAATTGAAAATGATTATTTCTTTATCAAATTTGCATTTTAGAATAAAAAAATAATAAAATAATAAAAAATGTATTAAAAATTAAATTTGAAAAATGAAGTTTGAAAATTATAGTGTTTTTAGTTAAATTTGAATTTTTAAAAAAAAAAAAATTAAGATGTCGGCTGCGTCAGCTCGCGCTGAGCAACACCCACGCGCACGGGGCGTTGCTCCGCGCGCGCGCTGACGGGCGTCGATCGCCCCTAATGTGTCGAAATCGCGATTTTTTGCCCCTTCCCGTTTTTTCTTTATTTTTTTTTACTTTTCACCATTTTTTCGGCATTTTTAATGATAATTTCCTTTTTTGAACCCAAATTAAGGAGAATTTGATAAAAATTCAATTTTCTTCCTTAATTAATTAGGTTTTCCATTTTTGTTGATATAAATAGAAAATTATGGGAATGAAAAAAGGGAGAATTCTTTTGAGGCATTTTTTCTTCTCTCTTCTTGGGTTTTTGCATTTTCTTCTTCTTCTTCTTCAATTATTTTTTTTCTTTTTACTTCAATAAAATTTCTTCTAAACATTTTAGATTGAATTTTATGGAAAAATATTTTTTTTGAGACAAAGAAAACAATTCTTTGTTCTTAAAAATCCAATTTTCTCACTTGTTATTTTTTAATCTTTTTCTTTTCAATTGATTTCATCCGAAAACTTACATCATTTTTTAGGTGAAAATTTGATTTTGAGACAAAAAGAATAATTTTTTGCTCTTGAAATTCAATTTTTTTATTTGATTTCGTAAAAATAAGATTTTTACAATTTTTAGAGAAAAGTTTTTAGATTATTTTTGTCTATTATTTTGTGAATCAAAACAAGAAAAATCAATCATCTTCACCTATTCCACCAAATCCGAAATCTGAGGGTAAATATTCTAAACTCGATCTCTTAATTTTATTTTTCTTTAATTTATTTTTTATTCATATTTAATTAGTAATCATGTAAATTTTTATATTTATTGTTTATTTATTTATTTTATGTTATCTTAAATATAGATTTAACTTTTTTGATATTGTTTTTTGTTACTTTTTTATTTATTTGATTATTCATTTTCTCTTATTTATCATCATTATTTTTCTTTATTATTGATAAAGCACAAAGCGTCTTTATCTGGAGAGGCGGGATCAAGCCGATCGGATGAAAATAACCCTGCAGGAAAGAGTGCTCGGTCGGACCAGGCGTGAGCACTCCGAAACTTAAGTTAGTAGCTTAGAGAGAGAATGTGCTTTTAGAGAGAGAATGCTAGAGATTCAATACCTGGAACCATCGTTGGCTGGGCTATTTATATGAGATAATTGAGGGGCACTTGAGTGCCTGGGGAGTGATTACTGGCAGTCAGAGTAGGTATTTCGGTGACATGATAGGGAGCAGGTGGTAGGCATGGGCGCTGCCTTGTGTCAGGCGGCTGATGGGACTGGCGGTCACATCAGTCGATCGGGCGTATGCGCTGCCTAGGAGCTCGTGCCTTCTACTCTTGGTTGTTGGGCCTTGGGCCTTGGCAGTTAAGCGGGCCGACTGGATGGGCCGTAAAGCGAATGATATTTGCTGTGTTATCACTTGTCCCCCCTCAACAGGTCCAATCGGGCATGGACTTGCCTTTTGTAGTCCCGTTCGGATGGAGTCAGTTCTGAATTCTCCCGATCCGAAGACGCGCGTTGGCGGGATTTTTGAATTTGTGAGGCACTTTTTCTGAAGAGACGCTTGCCTGGACAACTGTTTTCATTTAATGCTGCGCATGCTCTGAGAGTGACGCTTCGTTCTGCGCACGACCTTAATGTCTTTAACACGTGGCATTCTTCTAGTGGCGAGACGGTTGGGGTGCTCTGGAAGCTCTAGCCTATAAATAGGGGATTTTTGAAGAATTTCTTTTTTACTTTTTGCAATCCCTAGCGAAGCTCTGCCAAAAAACTTTATCAACTCCCAGATTTTCGCAATCGCTTCTTCAAATTTCCTAAGTTCCTTTTACAAAGTAAGTAACTCCTTTTTGCTTTCTCGCTTTTTCTATTGCTTTTCCATTCTCTTCTTGCATTCATCCTCTTAGCCACTAGGGATTTGCATATTTCTCCCCTTCCCTTTGTTAAGAATGGCCTCCAGTAGTGGCAAAGTATTAGATAGGAGCTTCTTGGACGGGTACAGAGACAGGCCAGCAGCTGAGTTGTGCTCCCGATTGACCAACGAGGAGGTGGCTGAGGTCCCTGCCAAGTATGGCTTCCCTGGTGACATTCTTACAGTGCCGTGCCCAGATTCAATGGCGGTGACAGAGGGGCCCTTTGGGGAGCACAACAACGAGTAGTTCATCTGCCACCTTGGGAGTTTGGATGCAGGAATGCGCCTTCCCTTCGGTGCCTTTGAGATGGCCGTGCTGGAGGGTTACGGTATTGCCCCCTATCAGCTGCACCCGAACGGATGGAGAACTGTGGCCTGTTATAAAATCCTATGCATCTTGGAGGGAATAGCTCCAACTCTCGATCTCTTCACCCACTTCTTCTACATTTCTTGCCGAAGCGACGGGTCAGAGTTCTTCTTCACCAGCTGACCGAAGAAGAAGCTTATCAATATTCCTACCTCGATGAAGGGCTTCAGGGAGCGATACCTCTTGGTAGGTAGACAAGGCGGCTTTGGAGTGAGCCTGGCTCGATCGGCTACGACTAACATTTTGAAGGACCAGGCTGCTGGTCAATCCATGTATGAGCCGGATATTGAGAAGTTGGTGAACGCCGTGGCGCAAAAAGGAGGGTCGTTCGAGTCCAAAGAGTTGCTGGAGGCACTTCAGGGGTCCTCTGTAATTAGAGCTAGTTCTAGGGTTAAAGCCGCTACCACTGCTGCTGCTGTAGAACGTGAGCATTAGGATCAGGCAAACTGAATTGCCATAATGCACCAAAACATGCATTGCATTTGTAGGTAATACGAATTTTTGTGGGGAACTTATCTTGTCTGTTGCTTATTTGCAACTGAAATGGCTGGTGGAAATGCTATGTCCAAACAGCTAGGCGAGCGGATCCGACTGAGGCATGAGTCCGATCGGCAGGCCCAGGAGCAGAGGAAAAGGAGGAAGATAGTGTCCTCTTCAAAGCTGCAAGCCTCTCGGGGGGCTGCTGGCGCCTCTTCAGTTGCTGTTCCTATTTCCGCCGTCCCGATCTCTTCCGCTCCTCCGACTGCCACGACCGCGCCCAGCGCCACTATTGCTGTGCTCAGCTCTAAACCTACACCGCCGGCGCCTCAAACTGGAACCACTCATCAACTAGCACGCACTCGGCCTCCGAGACTCCGGGATGAATCGGATGAGCATGATGCACCCATCATACACACGTTCAAAGAGGTGGCACAGGCGGTGGCCTCCCGATTGGATGGAACAGCTCAGAGGGAAGCTGAGGAGGCCGCTAAGAAGAGAGCTGCCGAGCTAATAGCCGAATCGGACGCTCGGGTGGCCACCAAGGGTAAGGCCGTTCATCAGAGCGAGGTGCCTCGACGATCCTCTGACCGGCGGTCGGCTTCCCTAAAGGAGTTCCTGAAAGAGAACTTCGGCAGTGATTGGTCAATGAGCCAGGTGGCCGGTTTTATCTGTCGTGGTCTCCTTTGGGACGATGATCATAAGGACGCTAGTGACGCCAGTCAACTCACCAGAGAATGCAGCGCCATTAGCCAGCAGTTAATGGATGTAAGGACTTGTTGCTTTGTTTTGTTCGAGATTTGTTGATATCCCATTGTACCTGATTTAGTTACTTTTGTTCTTTTGTGCAGGCAGCCAGGAGGACTCAATAGCTACACCTGATGGCCGGCGTGTGGAAAGGGAGGGCCGAAGAGGGCGCTAAGGCCAGGGCGGAGGTGGGCACCCGCTGTGAGACTATCGAGAAGAGGCCTCCGCCCTTTGAGCTGAGATGGCTAAGGTAAAAGAGCGGTCTGCCGCTTCCCATTCGGAGACAGTGGCTTTGAGGAAGGAGGTCCACCAAAAGACTTAGGATTTGAAGGCTCGACAGGGCGAGGCTGACAAACTAAGGGGCGACTTTGCCCGCCTTTCTGCTGAGAATGCCCAGTGTAGGCGGTTTGAGGCAGATGCAACCAGATTAGGTGCCGAGTGCAGAGAGCTGGCTGCTGAGAATGCTAAACTGAAGGTAGAGGGTGAGTAACTGCGCAAAGAGGGGGAGTCTCTGAGGATGGTTTTGGAGGAGAGGGAGACTTCTTGGGCGAAGAGGCTCGAAGAGGAGCTTGCCGCCTAGAAGGAGCGTCTTCTAGATGAGCTAGCAGAGGCTCAGGTGGAGTTGCTATCCCGGCTAGTTCATGAAGCTGGGAGGCACTTTCCTGGCGCCGCTCTGGCTTGGATGGATGATCCAGCATCATTGCCCACTCCTCCAAGTAGCGATGATGAGGATGGCGCTCCTGAGGGGGAGGCAATTCAGAGAGTCTCGGGGGGGGGGGGGATCTTTCGCTTCCAGAGGCTAATCAAGAGGTCCCAGCCGAAGCCAAGTCCAGGGTGCCTCCGCCGCCTGAAGTCGAGTCGATACCACCTCCACCAGCGAGGCTTGTTTCTGAAGGGGAAGCAAGGTCTTCACTGCCTATTCTTGACCCTTCTCAAGCCGCTGCCGATCCAACAGCTGAGCAGACTGCCAATTCTCCTGGCAATGCAGATATTGTAGAAATAGAGAATTAGCATAGGCGCTAAGATTTAGCTTTACTCTTTTCTTTCCCTCTTTTATTCTTTGTCTTTATGACAATTCTTTTATAAATTGTACAGTTGAGCCCTTCTCAATTAAGTTTCATTGTTCTGCAAGGTGTTAATTTGTGTAATCGTAGTAATCAAGAACACAAACAAATGTATTGAAATTGGCAGTATAACCGAGCCAAGTGCTACTCGTAAAATTGCATAATAATTGCAAGTACTTCCTGAATCCAAGTAACCTTCAAGTCTAGTGGCCGATCGGCTCAACCTGGTTGCATAAAAATTGCACAATCGGACCAAGTAATATTCGTAAAGTTGCATAAAAATTGCATGACCGAGCTAGGTAATACTCGTAACGTTGCATAAAAGTTACATAATCGAGCTAGGTAATACTCGTAAAGTTGCATAAAAGTTGCATAATCGAGCTAGGGAGGTGCGATCCTCCATCATAATAAATTTAGGGAGGTGAGATCCTCCTAGTCGATCCTAACGGAGGTCTTGTCTTGCAAACAGATGAACAACAACTTTCGCATTTTCGGCTTGGGATGAACGTCAAGCCTAGCATATAAGCTAGTGCGATCAGAGCAACTTCCATATTTTCGGATCAGCGTATGGCCGATCCTAATGGAGGGGATCGATATAGGGTTCGTATTTTTCACATCTTCGGATCGGGAAGGTCGTCGATCCTAGCGGTCGAACTGTCGAGAGGTCTACTTTGTTCCATATTTTGGGATCGGGAATTTCACCAATCCTAACGGATGGGGTCGATATGAGGCTCGTGTTTTTCGCATCTTCGGATCGGGATAATCGTCGATCCTAGCGGTCGAGCTGTCGGAAGGTTTACTTCGTTCCGTATTTTGGGATCGGGAATTGCGTCGATCCTAACGGCCTTGGTACCTATAAAAAGATGAGTTCCAACTTTCGCTTTTTTAGCTCGGGGTGGACATCGAGCCTAGCGTATGTATAATTATATCATAAATTAAACAAGATGAGAGAAAAACCTCTTTATTGATTGGGCGATTGCCAAATTTTTACAAAGGGTAATTTTTGAATAGCCCGGCGTTGTAGCTCCCACGGGTATCTTGTACCCGGGCTTGAGACGTTAGGATCGGGAGCATCATCAGTCTCATCGGTCAAGCAAAACATTCACCCGGGAATCTCCCCGAATTGGGGGAAGCATGTGTCGTCTTTGGGTCCTTTGACCCTCTAACCCCTCATCAACCGGTCAAGATGCCTCCTTCCAACATTCGGTCATAGCAACATAGGCTTCTCGGGATGCCTATCGGTTGCCTCTAATGATGGCAGCACCCCGAACAGTTGGGATCTTCATCAATAAGCACACCCTGGTGACATCTCCAGTCTGAGCGAGCAGGGGCCTGCTAAAAATGGCATTATAGGCAAAGACAAAATCAATTCCCATGAAAGTTACCTTACAGGTGTGAGTGGTTGCTTCCTGGCCAAGCTTAACGAGAAAATCCACCTATCCTACCACTGGGATAGTGGCGTTGCGCAAGCCGTGCTCGGGGTGACGTTCGGCTTCAACTCCTGTTTCGGGAGGCCCAATGCTTTATGTGCTTGGGCCAATCTTATTTCTTGGATTTCTGCGCTCGTGCTCATCGTCTGAATCAATGTACTCCTTTTTCCCGATCCAGCCGTCTACAGGGACTTGCCCCTCTGGCCGGTCTGACGAACTTCTCGAGGGCCCCTCTTTGCACTAGCCGCTCGATTTCTTTAAGCAGCGAATGACACTCATCAATAGAATGACCGATGTCTCTGTGAAATTCACAATACAGCCGCTGGTCTCTCCGGTGTCTACTTCGATAGGATAGATTTTTGGGCCATTTGACTCTGCGGTGGTTTTTCTTGATCCACATCAGCACTTTGGAGGGACTGACGTTGAGTGGGGTAAAGTTCTGGGTCGCCGGGTCGTTCGTTCTACTAGGGAGTTCACTCCTAGACCTATTCCGCTTGCCCAGGTGTTGCGGGCTCTTCAGTCCGTCCGGGTTGTTTCCTAGCCGTTCGGATACTCATGTTTTAATGAAGGGCCGACCGTCCGGATACCGCAATTTGTTCATCACACTGGTCTTTCGACCCTCGCCGGACCTTGGGGCCTCTCCCAGCTGAACATGTTGCTTGGCCCACTCTATCAGGTCGTAAAAATCTACAGGAGTTGCTGCAGCCGTAGACTCAAGCAGAGGGCAAGTAGCAGTGTGTCCGGCTAAGGCGGTTGCTGCCATTTCGATACTTAGGTTCTTTGCCTCGGTCATAGCGGCCTGGAACTTGTTAGCGTAGTCTCTAAGACTTTCGTCAGCACGCCGGTATGAATCGCTCGGGCTATTTGCTGACCTTGGTGTGCGCGTCTTTGCTCCGAACCGTGAAGTAAAAAGCTCCTTAAGTTGCCAGAAAGAGATGATCGATTCCTGGGGTAGCCCGCAGAACCATCTCGAGGCCTCTCCCCCAAGGGTGGTGGGGAAAATTCGACAGGCGACGCTCTCGTTGCGAGTGTGTGCCTGCATTTTTGTCACGAATTCAGCTAAATGAGCAGTGGGATCGGTCTTACCCGTGTATTTGTCCATCCTGACGTCTTTCCACCTAGGAGGCATCTTGGACTCCATTATCTCTTTGCAAAATGGGGACGCCCTGCTCTTGCGGGCGTTTTCCTTGAGTGTGGCCTTTTTGGAGCTTGTCAAGCCGAACTGCTTCAGTTTTCGTTTCAACCACTTGTCCCCTTTACTCATAGCGATGGTGACAGACTCCTGTTGCGACGCCCCGGAGTCACCACGACTGGGTGTGCACATGTAGGTCAAGTCGTACTCGTCAAGCGAGACAGGAGATTTAGCAGAAAAGTAGTCAGAGTCTCTACCAGATAGCGTTATCTCCTTTCCTTTATCGTACCTTCCGAGGGTCTCGATGCAGTGTCGCCCCATTTCGTGGGTTGGCGGCTCGTTAATGGAAATTCCCTTGCTTCTCCTTCTTTCAAAATCCTCATTCAGGAAATTCCTTTCATGATGTCTTTCAAGAATAACCGGCATTTTTCCCTTCTGGATTGTTTGGGCCACACTCCTAGCAAAATCATTGAGGATGGCACGCATATCTCTACCAGTGATGGGAGCATCCTTTGATTGCCTCAAAATGGCATCGCTAAACTCAGGGAGTGAGGTGGCTTCAGTTGGGGACCTGACGAGTCCTTCCCCTCCTTGCAAGGTGCCTGCGTTGGCACGAGCATCACCCTCACGATTAAGATCTCTGGGGGTTGTATTCTCGTTAGATCGCGAGTTCGCCATTCCTCTCAACGAGAGCACCAAATGATAAAGCACAAAGCGTCTTTATCCGGAGAGGCGGGATCAAGCCGATCGTATGAGAATAATCCTGCAGGAAAGAGTGCCCGGTCGGACCAGGCATGAGCACTCCGAAGCTTAAGTTAGTAGCTTAGAGAGAAAATGTGCTTTTGGAGAGAGGATGCTAGAGATTCAATACCTGGAGTCGTCGTTGGCTGGGCTATTTATATGAGATGATTGAGGGGCACTTGAGTGCCTGGGAAGTGATTACTGGCAGTCAGAGTATGTATTCGGCGACATGATAGGAAGCAGGTGGTAGGTATGGGCGCTGCCTTGTGTCAAGCGGCTGATGGAACTGGCGGTCACATCAGCCGATCGGGCGTGTGCGCTGCCTAGGAGCTCTTGCCTGCTACTCTTGGTTGTTGGGCCTTGCCAGTTAAGCGGGCCGACTGGATGGGCCGTAGAGCGAATGATATTTGCTGTGTTATCAATTATTATTATTATTATTGTTATTTATTTATTATTATTATTATTATTATTATTATTATTATTATTATTATTATTATTATTATTTCATGTTTTCATGTATTAACCTATTAATATGTTAATTTATTTGTTTCGATCATTTCATTTCATTTATGTTTCATTCATAATACACTTTTATTTGTTTTTAATTTATCATTTATTACTTCATATGTTTTAATTGATTTTATTGATTTAATTACTAACATTAATTTTATTTGTGCTTATTTTTTGTTTCAAATCTTTATTTTTTCTTATTTCAGCATCCATGCAAACGAATGAGAAGATCCGAAAATTTATCATTTTTATTGCATTTATTTTTCCTTTATTTGTCTTTTTAATTTATTTGTCATGTAATTAGTAATAAAATCATTTATTTTATGCATGCTTAATTAAAAATCACAAAAATATTTATATTAATAAATTGGATTTTTCTAATGAAATAGGACCAATGTCCTAGTTTTTTTTATCCAAATAAATTGTCATTTTAAAATTATTTTTTTTAAGTATGCATGCGATGACCAATGTCCTTATCCTTAATAAATACCCCGTTTCATGTATGATTTATATTTCATTTACATTGGGGGTTGTATTCCGGCCCTAGTTTTATTGTAATTTATTGTATTTTTATTTATCATTTTTATTTATCATTTTTATCTATCATTTTTATTATGTGATTGATATGTGCTCTAATTACTGCATTTAAATGAATGAGAAAATGGATGAAATCTTAAATTCAAAACTCAATTGTAATTTAATCAAGGTATGAATAAATGGGAAGTCTCGAACCATCTCTGGTCTTAGGCTCAATGAGGTTAGAGGACCATCTCAATATTTTATTAGGATGGGGTCTCCATAATATCTCTTATTGCCCAAAATAGGCACAATTTGCATTGTCTTAGACTTTATGAGGTTAGAGTACTATCTCAATTAGAGTGGAGACTTCAAAATATCTCTGGCTTGGCCAAAATAGACATAAATGCATTGTCATAGGCTTATTGAGGCTAGACGACTTTTTTCAATATTTTATTGGGTGGCGACTCTAAGAAACTTCCTTATTGCTGATGCGTGCACAGGGGGGTCAACATTTCAAGATTATAAACAATGGAAGTTCATATTCATGGAGATCAAATTTGGAGAAGTTAAAGAAGGCTTGAAGGAAATCCATGGGCCAAATTTATGAAGAAGCCAAATTGAAGATGGACATGTGCTAGTCATGTGACGATTTAACATGTGCAGGTCATGTGACACTTGACATGTGTCGATCATGTGACCTTGACATGTGCTATGCATGTGAGCTAGAGCATGTGCAATGCATGTGCTAATTGGTGGATTAAGGGGCTGATTTATTTGGGCTTTTAGTTTAGGCTTTTATTTGATTATTTATAATATGCTAGGCCTTAACTTATTCTTTTGGGCTTAGTTAAGTGAGATGGGCTTTAATTAGCTTGGGCTCATTTAATTAGTTCTTTTTAGACCTTTTGGGCTGAATTTTAAGTTAATTAGTGTGGGCTTTAGTTATCTTGATGTAAGGCCCATGTTTTAAGGCCTATTTGATTAATTAGGGTTTTTTCTAGCTTAAGGGAGTATATATACTCCACAAAAACGAGATTGAAGGCAGATTTGACTAATTTGATACATTTCTTTTGGCTTGGCCGAATTCATCTTTGGAGAGGATAGCTTGTCTTCTTCTTTTGCATTAAGAACATAAATTCTTATCAAGGTAATTACTTGTGGCGAATTCTGTTCTTGTCTTTAAATCAACCTAATTATTTGTGTTTCCTTTCACTTTATTGATTGGGGGTTCAATAGGGTTGGGGATTTACTCTTATTCATATCTATGCCATATTGTATGTTCAAGGGGTTTCGGGTTCTTTAGCCTTGGGGTTCCGCATCATGATACCACCCTAATTCAACAACCCTAATTTGTATACTTTTCTTTTCTAGCCGCCAACAACTTTTTCTTTTCTTTTTTTTTTTATATATTTTGATTTTTAACAACTAGAACAGCAAACAACCTAAACTTTAAGATCAAATAACAAAGAATTCAGCCTAAAAACAAGGCTCCTAAATTTTCGGCCCCTATGATGAACTAGGGTTCCTAAATTTTAGGAATCACATAAACTGAAAATTAATGAATAAAAACAGCAAACAAACATGGATAAATAAGAATTTAATCCAAATCCAAGCTCTGATACCAAATGATGCGGAACCCCAAGGCTAAAGAACCCGAAACCCCTTGAACATACAATATGACATAGATATGAATAAGAGTAAATCCCCAACCCTATTGAACCCCCAATTAATAAAGTGAAAGGAAACACAAATAATTAGGTTGATTTAAACACAAGAATAGAATTCGCCACAAGTAATTACCTTGATAAGAATTTATGTTCTTAATGCAAAAGAAGAAGACAAGCTATCCTCTCCAAAGATGAATTCGGCCAAGCCAAAAGAAATGTATCAAATTAGTCAAATCTGCCTTCAATCTCGTTTTTGTGGAGTATATATACTCCCTTAAGCTAGAAAAAACCCTAATTAATCAAATAGGCCTTAAAACATGGGCCTTACATCAAGATAACTAAAGCCCACACTAATTAACTTAAAATTCAGCCCAAAAGGCCTAAAAAGAACTAATTAAATGGCCCCAAGCTAATTAAAGCCCATCTCACTTAACTAAGCCCAAAAGAATAAGTTAAGGCCTAGCATATTATAAATAATCAAATAAAAATAATAAATAAAAGCCTAAACTAAAAGCCCAAATAAATCAGCCCCTTAATCCACCAATTAGCACATGCATTGCACATGCTCTAGCTCACATGCATAGCACATGTCAAGGTCACATGATCGGCACATGTCAAGTGTCACATGACCTGCACATGTTAAGTCGTCACATGACTAGCACATGTCCATCTTCAATTTGGCTTCTTCATAAATTTGGCCCATGGATTTCCTTCAAGCCTTCTTTAACTTCTCCAAATTTGATCTCCATGAATATGAACTTCCATTGTTTATAATCTTGAAATGTTGACCCCCCTGTGCACGCATCAATTGCCCAAAATAGACGCCCTTATAATCTCTTACAAGTTTCATGAACCTCTCTCGAACGCTCTAAAAATGGGTCTTTGGGGCTCCCAGGGTTTGGCGCACGTCACAGTGGCGACTCCACTGGGGACATAAGAGACTTCACTTCGAAAGTAGCTTGGTTAAAACATATAATTGAGTTTTAATTTAAATTTTTTAATCCCTTAAAATTGCATAGCATTTCATTAGAGTTTTAGAACTATGCTAGTTTAGCCCCTATTCTTACCCTGGTGCGTTCCCGAAGCATGACCCTACGTTCACTCAATATAGGAAAGTGTTAAAGATAATCACCAGCCCAAGCCTCGTACTATCATGGTATATTAAATGGAGACCCGATTGGTTGTTATGCTCATGATGAGCTGACCCATTGGCAGGGACCATGCTTGGGTAACCCTAAAATATCATTACCTTTGACCAAAACTCATGTAATAGCAATAGATACTTTCCCTAGGTGAAATGTACCGTAATACGATGCTTGATATGTGGGCCATTATATATTGAACAAAATCAACCAAATTAAACGGTCTTTTATCAAAGGCTTTCATGCCCCGGTGAGCCCATCTTAATTTGGTTGAAATGTTTAAATACATAAAGGCCAAAATTCATACGTATGCGCATTAATTAAGAGATGTTATGCTACCGATTTTTCGCCGAGCACCATACGCGTCCATTGGGTTCCCTGTTAACCCATGGATCAAGCCCACATAGGAAAGAGACAACATTACCCCGTGTGTGGGAGTAATAAGGTTGGAAGGATCTACTTGCTTGTATGTGGTTGTAAATGTTGCATAACACACGATCATGCATTGTATATGTCATTCATGCATCATTCTAACAATTTAAATCTTTCAACCATCATAAATTCATTTAAATGGACTAGAGGTTTTGACGGTCGGCTAGTAAGGACAAATCTGCTCTTTGATTTACTAGAATTAGTGTTTGACTGGGATTTTGAGTCACTCTCATCAAGCAGTGAATCATCTTTAGAATCATCGATGGCAGAAGAGTCTGGAGCTTTAACCACTCAGGACCTTGCCAAGAGGTTTGAGGATTTTGAGAGGAGGATGCTAGCCATGATGGAAAATATCGCTGCTCAAATGACACCAAGTACCGGGCAACCGCCTGTAGCCCCTGCTGTGGAGCAAGTTGAATCACCTATTATAGAAGAGGCTCCTATAGCAGCAACTACCATACTTTGAGGAAAAAAGTTCAATACCTCATTAAAGAGGAGCTGAGAGGTGGGGAAGACGGTTCTTGCGGGTGATAATGGACCATCGACTATAACACCTATGCTAGCGAAAATGGGAAGAAGATAGCTATTTAGATTTTTTTTTTATTTTGGAACTATTTGATAATGACATTTTAATTCTAGTTTTTATTAAATGAAATGAATGGTTTTTGCTTATTTGTGTGATATTTCTCATGATTTCACTGTGCATGATCATGATCACGACTCATTCATATTTGATATTGATTAAACTGATGCTATTTCATTTAATCTCGGAGACTTTGGAGAACCCAAAGAAAATCTTGATAGCATCTGTAACTCCTGAAGAGAGATTAAAATTTGAGAGAATAAAAAAAAAGTGTGGAAAAGTCTTTGTCTGGACCTACGAAGACACGCTAAGAGATGATCGCAAAGTCGCCGAACACAGTATGCCATCATATCACGATCATGGACCAGTTATGCAGAAGCTCAGAAGACTCAAGCCAAAAGGGGCAGAAAAGGTTGAAAGGAGAGATCCACAAGCAGAAACAGGGCCAAATTTCTTATTGAAGCATAAAACCCGACTAGGTTGGTCAACGACGTCCCCAATGGTTAAGAAGAGAAGTGCGTGTATGTGTAAACTATCAGGATTTGAACAAAACTTATCAAAAAAAATAGGGGGGGGGGGCAAAAAAATGCAAAAAAAAAAACAAAAAGGAAGAAAAAGAATCAATATGTAGATCTGGCCGAAAACTGTTGATATGGGGGCAAAGAAAAGTCATCTAGGGGGCAAGTTTTGTTCAAATCCAGTTGATCTACACATACCCGTACTTTGCCATTCTTCTTAACTTTCGAAAAGGACCATAAGGGTTCTATTGACTTACAATGGATACGGATTGCTCGAGCTTGAAAATAGACATCATAGGGGAGGTGCGCCCTACGGCCTCCAGCGGACAAGTTCATCGAAAGGAATCCGATTTATCGATATGGTCTCCCTCACTACGTTATGTCCAAGGTCGGAAGGGCAGTTTATGGCTAAGGCTAGGGAGTTGCTCCAAAGGTATGGCATTAAAGACCACAAGTTCTTTCTGTATTGCCCTCAAACCAATGGGGCATGAGAAGCTAGTAACAAGAAGATCTTGGTTAAGATGGTTCGAAACTACAAGGATTGGGCAGAGAAATGGCATTTTTCACTTCGAGGCTAGAGAACCACCGTCGTAACCTCTACAAGAGTTACCTTTTATTCCTCGATACATGGGGCGAAAGCAGTACGGCTGGTTGGAGTAGAGCTCAAATCTTTAAGGGTAGTCATGGAAGCCCAAATTCTAGAAGCCGACTGGGCACAGCAGCGGCTGCAGTAGTTAAACATGTCAGACAAGGATAGATCATGAAATCACTATCACAGTCAGATCTATCAGAAAATACTCTGCTCGATCATTCGAGAAGGAAGTCAGAAAACATTTATTGAAAGAGGGAGATTTAATCTTTAAGCAAATGAGTCCGAATGTTCCAGATGAATGAGGCAAATTCAGACCAGTGTAGGAAGGCCCATTTGTTCTTGAGAAGTTATTGTCCAAGGGAGCAGCGTTTTCAATAGACAGTGATGGAAGCAAATACGAAAAACCAGTCAGCACCGAAAGACGCAAAAGGTTTCATGGCTAAAGACTAAAAATCAAAAGAACAGAATAAAAGCCCCGCGGGTTGAAAATCGAAAAAAGGCGGCCTTGTTTAAATAGGGCACCTTGTCAGGATAAAAACTGAAAAAAGGCGTCCTGGGCAAAAATTAGAGACTTGAGAGAAAATGTCCAATTAAGAAAATCCGAGAGGGCTGATTGAAAATAGGAGTTTTGATATTTTCAAGATCCATTCTAAGATTAGATGTATTTTTGCATTTTGAATCTATGTTAGATAATGATCATGTACAGAGAAATCATACTGAAATGTACACAATCTTGCAAGAAAGATATAAAACAAAGGCAAATAGACTCATGTGTTCATTATCTTCTAGTTGTTTTATAAAAGGAAAAAATAATTCATTATTAAATGCATCTAATCTAAATAACTATACTCTGCTCTCGCCGGTCAGGCACTTAAGCCGATGGGTCCTATTATCAATCGCTGGACTGGGCACCCGTATCTTGTATGCACTAGTAGAAGCAAAGGGGCAACCTTCGATTAGTTATATAACAGCCTTCATAGGCAGTTGGGTCCAGAGGCCATGGTACTTGGAGATGAAAGTCAAAGAATAGATGCCATCTGGAAAGGATGGGAGGGGCCTCACGACATCTTGAATTCCATTTGAGTTGTTGGACACGGCGAGCGGTGATATGGCCTCATAGAGCCTGCGCAACGAGACACACCCTAAAAAATCATCCGGAGTCATAGCAGAAAAGTGGGGACCAGGGGCACATAAATCTGATATCCTCGTCTGCCCCTTCGCCCAATCTGGTAACATCTTCCTCGGGAAAGGCAGAGGAATACAACCGTGGTCTGGGAAAGAAGATGCCTCAATGGGTAGCTGCTGATCGCTCTGGGAAGGGGGCTCTGATAGTTGCCTCGACTTTTCTTGCAGTTATACCCTTCACAAAAAAAATAAAAAATAATAATAATAATATTAATTAAAAAGAAAAGAAAAGAAAAGAAAAGAAAAGCCGCTGGATTGGGTTGGGTCCATTCCAGGTAAAAGTTAGGCACAGGGTTATGTGAAAATCCGAAAAAGAAGCATTTCCCGCTAAGAAAAGTTAGTGTGAAAATCCACAAGAGACGCACTACTTTAAGAAAATGACTACAGGTATCAGATGAGAACCTCACAACCCCAAAGGCACGAAATTCAAAAGAAGCTTTAAAAGGCATCAATCCTATCGCAAATTGCAGCCAGTCTGGCTATCATCTGTAAGTCCACTTACATGAATTATTATCCTGCATTTCTGCATGACATATACATTTCACGTGCATACTCACTATTTTTCCTGCATATTTGGCTTTCCAATTTTGTAGTAAGAGAGATTCAATATGGACACTGATAAAAGGCAAGTGGCTACATCAATCCTAATATCAATCCAAACATCAATCCAAGCGTTAAATCCAAAGACCTCTTAGGGGGCACCGCTTCAAATCTCAGAAGAGTTATCACGATGGCGGCACTACCATTTTACGGAAGGTTAGCATGACCACGCCACTACCATTTCAGAAGGGTTAGCACGATGATGGCACTACCACTCCACGGAGAGTTAGCACGATCATGGCACTACCACTTCAAATCTCAGAAGGATTAGCACGATGGCGGCACTATCATTCTATGGAAGGTTAGCACAACCATGACACTACCACTTTAGAAGGGTTAGCACGATAACGTCACTACCACTCCACGGAGGGTTAGCACGATCACGACACTACCACTTCAAATCTCAGAAGGGTTAGCACGATGGTGGAACTATCATTCTACAGAAGGTTAGCACGACCACGGCACTACCACTTCAGAAGGGTTAGCATGATGACGGCACTACCACTCCACGGAGGGTTAGCACGATCATGGCACTACCACTTCACATCTCAGAAGGGTTAGCATGATGGCGGCACTACCATTCTATGGAAGGTTAGCACGACCACGGCACTATCACTTCAGAAGGGTTAGCACGATGACGATACTATCACTCCACGGAGGGTTAGCACGATCACGACACTACCACTTCAAATCTCAGAAGGGTTAGTGTAGACACCGGGTCCCGGGTAGCCTTGATCAGGATTACCCAATGATAAAATTAAGTGTGCCGATTTATAGGTAAAACGAATGAAAGTTAGAAGTGAGATTTCCTTATCGTTTTGATTTGTTATGAATGAATAAAAATATATTTTAAAAATATTTTAAAAATGTTTTAAAAATTATTTTGGGATAAAAAAAGTGATTTTTTAATTTTTTGTGTTTTATAGAAAATTTGAAAAAAAAAAAATATTCCACGCGAATGTCGGGCTGCTGCAACGCTGGGCGCGCAGGCAGAGCGCGGGTGGGGCGCGCTCGCCAGCGCGCAGCGCCCAGTGCATGCGCGCGCTGTGCGCTGGCCGTTGCCCACGTGCGCGGGCGACGGCCTGCCCGCCGCGCGCAACTGGGCCCGCGCCCCGCGTGGGAGACGCCCGAGGGCGTCTCTCGCCCCTGTGCGCCCGTTTTCGCCCCCAATGGCCTTTTTGGCCATTTTGGCCTTTTTTTTCTTCATTTTCAATGCTTTTTCTTCTTTTTTTTAATAGATTTCAGTGCAAAAACTCTCTAAATTCCAAACTCTTCAAATTCAGTTATTTTTTGTGTTTAATGGAATTAAATTAATTTAATTCTGGAATTAAATTAATTTAATTCTTCAATTAAAAATCTGTATTTTGGGAAAAAATAAAAGGGGAATTTTGAAAAGAATTTAGGGAATTTTTTTTAGAAAAATTATTTTTCTTCTTCTTTCTTCTCTCAAAAAACAAATTCTTTTAACTTTTCTAAAGAATTTTTCCAAGTGAATTCTTGAGATAAAAAATAACAATTTTTGTTCTTGGGAATTTTTCTTCTTCTCATAAAACAATTTTCACTTTAAAACAAATAAATCAATTATTTGTTTTTGAGTAAAAATTCATTTTTAATATTTTATTTTTTTAATATATTCTTACAATTAAGACAAGAAATTGGATCATCTACCTTCATTTTTTCAAGATAAATTTTGAGGGTAAACATTATTGGCTCAATTTCTTAATTTAATTTTTAATTTCATTTTTTTGTTTCCAATTAATTAGTTAACATGTAAATTCTTTTAGTTCTATCGTTTTCTTCTTATTTTCTTATTCTTTTATTTTTATTTAATTAATTATCATATAAATTCTTTTAGATCTATTATTTAATTGTTCATATTTTTACTTATTATTTTTTTATTTAATTGTTCATATTATTATTTCTTATTCTTATTTCTTATTTAATTGTTCATGTTCATATCATTGTCATCATTTTTGTTCATACATATTATTAGTATTATCATTTAACATGTTTTAACATAATTGACTTATTTTATTTTTTCATTTTATTCTTTCATATTTAATTGGAGTGTTCATCTTCTTTGATGTTGTTATTATTATTATTATTATTATTATTATTATTATTATTATTATTATTATTATTGATTGTTCATATTCTTTGTTATTATTGTGTTATTATTATTATTGTAGTTATTACCATCATTAGAATTATTATTATTATCATTATTCTTGTTTAATTTTATTATTACTATTATTTATATTTTCATGCATGCTGAATTTTATGTATATTATACTTTTTATGCATGATTGGATGTTATTGTTGTTATTTTGTGTTGTTATACATGTTAAATTATATCATCATTATTTTACGCTTGTTTATGCATGTTGAATTTTATTATTATTATGATATTCTTTTTATGTAGGTTAAATTGTTAATTAGTTAAGTTGCATATTTTATTATGTAATTTTAATTGATTTGTCATACATGATGCAATTTTGTTTACCTTAATTTAATTATTTTCATATTATATGTTTAATTCATTTTTTTATTGCTAACTTCATTTTTATTTGTGTTTTTATTTTCAATACTCATTTTTATGTGTGAGTTTTTGCCAAGTGAAAGTCTATGGAGATTTGAAGATGCCCTTTGGAAGTTAATTTGGCATTTGTATTTTTTTTATTATGTTGGGTTTATTTTATTTCTAATATGTAATTTGTAATAATAAATTTATTTTTATGCGCGTTAATTAAAAAATCACAAAAATATTTCTATTAATTAATTTGATTTTTTTTCTAAATAAAAGGGAACCAATGTCCTAGTTTTTTCATCCAAAATAAATTGTCACTTTAAAATTATTATTTTTTAATTATGCATAAGAGGACCAACGTCCTCATCTTTAATAAATAGCCCAATTTATGTATGATTTGGATTTTATTTACAAATGGGGGTTGTATTCCGCCCCTAATTTTGTTGTAATTTATTTTTATGCACTTTATTTTAATTATGCTCTTTATCTATCGCTTTTTTTTTATGTGATTGACATACACTTTAATTAAATTGCATTAAAATTGAATGAGAAATGGGATGAAACGCTAAAATCAAAACTCAATTATAAACTTAATCAAGGTATGAATAAATGGGGAGTCCCGAACCATCTCTGGTCTTTGGGCTCAATGAGGCGAGAGGATCATGTCAATGTTCTATTGGAATGGGACTTCCAAGACACCTCTTGTGTCCTGTAAAAAGGCTTTAACTTGCATAGTCCTAGGTTCTACGAGGCGAGAGGGTCATCCTAATGTTCTATTAGGATGGGGTCTACAAGACCCCTCTGGCTTGCCCAAAATAGACATAGCAGCGCTGTCTTAGGCTCACTGAAGCTAGATGAACTTTCCCAATGTTCTATTGGGTGGCGACTCCATGAAACCTTCTTGTTGCCCAAAATAGATGCCTTTGTAATTTCTTACAAGTTTTATGAACCTCTCTCGATAGCCGTAAAGGCGGCCTTTCGGGGCACCTCGGGATTCGGTGCGCGTCACAGTGGCGACTCCACTGGAGACTTAAGAGACTTCCCTTCGAAAGTACCTTGGCTAAAATTTACAATTGAGTTTTAATTTAAAAATTTCATCCCTTTTCAAAATTGCATTGCATATCATTAGAGCCTTAGATCTATGCTAGTTTGGTCCCTTTTCTAGCTCCGGTGCATTCCCAAAGCACAACCCTACGTTCACTCAATGTAGGGAAGTGTTAAGGATAATCACCAGCCCAAGCCTCTTACATTATGGTATATCAAATGGAGAACCAATCGGTCATTATGCTCGTGATGAGTTAGACCCGTTGGCAGGGACCATGCTTGGGTAGCCCTAAAGTATCACTACCTTTTGATCAAAGCTCATGTAATGGTAATAGATACTTTCACTAGGTGAAATGTACCGTAATCCTGTGCTTGCTACGTGGGCCATCATATATTGAACAAAATCAATTAAATTAAATGGTCTTCATCAAAAGCTTTCATGCCCCGGTGGGCCCATCTTGATTTAATTGAGGTGTTTAAATACATAATGGCCAAACACCCATATGTATGTACATTAGGCAAGAGATGTTATGCTGCCGGCTTTTCACCGTGCACTACACACGTCCAATGGGTTCCCTGATAACCCTTGGATAAGGCCCACCTAGAAAAAAGACTATGACCTAATTTGCGGGAGTGATAAGGTTGTAGGAATCTATCTGCTTGCATGTGGTTGTGGATGCTGCACAGCATGGTCATGCATCGCGTGTCATTCATGTGTGTTAATAAAAAACAAAAAATATGCATTTCATTTTTGTGTGTGTATATCCTTTTGTCTGCATATTATCTTTCTTTCACATGTACATATCGTCCTACGTACAATTTTTTCCATGCATCACATCGTATTATTGAAAACTATTGATCTTTCACTCATCGAGGACCATCCGCACAGCACGATCATACATTACATGCCATTCATGCATCATTCTAACCCCTTGGTTTTTTTAGCCACTATAGACCATTTACCTGGGAGGTTTTAGGGTCCCTGTAGTTGCTCGAGGGGCAAATGGAGTTCAAATTGGTTGGCAGAGATCTAGTATCTTTATCAAAATATCCACAGGCATTAGAAATGGCTGATCCATCACAACAAATTGAAGAGGTTCGTGCCCTAATTGCCCAAGAGATGGATGAGAGATTTGAAGAGCTAGAAAAGAAGTTGTTGGCCGTGATTAAGGAGAGGATGGATGCCATGGCACTTGTTCTTCAAGCCCAATTCATGACGACTGCTATTGGCCAGGTTAACTCGACCCTGACTCAGAAGGCTCATACAACGACGGCTGTAGTGTTCCCGTCCACTCCCGAGCCTAGGCGCAAGGCACCATTTGACTCACCAATCAAGCTATTGGGAAAAGAAAAAGGACTAGAGCCTTTACAGTCAATGGGCCTCCTCAGTCCCTCGAAAACCGAAAGGAAGCTAACTAATCTTGAAGAAGAGATTGTGAAGTCCAAACTTGCAACTACCCGGGCACCTCTCAATAAGACTGTTGTTGGCCCCGTAAGTCCAGTGGTTGGTTACTATGATAATAGCAGTGGTACCCAAAGGGCAAGGAAAGTGTCAGCAATTAAAGCGGATCAAAGGCACTACTCTAATTTGGGCGGATTCTTGTCTTGGGTACTCAACAGGTTGATGAAGGAAGGTAAGCTACAGCCACTGCCTGCTAAGCTCGCCAAAAACCAGGGACATCCCAATCATCGAGCAGAGCAGTATTGTGCCTTCCACCAGCACACTGGGCATGTGACGGACAATTGTGCGAGGCTAAGGCATGAGATTCAAGATCTGATTGATAACAAACAGATTACTGATCCAGAGCGCTGCAAGAAATAGGGGGGAAACCTTCTAGTAGATATGCTTTTCATATTTGAACTTTTTTCAGTCTTGATGTATGCAGTACTGTTTACATTAATTATATTAATTGCTTTTTGTTTATGTTCTCATGATTTCATTATGCATGATCACAACTACAAGTCATTTGATATTAACTTAATGAATACTCCTTCATTTAATCTCGAGATCTTGTAGCATCTGATACAACTCCTGGAGAGAGGAAAATTCTGAGAGTTGAAAATAAAAAGAGAAAGTAGCGAAAAAAAACTAGTTGCAATTAGGGGATTGGATAAAAACTCACTAAGAGCACTAGAACCTTTCCGATTACCCGTCAAAGCGATCCCTGAATAAGACAGAACCTAGAAAATGATTTAGGCAGCCTTTCTTTGTATAGCTCTCTAAATGACTGTTTTCTACCTTTATTTTGCAATCGCTTGCTAGCCCGTTGAGCCTTTATGCTGGTATGCTAAATGCGTATCGATTTTATTGTTATACATATTAAAACTACCCTTCACCTAAAATGATTTTTTTGCCTCCCCTTAGAAGAATGGCCGTTCTAGTAAGGATGGATGTACATCATCGACAATTCTTTGGGTTATCAAAAATTATCCTGGTAAGGATGAGTTTACACTTGGGAAGAGGGTTTTTAGTCATGTGCCAAAGGCATGAGCTCGCAAGAAGAAAAAATGATGAAAAAGAAAGATAAAAAAAAAAGAAAAAAAGAAAGGGAAGAAAAAAAGAAAGTGAAAAAGAAAGATGAAGAGAAAAGAAAAGAAAAAAAAAAAGAGAAAAAGTAGAGCTCAAGATAGTAATCTCTTGATGAGTTTCTGTGGCAATCACTTTAACTTAATTGTTATTCTGAGCTTGATAAGCTAAAGTATTATCAAATCCAAATTCAAGAATACCTTTATAGTACACCATTGAGTTGCGGCCATTTTTCTCTAGCAACCTGATCCCCCTTTGATAGCCATCTACATAAGCCTAACGCTATAACCAAAGTAAGACCTTTTGATTCTTGGTTCAGTCTTATCTAATTAGCGGAGATGACATTCTAATAAGGTTCAGTACATAGGAAGAGGCATATGGTGTTTCTTGAGCTTCAAGCGGGGAGCCACAAGTGCATTTATGCATTTGAGTTAAATCTCGTCCCCAACGTTGCATCTAGAATGTGCTTAAAGAAAGAAAAAGAGTATTTGGGCAAAAATTAAGAGCAGAGAGAAAATTTTCAACCATGAAAACCCGAGAGAGCTGGTTGATAACAGGAGTTTGATGATTTCAAGATCCATCTCGAGATTAGATAGGGTCTTGTATTTTAGAGATTAATGCCAAATGATGATCATGCGTGATGAAATCAGACTGGAACATATGCATTTATGCAATAATATTTTAATGTAAGCAAAGCACTTTATCTTGCATACTCAAAATGGTTTAAGTTCTAGTATAAAAAGTAGCACATTTTTTTTCTTCGCATATGTGCAATTTACTATAAGTGGCCCTTATTGCCATCTTCATCTTGATGCTTCAGCAGACTTGCCCCGACATCGGCTTTGAGCTATTCGTCAGCACAAAATCCATACGACCAAGAGCAAAAAAAAAAAAAAATAGCCGTTAGAGATGAAAACCGTAACTGGCTCTCTAAGCAAAAGTTAGGTCAAAGGGCAGGGTGAAAACTTGGAAACAGGTAGTCTGCCCCACAAAAAATGAAATAAATAAAAGCCGTTGGATTGGGTTAGGTCCATTCTAGGCAAAAGTTAGGCACAGGGTTATGTGAAAATCCCTAAAGGGACGTATTTTCCACAAAGAAAAGCTAGGGTGAAAATCCACAAGGGACGCACTACCTTTAAAACAATGACTTCCGATGCTTGGAGCAATAAGGCAGCATTACTTTGGATGATTTCCCTTCAGCCAGATAGGGCATAATTTAGGACATGAGTCATAATCCCGGGCGTATGATCATTGACCGGGGGCAAAGATGCACACCTGATGGTTCTTTTTGAAGAGTTTACGGGTCAGAGTCCCTAAGTCAAGACGCCATTTCTAGTACCTCAAAGGGCATGGTGAAGCAGCCAAGCCATATCCTCAACGGATCCTTAACCACTCAGGACATGGTCTATCTATTTTTGCATGCATTTCATACCATTTTTTAGCAAATATCTGCATATGGCCATTTACACTTGCATGCATAATCTATTGTATATATTCCTGTGCACACAACTTTGCAGGAAAAGTCCAAATGAAGGCCACACACATAAAAGCTAGTCAAGGACAGCAACGTTAGCACTTACCCTTGTTGGACAATCAGGTCAAGATAGAATCTACGCCGGCAAATCTCCGAGACCTCTTAGGAGGCAATTCTCCAGGGTCTTTTAAGAGACAAATCTCTTTTTTCTGCACTTTTAGTAGTCTGTAGCAGACTCGGTGCGGTCCTCTGAGGAGGACATCGTTTGCACTTTTAGTAGTCTGTAGCAGACTCGGTGCAGTTCTCTTCTTGCGCTCGACGCATCGCCATCTGCGGATGACACCCCTGCACTTTTAGTAGTCTGTAGCAGACTCGGTGCAGTCCTCCTTTGCACTTTTTGTAGTCTGTAGTAGACTCGGTGCAATCCTCCCTTTGCATTTTTTGTAGCCTGTAGCAGGCTCGGCGCATCGCCATTTGCGGATGGCAGCTACACTTTTTGTAGTCTGTAGCAGACTCGGCGCAGTCCTCCTTTGCACTTTTTGTAGTCTGTAGCAGACTCGGTGCAATCCTCCCTTTACGTTTTTTGTAGCCTGTAGTAGGCTCGGCGCATCGCCATTTGCGGATGGCAGCTGCACTTTTTGTAGTCTGTAGCAGACTCGGTGCAGTCCTCCTTTGCACTTTTTGTAGTCTGTAGCAGACTCGGTGCAATCCCTTTGTGTATTTTGTAGCCTGTAGCAGGCTCGGCGCATCGCCATTTGCGGATGGCTGTTGCACTTTTTGTAGTTTGTAGCAGACTCGGTGCAGTGCTCCTTTTGAACTTTTTGTAGTCTGTAGCAAACTCGCTGCAATGCTCCTTTTGCGTTTTTTGTAGTCTGTAGCAGACTCAGCGCATCGCCATTTACAGATGGCAGCTGCACTTTTTGTAGTCTGTAGCAGACTCGGTGTAGTCCTCTGAGGAGGACATCTCCTGCTTTTTGTAGTCTTGTCAGTGACTCGACGCATCGCTATTTGCGGATGGCATCTTGCACTTTTAGTAGTCTGTAGCAGACTCGGTGCGGCCCTCTGAAGAGAACCTTTCTTGCATTTTGTAAGTCTGTAGCAGACCCGGCGCATCACCGTCTGAGGATGGTCCCTAGCACTTTGTAGTCTTATCAGCGACTCAGTGCAATCCAAGAGGATACTCACAGTTCAAATCACAACACTGTTCCCGAGAGAGCAGCTGGAAGGTTGTCGCCCCAGGTACGCGCTTCTTTCCCTTTCCTGAATTTTGGCTCACCTAGACACCCACACACTAGCCTCCCCAAAATTGGGGGCAACTGTAGACACCGGGTCCCGGGTAGCCTTGATCAGGATTACCTAATGATGAAATTAAATGTGCCAATTTATAGGCAAAAAGAATGAAAGTTAGAAGTGAGATTTCCTTATCGTTTTGATTTGTTAGGAATGAATAAAAATATATTTTAAAAATTATTTTGGGATAAAAAAGTGAGTTTTTAATTTTTTGTGTTTTATAGAAAATTTGAAAAAAAAAAAAATTTCACGCGAATGTCGGGGCTGCGGCAACGCTGGGTGCGCGCCGCAGCCCCCGGGAGCGCGGGTGGGGCGCGCTCGCGCATGAGCGGCGCGCCCGCTCGTGTGCAGGCGACGGCCTGCCCGCCGCGCAATTGGGCACGCGCCTCGCGCGTAGGAGACACCCGTCGGGCGCGCCGACGGGCGTCTCTCGCCCCTGTGTGCCCGTTTTCACCCCCAATGGCCATTTTGGCCTTTTTTTTCTTCATTTTTAATGCTTTTTCTTCTTTTTTTTTTTTAAATAGATTTCAATGCAAAAACTCTCTAAATTCCAAACTCTTCAAATTCAGTTGTTTTTTTTGTGTTTAATGGAATTAAATTAATTTAATTCTTCAATTAAAAATCTGTATTTTGGGAAAAAATAAAAGGGGAATTTTGGAAAGAATTTAGGGAATTTTTTTTAGAAAAATTATTTTTCTTCTTCTTTCTTCTTTCAACTTTTCTAAAGAATTTTTCCAAATGAATTTTTGAGACAAAAAATAACAATTTTTGTTCTTGGGAATTTTTCTTCTTCTCATAAAATAATTTTTACTTTAAGACAAATAAATCAATTATTTGTTATTTAGTAAAAATTCATTTTCAATATTTTATTTTTCTAATATATTCTTACAATTAAGACAAGGAATTGGATCATCTACATTCATTTCTTCAAGAGAAATTTTGAAGGTAAACATTTTTGGCTCAATTTGTTAATTTAATTTTTAATTTCATTTTTTTTGTTTCCAATTAATTAGTTAACGTGTAAATTCTTTTAGTTCTATCATTTTCTTCTTATTTTCTTATTCTTTTGTTTTTATTTAATTAATTATCATGTAAATTCTTTTAGATCTATTATTTAATTGTTCATATTTTTACTTCTTATTTTTTATTTTTTTTATATAATTGTTTATATTATTATTTCTTATTCTTATTTCTTATTTAATTGTTTATGTTCATATCATTGTCATCATTTTTGTTCATACATATTATTAGTATTATCATTTAACATGTTTTAACATAATTGACTTATTTTATTTTTTCATTTTATTCTTCCATATTTAATTGGATTGTTCATCTTCTTTGATGTTGTTGTTGTTGTTGTTGTTATTATTATTATTATTATTATTATTATTATTATTATTATTATTATTATTATTATTATTATTATTATTATATTTGATTGTTCATATGCTTTGTTATTATTGTGTTATTATTATTATTGTAGTTATTACCATCATTAGTATTATTATTATTATCATTATTCTTATTTAATTTTATTATTACTATTATTTATATTTTCATGCATGCTGAATTTTATGTATATTATACTTTTTATGCATGATTGGATGTTATTGTTATTATTTTGTGTTGTTATGCATGTTAAATTATATCATCATTATTTTACGCTTGTTTATGCATGTTGAATTTTATTATTATTATTATGATATTCTTTTTATGCAGGTTAAATTGTTAATTAGTTAAGTTGGATATTTTATTATGTAATTTTAATTGATTTGTTATACATGATGCAATTTTGTTTGCCTTAATTTAATTGTTTTCATGTTATATGTTTAATTCATTTTTTTATTGCTAACTTCATTTTTATTTGTGTTTTTATTTTCAATACTCATTTTTATGTGTGATTTTTTGCTAAGTGGGAGTCTATGGAGATTCGAAGATGCCATTTGGAAGTTAATTTGGCATTTGTATTTTCTTTATTATGTTGGGTTTATTTTATTTCTAATATGTAATTTGTAATAATAAATTTATTTTTATGCACGTTAATTAAAAAATCACAAAAATATTTCTATTAATTAATTTTATTTTTTTTCTAAATAAAAGGGGACCAATGTCCTAGTTTTTTCATCCAAAATAAATTGTCACTTTAAAATTGTTTTCTTTAATTATGCATGAGAGGACCGACGTCCTCATCTTTAATAAATAACCCGATTTATGTATGCTTTGAATTTTATTTATAAATGGGGGTTGTATTCCGCCCCTAATTTTGTTGTAATTTATTTTTATGCACTTTATTTTAATTATGCTCTTTATCTATCGCTTTCTTTATGTGATTGACATGCGCTTTAATTAAATTGCATTAAAATTGAATGAGAAATGAGATGAAATGCTAAATTCAAAACTCAATTATAAACTTAATTAAGGTATGAATAAATAGGGAGTCCCGAACCATCTTTGGTCTTTGGGCTCAACGAGGCGAGAGGATTATTTCAATGTTCTATTGGAATGGGACTTCCAAGACACCTCTTGTGTCCCGTAAAAAGGCTTTAACTTGCATAGTCCTAGGCTCCACGAGGCGAGAGGGTCATCCTAATGTTCTATTAGGATGGGGCCTCCAAGACCCCTCTGACTTGTCCAAAATGGACATAGCAGCGCTGTCTTAGGCTCACTGAGGCTAGACGAACTTTCCCAATGTTCTATTGGGTGGCGACTCCATGAAACCTCCTTATTGCCCAAAATAGACGCCCTTGTAATTTTTTACAAGTTTTATGAACCTCTCTCAATCGCCCTAAGGGCGGGCTTTCGGGGCGCCCCGGGGTGCGGCGCGCGTCACAGTTAGCATGATGGTGGCACTACCATTCTACGGAAGGTTAGCACGACCACGGCACTACCACTTCAGAAGGGTTAGCATGATGAAGGCACTACTACTCCACGGAAGGTTAGCACGATCATGGTACTACCACTTCAAATCTCACAAGAGTTAGCATGATGACGGCACTACCATTCCACGGAAGGTTAGCATGACCACGGCACTACCACTTGAACAAAGATTTACACGCTGACGGTAAATACCACTTCAACGAGGATTTACACGATCACGACAACTCGCTTTAGCAAAGAATAACATGCCGACAAGCTGGCAATAACCACCCCAACAACATCATCCAGTTTGGAAAAGATAGCTTCCTCAGGTACGTGTCTCTTTCCTTTTTTCTCTGAGTTTTGGCTCACCTAGGCACTTATGTACTAGTTTTCTCAAAACTGGGGGCAATTGTAGACACCGGGTCCTGAGTCAGCCAATATTAGAGTTACCTAATGATGATTAGATGCCTGTTCACAAGCAAAAAAGTTAAAAGTGATGATTTTCTTGTCAAATTTGCATTTTAGAATATAAAAATAATAAAAAATGTATTAAAAATTAAATTTGAAAAATGGAGTTTGAAAATTATAGTGTTTTTAGTTAAATTTGATTTTTTTTTTTAAAAACAAATTTCTGACGTCGGCCGTGTCAACGCGTGGGCGCAGCGCACAGCGTCGCCTGTGCGCACCGACGGACGTCAGTCGCTCCTGATTTCCTGAAATTGCGATTTTTTGCCCTCTTTCCATTTTTTCTTGATTTTTTTTGACTTTTTACTATTTTTTTCGGGATTTTTAATGATAATTCCCTTTTCCAAATTAAGGGGAATTTGATAAAAAATCAATTTTCTTTCTTAATTAATTAGGTTTTCCATTTTTGTTGATATAAATAGAAAATTATGGGAAAGGAAAAAATGGGGAATTCTTTTGAGGCGTTTTTTCTTCTCTCTTCTTGGGTTTTTGCATTTTCTTCTTCTTCTTCAATTATTTTTCTTCTTTTTACTTCAATAAAATTTCTTCTAAACATTTTAGATTAAATTTTATTGAAAAATATTTTTTTTTGAGATAAGAAAATATTTTTTTAAAAAAATCCAATTTTCTCACTTGTTATTTTTTAATCTTTTTTTCTTCAATTGATTTCTTCCAAAAACTTACATCATTTTTTGGGTGAAAAATTGATTTTGAGACAAAGAGAATAATTTTTTGCTCTTAAAATTCAATTTTTTTTTATTTAATTTCGTAAAAGTAAGACTTTTACAATTTTTTAGAGAAATGTTTTTGGATTATTTTTATCTATTATTTTGTGAATTGAAATAAGAAAAATCAATCATTTTCACCTATTCCACCAAATCCGAAACTGAGGGAAAATATTTTAGACTTGATTTCTTAATTTTATTTTTCTTTTATTTATTTTTTATTCATATTTAATTAGTAATCATGTAGATTTTTATATTTATTGTTTATTTATTTATTTATTTTATGTTATCTTAAATATAGATTTAACTTTTTTGATATTGTTCTTTGTTACTTTTTTATTTATTTGATTATTCATTTTCTCTTATTTATCATCATCATCATCATCATCATCATTATTATTATTATTATTATTATTGTTATTGTTATTTATTTATTTATTATTATTATTATTATTATTATTATTATTATTTCATGTTTTCATGTATTAACCTATCAATATGTTAATTTATTTGTTTCGATCACGTCATTGCATTTATGTTTCATTCATAATGCACTTTTATTTGTTTTTAATTTATCATTTATTACTTCATATGTGTTAATTGATTTTATTGATCTAATTACTAACATTAATTTTATTTGTACTTGTTTTTGGTTTCAAATTTTTGCTTTTCCTTGTTTGAGCATCCATGCAAACGAAGGAGAAGATCCGGAGATTTATCATTTTTATTGTATTTATTTTTTCTTTATTTGTCTTTTTAATTTATTTGTCATGTAATTAGTAATAAAATCATTTATTTTATGCATGCTTAATTAAAAATCACAAAAATATTTATATTAATAAATTGGGTTTTTCTAATGAAATGGGATCAATGTCCTAATTTTTTTTTATTCAAATAAATTGTCACTTTAAAATTATTTTCTTTAAGTATACATGCGAGAACCAATGTTCTCATCCTTAATAAATAACCCATTTCATGTATGATTTACATTTTATTTACATTGGAGGTTGTATTCCGCTAATAGTTTTGTTGTAATTTATTGTATTTTTATTTACCTTTTTTTTATCTTATTTTTATTTATCGTTTTTATTATGTGATTAATATGTGCTCTAATTACTGCATTTAAATGAATGGGAAAAGGGATAAAATTTTAAATTCAAAACTCAATTGTAATTTAATCAATGTATGAATAAATGGAAAGTTTCGAACCATCTTTGGTCTTAGGCTCAATGAGATTAGAGGACCATCTCAATATTTTATTGGGATGGAATCTCCATAATATCTCTTGTTGCCCAAAATAGGCCCAATTTGCATTGTTTTAGGCTCCATGAGGTTAGAGTACCATCTCAATTGGGGTGGGGACTCCAAAATATCTCTGGTTTGCCCAAAATAGACACAGATGCGTTATCTTAAGCTCATTGAGGCTAGACGATATTTTTTAATATTTTATTGGGTGGCAACTTCGAGAAACCTCCTTATTGCCCAAAATATATGCCCTTGTAATCTCTTACAAGTTTTATGAACCTCTCTCGAACGCCCTAAAAGCTGGTCTTCGGGGCTCCCGAGATTCGGCGCGCGTAACAGTGGGCAAGATAGGCTACATGGCGGGCAAAATACGCTACACGGTGGGCAGAAATCCTTGACCACCGTGTAGGACAAATTGCAAGCAGAATTAACAATCCATTTGCTATTTACATGGCTGGCAGGAATCTCTGACCATCATGTAAAATGAATTTTAGGCAAAATTGGCAATCCAGAAGCCGATTACATGGTGGGCAGGAATTCCTAACCTCTATGTAACCCTGTTACATTTCCTACTAAAATGAGGTATAAAGGAGCAGATTTTATTACTCAACTCGTCTGGCCTTTTTCACATAAAAAAAGGCATTTTTAGGCTAAAGTTTCTCTTAACATATGTTCATCTATGTCTTAAGTTTCTAATGACATAAAATTCACATCATTTAGACCTGTATTTGAGGAGATATACCCCTGGGAATAGAGACTACTCTTAAAATAGCTAGATACAGATGTTCATTTTTAACTTCCATTTGAGGTATCTCAAGGCCTAAATTAAGCTAAGGTCTCTCTAAGACATTTGAAGGTATCTTTCTCAAGTAAAATTTTCAACTGGAATCACTCCAATTAGAGCTCTAAAAGTTGAAATATACATAAAATACTCAAAATGTGTATTGTAGCACCTACGAGCAAAATTTTCTGTTAATGACTCCTTGGGTTCTCCTCTATTAAACTCATGCACAATCATTTGTATCAAACTTTATTAAGTCCATTTTACATATATTTAAGCATTCTTCAGCTTCACACATATCACACACATTCATAGGGAGAAAGGTTCCCAAACCTATTCTTGCTCCTTCTTCACTTCAAGCTCTTCCCTTCTACGCCTTCTCTTTCCCCTTATCTTTCTTGGTAGATTCTTTAACTACAAAACCAGAGTTCAACTCCATGAATTGTCCCCCTTTACCCAATTCTTCATCTTCATCACATTAAATAGAAAACAAAGGAGAAGATGAAGCTAAAAACTTACCAATTTACAGAGAATTTACACCTATAACTTATTTGAATCAAAAAGAAAATCCACAAGCACTTGAAGGGCTGAGTTTGGCATGGAGAAGGGAGGGAAAATTTTTGGAATTCTCTCCCCCACTTCACTAACCTCAGCTCCCTAAATACTCCCTGATTTTAGAATTTTTGAAAATGCTAAATGTTGTAAAATGATTGGCTAAAAAGACAAATTTCACATTTAATCCTTCTGTGATGCACGTCGAACCCCGGCAGGCCCCGAAATCCCGCTTTTAGAGAATTCAATAGAGGTTCATAAAACTTGTAAAAGATTACAATCTATTTTGGGTAACAAGAAAGTTTCTTAGAGTCGTCACTCAATAAAATATTGGAAAAGGTCGTCTAGTCTCACTGAGCCTAAGACAACGTAGGTGTGTTTATTTTGGGTAAACAGAGATATTTTGAAATTCTCCTTCCAATAGAACATTAGAAAGATTCATCTAGTCTCGTGAAACCTAAGACAATGGATGCATATCTATTTTGGGTAGGCCAGAGATATTTTGGAGTTTTCACCCCAATGGAATATTGAGATGGGTCGTCTAACCTCGTGGAGCCTAAGACGATGCAATTTGGGCCTATTTTGGACAGCAAGAAATATTTTGGAATCCCTTTCCTAATAGAACATTGGAAAAGTTCATCTAAACTCGTTGAGCCTAAGACTAGAGATGGTTCGGGACTTCCTATTTATACATACCTTGATTAGAGTTATGATTGAGTTTTGAATTTAAAATTTTATTCCTTTTCTCATACAATTTAATGCATTAATTAAAGTGCATATCAATAATGTAATGAAAGCGGCAAATAAAACAATATTAAAATAAGTTAAATAAAATATAAAAAAAATACAATAAAACTAGGGGCGGAATACAATTTCCATTATAAATGAAATGTAAGGGATGAGAACATTGGTTCTCGCATTCATACTTAAAAGAAAAAGTGTTAAAGATGATGGTTTATTTGGGTGAAAAAATACCAAATTAATTAATATAAATATTTTTATGATTTTCTTTTTAACGTGCATAAAATAAATAATTTCGTTACAAATTACATGGCAAAATAAATGAAAAAGCCGAATAAAGAAAATAATACAAATAATAAAATGAAAGTTCAAACCAAATAAGTCTCCTGGATCTCCCTGTGTGCTCGTGGGAATGCCAAGACAAAGAAAATGAGTGTTGGAATAAAAAATAAACACAAATAAAATTAATGTTAGTGATGTAATCAAGAAAATCAATTAAACACATGAAATAATAAGTAATAAATTAAAATAAATGGAAAAAAATACTTTATGAGAGTCAAATAAATTAAATAACATGATTGAAACAAATAAATCGACAAATTAATAAATTAATATATAAAAACATGAAATAATAATAATAATAACGATAATAAACAAATGAAAATGAGATCATGGTTAGTAATTAAATAAAGAAAAATCAATTAAACACATGTAAAAAGATGAATAGAATGAAATGGAATAAAATACATCATAAATGACAAATAAAATTAAATGAAATGATGTAATAAATAAAACAACACATTAATGAATTAATACATAAAAATATAAAATAATGATAATGATAATGACAGTAATAATAATAATAATAATAATAATAATAATAATAATAATAATAATAATAATAATAATAATAATAATAATAAAATAAATAATAACAAATAAATAACAATAATAATGAAAAAGAATGATAAAAATAATAATGATAAATAAAACAATGATGAATAATTAAATAAATAAAAAATAACAAAAAAATGTAAAAATGTAAAATTTATTTCTAAGATAACATAAAATAAATAAATAAATAATAAATATAAAAATTTACATGATTACTAATTAAATATTAACAAAAAATAAATGAAAAAAATAAAAATGAGGAATCGAGTCTAAAATATTTACCTTCATAATTCGGATTCGATGGAGAGAAAAATGTGATTGATTTCATTGCTTTATTTTGCAAAATTAGAATTGAAAATAATAAAATTGAAATTTTATTCCAAGAAATAAATTGCTTAAAAAATGATTAAAGAAAATAAAAATTCTCAAAAACAAAAAATGAATTTTTTTTATCTAAAAAATGATTATTGATTAAAAGAATTAATTTTTATTTGAAAAAAACAAAAAATAATGAAAGAAAAATGAAAATTTTGCAGAACAAAAAATTATTATTTTTTTATCTCAAGGAAAATAATTGATTAGAAAAAATAAATAAAAAAAATTTCAAAAACAAAGAATGAATTTTTCTTTGTCTCAAGAAAAATTATTAATAAAAAATTGATCTTTTTAACTTTAAAAAATTTTTATTTTGAGAAGAAAATCTAAAAAAGATGTAGAGAGAATTTTGTTGAAAAAGAGAAAATGAAGAAATTAACCTAAAATGAATTCTCCTCCTTTTTCCTTTTCATCTTTTTCTATTTATATGATAAAAGATGAAAAAATCTAATTAATTTTGAAAAACCCTTAATTAATTCAAATATTATTTATCTATATTTTAAAAATAGAAAAAATCATGAAAATCCCTAAAAAATGGGATAAAAAGTCAATTTTGGGGCAAAAATCCCGAAAAAAGGCCAAAAATCAGATTTTCAGCGGATTTGGGTTAATTCGGAGACCGACGGGCGTCGGTGGGCGCGCGGAGCGCCGCGTATGCCCAGGCAGTCACACGCGCACGTCTGCGCGCTACCGCGAGGCGCCGTCGACGCCCGATTTTTTTTTTTTAAATTTCAAATTTGACTAAAATACTATAACTTCAAACTCTCTTTTTTTATTTTTATTTTTTATTTCTTTTGGTTCTAAAAAGCAATCTTGACAAGAAAATCATTACTTCTAACTTTTTTACCCGTGAACAGGCGTCTAATTATCATTGGGTAATCCTGATTTATATTGACTCAGGACCCGATGTCTACACCTTCATTCCCATCTTAGTTTTCAATTAACCTTATAATTACATCATACTTATAATTTAACCCTCAAAATTAACTCTTTGATGCACATAAGTCACATTTAACCATTTACTATTATTACTAAACTTCTTATTTTGTAATGGCCTCAATACCGGGTTAGGAGTATTTAGTGAATTTTATAGAGTCTGTAATGTGATTCCGGAATAGAGTGATGGGTTAAAAATCTTTATTTACAGTAGAAGTAAAAAGTTAAGTGTGCTTAGGGTATAACGATCCCGGGATGGGTAATCTCGGGACAGCTATACATGAAAATTGACAGCAGTTATCAAAAATTTTTAATGGATAAAATTGATCTGTGGACTGTTAGGAATCTAGTGATAAAATTTGAAGTGAAAACGGAGTCAAATAGGCCTCCGAAAGTCAACCTCGGGACAACTATACAGTGAAAATTGACAGCAGTTATTGAAAAATTTTTAATGGATAAAATTGATATGTGGACTGTCAGGAATTTTGTGGTGAAAACGGAGTCAAATAGGCCTCCGAAAGTCAAGTTGAAGTTAGCCTCTGGTTCGGTTCAATTGAACTAGAGTTTGACCGAAATTTGACCGAATTTTTTAAAATAGTTATTGAGCTCAAAAGGGTGTAAAGTGGAAAGTGTAAAGGCATAAAATAATTTTTAGTAATTTTTGACAGCATTAGAATGATGTTTTACGGCAGAACCGAACAGGTTTGAATCAGACTGATTTAAGTGAATCAGACCCCAAATGGATTCCGATTAAGCTAAAATTTTGCAGGTAGGCTATTTTTGATATTTTAATAATGATGGAATTAGTTGGGAGTGAAAATAATTTGAGGAACACAAAGATTCCTAGAAACAGTGGAAATTGACCGAAAAATCAAAATTTTGGTTCAAACCGGTTGGACCACTTCGATTCAATTTCAGCGCATATAAAGGGTAAAAAAGCCAAATTTATCTAGAGAAATCCAGCAGCCACCGCCTCTTTCTTCTCCTCCCTAGGCCGAATGGTATTTTTGTCTTTCTTCTCCATTTTTCTTCTTTCTTTCTTCAATCTTTCTTGAAATCTTAGCCTTCTAGACAAACTTCAGCCCCTTTATAACATAAAGATAGTAATTGGAGTCCATTTGAGCATTAAAAGTGAGGAAAATCAAGTGTACAAAGTTTAGAGTTGAATTTGAGGTAAGTGTTTTGGGTATTTAATTGGGTTTAAAGGTTCATATGGGTATTTTTAGGTGTGTAGAACATGTTTATGGAGTTATTTTGTAAAAAGGAAGTATAGATTTGATGATATCCCCTTTTTAAATTCGGCCATGGTTAGGTTTACAAGGAGAGAAAGATTTCTCCTAAGCTAAGGCATCAAAAAGGACACTTGAGAAGTGCTAAGCAAGGATTTGAAGTTTGTGGTTACAAAATCCTTCTATTTCTATTGATTATGTTTCAGTTTTAGGTTATGTCTAAGTATGAATTTGTGATTAAGACATGTTTAATTGAATTTAACTTGATAAACATGATTGGTGGACTTAAATAAGTATTTAAATGTGCTTAAAATAAAATAAAGTATTATGGTATGAAAACTCTAAGCTTGGTCGAATGGAAACATAAGGAAAACTTAATATATATTAGGTGTTTATGGCATATAAGTGATGATTATGATGTGTATCAATTGTGTAGTGTATGATTGAGTGGTTAAAAGAATGAAAAATAACTTTACCGAACTAATGTTATTTTGGCCGAATTGAATAATATGGAAATTCTTAGTGTAAATAGGTAATTAAGGCATATTAATGATGGAAATGATATCTGTAACATGTAATTAGCATGATTAAGTGATTAAGTGAATTAAATGTAATTATAGTGAAAAATAATTACCTTGTCCGAATGGGTTATTAAAGGATATAATGAGATATGTTGTGAAATAAGGCATATAATTGGTATTTATAATGAGTATAACATGTAAATCGAATGTTTGAGTGATTAAATGAAATTAAAGTGAACATAATGAGAAGTTAATGTCTTGGCCGAATTGTATAAAGGAAGATTTATTCATATACTTAAAGGAATTAAGGCATGAAATTAATGTTTGTGATGAGTATAACATGTAAGTGGAATGTTTGAGTGAATAAATGAATTAAATATGAACATAGTAAAAAAGTGATACTTTGGCCAAATTGAACATGATGGATTCTTATTATGTATTTTGATGTTTAATCACATGTAATGGCATAAAATGGTTAAATAGTGATAAACGAGTGTGTATGTAAAATTATAAGTGAAAATGATAGCTTGGCCAAAGTGTGCATGTTGACATAATGTGACATTTAAGTGAAATTTTAATGATATATTGCCCTTAGTAGTGGTCTGATAGTGAAATCTAGTCCAGGATATAATTGACTAGCCATAGGGATTCCACACTGCGATACGAGTCATGGTGACTTGCTATTGATAGGCCAATGATGATTTATCTCAGTGCAGTGTTCAGTGATTTCAGTGTTCAATGTAGTGCAATACAGTATTGAATGATTCCTTTGGGGATCATTCTATAGTGCAGTGGATCTGTGAGATCTACGTCCCGCATATCCGGTCAGTAGATTTCTACTGGATGTTACTAGGGGCAGAAGTTGAAAGAAATTGATTAAAAAGAAATTTATTGTGGTATATAGTGAAAAAAGTGTAAAAAGAAATTAAATAAATGATTAGATGGTTATACATGTAATTAAGGATAAGAATAAAGACATGATAATGATAATGATAGTGATAAGGATAGAGATAAGAATGGATAAGGATTGAAAATAATATTTGACTTAGAAAAAGTTACTTTAAGGGCAATATTGTAATTTAATAAAAATTTAGAGGCATAATGGTAATTATGTGATAAAATCGATTAAAATAGTAATATATATGAAAATGAGTGAAAATGGGACTATAATGGAAATAAAGGAAAGTTTAGGGGTAAAATAGTAAATTTACATTAATTAGGTAAAAAGTGGTAAAGTTAGGTAAAAAGTGTAATGGTAAGGGTAATTTGGACAAGATATGAGATTAAAATGGTAATTTAGTGTAAAAGTGATAAATTAGGGACCTAAATATAATTTGGTGAATTTATAAGGTTAAAAGTGGAATCTAAGTGCAAAAAGGTTAAATTGGTAATTATAAGTAATTAAAAGGGGCAAAAGTGAAAAATAAGAATAAGTGAGGTTACAAGTGTAAATTATATATTATTAAGGGTATTTTTGTAATTAAGTGAAAAATGAGGACATGAATGAAATTATTGTAAAAGTGGGGATATAGATGGAATTAATGGAAAAGATGTGGACAAAATTGGAAATTTAGGAAAAAGATTAAGGACTTAAATGTAATTAATGAAATGATAAGTTTAATTAAAGGATTAAAATATAAATAGTGAATAAAATAATTGAATGAGTGAATATGCAATTAAATTGATAGATTTATTGTCTAAATATGATTAATGATTTAATAGAAAATAATAATAACAAATTTAAAGTGAAATTAAGGTATATTAGTTGCATGATTATAATTATAGTGAATTGGAGTGGTAGTATTGGAATTGAAGGATAAAACAAGGACTAAAGTGTAATTTGATTTAAAATGTTATGGTAAGGACTAAATGATAATTTACATGCCAAATAATAAATTAAGGTAATAATAGAATTAGTTAGTGGCACTTTGTAAATATAAAACAATTAAGGGTAAGATCGTAAATTAATATAAAGTTTAAGAACCAAATAGTAAATTTACAATATTGATGCTAATTAAGGGGTTTAAGCGTAACTAATCAATGATATAAATAATAAATGAGTAATTGATAATTAGTGAATGAATAATTAAGAATTATAAAATATTATGGTATGAATAATTATTAGATGTATAATGGTTTTTAATTGATTTATATATATAATGATTATGGATGTGAGTGTAATTTAATTACGTTTAAAATAATGATGTAATTATAGATAAGTAAAAATGAAAGGCAGAAAGATGAATTAATAGCATTACTGTAAATAAGTGGTAAAGCAGTGACTTAAATGTAACTGATCATAAAAAGGAAAATGTTAGGACTTGAATATAAATTGATGAGGAAATTGACTATTAAGTGAAGTGACAAAAACATTGATTTGGATATATATATTGGTAAATTAGGGAATGACACAAAAATTAATAAAACTAACAATGAGAATAATAATAATAATATTAATATAGTGCAATAAAAAGGTAAATTTGTAATTGTGATAAATACAGAGGACTAAATTGTAAATTAAATTATGGTAAGATTATTGACACGACCTCAGCAAGTGTACTGAATCGGCAAGTAATAAAGTGGGGTATAGTTAGGATCCCGAGTTATCGTACCCAAGGGACTGTGTGTTGAAGCAATGAAAATTAAGAGTATGCTAAAAAATTCCCAATTGTTTGAATTGATTTAATTATCTATTGATTAAAAATAAAGAATTTAAACAACTAAAATAAACAAGTAGAAATACTCAAATTAAATTGACGTCAATAATTGAAGAAATAAAATGATGGAAAAATTAACCTGATAAAAATTCAAATTAGACGAACGTTGCTTGGGTTCACTTATCCACCCCATACCCAAATATAAATAAAATTAATCCAAGAACCAACTATGAAAGAAATCGGGATAACCCTCTTAACCCAGGCTTCCCAATCCGGAGTCAGCCACTCTAATTATATGACATCCCAAACCGGAGTCAGCCACATAACTAGCCTATGCACGAGTCTAAAATCCTAAGCTTGGTTTATTTTCCTAATACGGAGTCAAATAACCCAGAATTTAATTATTTCACTCACCATTCTAGTCCTAAATCATGAAATTCTGCACTTCTAGATTCCCGATCGGAGTCGTCCAAAAGACACAGCAAGAATGATAAGAACTGAATGTAAATAAAAATGGCATCCAATCCATACAACTCAATAACCAACAAAGATATATGAAATAAATCATTCATCAAAATTGGAACTTAACTTGAGAAAATAAATCCCATGAATTAACAATAAGAACCAGTAAAATAAACCATTCAATCATATATTTAAATTCAAAAGATGTTCAGAATTCACATCATGGGTAGGGGATTCAAAGATCCCCCAAACAACTAAAAGACTACTCACGATCCATTATAAAATCAAAAGCAAAGAGGAAAGAATAAACCTAGAAATTCATGAAGGCATAAATCCCAGTTGAATCCCACGTTCTTTAATCTCCTTCTTCAAATCTTCAATGGAGAAAAATCTGGAAATTCTAATGTAAAAACAGTGTATTCAAATTAAACTATGTGTTTCCAATATAAAAACTCTTGAATTGCAAATTAATTCTAAAGATAAAATTGAAAACCTAAATTAAGAACAATAGAAAAGAAACCCAAAATTCTAGTTCTAAAACCCTAATATGAGAAAAGGCTGCCAAAAATCCGAACTCCTCGCCAAACAGCAAACTTTTCTTTTTATATCCCGAGGGGTCACGGTGGTAACCAGATTGGTTGCCACCGTGAGATGCTCAAATTTCACTTTTGTCCAAGACTTTCCTATGTCACGGTAGCAACTAGATTACCTTGCCACCGTGAGGTACCTCCTCACTTGATTCTGCCTTGGTGCGAATTATGTCACGGTAGTAACCAGACAGGTTGCCACCGTGAGGTACTTCTTGCCTGCATTCTGCCCGATAAATAAATACGTATTGGTGGTAATGAAATTGGTTACCACCGTGACCCATAGTATGCCTGCATTCTGTTTTTCTTTCCCTTGCATGTCACGGTGGTAACCAGATAGGTGGCCACCGTGAGGTACCTAAAAAATTGCTGCACACGAAATTCAAACTCAATCAAAATACTAACTAAAACGTATAAAAAATCCATTTTTACTAAGATTGACAAAATTACACTAAAGTAAGCATATCATGACAATAAATACTACTAAACACCCACAAACCATACGAAAATACTATCAAATCTAAATACTAAATTGAAGTTATCAAAATACCCCACGCTTAGACTTTGCTCGACCTCGAGTAAATGAATTATCCACATTCCTGAAATTTCAAACTCTAACTCGGAACAAGAAAGCTCAAAAACAATCAAAGCATTAAGTAGAATAGTCTTAACCATAAATTCTCAATTCAGCTTATATCAATAAATTTCACGTGTGTATGTGCTAGGCTAAAACAAATTTTCTCTTTTTAAAACAAAATAACCAATGTAATTCAGCAATTTAGCAAAGGAAACGAATAAGCAAATAAATTGCAAATTGGTTATGCACTTGCAACTCAGGGTAATCATAAGCCTCTCCTTTAGCACCGGAACCATAAGGGTCATCTCCACTAAACAATTAAAGCTAAGAGCAGGATCATTAGGACTTATTCCAAGGTTGAAATGTTAGGTTAGGGTATTGGCTAACAAGATAAGTTAAGGAAATCAAACAAAGAGTCAGCCACTCTACCTACAAACACCACTACCCAATTTGAATACAATTTTTCCATGACCTATTTTTAATCCCCCCGCAGTTGCCAAAACTCGTCTGAACTACCCATCATGAAAAAAAAATTAAAAATATTAAACCACAGGAAAACAAAGAGAAGAAATTATCCAAAGAAATTTTTCTCTCAGCCCAATCATTTCTGAATGTAAAAACATCTTTTTCTAATTGAGGGTACCCCACACTTGAATTTTTCTACATCTGCTTAACTCCAACATTTAAAACAATGATCAAACTTTTTATCAAATTCTTCTTTTCGGCTTCTTCTTCTTCTTCTTCTTTTTTTTTTTATTTTTTATTTATTTTTTATGAGATATCCAAAACCTCTATTTTCCTACCACAAATTTGACTCCATTAAGGAAAACTTAAACGATATACTAGACAACACCCCAAAGTTTCACAATTCTTCTCACTCCCACATTATTTTCGCAGTAAATATCCTTATTCAACTTTCAATGATATCCCAACCCAATCCTAGAGTGGCCAAATCTTAGAAAGGATAGGCAAAGGCATTTAGGTTAAATGGTAAAATAATAGTATAACAAAGAAAAATGCATAGTACGCTTTTAGCATACCAAATCAGCTCAACGGTGCTAGCAACGGAAATTATACAAATAGGTAGGTAAAAAGTCATTTAAAGTGGTTATCAAAAATTTTTTTTGCCTAAATCATATCCTGAACCTGCTTAAGTTGTTATAACGTTTCGAAGGGTGATGAGGAAGGTTCTAACTATCCTAAAATTCCTTTACTCAAAAACTTTCACACACTGGAATTTTTCAAAATTTTCACAAACAAGCCTATAGTGCACAAAAGATAGGAAATTACAAGATATATGACTAATTGAAATTAATTTGCTGCTAAAACTACCAACTACTCTCTTGCTAAGATCAATATTTAAGAAATTCCATTCACAACTTAAAGTTCAAAACATTTACAACAGGAATAACTAGAGGCAAGCTAACCTAAGATAGGAAAAATTCAAACAACCACAATTAAGTATTCGAATAACTAAAACTCAATAAGATATACGAAAACAATTAAAATAAAACATCAAACATGCAAGTAAAATAAAAATAATTATCTACATATTAAGCTGTTGGAGTTACTTCTCCTACCCCACACTTAATACCTTGCTGTCCCCAGCAAGTCAAATAATTACAAAACACAATCAAAATAAAAATAAAAATAAAAGATAGTATTTCTCCCTGTCTAGCTCTCTGGAGGTGGCGGAGGTGAGAAACGCGCATCAATGCGCGCAGTCAATGAGGAAAGTCCCAAGAGCACCTGGTCCATCTGGGACTGAAGATCAGCCTGAGATGCGGAGATGGTGCCTACAGCTGCAGCGATGGTGTCCATGCGCTCCATCAGCGTGTCGTACCGCTGAGATGATAAATGTGCGGGCTCTGGTGCTGGAAGTGCTTCCGGATCTTCCTCTTGCTCATGGGGCAAGCCTCCTAGACCTCGCTGAACTCCCTGAAGATACTCTGCGTGAGTAGTCAGTCTGTAGCCATGAGCAGCCATCACGTCATCCACTACAACCTTCATGTTCTTCAGCATCTTCTTATCAATGGTCGCAATGGATGATAGTGGTTTGGGTTTCCTCAGTGGGTGATGTACACCCTTAGCAATAACAGTTACTAAACCACCCAGAGCAATTTTCTTTACCTTGTTAGGGTGCCACTGCATTTCTTCCAATTTATGCCCATTAATTCTCACACCCCGCACCATACAAGCTAAAAATAAGGCCTCCGGTAGATTGACTTGCCCAGGTGAGTCCACATGACTCAGAAAAGAGAGTGAGAAAAACCTATGGATGATTCGCATAGCATGATTATCGAGATGGTGGGCCTTTGTCTTGCCCGATACATATGTCGTGGCCGTCACCGAATCTCGAATTGTTGCCCAGGCATTATCCTTGTCATAATCCTCAAAGCAATCTGGGGCTAGGGCAGGGAAACCAAGCATTTCTGCAAAGTCTACAAAAGTTCGCTCATATTTTGTTCCTTCCAGATAAAATGATACTTTCCCAGGATCCTGAGAAGGGTCGCGGCTGATTCTATATGTGACAGTTGACACAAACTCTCTTGTCAATCCTGGATAAACTTTCTCATTAATTGCGAAGAGTCGCTCCCACCCTATATTGGATATGAGCCGCTGTACTTCATTTTTGATTCCCAGCTTCTCCAATAGACCAAAGTCCAAATAACTCATAGGAATGTACGAGCATTTTGAAAATAAAGCATAAGGTAGGAACGTGGGAAATATCCACAGTAGGTTGGCTAGATGTTTGGCCTATTGAAGTCAAGGCCAGAGCAGAGCTTTTTCGCTTAGGGGCCACTGCACAACATGGAAAAAATCAAATTCAATGGCATTCGATGTGCATCAAACAGCAACGGCTTTCAAAATAAAGCATTATTTCAAGCTCATGCTAACCTATTAAAACAATCTCCCCATTCCAAATTGAGATGATAAAAGATGCATCAATGCACGAAGTATTCAAATGACATAAGCACAATTCAGCAAAAGTGATGATCAAATTCAGCATTAAACCAAGAATAACCATCAGCATAAACTCAATAGAAGGTTAAGAGAGTTGCAGCTATTGTCAAAAGGCAAAAATGATCAATGAGAACAACAAACGCATTTGAACACTATGGCGAAAGAGTCTCTGTATTTCAAATTGGCAATGAATGGAAAAAATAGGAAAACCATTCATTCAGACATTTTGTCAAACACTTGGTATGCAGATAATTAACTGACTAAAATTGAAGCCCACAGATAATAATAACAACCCAAAATTACAAGACGAGGCATTAGAATGTAGAGCAAACAATTAAAACCTAGATATTGCCATTTTCAACCAAGAATTTGAATAAAACTGACAACTCAAATCACGCACACAGACAACTGCCCTAACATCCCAACCCAACTTCGTTCATGGTTTCAACGTCAGATATTGAAATTGAGAGGGGAAATAAGAATTGAGAACATTCACAACATTAATTCAGGGCATAAAAATAAGAAACTCCTAAGTGGTTAACAATATGGAGACCTCGAAAGTAACTATGGAGGAGAACATGAACAGGGGAAAGAACCACAAAAAGAACATAAATGCAAAAGAAGAATAAACAAAACAGTAAAATTACTTACTTGTTGTGTGTTTGCAAAAATCAACGCCTAACAGAAAGGATTGAAGTTCGAAATGGCAGAAAATAACGAAAAATCCAAGTTTGGAGAGTGAGAGATGTGGTAGGGTGAGAAACAAAACACGAAAAATTGGAAGTTTAAAACAAATTTCGCGAGGGTCACGGTGGTAACCTGATAGGTTGCCACCGTGAGGTACCCAAAATTTTCAATCCAGAATTGAACCGCCTCTTGGTCATGGTGACAACCAAAATCATTGTCACCGTGACATATTACAAATTCAAAACAGAATTGAAACTTCAACATGTCACGGTGGTAACAAATTTCATTGCCACCGTGAGGTGTGCAAACTTAAAAACAGAATGCAATCCACCCTATGTCACGGTGATAACAAAATCAATCACCACCGTGATATGCGCACACATCAAAACAGAATGCTACTTACCAGTTGGTCACGGTGGCAACCAAAACCATTGCCACCGTGACATACCCAATGTGCCAATCCAGAATGTCTTCCTCATTGGTCATGGTGGTGACAAAATCCATTGCCACCGTGACAACCTGTAAACTTGCAAAAATTTCATCAATCACTCAAAATTTCAGCTACTAAAACCTTGAGAATTCTCCCATTAACAACATAATTTCATCATGACTACAAACCACACAACTTGGACAAAAATAAACAAGTCTAACTACCTAGAGAAAATAACAATAAATGCAAAATAACTAAGTTGGAGAAGAAGTTCTGCATTTAACAAGTACGCAGCTGGACTTTTAAATACCGTTAAGGATCCGTAAGGTCGACGATCGCTAAAGCCCCATCATATGTTGATTCAAAATAAGGCTTCACATGTTGTCCTTTTACCTTGAACTCGGTTTCACCCATCAGGTGCTTCAATGTGATCACTCCAAACTGATCAGCTCCTACAACCTCATACGGTCCCTTCCACCGCGATTTCAACTTTCCAGGAAATAAACACAACCTGCTATCATATAAAAGAACTTTCATACCTGGAATGAATTCTTTCCTGACTAACTTCTTATCGTGCCATTTCTTTGTGTTTTCCTTATACTTCTCTGCTTGTTGGTACGACCAATAGCATATCTCTTCCAATTCATTCATCTGGAGAAGTCTTTTCTCACCTGCACTCTTGATATCAAAATTTAAAAACTTGGTTGCCCAATAAGCTTTGTGTTCTAATTTGACAGGGAGATGACAAGATTTACCAAATACAAGCTTAAATGGGGATAATCCTATAGATGTTTTGAATGCAGTTCTGTAAACCCACAAAGCTTCATCCAACCTTAAATACCAATCCTTTCTAGATGAATTTACAGTCTTTTCTAGGATGGCCTTAAGTTCCCGATTGGACACTTCAACCTGCCCATTAGCTTGAGCATGATAAGGGGTGGTGATCTTATGCCTAACTCCAAATTTTTTCAATAAAGCCTTGAATTGGTGGTTAACAAAGTGTTTACCACCATCACTTATAATCGCTCTAGGGGCTCCAAATCGGGTTAATATATTCTTTCTCAAGAAATCTAGAATAACTTTGGCATCACTAGTTCTAGTAGCTATGGCTTCTACCAATTTACTCACATAGTCCACTACCACTAAAATATACTCATACCCGTAAGAAACCGGAAAAGGCCCCATGAAGTCTATTCCCCACAAATCAAACAATTCTACCTCAAGCAAATTGGTTAAAGGCATCTCATCTCTCTTAGAAATGTTACCTACTATTTGGCATTTATTATAGGTTTTCACAAAGAATTGCACATTGTAGACACCGGGTCTTGAGGTAGTCCAGGTCAGAGTTACCCGATGAAGAGATCCACGTTGGTTTTCGGATAAATGGATGGAATTCGGAGGTTTTCGTCTTTCGGTTTCACAAGGATTAAAATCTTTTTCTCTATAGCGTGAGGTTTTAAAAGAGTTTGGAAAATTTTGCTTGAAATTGGAAGTTTTGCTCCACAGAAGGGATGACCGTCTGAGTAGGGACGCCCATCTCTACTTGGGGTGATCCCCGTTTCTATGCATAGTAGGGACGACCCGTCTGTAGCTAGGGACGGACATGTGTCTGAGTAGGGACGCCCGTCCCTAGTCCCGCATTTTGGCCTGTCTGTATCCAAATTTCCACGCGTGCCCTTAGTAGGGACGCCCGTCGGTAGTGGATCTGATCAGATAACGCCGGATTTGATAAAATTTAATCTCAAATCTTTCAAGTGGGGATAAGTTTTGGTTAAAAATTGAATTTTAAAACTCCTTTTAAAATTCAAACTTTAAACTGATGCTTACCTTATTTTATCTCCAAAAATTCTATAAATTGGGAAGTAAAATTCATTATTGGGGGTTAGAAAATTGGACAAATTTGACAAATTTTTGTGAGGAAAGCGACAAAATTTTGAGAGATTGGATTTTTCTAGAAAAGGTTTCTTTGTGAGCAATTTACCAAAAAATCTATAAAATCTCTGTTTATTTTCAGAATTTTATGTGATAAAAATTCTTCCAATTAATTGATTTCATTCGTTTCCATCAATATTGCTAATTCAAACACTCTATCGCTATTAAGTTTTCAAGAAGGGAAAATACAAATTTTCTTGCTTTGATCTATTTTTATTTGATCCTTGTGGAGCGTGCGGGGACTGAAACCATTCGATATTCACCCAAAAAGGTAAAATCCGAGGGTAAACATTCTGGACCAATACTTGTGTGATTTAATTGACTTATATTAATTGTTTTCATTTTCTAAATAACCATTTTTTTTGAATTTCAATTAAAATTTTGAAGAGTTTATTTTAACTTCTTTTTAACAATCAGGGGTGACCGACGGGCAGAATGGTTACCGACGCCCGTCTCTACTCCGAGAGATGGAACGTAAGTGACGCTCCACTCCGTTCCCCGGTCACACAAGGGATGCCCGTCGGCGTCGTGCAGAAGGTCGTCCCTAGGCAAATCCCCATGTTTTTAAGTTATTTTTTTACCCTTTTTTATCTTTTAACTCATTTCTTTTAAAGTTTCTTATTATTTTCCTTTTCTTTACTTTATTCACAATTTTTGACACTGACATGTTTATTTCTATGAGTTATTTTCTGACCATTTGGAATTGGAGTTGTAAACGATGGTGGTCGCGCCAATCTGAGGATTTCCATTTGGGTTCTTTCTTTACCCTTGCCTTTTATTCATGTTATCATTAAGATTATTTCAATGTCGTTAAAGTGAAAAGGGCCAAATATTTTATAGTAATCAATTTGGAGTTTTCTTGAAAGCTGTGTACCAATGTCCTATTTTTAACCAACAAAATTGACACTTCTTAAAACTAGTTTGTAACAAATACGCATGGCAGGACCAATGTCCTCACTCCAATGAATATCCCGATTTCTGTATGATCTATATATTGTTTTTATAATGGGGGTTGTACTTCGCCCCTAGTTTTATTGTAATTTAATTTGCGGAAGTTCATCTTAATAGTGCTTAATTTATCGCTTTGACGTGAATGATTGCGCCTTAATTAAATGCATCGTGTGGAAAGTTGGTGAACAATGAATTCAAAACTTAATCATAATATTGATCAAGGTACAAATAAATGAGAAGTCCTGAACTCACTCTGGTCTTTGGGGCTCAATGAGGCGAGAGGTCTAAGACTTCCAAGACACCTCTTGAGTCTCACCAAAAGACTTAAATTTACAATCCTAGGCTCCAGGGGGTAGAGGCTGAGGCCTCTAAGATCTCTCTGGCTAGCCCAAGATGGATATGTATGCGCTGTCTTAGGCTCGCTGAGGCTAGACGACCCTTCCCAATGTTCTATTGGGTGGCGACTCCAAGAAACCTCATTGTTGCCCAAAATGGACGCACTTGTAAATACCTTACAAGTTTTATGAACCTCTCCTGATTGCCCTAAAGCGAGCCCTTGGGAGTCCACGAGGTTCGGCGCGCGCCACAGTGGTGACTCCATTGGGGACACTCGAGACTTCGATTCGAAAGTACCTTGATTAAAAATTATAATTGAGTTTTAATTTAAAAATTTCACCTTCTTTCAAAACTGCATTGCATCGCATTAGAGCCTTAGATCTATGCTAGTTTGGTCCCTCTTTCAGCCTCGGTGCGTTCCTGAAACACGACCCTACGTTCACTCAATGTAGGGAAGTGTTAAGGATAATCACCAGCCCAAGCCTCGTACCATCATGGTATATTAAATGGTGACCCAATCGGTCGTTACGCTCGTGATGAGCTAGACCCATTGGCAGGAACCATGCTTGGGTAGCCCTAAAGTAACACCACCTTTGACTAAAGCTCATGTAATGGAAATAGTTACTTCCCCTAGGCGGTATGAACCTTAATACTATGCTTACTATGTGGATCATTATGTATTGGACAAACCCAGATAATTTGATTGGTCACCTAATCAAAGGCTTTCATGCCCCGATAGGCCCATGTCAGCTTATTCGGATTGCCTAAATACATGATGGTCAGAATCCATGCGTATGCACATTAGCTAGGAGAGGTTATGCTTCTGATTTTTCACCGTGCACCATACATGTCCATCGGATTCCCGGATGATCCATGGACCAACCCCACCTAGGAAAGAGACTATGACCTCGTGTGCGGGAGTAACAAGGTTGGAAGGACCTATATGCTTGCATGTGATTTGTAAGTGTTGCATAGCACTATCATGCATCTTAGCACATTCATGCATCATCCTGACCCTTTGTGTTTTTCAGCCATCATAGATTCGCCTAGGTGGACAAGAGGGCCTCGGGGGCGACTACGAAGAAATCCATTCTTCGAGTTACCAGAAAGGGTAGAGTATCTGGACACTTCTTCTGAAACCAGCTACGCTACTTCAGCTCAGTTTTCTTTACCCGAAGAAATGGCAAACTCACCTAGAGGCGCAAATGCCACCAGGGCAATGATAGCAGAGGAAGTGGGCCGAAGGCTTGAAGAGTTTGAGAACCGGATGATGGCCACAATGGGTCAGTAGGCGGCCCCGCAGAACCCACCACCTCCTCCTTTGAGAAATAATGAAAGGGAGGAGGTCCGAGAAAACCCACAAGAGGAAATTCGCCCGCCTGTAGACCTAAGAGACACTACCTCAGGGGCACAGAGGGGAAGACCAGCCCCAAGGCTAGATGATTATTGAGAAGATAAAGAGTATGAGGAGCGTATGTCTGAGAAAGGGAAAGCCCCTCAAATTGAAGAAGCCATCTGGAAAAAGATGGAAGAGAAATTTGAAGCTATGACGAGAATGCTAACAAAAGGCCCTGAAGACAAGGAGCTAGAAGGAGAGGATTTGGTCCCAATGAACTTTAAAATGCCGGATGTCCCGAAATTTGACGGCACTTTTGACCCCATGGCACACATAAAGCAGTACTTGCTAGTGATGAAGGGCACCACTTTGACGAAGAGGCAGAAGATTGAGTACTTTTGCTTGAGCTTGACTGGCCCAGCAGTGGATTGGTATCACGGGCTCGCCGAACTAAAGAGGACTGGGATTTATTGACAGAGGAGTTCTTGAGGCAATACGACTGCAGTACAAGGATGAAAGTGACCCTGAAGGACCTGGAGCTGTTATAGTAGAAGGGAGGCGAGTCCTTCCATGAGTATCTAACCCGGTGGAGGAATCGGGTGATGGAAATGAAGAGGAAACCGGATACTCAGGATCAAATACGGTTATTCATTAAAAATGCGAGCCCGTATTTGAGAGAAGGATTAAGGATGAAAGGACTGAAAGACTGGGAGTCTCTGAAGGATATCGCCATTGAGGCCGAGGGAGAGTACCTTGTTAAGAGAGCAGCCAATGAGAACTATCCCAAAAGGGGTAGCAGTGGCCAAGGGGCGAGTAGGCCAACAGGTTCCGCTAGTGGCACGAGGAAAACTGCTGAGGTATCAACTGTTAGTGCTACCCCGAGGCATTTTTCCAATCTTGGGAGGTCTTTATCATGGGTGCTGAGAAGACTGATGAAAGAGGGTAAGCTACAGCCTTTACCACCCAGGCCTGCTAGAACTCAGGGCACGCCGGGGCACAAGGATGGTGAGTATTGTGCGTATCATCAGCACACTGGGCATACAACTGATGACTGTAAGACTTTAAGGCACACAATTCAAGATTTAATTGACTCAAAGCAGATCACAGACCCAGAGAAGAGAGGGGGTCAAAAGAAAGCTGGGTACAACAGTATGCCCCTGCCAGTGAACATGATCGGGTCCAGTTTGCCTGAGGAGCTTGTGTTAAAGGAATTGTACGGCAACGATATCCACACTGCTGTTAAAAACCTCAATGAGGGAAGTGAAGAAGGGCTTCCCGCTATAGTGATCGATTGCTGGTCCACTGATGATAGTGGAACTGAAAATGATGATTCTGAAGTATTTTTCGACCTGTGGAGTTCGGAGGAGGAAGGAGAAGAAGCAAAGAAGAAAGAAGTAGAAGCTGTGACCCGGAGCGGAAGGGTAGCTCCAGAAGTCGAGAAACCCCAGGAGCCGGTTGAGGGCAGAAAGGGAAAAGAGCCGGAAGAAGATCCGATTGTTAAATAACTAAAAAAGATGCCGGCTCAGATTTCCATATGGGATCTCTTGAGATAGTCGCCGTCGCATAGGCAGAAGGTGGTAGAGGATTTATACGAAGCAACTGTGGCAACAACTATCTCGCCTACGGAACTTCTGGATATAGTGAAAGGAGGATCAGGAGAAAATGTTGTTTTTACCAGTGCTGATTTGCTGGCAGAAGGCCGCAACCATAATCGCCCTCTGTACATAAGGGCACAGATTAACCAAAAGCACACTGCTTGTGTAATGGTAGATGATGGCTCTTCGATAAATGTGTGCCCACAGGTGGCAATGGCAGCTTTTGGGGTGACAGAGGATATGTTAGCCAAATCTGATCTCACCATCACAGCATATGATAACTCGCGTAGACATGCTTCGGGGACATTCACGGCAATAGTAAAGACGGGGCCCGTAGAGTTAGAAGTGGAGTTTGTGGTACTACCTATACCCGCCAATTTCTCAGCTCTTCTAGGTAGACCATGGTTTCATAAGTTGGGTGGAGTCCCCTCTACCCTTCACCAGATGGTAAAGATACCTCATGAGGGCCAGATTGTGACTATAAGGGCTGCACGGGAGAATCAGGTTTTAGTACTGGAGATTGCTAGGCAGCCGTTTAGTGGGTTTCATGTTGCCATGATAGGCAAGGAAGAGCAGAAGGAAGAAAGCCCCCAGGTACTGAATATGATAAAAAAGATGTCGTTCCTCCCTGGCACAGGACTGGGCAAGAATTCTCAGGGGATGTCAACAGCTGTTACCACCAAGGGCCAAAAGGACAGAAGGGGTCTAGGATACACAGGTGTTGTAGAAAGGGGTGAGAAGTAAAAAATGGACATTCCTCATATCCGGAAGACTTTTGTGCCAGTAACCACAGCATGTGCCTATACAGGGGAAGATGAACCATAGTGGCTGGATGTAAGATTTATGCCAGGGTTCGAGGTCTTCAATGATGTCTATGACTGGGACATTGGATCGATCAAGCCAGCAGAGAGTTTTTGGGATGAAGAAATCATGACCAGTAGGACAATTTGGGACCGTGAGATGCCTGAAGAAGTAATGACTGAGAAGATGGTAGCCACCCAGCTGAAGGGGAAAGCAAAGATAGAGGAAGCCATGCAGGAGTTGATTGGGGAGCCTCCAAAGAGCCGAGGTGATGCAGGACCATCGACCGCGGCAGATACACCAGCAGAGTAAGAAGAGGAAAATAGTTTAGATTTTCTTTTTGCTCCAGAACTTTTCAATGATGTTAATGACAATTTCAATCTTATTAATAAATTGAAAGACTTTGCTTACTTGTGTGATGTTTCCGATAATTTCACTATGCATGATCATGATCATCATCCATCCATATTTGATATTGATTCAACTGATGCTACTCCATTTAATCTTAGAACCATAGAAACCCAAAAGAAATTTTGATAGCATCAAATATAACTCCTAAAGAGCGAGAAAAATTTGAGAGAATCTTAAAAAAATATGAAAAAGTCTTTGCCTGGACCTACAAAAATATGCCAGGAATTGATCGGGAAGTCGTAGAGCACGTTATTCCTATATATCCGAACCACAAGCCCGTTAAACAGAAGCTGAGAAGGCTTAGGCCAGAATGGGCATATAAAGTGAAGGAGGAGATTCACCAGCAAATCAAAGCCAAATTTCTAGTTGAGGTGCAATATCCAACTTGGTTTGCCAATGTTGTCCCCGTAGCCAAAAAGAATGGCAAGGTAAGGGTATGCATAGATTATCAGGACTTGAATAAGGCCTGTCCAAAAGATGATTTTCCATTGCCCCTTATAGATGTGCTGATAGACAGCGCCCCTGCTTGCGAGATGTATAGCTTTGGAGATAGTTATGCGGGCTACAATCAAATTCTCAATAAAATAATTGATCGAATTAAGACGGCATTCATCACGGAATGGGGGACCTATGCTTATCGAGTAATGCCTTTTGGCCTGAAAAATGCAGGAGCCACTTATCAGAGAATGGCAACAAAAATCTTGAATGACTTGATCCATAAAGAGGTGGAGGTATACGTGGACGACATGATGATCAAGTCAGCCACTAGAGAAGGTCATTTTGAAGCCCTGGAAAAGTTCTTGCTAAGGATAAATAAGTATAATCTATGGCTAAATCCTAAGAAATGTATCTTTGGTGTTACCTCAGGGAAGCTCCTAGGACATGTGGTTAGCCAGAGGGGTATTGAGATTGACCTAGATAAGGTTAAGGCCATCAGAGAAATGCCAATACTGCAGAAGGAAAAGGATGTGAGAAGCTTTCTAGGTAGGTTGCAATACATCAGTAGGTTTATTGCTAAGCTTACTTCAATCTGTGAACCGATCTTCAAACTACTCAGAAAAGACCAACCAGTAGTATGGAACGAAAGTTGTCAGAAAGTTTTTGATATTGTCAGAGAGTATCTGTTGAATCCACTGGTGTTGAGGCCGCTGCAGCCAGTCAGGCCATTGATTTTGTATTTGGCTATAGAAGACAGTTCTGTAGGTGCCATGATGGCCCAGGAGGATGAATTTGGAGTGGAATTTGCTGTTTACTACCTTAGTAAGAAGTTCCTGGCCTATGAGGGTAAGTACACAGAAGTTGAAAAGATGTGCCTTGTGGTAATCTGGGCTTCTAAGAAATTAAGGCATTACTTTCATGCCTATAGAGTATAGGCAGTAGCGAAGTAGAATCCTTTAAGGTACTTATAGGAAGCTCCATCTTTACTTGGGAAAATGGGAAGGTGGTTATTGTTGCTACAAGAATTCGATGTAGAGTATATTACTCGGAAAACTATCAAAAGACGTGCAGTCGCTGAATTCTTGGCGGAACACCCAATTCAAGGGGACTCGTATGAGTTTAACTTTCTAGATGAGGATGTGATAACTATCGGAGTTCAAGGTTGGCAGTTGCACTTTGACGGAGCCGTGAACAACAAAGTGGCAAGAGTAGGGATCATTTTAACAACCCCGGAGGATGAGAAGCTCCCTTTGGCGAAGAAATTGAGGTTCAAGGCTACCAATAACGAAGCTGAGTATGAGGCGTGTGCCTTTGGGTTAGAGGCATTAATAGCTTTAGGAGCAAAAAATGTGGAAGCGTTTGGTGATTTCCTCCCTGGTGATCAATCAAATCCGAGGCAAATGGGCCATTAAAGAAGAAAGGCTAATGCCATACATCAAGCACTTGAGAGACCTGAGCAGTAAATTTGAAGTGTGTACATTCCGTTTTGTTCCAAGGGACGAAAACCAATTAGCCGATGCGCTTGCCACTTTAGTCTCAATGTGGGATAACCCTGAAGGGGTGGTTATGAGGCCAGTTTTGATTTCTAGCTCTGAGAGACCTAGTTTTGAATCTAAAACAGTCATAGAGATAGAAGTAGCAGATGGGAAGCCGTGGTATTATGATATTAAGAACTATCTAGAGAATGCGACATTTCCAGAGGAAGCTACCGAGAAAGATCAGAGAATGATTCGCAAGCTGTCTACTCAGTTCATCTGCATAAATGGAGCGTTGTACAAATGACAGGCTGATGGTATCCTGTTGAGATGTTTAGATGAACAAGAGGCCAAGAGGGTGATGGAAGAAACACACGCCGGAGTATGCGGGGCCCATATGAATGGGTTAACATTGGCCAAAAAGATTATGAGACAAGGATTCTTCTGGCTCACCATCGATAACGATTGCTCGAAGTATGTAAAGCAGTGCCAGTTATGCCAGTAGTATGCAGATTTACGACATCTGCTCATTTCAGAATTACATAATCTAACGTCACCTTGGCCATTTGCAGCTTGGGGGATTGATATTATCGGGGAAATACGTCCCACGGCCTCTAATGGGCATAAATACATCATCGTCGCCATCGACTACTTTACCAAGTGGGTAGAAGCTGAGTCCTTCAAGAAGGTGGATGCTCGGGATATGGCGAAATTCATAGAGAAGAACTTGATATGTAGATATGGCCTTCCATATCATGTGGTATCTGACAATGGGGTCCAGTTCATGGCCGAAATGAAGAAGTTACTCCAGAGGTATGGTATTGAGCACCACAAGTCTTCTCAATATCGTCCTCAAGCCAATGGGGCAGTCGAAGCTGCCAACAAAAATGTCAAGAGGATCCTGGCTAAGATGGTCAAGAATTATAAGGATTGGGCGGAAAAGTTGCCTTTTGCACTGTGGGGTTACAGAACAACCATCAGAAATTCAACGGGAGCCACTCCATATTCCTTGGTATATGGGATGGAGGCAGTATTGCCGGTCGAGGTCGAACTTAAGTCACTAAGGGTGATAATGGAAGCAGAGATTCTGGAGGCCGAATATGCGCAGCAACGGTTACAACGCTTGAACATGTTGGATGAGAACAGGTTGAAAGCCTATTATCACAACCACATCTACCAAAAGAGGCTCGCTAGGTCTTTTGGAAAGAAAGTTAGGAAACATCCATTGAAGGAGGGGGATCTGGTATTTAAACAGATGAGACCAGGTGCACCGAATATTAGAGGAAAGTTTAGACCAACGTGGGAAGGACCGTTCATCCTCAAGAAGCTCCTGTCAAAAGGGGCTGCGATTCTGTCAGATAGCGATGGCAATGAATTCAAAGAACCGATCAATATTGACAGACTCAAAAGGTTCCATGGCTAAAGGCTACAAAATCAAAAGAAGAGGTTGAAAATCGAAAAAAGGCGGCCTTGCCAAAATTGGGCGCCTCGTTAGGGTGAAAACAGAAAAAAGGCATCCTGGGCAAAATTTAGAGGCTTGAGAGAAAATATCCAATCATGAAAACCCGAGAGGGCTGATTGGAGGCAGGAGTTTGATGTTGTCAAGATTTGGTTCCATGAATGAATGTAGTCTTGCATAATTGAATTAGTGTCAAAAAACGATCATGTATTTTGAAATCGTACTGAAATGTACACAATTTTGTGAAATAAAATAAGACTTGACTTGTTCATTTACATCGTTGTCCAATTATGTTTTAAAAAGAAACATATTGCTCAAAACGCATGCAAAACTAAACTATGCCCTACTGCTACTCTCGCTAGCCAAATGCCTCAGTCGCCGTGTTCGGTTATCAGATGACGGGCTAAGTATCCACCTCTTGTACGTGCTGGTAGAGGTAACAGAGTGGTTCCCGAAGGGAGGTATGGTAGTCTTTAATGGAAGTTGGCTCCAGAGCTCATGATAGCGGGAGGCAAAAGCCACAGAAAGGACTCCACCTCGAAAGGATAGAGGGAGTCTTACCACATCCTGAGTCATTCCAAGTTGACGAGAGCAACGGGCCGTGATGTAGAAGCTTGCCTCACAAAGCCCGCATAGGGGAACGCATCCTGAAGGCCCATCAATAACTGCACTGGATAAGGGAAGCCAAGCGTGCATGAAGCATATATCCTCATCTGATATCTCACTGAATCTGGTAATGCCTTCGTCAGGGGTTCTAGGTAGGTACAGACGCTGGCGAGGAAGAAAATGTTTCGCTGAGTACTGACTAATGACTCTAGAAGGTGGCTCTGACAGCAGCTTCAATTTCTCTTGCAACCAAATCTGAAAGAAGAAGCAAGGAAAAATAGAAGCCAAAGAAAATAAGATAAAAGGCAAAGAAAAGCCGCTGGAGTAAGTTGGATTTACTTCAGGCAAAAATTAGGCATAGGGTTGTGTGAAAATTCGAAAGGACGCACTTCCCGCTAAGAAAAAGTTAGTGTGAAAATCCATAAGGGACGCGCTAGCTTTTAAAATAATGACGTGCCTGGAGTGATAAGGGGCTCCCAGAGAATGAAGTGGTAGGCCCGGCATGAACAGAGTCCAAACCTAAGATAGTCTCGGCCAGAATAAGTGGGAAAGGGGTCAGCCCGCGATGAAAATCGTCCAGAATTCCAAACAGACGAGGGTCTCCGAGCAGTTCCTCTGAAGTCACAACCAGATACTTCATCAGGCAGAAAAGAAACATGACACTTACACTGTATGAGGGAAGGTTGGAGAATTCATCCAGTGCTTCAATCAGAGGTTTTAAGGAAAATATAGGGCCCTGAGGAACTAGACGAGCATCATCAGAAGGAGCTATACTTAAGGACAGAGCAATATCACAAGTTTGAACCAAACCGCAGCGAGGAGCGCAGGGTAAAGCGCTAGGAGGATACCAGCTCCCGATAATAGCAGTAAGTTCCTCAGGTAGGGGGCATATTTCCTGATAGGTGAATCTGAAAACATGAAAGCGAGGGTCCCAGAAGTGGGTCACAGCCAAAAGGAGGTTGTAGTCTATTTTGACTCTGCGTAAAAATTTCAGTCCAGAAAGGGGGGCAAGAGTGCTATTCTCCCAAGTTTGAACATCGTCTAGGATACGGTACATTTTGGAAAGAGAAGGAGAATTCATTTCTCTGTGGCTAAGGTCGAAATCGCTAAGGGAAATAAAGAAGGGAAAAGGAAAAAACTGAAGAAAGGAACCTGCTATGAAGCTAAAATGAGATAAAAGGCACGGAATCCAAGAGAATGCTGAATTTTATAGGATTGACCTACCGACGGCTAGCCCGTCCCTACCTCAAACGGTGATCCCGTCTGTAATTGTCCACCTGGCAGTCTTTGCATCGTGCATATCACGCGCATTAATTATGTAATTAATGGGGGTTAAAAGCGAAATCCGGAGAGACGGACAGCATTCCCGTAGTGTATGTTGGTGGAATCATTACTAGACTACTTTCGAGTTTGGGTGTTCGTCCGGATATCCTGGGGCGCACCTTAAATGAGAGCATTTATGTGGACGCTCCCACAGCTATTATGATGGCTATGATATTACCGATACCGGGTCAGGCCGAGGCGTACAGGCTTCATACTATTCATGAGACCAGACATGCATTTAGCTTGCCTTCGCTAGAGCCAGTAGAGGAGCAACCTTAGGATCAACCTCAGATGGAGTAGGAGCCTCCCGAGCACCCACAGCACCAAGAGGACCAGCCTCCCCGACATCTAGAGCAGCAGGAAGGTCAGCCTCCGTAACTGCAGCACGAGGAGGAGCATCCGTGTACACCTTCTGACATAGGGATTGAATTCACCATGGATGAGCTATTTGCTACTCCTCCAGGGCAGAGAGTACAGAGTCCTACTCCGCCTCCGCCATCAAGAGTACAACGGATAGTTCATCGGGCACCTGAGAGGTTCAGTCCATATGCTAGAGCCGGGGACCCGGGGGCATCTACTTCTACAGCTCTACCTCCAGAGCCGGCACAAGAGTCAGCTCCCCCTCCATCCTCACCATTGACTCACCCGGCACAGCCAGATTTTTCTGCGATTTTGACCTCTATGTTCGCATCCTTTGAGCACAGATAGGAGGAGAGAGACAGGGCCCTTCTCGGACAGCTCGAGGAGCGAGATAGAGTTATTTTAGAGCGGTTGGATCAGCAGCAGGGTATTATCCAGGAGCAAGGGAGGCTTATTGACCATTTGAGACAGGAGCAGGAGAGACTCGTGGGTCAGTTGAGGCAGGAGATGAGGGCCTCCCAGGATGAGGTGACCCAGAGGATAGATGCATCTGTACAGATGGTGGATGAGTCAGTTGAGGCTCTCAGATTCAGGATCCAGGTCCTAGATGGTGCCATACCTCCCATCGCCCAGTCCATACGAGAGTTCAGAGAGCAGACAGAGGATAGGCTGAGGAGTATGGGGACCACCTCTACAGATCAGACCCTCCGCTTGGGCGACGCTTTCAGAGAGTTAGGGGGGGTCGTCACTGATACGCTACAGTTCATGACAGTATGTGCACAGCCTTTTCTTGATGGGTATGCTCAGGTCCAGTTCCAGCAGCAGGACCCGGCAAGAGCGCAGCCGTTATCAGTACCAGTGGCCGTACCTCCCAGATACCAGCGGCAGGCCAGAGCCTCAGCTGCTCAGCAGGCCGAACCATCAGCCCCTCCTAGTTAGCCACAGCCGGTTCATCTATCAGATGATGATGATGATCCAGAGGAGCCCTCAGATTATATGCCATTATAGACTGTTCAGGGAGTTCTTCTAGCTTTGTAGTTATTCTTTTGATGTAATCACATCTGTATATTGTACAAAATTTAACCTCTTAGTGGAAAAACATTTATGGTTAACCTGTTAAATTTGCATGTTGTTTCTTCATGATTTAACTTTCTTAAAAAAAAAAAGAAAAGAAAAGATAATTGATCATATGGTAAAAAGGATGATAAATAATAAAGGCCAACATAAAAATGTTCATAAATCTACCAATCAAGTTAATTGGCGCGAGAATTAACAAGAATCTCTTACAATACAGGAGCATGGTTTACACCAATTCGAAAATGACCAGCAGTCAAAAGGAAGGATAAACAGATCAAACATCATGTCCTTCAAGATCACATTCAATATTAGATAAGAATCAATAGATCAGAATCGTACCTTGTAGATTGAGGGGGGGTTAGCAAGGAAGGTTTGCAAGCCTGAACGGGACTAGTGATATAAATCAGACATCATGCAGGCTGAAATGAGGCTAGCAGGGCAGATTAGTCACCGCGTATGCCGAGACGAGGGCAGCAGGGCACACGCGATAAAATGGATCGCAATAGAGGTTGGAGTTAGAGACACTGCACCTCACACCGCGCAGGCTGAGATGAGGCTAGCGGGACAGATTAGCCACCGTGCATGCCGAGACGAGGATAGCGGGGTATACGCGATAGATCACCATCCGCACTTTGTAAGTCTAGAGCAGACTGTGCAGCTCAGGAGAGCAATCCTCGCGTTTTGTAAATCTGGAGCAGACTCGGCGCATCACTATCCGCACTTTGTAAGTCTGGAGCAGACTCGGTGCAGCTTAGGAGAGCAATCCTCGCGTTTTATAAGTCTGGAGCAGACTCGGCGCATCACTATCCGCATTTTGTAAGTCTGGAGCAGACTCGGTGCAGCTCGGGAGAGCAACCCTCACATTTTGTAAGTCTGGAGCAGGCTCGACGCATCGCTTCTTCCCCGGCAAAAAGGTAAGGACTGCCTCAGGTATGCGTCTCTTTCCTTTCTTCTCTGAATTTTGGCTCATCTAGACACTGGTGCACTAGTTTCCCTAAAATTGGGGGCAACTATAGATATCGGGTCTTGAGGCAGTCCAGGTTAGAGTTACACGATGAAGAGATCCACGTTGGTTTTCGGATAAATGGATGGAATTCGGAGGTTTTCGTCTTTCGGTTTCACAAGGATTAAAATCTTTTTCTCTATAGCGTGAGGTTTTGAAAGAGTTTGGGAAATTTTGCTTGAAATTGAAAGTTTTGCTCCACAGATGGGATGACCGTCTGAGTAGGGACGCCCGTCTCTACTTGGGGTGATCCTCGTTTCTATGCATAGTAGGGACGGCCCGTCTGTAGCTAGGGACGGACACATGTCTGAGTAGGACGCCCGTCCCTAGTCCTGCGTTATGGCCCGTCTGTAGCTAGGGACGGACACGTGTCTGAGTAGGGACGCCCGTCACTAGTCCCGCGTTTCAGCCCGTCTGTATCCAAATTTCCACGCTTGCCCTTAGTAGGGACGCCAGTCGGTAGTTGTAGGGACGCCCATCGGTAGTGGATCTGATCAGATAATGCCGGATTTGATAAAATTTAATCTCAAATCTTTCAAGTGGGGATAAGTTTTGGTTAAAAATTGAATTTTAAAACTCTTTTTAAAATTCAAACTTTAAACTGATGCTTATCTTATTTTATCTCCAAAAATTCTATAAATTGGGAAGTAAAATTCATTATTGAGGGTTAGAAAATTGGACAAATTTTACAAATTTTGTGAGAAAATTTGACAAATTTTTGTGAGGAAAGCGACAAAATTTTGAGAGATTGTATTTTTCTAGAAAAGGTTTCTTTGTGAGCAATTTAACAAAAAATCTATAAAATCTCTATTTATTTTCAGAATTTTATGTGATAAAAATTCTTCCAATTAATTGATTTTCTTAAATTTTTCTTGCGAATTAAGCCAATTTGAGGTAACGAAATTCATTCGTTTCCATCAATATAGCTAATTCAAACACTCGATCGCTATTAAGTTTTCAAGAAGGGAAAATACAAATTTTCTTGCTTTGATATATTTTTATTTGATCCTTGTGGAGCGTGCGGGGACTGAAACCATTCGATATTCATCCAAAAAGGTAAAATCCGAGGGTAAACATTCTGGACCAATACTTGTGTGATTTAATTGACTTATATTAATTGTTTTTATTTTCTAAATAACCATTTTTTTTGAATTTCAATTGAAATTTTGAAGAGTTTATTTAACTTCTTTTTAGCAATCAGGGGTGACCGACGGGCAGAGTGGTTACCGACGCCTGTCTCTACTCCGAGAGATGGGACGTAAGTGACGCTCCACTCCGTCCGCCGGTCACACTAAGGATGCCCGTGGGCGTCGTGCAGAAGGTCGTCCCTAGGCAAATCCCCATGTTTTTAAGCAATTTTTTACCCTTTTTTTTTATCTTTTAACTCATTTCTTTTAAAGTTTCTTATTATTTTCCTTTTCTTTACTTTATTCACAATTTTTGACACTGACATGTTTATTCCTATGAGTTATTTTCTGACCATTTGGAATTGGAGTTGTAAACGATGGTGGTCACGCCAATCTGAGGATTTCCATTTGGGTTCTTTCTTTACCCTTGCCTTTTATTCATGTTATCATTAAGATTATTTCAATGTCGTTAAAGTGAAAAGGGCCAAATATTTTATAGTAATCAATTTGGAGTTTTCTCGAAAGCTGTGGACCAATGTCCTATTTTTAACCAACAAAATTGACACTTCTTAAAAATCAGTCTGTAACAAATACGCATGGCAGGACCAATGTCCTCACTCCAATGAATATCTCGATTTTTGTATGATCTATATATTATTTTTATAATGGGGGTTGTATTCCGCCCCTAGTTTTATTGTAATTTGATTTGCGGAAGTTCATCTTAATAGTGCTTAATTTATCTCTTTGACGTGAATGATTGCGTCTTAATTAAATGCATCGTGTGGAAAGTTGGTGAACAATGAATTCAAAACTTAATCATAATATTGATCAAGGTACAAATAAATGAGAAGTCCCGAACTCACTCTGGTCTTTGGGGCTCAATGAGGCGAGAGGTCTAGGACTTCCAAGACATCTCTTGAGTCTCACCAAAAGACTTAAATTTACAATCCTAGGCTCCAGGGGGTAGAGGCTGAGGCCTCTAAGATCTCTCTGTCTAGCCCAAGATGGATATGTATGCACTGTCTTAGGCTCGCTGAGGCTAGACGACCCTTCCCAATGTTCTATTGGGTGGCGACTCCAAGAAACCTCATTGTTGCCCAAAATGGACGCACTTGTAAATACCTTACAAGTTTTATGAACCTCTCCTGATTGCCCTAAAGCGGGCCCTCGGGAGTCCACGAGGTTCGGCGCGCGCCACACACATCTTTAAACATAGTAGGCCAATAAAAACCAGAGGATAGAATTTTCGATACTGTTCTATTTGGCGCATGGTGTTCACCAACTTCCTCGCTATGACATGCCTTGATGATCTCACCTTTCTCCTCATCCGAGATACACCTCCTCAGCACTTGATCAGCACACAGGCGAAACAAATAGGGGTCATCCCAAATGTAGTGTTTGGCATTCGCTTTCAGCTTCTTCCTTTGCTGCCATGTAAAGTCCTTTGGCATAAATCCTCCTGCAAGAAAATTAGCCACATTAGCAAACCAAGGAACAGAAAATTCACTTGCAAATAAAGCACAAATATGTTCGTCAGGGAATAAATCTAAAATTTCACCTTTTTCAATTTGATCGCTCTCCAATCTCGACAAATGATCCGCTACGAAGTTTTCTGCCCCCTTCTTATCTTTGATTTCCAAGTCAAACTCTTACAATAGGAGCACCCATCTAATCAATCTCGGCTTGGATTCCTTATTGGCAAACAAATGTCTCAAAGCTGCATGGTCTGACCACACCACGATTTTTGTACCCAGCAAATACGGTCTGAACTTCTCAAAAGCATACACGATTGCAAGAAGCTCTTTCTCAGTGGTGGTGTAATTAAACTGCGCCCCTGTCAAAGTGTGACTAGTATAATAAACTGCACAAAATACTTTATCCCGCCGCTGTCCAAGCACTGCCCCAACTGCAAAGTCACTAGCATCACACATTAATTCAAACGGCAAATTCCAATCCGGAGATATAATCACCGGGGCTGAAATGAGCCGTTGTTTCAAAGTCTCAAAAGCTAGCATGCACTCGCTATCAAAATTAAAAGGAGCATCTTTCATAAGCAAATTGGATAAGGGTTTAGCAATTTTTGAAAAATTTTTGATAAAATGACGGTAAAACCCTGCATGTCCTAAGAAACTCCTAATGCCCTTAACACTAGTCGGGGGTGGCAACTTTTCTATCACCTCTACCTTGGCCTTATCGACCTCTATTCCTTTCTCAGAAATTTTGTGCCCAAGCACAATGCCTTCTCTCACCATAAAGTGACCTTTTTCCCAATTCAAAACTAGGTTGGTCTTTTCACACCTCCCTAGCACTAAATCGAGATGCTCTAAACAACTCTCAAAGTTAGCCCCATAAATAGTGAAATCGTCCATGAATACCTCCATAAATTTCTCTATGAAGTCATGAGAAATAGCCATCATACACTGCTGAAACGTAGCCGGTGCATTACATAATCCGAAAGGCATTCTCCTATAGGCGAATGTGCCATAAGGGCAGGTAAAGGTTGTTTTCTCTTGGTCTTCAGGGTCCATAGGGATTTTTAAATATCCTGAGTACCCATCTAAAAAACAGTAAAACCTATTGCCTGCTAGCCTCTCTAACATCTGGGCAATAATGGCAAAGGGAAATAGTCTTTTCTTGTGGCATTGTTCAACCTTCTAAAATCAATATAGACTCTCACCCCGTAACAGTACGAGTTGGAATCAATTCATTCAGCTCATTCTTAATCACAGTCATCCCCCCCCTTCCTAGGCACACACTGTACTGGACTAACCCACTTACTGTCAGAAATAGGATAAATAATACCTGAGTCAAGGAGTTTTAGTACCTCCTTTTTCACCACCTCTTGCATTGCCGGATTAAGTCTCCTTTGAGGTGAGCAACCAGCTTACATTCCTCCTCCATCGGAATCCGATGAGTACAGTAACTTGGATCAATTCCTTTCAAATCCGATGTCTCCCATCCGATGGCCTTCTTGTGTTTTTTCAGCACCTCAAGCAGCATATTCTCCTCAATACCTGACAACAAAGAGGAAATAATCACTGCCTTTTTCTCATTCTCTAAAAACACATATTTTAAATGAGAAGGAAGGGGTTTAAGTTCAGAATTTGAATCCCCCTTGTTCAGATTAAGCTCTTCTTGCTGTGATTCATCTTCTTCCTCTTCTTTCTCCACAGCTGCTATCACTTCTCCCTTCAACTCTTCATCCTCCAGAGCTCCCAACACATTTTCCTGAACTTCTTGTACACACTCATCCACTGTGTCTACAAAATAGATAGACTCCTCCATATCACTCGACGGATACTTTTGAGCCTTGTTCATGTCCACTACCAGCTCTTCATTATTAAACCTTAAGGTGACCGTTTGACCATTTACATCGATTAATGCCTTTGCTATGTTCAAAAACGGCCTCCCCACAATGAGTGGTACCTTGCGATCCTCTTCCATCTCCATCACCACAAAATCCACCGGGAAAATGAATTTCCCCACTTTCACTAACAAATCTTCAATCACCCCTTTTGGTCTTCTCACCGACCTATCTGCAAGTTGGAGTCTCATTCCCGTCTCCTTGAGCTCTCCAAGATTAAGCTTCCTGCAAATAGAATAAGGCATCAAATTTATGCTCGCACCCAAATCACATAAAGCATTTCCATTAAAATCTTCACCAATTGCACAGGGTAGAGTGAAACTACTTGGATCCTCCAGTTTTTCAGGGATCTTGTTCATGATTATAGCATTGCAATTTTCTGTGAGCTGCACAGTTCCATGCCCTTCTAATTTCTTTTTATTAGAACATAATTCTTTCATGAATTTAGCATAGTTAGGCATGTGAGCTAAAGCTTCAGCAAATGGTAAATTTATTTGCAGTTTTTTAAACATCTCCAGAAACCTAACCAATTGCTCATTTTTCTTTTCTTTTCTAGCCACAAAAGGAAATGGCAGTCTATTAATATCAAGATCCTCTACTCTAGGATTCACTAAACTTTTACCCTTATCATTTTTAGGAGCATTTTCATTAACATCTACCCTAGAATTATATCAGATGATGGTGAAGCATTTTACCTTGATCCTCTCTCTGTACCACCTCCTTGCCACTTCTCAATGTGATTGCTTTAGCCTCTTCTTTAGGATTTCGGTCCACATTCGAAGGAAAAGTCCCCGGTTGCCTTTGAGATATAGAATTTGCAAGCTGTCCCACTTGAGTTTCTAAATTTCTCATGGAAGCGTCTTGATTCCGATTCCATTGTTCTTGAGATTTCCACCTTGCTTCTTGGTTAGCCATAAACTATTGTTGGCTATTCACAAACTGCTGTTGACTGTTCATGAAGCTAGCTAACATATCTTCAAGGTTTGATTTTTTCTCTTGAACAGGTGGCTTTGGTTGATATCCCGGTGGGTGGTATGATTGAGCTTGTGATTGATTAAAACCTTGCCCTTGGTTGTGATTGGGAGGATATGGTGTTTGGTATTGAGTGTTTTGGTTGAAGGGGGCTCTTGCTTGTGAATAAGAAGATGAAGCATTCTGATTTCCATCCTTCCAAGAGAAGTTTGGATGATTCCTCCAACCCGGGTTATATGTGTTACTGTAAGGGTCATTCCTTCGGTAGTCTCCTACAGCATTTACATCTCCCATTGCTCCACTCTCTTGACTAGATTGCCCACTTTCATACCACCCACTCTCTTGAGAAACAGAGGCTACATTTTGCACTTTCAAACCACTCATCTCTTTTCTCATTGACTCAATCCGTGCCTTCAACATAGACACCTCATCCACATTATGTATTCCTTGTCTCTTCGGAACCAATCTAGGATTTGCCCATTGAGCATCATTTGCTGCCATTTCATCCAATAGATGGAAAGCTTCCTTCGGCATCCTATTCATGAATGAACCTCCTGAGGATGCATGTAAAAGGGATCTTGTCTGCGGTGTAACCCCAGAATAGAATTGCATCATCAGATGGTAGATTGCTATCTCATGGTGTGGACAGCTTCTCAACAACCTCCTAAACCTTTCCCAGGCCTCATGAAAAGGTTCATCACTCATTTGGCTAAAACCCAAAATACTACTGCGGATGTTTGCAGTCTTTGTAGGAAGGAAGAATCTCATCAAAAACCTCTCTCGTAACTGGTCCCATGATCTGATTGACTGTCTCGGTAACATTTGCAGCCATTCTCTTGCTTTTTCGATCAAAGTAAACGGAAATAATTTTAATCTTACCGAATCAGATGTTACTCCTGGAATCTGGACCGTATCACTAACCTCCAAAAATATGTCCAGGTGCTGTGCAGGATCTTCCACTTCTGAACCCAAAAACTGGTTCCTCTGTACCATATTGATGGTTGCTGGTTAAGTTCAAACTGCACTCCCCTTGGCAGCACAATTGTATGATGATCCTCATTCCATCTCGGTACAGTGTAGTCCCTTATCGTCCTCTGCCTAGGGACTTCATCTCTATAATTACCAGGCATCTCTTCTTGTGCCCTCGGCACTTGTTCGTTTTTGGGAGGAAATTCACCAATAGGAGGAGGATTGTTTTCCATGCTGTTATCTCTGTTGCCTCTCCTTCGTTGATGCAAAGTCCTCTCAATTTCAGGGTCGTAGGGTGCTATTTGTTCTTGTCTCAATCTGCTCATACACCACAACTACCTGAAAAGAATAAACAAAAATAAAAATAAGAAAAATAGAAAACACATACAAATAATAATCAAAACACAAAAACAATGCCAGTCCCCGCCAACGGCGCCAAAAATTTGACACGACCTCAGCAAGTGTACTGAATCGGCAAGTAATAAAGTGGGGTATAGTTAGGACCCCGAGTTATCGTACCCAAGGGACTGTGTGTTGAAGCAATGAAAATCAAGAGTATGCTAAAGAATTCCCAATTGTTTGAATTGATTTAGTTGTCTATTGATTAAAAATAAAGAATTTAAATAACTAAAATAAACAAGCAGAAATACTCAAATTAAATTGACGTCAATAATTAAAGAAATAAAATGATGGAAAAATTAACCAGATAAGAATTCAAATTAGACGAACGTTGCTTGGGTTCACTTATCCACCCCATACCCAAATATAAATAAAATTAATCCAAGAACCAACTATGAAAGAAATCGGGATAACCCTCTTAACCCAGGCTTCCCAATCCGGAGTAAGCCACTCTAATTATATGACATCCCAAACCGGAGTCAGCCACATAACTAGCCTATGCACGGGTCTAAAATCCTAAGCTTAGTTTATTTTCCCAATACGGAGTCAAATAACCCAGAACTTAATTATTTCACTCACCATTCTAGTCCTAAATCATGAAATTCTGCACTTCTAGATTCCCGGTCGGAGTCGTCCAAAAGACACAGCAAGAATGATAAGAACTGAATGTAAATAACAATGGCATCCAATCCATACAACTCAATAACCAACAAAGATACATGAAATAAATCATTCATCAAAATTGAAAATTAAATTTGAGAAAATAAATCCCATGAATTAACAATAAGAACTAGTGAAATAAACCATTCAATCATATATTTAAATTCAAAAGATGTTCATAATTCACATCATGGGTAGGGGATTCAAAGATCCCCCAAACAACTAAAAGACTACTCACGATCCATTACAAAATCAAAAGGAAAGAGGAAAGAATAAACCCAGAAATTCATGAAGGCGTAAATCCCAGTTGAATCCCACGTTCTTCAATCTCCTTCTTCAAATCTTCAATGGAGAAAAATCTAGAAATTCTAATGTAAAAACTGTGTATTAAAATTAAACTATGTGTTTCCAATGTAAAAACTCTTGAATTGCAAATTAATTCTAAAGATAAAATTGAAAACCTAAATCAAGAACAATAGAAAAGAAACCCAAAATTCTAGTTCTAAAACCCTAATATGAGAAAAGGCTGCCAAAAATTCGAACTCCTCGCCAAACAGTAAACTTTTCTTTTTATATCCTGAGGGGTCACGGTGGTAACCGGATTGGTTGCCACCATGAGGGTGTCGAGGAAGTAAATCTGCCCTACGTGTAGGATAGGGGTCACGGTGGTAACCAGATTGGTTGCCACCGTGAGATGCTCAAATTTCACTTCTGTCTAGGACTTTCCTATGTCACGGTGGCAACCAGATTACCTTGCCACCGTGAGGTACCTCCTCACTTGATTCTGCCTTGGTGCGAATTATGTCACAGTGGTAACCAAATAGGTTGCCACCGTGAGGTACTTCTTGCCTGCATTCTGCCCGATGGATAAATATGTCACGGTGGTAATGACCTTGGTTACCACCGTGACCCATAGTATGCCTGCATTCTGTTTTTCTTTCCCTTGCATGTCACGGTGGTAACCAGATAGGTTGCCACCGTGAGGTACCTAAAAAATTGCTGCACACAAAATTCAAACTCAATCAAAATACTAACTAAAATGCATAAAAAATTTAATTTTACTAAGATTGATAAAATTACACTAAAGCAAGCATATCATGACAATAAACACTACTAAACACCCACAAACCATACGAAAATACTATCAAATCTAAATACTAAATTGAAGTTATCAATTATTAAAGGAGGCTTTAGTGATTTTAGTTACAGGGTAAGGGTTATTAAATGAAAGTTTATAAACGATTGATGAAATTAATTGTATGATTGCTAAATTAGAATATTTAAAATGTTTAACTAAGTATAATAGGAAATAATAAATGTAAGGGTAATAGTGATAGATTGTAGTGTGATTAACAAGAAATTATTAATATATAAAGAAATTAATAGATCCATTATAATGTTAATTGTATAAGTGAGTGAAATTGAAAAAGAATTTACGTATTAATAATAAAACTGCTAGAATGATAATAATGTAAAACAAAATGGATTAAGATAATTGCTAAGATTAATGTCTAATTTGTAATATTGAATAATTGACATGGGATTGCTAAAGTGAATTGTAGGATTGATAATTATGTATGTAATAATAAAAAATAGCATTGATTAAGAAAAAAATAATAGAATAATGATAGAATAATAAGCATCCAAGTAAGCTAGTGATCGAATTGTAATGTTATCCATTCAAGGATAAATATGACTTATAATTGATTAAAGTTAGGTAACCTAATGAAAGAGTTAATATAGTGAAAGATATTAATGCGAAAGAGTTAGTGTAATGTAAAAGAGTAAAAAAAATGTTAAGAATATAAAAAAAGTCATAATAGAAAACTAGTGTCACTAATATCGTAAATAATGACTATCTAATAAGTGAGTCAGTAAATAATATAATGTTTGAGTTTAGACCGTAATTTGGTATATAAGTTAAAAAGAAGGAATCCAAAAGTTATTAACATAGATAAAATAATAAAAATGATTATTTATAATTTGGATTGTTAATTGACAAACCGAACAAAATGTTAAATGGTAAAAGATTATTAGTGTTCACAGTAAGACATTGATAATAGAAATGAAAAGGATAAAGTAAATGATAAAAATAGTTACAGAAACAAAAACAAATAAATATATTTATAAGATTACAAGATTGTTAATATTGTTACTCCTCAAAATAATAGAAAGAACGCAATAGTGATATATCGTAAAAGTTAACAGTGTAAGTGATAGTGATATTGAAAATAGCATTACTAATGACTAAAGTGATTGCAGTGATAATGACAAAGGTATAGATAATGATTGATGTAAAAGTATGTAATAACTGTTTAAAAAACTTAGAAATTAATATTCCCATAATTCAAATAAAAAAATATGTTTGTGTGTGCATACATATAGTATTAGTGTGGAAAATTTAGGATATGTATCCACCACTGGGCACTTTTAATTCTCAGCGCGTAGAGTGTTAATGCGTGCAAGTTGTGATAGTTTTGACGTGGCAAAAAACGTAGTGAAGATAGAAGAAATGTTCGACAGTGGGGATAAAGATTGGCATGGTATGTATACGATCGCAGTAGAGAGAAGGAGTAGAGAGAAGCAATGCTATATGGTATAAGTATATGGTTGAATATTAGTGTATGTTATGGTTTGTATATGTATGTTTATGATTGTCATTGTGGAAAAAAAATTTCTATAGAATTATCGAGTGCCTTGTAGTGGCTGTCAGTGCAGTGCTGTGACATCCTATAACCGTATCATTTACAGATATAAGGGTGTTAAAATAAATAATGATTTCATCCCTCTGATACAACCGTCGCCGAACCAAGTATATTCGGTACTGGTTAGCCCTAATCATGACTTAATACGAATAGGGTATGTTTTGGGGCATTACAGTCGCAAACCACAGTATCCAACTTTCGAACACCTTCAAATTGTCCATACTAGAGAAGAGAAAAAATGAACTAAGACGGAGATACTGAGAAAACTGAAAATCTTATGGGACTAGTGATAGATTTTGGCCAAGGATAGGGAGAGAGATTGAAGAATTCTAATTCTTAATTCTATCATTATCTTACTACTGCTTTTACACTCCAAGTTAAAAACAGAATTCTTAGGATTAGAACTTTAAAAGAGCTGGAGTATTAATTATTAATTAAATATTAATTAATCAATTAAATTTGTTTAATTAAATTCAGTATAGGCTTCCACCATAAGACTCTGCGCAGAAGCTCGCAGACTGGGTTTTTCTGTGCGGACTTAGATTTAATTACCCAAATGAATTTCAAATCCAACCAAATTAAATATGTAAGGTCCATAACACTTATAGATCATATTTAATTTAACTTGGCCCAAGAAATATATAACACTATATACCCATCATTTGATACGAGTATCGGGTATCATATAACAATTTAATACTTGTTGCTTAACTATTGTGTCATCTTAATTTCCATGTTAAATATCCTTAAATGGTTTGGTGGGTAATTTTTTTTTCTTTTCATCGATGTGCACATAACTATCCCGCGATACTATTCATTTAGTATACATTTCGGCAGTATAATGGTTGCACTTATATCCTAATCCTCATGCATGTTTGATAACTTGCACTCCCAATAATCATTTATAACCCGGGCAACCTCTACAGCTCAAAATTAATTATTTTCATATCATAAAGTCTATGCATGCAATATATCATTAATAATCACAACATCTACAACTAATATAATGTAAGGATCCAAAACCTTCCCTAGTCATATTAAGATGTGATGAGGGTTGGCCGATGATCGAACATGCTTGATTTGGTGACGGTTGTGTGACGTAACCATCATTAATCAAAAAGATTCGGTAGGTTGTAGCAATATAGTAATTCATTTAAACTAGGACAAATATGAATAAAGAATGTATTATGTGGGTTAAATTATAAGTATAACTTAATTTAGAGGCTAATGTATGAATTAAAAGAAAGAGAAGGATTAAATTGGTAAGTTATAAAAGTAACGAATTATGAACCAACACTGGCCAATTGTAGAAAATACAGACCATGGGTATAAAAGGCTTGCGTCAGTTGGAAATGGGAAGAGAAGTTCCAAAATTCTCATCTCTATCTCTACGCTAACCTTTTTGTAGACATCGGGTCCCGAGGCAGCCCAGATCAGAGTTACCCAATGAAGATACTGATGCCTGTTTTCACAGGTGGAGAATTAAAAATGCTCATTTCTCCTTAAGATTTCACATATTTTTGGAAATTTTGCTTTGAGTTTTATCCTCGTGTGTTTTTCAGAAATACAGAGAGTAATTAAGGTGAATTTTTGAGTTTTGGCCGACAGATGGCCGTCCCTCACCGAGCAATGCCTGTCTATCACCGTTTTCCCTTTTGTCGCCTGTCACTCGCTCGTTTGGCACCTGCTTTTGATTGCCCGTGGATCACTAGGTGATGTCCGTCGCTTACTGAGTCACGCGTACAACCAACAAGTCACGAACACTATCAGCGAGTCACATGCTTAATGGCATTTTCTTAAATTCATGAGCTCATTTGAAAGACACCCGTTGAACAATGAGAGATGCTTATTTGTCACAAATCTGCAGAACAGAGTCAGATTTTACGGTGATTAATTAATGTCCATATTTGATTCTCTAAATTAAATTCGAAAAGGATGGGTGCAAGTGTGACGCGCGCCGGACCCCGCGGGCCACCCCTCTGACCGCCCGCTTGAGGGCGATCGGGCAATTTAGGATTCGTTGGCAACTTGTAAAGATATTTACAAGTGCTTCTATTTTGGGCAACAAGGAGGTTTCATGGAGTCGCCACCCAATAAAACATTGGGAAAGTTTCTCTCGCCTCTGAGAGCCTAAGACAACGCATGTATCCATTTTGGGCCAACCAAAAGGGGTCTTGGAGGGTGAACCTCTCTCCCTTGGAGCCTAGAATTCATTGATTAAGTCTTTGAAAAGGACACAAGAGGTGTCTTGGAGGTTCCAATGAGTGATCGGAAAGACCTCTCGCCTCGTTGAGCCCAAAGACCAGAGCTGGGTTCGGGACTTCTCATCTATTTCTACCTCGATCATTTTATGATTAAATTTTGAACTCATTAATTCACTCCCTTTCCACACGATGCAATTGAATTAAAAGCACATTTTATTCAAGTGTTAAAGCGATAGATAAATAAAGGAATATTAAATCAAAAAATTACAATAACACTAGGAGCGGAATACAACTCCCATTTATAAATGTGCAATACATACATAAGACGGGAGATTATTTATTTTGAGGACTTTGGTCCCCGCATGCATTTATTATAAAAATGACGTTTTTATTGTGGAAATTTTTCATTGGATGAAAAATAGGACATTGGGTCCTTAATTTTATGAAAATCTCCCTTTATTAAATATAAAACATTCATCAATTTTTATATTTAGCGAGATACAAAAAGATATATTCATGTACATAAAATAATTAATAAATAAACAAATGAGTGAAATAACTAAGAAGGTTAGAAAACTAAACCGGACGGAATCCTCCGAGCATGGTAGATCGCCCCTCGAGCTCAGAACAATCCAAGAAAATCATATATGCTCACAAAAGGTTAATGGGTGTTAATATACAAACAGCGCAATATAAATAAAGCTCTAAGACTTGAGCGAGATAGAAAAAGGAAAAGAAAAGGGGGTTTGAAAATATGGAGACAGAACCCAGGGACGGCCACTGCCGAGTGACCGACGGGCGTCAGTCAAGGTGACCAACATGTCACGTCGCTCACTAGAGAGAGGGCGTCTGTGGGAGGGGTGACCGACGGGCGTCGATGAAACAGATGACCCGTCGGTCACCGCTGTCTCTGAAAACGATAGCGAAACTATTTTTTCAAAGCAAAAACAGATTTTTACCACAAAAACGAGATGAAAAGGATCAAAATAAAGAAAGATAAAAGCAAAAAAGGCGAAAAAAGCAAGAATAAGAATAAAGATGAAATAATACGGAGAAGAAGTCCGGAATATTTACCCTCAGATAATATTTTGGTTGGATTTTTGGTGTCTATTAAAGTCCCGTACGCTCCATGAGAAGACAAAATGAAAGGTCAAGAATGAGGAAAATAAATTATTTCCTTCTTGATCCTTCAAAAGACTGAATTTTGGAATCAAAGCCTTAGGAAAACTAATTAGATTTAGCTCATTTTTAATGGTTTGATTCTTAAACTAAAAGAGATTTCTTAAGATTTGTGTTTGTTGGAAGAGAAACAAGTGTTAATTTTGACAGAGTTTCCCCCTTTAGAAAATTTTCCAACCCCTTCCTAGGTGGGAAATGAAAGCTTTTATAGGCCAGGGGTGACCGACGGGCGTCGGTTCAATCCTACTAACGCAAGGATTCAACCGACTGGCCTGCAACTCTTACCAACGGGCGTCGGAGAGGTTGCGTGTTTCGGGAAATCAGGTTGCGTGCTCCGAAAAATCAGGTCCCTCCGACGGGCGTCGGAAGATCACATAGGCCGTCGGTGACCCGCAGCGAGCGACGGTCTTGCCTTTGACAGACGGGCAGACCGCAGGTGGAGAAAAATACACCTTTTGACTCAAAAAAATCCTCGTTTTCTCCCTCTTTCCTACGGAGACTGAAAGAACACATTTCTTGTGAAGCAGGGGACCAAAACCTCCGAATCTCAACCGTTTGTACGGACTCGGACGTTGATTCCTCATCGGGTAATCTCTAATCCAGACCGCCTCGTGACACGGTGCTTACAGTTGCCCCCAATTTTGGGGAGACTAGTGCACAGGTGCCTAGAGAGCCAAAATTCAAAGAAGGAAGAGAGAGAATTACATACCTGGGGATGCCAGACCTTACCTTATTGGCACTGGTACATGTGCCCTTTCCGGTCTTATCTCTACCTGTTTCTACTGGCCTCGTCTCGGCTCGCGCAGCTTTGATGAGATGTAGTACTCTCTGACTACAAATCTCCATTGCGAGATACGGTATTCTCTTACTGCAGTCTCGTCGCGATGTGTTCTATCGCTAATCCCCCTGCTAACCTCATTTCGGTCTGCATGGTGGTTATGAGGTGCAGTACTCTCTGACTACAACCTCGATCTGTGGTCTGTTCTATCATGAGTGTTCCGCTAGCCTCGTCTTGGCCTGCACGGAGTGAGGTGAAGTGTCTCTAACTCCATCCTCTGTTGCGATCTGTTCTATCGCTGGCGCCTTGCTAACCTCATCTCGGTCTGCACGGTGGCTGGTCTGTACCGCTAGCCTCGTCTCGGCCTGCACGGTGTGAGGTGTAGTTTCTCTAACTCCATCCTCTGTTGTGATTTGTTCTATCGCTGGCGCCCCGCTAACCTCGTCTCGGTCTGCACGGTGGCTGGTCTGCACCGCTAGCCTCGTCTCGGCCTACACGGTGTGAGGTGTAGTTTCTATAACTCTAACCTCTGTTTGCGATCTGTTAGCCTCGTCCCGGCCTGATTACCCCTGGCATAATGTGAATGAAGAGGTTTGCCTTTCTGGGCAGTTTCTGATAAGGTTATGCTGAAACCACCTCTCGGATCATCTTAGGATTGAAGGGATTTGGAATATTCTTGAAAATAAGCTGATGTTCCGAAGAGACTGAGAAAGCCTTAAGAAAAGGTCTTAAATATAATGCTCCAAAGAGACCAAGAATGCCTTAAAGATGTCTTAAATATAATGCTCCAAAGAGACTGAGAATGCCTTAAAAAGGTCTTAAAGATAATGCTCCAAAGAGACTGAGAATGCCTTAAAAAGGTCTTAAAAATAATGCTCCAAAGAGACTGAGAATGCCTTAAAAAGGTCTTAAAGATAATGCTCCAAAGAGACTGAGAATGCCTTAAAAAGGTCTTAAAAATAATGCTCCAAAGAGAGACTGAGAATGCCTTAAAGAGGTCTTAAAGATAATGCTCCAAAGAGACTGAGAATGCCTTAAAGAGGTCTTAAAGATAATGCTCCAAAGAGAATGAGAATGCCTTAAAAAGGTCTTAAAGATAATGCTCCAAGGAGACTGAGAATGCCTTAAAAAGGTCTTAAAGATAATGCTCCAAAGAGACTGAGAATGCCTTAAAAAGGTCTTAAAGATAATTCTCCAAAGAGACTTTGATGTCGAGCCTCCAGAGAGAATTATTATTTGAGCCTCCTTAGAGAAAAAAATATTATTAGAGGTTTTGGTTGCTTGCCCGCAGGCAGATTTTTCTATTTTTGTTTTTGTTTTGGGATTTTCTTTCTTGGAATTTTTACACTTCGGATGCATTCGAATTTTTACAGTATGTTGGATTTTCAAGGCCTTGAAAATGTCTTCTTCTTTTTGTTATGTTATTTTGCTCTGTTGGTCTTTGTTGCTGTTGTTGCTCGAGAAATTTATTTTTGCTTGAGATTTTGCACATTTGAATTTGGATTTTGTACACTTATTGTGTGATGTGTGTGAGCGTGCCTCTTATGACAGAAAAACTTACCTGTTCGCTCCTGGCATGGTGTGCATGGAAAGGCTTATTTTTTTCCCTCTTGGGAACAGGTCCTTGAGATTCTTCTCTTGTGAGGACTTCATCTTGATCTGATTGTTTTGGCGTGGATGAGCGTCGATGTAGAGCTAAAACTGTACCTCGACCCGCTTTCGCATCTGATTTCCTTTAGCATGGTGTGCCCGGATAGGCTTGTTCTCTTGGGCGTTTCACCTCTGTACATATTTACTTGATTTTAGGCTAGATGCAGTGGCCGATCATGTCAAGCTGAATCCGTCCTTTGGATCATCCTTGCTTATGAGGTCTATTCAGACCTATCCTTCTGAGTCATGTGCATAACAACATATACAAAAGATTGTGTGTGCGTATGGAATCACGGGTATGAAATATACACATAAAGCTATATACATGAGACATAAGCAAAGGATTATGTACAAGAATTGTGTGTACAACCATAAGTGTAATGGACTAAATGCACGTGATATGCAGGGCAATATGCAAAAGATTTATGCATGTGAGATGCAAAAATGGATAGACCACATCCCAGGTGGTTAAGGGATTCGTTGATGGTACTGCTCAGCTGTTCACGTTGTCTGATGCCCCCAAGGATCTAGAAAAGCGTTGTCTTGGCTTTATGGTCTCTGACCCCTAATCTTTTCAAAGAGAACTGCCTCGTGTGCATTTTTGCCCCCTCGGTCAATGAGCATTTTGCCTCCAGCACTCTGAATCGAGTTCTGCATTATACGGCACCTGTCTAAAGGGAAGTCATTTCAAGTAATGCTGCCTTATTGCTCAAGGCTTCAAAAGTCATTATTTTAAAGGTAGTGCGTCCCTTGTGGATTTTCACACTAGCTTTTCTTAGTGGGAAATGCGTCCCTTTGTGGATTTTCACATAACCCTATGCCTAATTTTTGCCTGGAATGGAACCAACCCACTCCAGCGGCTTTTTCTTCATTTTTTTTAAGGACAGACTGCTTGTTCCTAGATTTTCACCCTGCCCTTTGGCCTAACTTTTGCTTAGATCCAGTCACGGTTTTCATCTCTTACGACCTTCTTTTTCTTCTTTTTTTTTAGGGGTAGGAGGAGGATTTGTCACATGAAAAATCATTATTGTTGCTTTGATAATTGTTCCAGCGTATGTCCTTATGCCTGCAATAGGTTTCTCTTAACCATCTAATTGCATGTTTATGCCTAGCTTATGCATGCATTTCTATCTATAGGCACCTATAGCAATAAGAATGACCATGACTAGACATGTGATATAAAAGCACTAGTTTTACTTAGTTTCAATGAGTAACAACTTAGGTGCACCCGATCTCCTATTATCAATCAGCCCTCTCGGGTTTTCTTAATTGAATATTTTCTCTCAAGCCTCTAATTTTTTACCAGGATGCCTTTTTTCAGTTTTCACCCTGACGAGGCACCCAATTTTAGCAAGGCCGCCTTTTTTCGATTTTCGACTCGCGGGGCTTTTATTCTCTTCTTTTGATTTTTAGCCCTTAACCCTAGACCCTCTTGAGTCTGTCAACATTGATAGGTTCTGTCTGTTACTGCTCTCTTGGATAACAATCTCTGGAAGACAAAGGGACCTTCTCACACTGACCCAAATTTACCTCGTATGTCCGGAACACCTAGTCTCATTTGTTTGACAATTGAATCTCCCTCCTTAATCGGATGCTTTCTAGCCGTCTTTCCAAATGATCAAGCAGAATGTTTCTAATGGATCTGACCGTGGGGATAATCCCATGACTTGTCCTTGTCTGACTTGTGCAATTGTTGCTGTCGTTCTTGTGCTCTATCGGCTTCCAAAATTTAGCCATGACTGTCCTTAAAGATTTGAGCTTTACATCTATCGGCCATACTGCTTCTGCCCCCTGTGTCGAGGAATAATAGATGACTCTTGTAGAGGTTCTAATGGTGGCTCTCTAGCCTCGAAGTGCAAAAGGGGTCATTTCTCTGCCCAATCCTTTTTCATGAGCTTTTCTGCCAGCATTAAACCATTCATATAGGTCGTGCAAATTTTGGCTTGGATTTCTTCTGTCTCTTAGATCCTTCCTCATTCATCAACTTCTTGTATAGTATACCCTTCATGCAGATAAAACGGGTAGATGGTTTGCAGATCAACGTTTTGGTCCTTTGCCTTTTGGCCACCAAGAAGAATGGCAGGACACGGACATGTACAAATCAACAGGATTTGGACAAACTTGCCCCCAAGATATTTTCCTTCTATCTTTTTTTATTTCCTTCTTCTTCTTCTCTTTTTTTTTTCTTTTGTTCTTCTTTTTTTTTTCTTATTTTTTTTATTTTTGTTCTTTTCTGAGGATAAGTTTTGTCCTAATCCTGATAGTTTACACATACACATACCCCTTCTCTTCTTGACTTAGGATAGCATTGACCAACTAAGTCCGGTTTTGAACTCTGACCAAGAATTTTAGCTTCATCTCAGCCTATAGATTCTTCCTTTTGACTTTTTCTGCCCCCTCCGGCCTGGTCTTCTAAGCTTCTACTTGACTAGTCCATGATCGGGATATGTTGGAATAGTGTGTTTGACGACTTTACGATTATCTCCTGGCATGTCTTCATGGGTCCAGGCAAAGACTTCTTCAGACTTTTTTTTTCTTTTGTTCTTTTTTTTGTTCATTCTCTTAAATTTTGTCTCACCTCAGGAGTCAAATTGGGTGCAACCAAGATTACTATTTATTGAAACTAAATGAAATGGTGTTTTAAACCAATGCCTTAATCATGATTATTATTTATGCTTGATGCAATAAAATATAAAAATGCATATATAAGCAAAGCCCATATTATTAAAGCAGAAAAGATAAACAAGTGCATAGTTCAGGAATACACTTTAGAAAATGAAAAGCATTATAACAACTCTAATCCTTTCTTTCTTCATCCAGGCCAAGCACCAATTCTTGAATGCAATCTCTCAGAGGGCGACAATAGTCCGTTCGATGCCATTTGTACTGGTGATACGCACAATACCAGTTTGTTCTGTGCCTCGGCTTTCCCTGACTTGGGGTAGGCCTAGCTGGCAAGGGCTGCAACTTCCCTTCCTTGATGAGACGAGTGAAGTGCCAAGATAGAGGCTTGCCCGAGATGGTGAGGTGTTTAGGAGTCATTCCGGTGGTTGAGACCTCTGCTGCCTTGGTATTTCCCCCATTGCCACTGCTGTTTCCTAAGGCCAGGTTTGCAGATTTAGCCATTTTATCCAGATGCTCAGCCTCAGCTTCAATGGCTATATCTTTTAAGGACTCCCAGTCCTTCAGCCCCTTCATCTTTAATCCATCTTTCAAGTATGGGCTGGCATTCCTAATAAACAGCCTGATCTGGAGTGTCCGGCCTCTTCTTCATCTCCATTACCTGGTTCCTCCATCGGGTCAAGTACTCATGGAATGACTCATTTGGCTTTTGTTGTAGTAACTCTAGATCTTTCAGAGTGACCTCCATCCTTGTACTACAGTCATATTGCTGGAGGAACTCCTCCGTCAGCAGATCCCAGTCTTCTTTTGTTCTCTGATCCAGTCTGTGATACCAGCCCACCGCAGGACCTATCAAACTTAAACAGAAGTATTCCACCTTCTGCCTCTTTGTTAATGTAGTACCCTTCGTTATCAAAGAGTACTGCTTGATGTGTGCAGTGGGGTCCGTTGTGCCATCAAATTTTGGGACATCAGGCATCTTGAAGTTCAGAGGGATTAGATCCTCCCCATCCAACTCCTTGTCTTCGGGGTTCATCCCCCTTTGCATCATTAGTATTCGGGACATTGCCTCGAACTTCTCTTCCATCTTCCTCCGAAAGGTATCTACTGTCTGGGGTGCTTTATTTCTAACTGACAGGGGTTCTTCATATTCATCCCCTTCTAAGTCCTCTTCCATTCTATGGCCTACTCCTCTCTTTTGCCCTCCTGACGTGGCAACCCCTAGGTCCACTGGTGGTGGACGAATCGGTTCCTCCTATCTTTCTACTCTTTCCTCCTCCCGTTCATTTTGTCTCATGGGAGGAGGAGGAGGATTTTGTGGAGCAGCCTGCTGAGCCATTGCAGCTAACATATTCATCATACGGCCTTCGAACTCCTCAAACCTTCTACCCACTTCTTCAGCAATCAAAGCCCTGGTAGCATCATTTTCCCTTGGTGAGTTTTCCATCTCTGATACGGTACCACTAGTTTCTGAATGTCTAGAAGACTCTCTCTTTCTTGCAGCTCAAATACAGAAACTCTGATCAGTCATCCGGTCTATCCTCTCGTCCACCTGGGCAGATTTATGATGGCTGCATAAATAAGGTGTTAGAATGATGCATGAAATGCATGGCCGTGATATGCAATATCCACAAATCACAGGCAAGCAGATAGGTCCTTCCACCCTTATTGCTCCCACACATGTGGTGTGCGGTCTCTTTCCTAGGCGGGATTAATCCACGGGTCAGCGGGGAACCCAATGGACACTGATGGTGTGCGGTGAAAACCCGGCAGCATAACACTCCTATGCTAATGCACAAGCACATGGATAATGATCATCATGTATTTAGACATCCCAAATATATCAACATGGCCCTACCGGGGCATGGACGCCTTTGGCTAGGTTACCAAGTAAGACATCTGGACTCACCCAATACATAATGACCCATACAGCAAGCATGATATTACGGTTCATATCACCTAAGGAGAGTATCTACGGCCATTATATGAGCTTTGGTCGAGGGAGATATTACTTTAAGGCTACCCAAGCATGATCCCTGCCGATGGGTCTAGCTCATCACAAGCGTAATGACCGATCGGGTCATCATTTTATATACCAAAAGGTACGAAGCTTGGCCTGGTGATTATCCTTAACACTTTCCCACATTGAGTGAACGTAGGGTTGTGCTTCGGGAATGCACCGAGGATAAGAAGGGACCGATCAAGCATATTTTAAGGCTCTAATGGGATGTATATGGAGATGAGAGAAAGCGAATTTATGAATTAAACTTTAATCATAAATGTTAACCGAGGTATTTTCAAATCGAAGTCTCGAACCAATTCCCCAGTGGAGTCGCTGGACCCCGCGGGCAGCCCCTCTGACCGCCCGCTTGAGGGCGATCGGGCAATTTAGGATCCGTTGGCAACTTGTAAAGATATTTACAAGTGCATCTATTTTGGGCAACAAGGAGGTTTCATGGAGTCGCCACCCAATAAAATATTGGGAAAGTTTCTCTCGCCTCAGAGAGCCTAAGACAACGCATGTATCCATTTTGGGCCAACCAAAAGGGGTCTTGGAGGGTGAACCTCTCTCCCTTGGAGCCTAGGATTCATTGATTAAGTCTTTGAAAAGGACACAAGAGGTGTCTTGGAGGTTCCAATGAGTGATCGGAAAGACCTCTCACCTCGTTGAGCCCAAAGACCAGAGCTGGGTTCAGGACTTCTCATCTATTTCTACCTCGATCATTTTATGATTAAATTTTGAACTCATTAATTCATTGCCTTTCCACACGATGCAATTGAATTAAAAGCACATTTTATTCACGTGTTAAAGCGATAGATAAATAAAGGAATATTAAATCAAAAAATTACAATAACACTAGGAGCGAAATACAACTCCCATTTATAAATGTGCAATACATACATAAGACGGGAGATTATTTATTTTGAGGACTTTGGTCCTCGCATGCATTTATTATAAAAATGATGTTTTTATTGTGAAAATTTTTCATTGGATGAAAAATAGGACATTGGGTCCTTAATTTTATGAAAATCTCCCTTTATTAAATATAAAACATTCATCAATTTTTATATTTAGCGAGATACAAAAATATATATTCATGTACATAAAATAATTAATAAATAAACAAATGAGTGAAATAACTAAGAATGTTAGAAAACTAAATCGGACGGAATCCTCCGAGCATGGTAGATCGCCCCTCGAGCTCAGTACTGTCCAAAAAAATCATATATGCTCACAAAAGGTTAATGGGTGTTAATATACAAACAGCGCAATATAAATAAAGCTCTAAGACTTGAGAGAGATAGAAAAAGGAAAAGAAAAGGGGGTTTGAAAATATGAAGACAGAACCCAGGGATGGCCACTGCCGAGTGACCGACGGGCGTCAGTCAAGGTGACCAACGTGTCCCGTCGCTCACTCGAGAGAGGGCGTCTGTGGGAGGGGTGACCGACGGGCGTCGGTGAAACAGATGACCCATCGATCACCGCTGTCTCTGAAAACGACAGCGAAACTATTTTTTCAAAACAAAAACTGATTTTTACCACAAAAACGAGATGAAAAGGATCAAAATAAAGAAAGATAAAAGCAAAAAAGGCGAAAAAAGCAAGAATAAGAATAAAGATGAAATAATACGGAGAAGAAGTCCGGAATATTTACCCTCAGATAATATTTTGGTTGGATTTTTGGTGTCGATTAAAGTCCCGTACGCTCCACGAGAAGACAAAATGAAAGGTCAAGAATGAGGAAAATAAATTATTTCCTTCTTGATCCTTCAAAAGACTGAATTTTGGAATCAAAGCCTTAGGAAAACTAATTAGATTTAGCTCCTTTTTAATGGTATGGTTCTTAAACTAAAAGAGATTTCTTAAGATTTGTGTTTGTTGGAAGAGAAACAAGTGTTAATTTTGACAGAGTTTCCCCCTTTAGAAATTTTTCCAACCCCTTCCTAGGTGGGAAATGAAAGCTTTTATAGGCCAGGGGTGACCGACGGGCGTCGGCTCCACCGACGAGCGTCGGTTCAATCCTACTGACACAAGGATTCAACCGACGGGTCTACAACTCTTACCGATAGGCATCGGAGAGGTTGCGTGTTCCGGGAAATCAGGTTGCGTGCTCCGAAAAATTAGGTCCCTCCGACGGGCGTCGAAAAATCACATAGGCGGTCGGTGACCCGCAGCGAGCGACGGTCTTGCCTTTGACAGATGGGCAGACCGCCGGTGGAGAAAATACACCTTTTGACCCAAAAAAAATCCCCGTTTCCTCCCTCTTTCCTACGGAGACTGAAAGACCACATTTCTCGTGAAGCAGGGGACCAAAACCTCCAAATCTCAACCGTTTGTACGGACTCGGATGTTGATTCCTCATCGGGTAATCTCTAATCCAGACCGTCTCGGGACACGGTGCTTACAGCAAGTGGGCGCCTTTTACCCTTTAAAAAGGGTGGAAATTTTAATTTTAAGAGAGGTTGGCTTTTCTGAGTTTAGTTTTCTGGGTAACTGGGAAAATGAAAAGAAAGAGAGAACTAGAAAAACAGAGAAACAGAGAGAGAGAGAGAGAAAAAAAAGAAAGAAAATAGGACTTCTTCTTCATAGGATTTCTTGAGTGTTTTCGTTGATTTCTTAAGCAAAAAACACTAAAGGGAAAATGTTTTCTTTTGAGATAGAAAACCATTTTCTAGTCTCAAATCCTTCATTTTCCATAAAAACACATAGTAAAGGTTTTTAAAGAGAGAAAAAACTGAGTTTACTGATTTTTAGTTCCAAAAGTGAAATTAGAAGGAGTTTGTAAGCTTATTTTTAGTCTTCAAAGGTCATAAATAACTTGAGGGTAATATTTTGGGCTCAACATCTCTTTTTGGCACCATTTAAGTATTGTGTGGTTTTTGGATTTATTTGCCTTAAATATGTAATCTTTGGCATTTCCTTGTTTTTGTTAGTTTAAATGTGTTTTTAAGGTCTCAGAAATGATTTTGAAGTGTTTTTAGGTTTAAATATGCATGATTTTAGGTATTGGTATGAAAATGGTTTAAGAGGATGTTCTAATGGAGTTTTCCCACCGTTTTTTTGCGTTCTGCGCGAGACAGACGGAAAGATGGGCTGAGATACTATGAGCGACGAGACATAACGCAGTTTCCCTTCCTGTCCGTCGCGCCCTTTTCGGCTGTCTCTTCCTGTTTTGCCCGTCTGTGGGGCTTGTTTTGGTTATTCTCAATGGTTTCTCTTGTTTTCTTTGTCCTTTATGTTAATTGCATGATTTAGTTTATTTTCCTTTAATATATATTTGTGTTTATGATATGTTAATCAATCTTTATCATGTCTTTTATTTTTCAAAATGTAATTATTTATTTATTTAAGAGTTTTATTTTTGTTTTAAGTGTTTGACTTTTACTGGTTTTGTTATGCTACTTTGTCTGCTTCTTTTGTCTTTATGGATTAAAATCCCCTCCATGGGCCGAGATCTCGAGACTAGGATGTATAAATAGCTGCAGGAATCAGTAATTTCTATTGTACCTTAATTTAATCTTCTTTGTCTTTATTTTGGACTGTAATGATAAAAGTTTTTAACCGCGTTGAAAAGAACCACCACACAAAATATTTCTACTAAAATTAGATATTTGTTAATAAAACTGTACCAATGTCCCGATTTTTCTTTCCTTCCCAAAATGACACATCAAAAGAAGAGTTCTTATTTTCTCAAAATGGGATCACTCATCCCAGTTTTCTCAAAAGTGATCCAAGAACTCTTCACTTTTTCATAAAATATGCATATGGGAACGACCGTTCTCACCTCAAATAAATTTTCCGTTTTATATATGTCTATATTTTCTTTTTATAGGATAATTTTACTTCATTTTAAGATTATTGTAATTAATTATATTTATAGCTTTCTTTACAGCTTCGTTTACATGTGTTTGTTTGTATAATTGACTTTGTATATACCATCTCATACGTGCATATAATTTTCCTTTTTGCATGCATCTCATTCCATGCACAAAATTTTCACGCGCATAATTCTAACCCATCTATTTTTTCCAGCCATCATAGATCATTTGCTACAACATGATCATGCATTACATATCATTCATGCACAGTTTTACCCCTTTTGTTGCATAAACAGGACCATGTACCACATGCAATTCATGCACCACATGTAATTCATGCACCATTCTAATGACTCGAGTTTTTCAACCATCATAGACTCATCCAAGTGGTTTAGGGGTTTAAACGGCCGGCTTATCAGAAATCCTTTATTTGACTTGCCAGAATTGGGTTCAAGATCAAGCTTAGTTGAGAGAAGTTCAGAACATTCACCAAAACTAGAAATGGCAGATCAATTGCAACTGACTGATGAGACCCGCGCCTTAATTGGTCAAGAAATGGACAAAAGGTTTGAAGAATTTGAGAGAAAAATGATAACTATGATAGGGAATCTTGTTGCTAAGCTGGCACAACCAACTGAACAACAGACTGTCACTCCCGTAATAAGGCAAGTTAAACCAAATCTAGTCAGGGAGGCTCTCCCATTAGTAGGTACAGCATGTCCACCAACCACCGAGCCTAGATATGAAGTATCTGTAGAAAAAACAAAGGAGAGGTTCATGGCCCAAAAGAAGACTTTATAGAAGAAGTTGGTGAAGAATCGGTAGTTACCCAAATTGTGAAGGACAAAACACATAAAGTAGGGGATGATATGCTCTGGAAGACGGTGGAGAAAATCGAAGCAATGGCCCATTTATTGTCCGCTGGGAAAGGGATCAGCCCCGAAGATAGGGACTTAGATGATGATGAAATTTTGCCCCAGAGATTCATGATGCCAGATCTACCAAAGTTCGACGGTATTGTAGATCCATCAATGCATATCAAGTAATATATTTTAGTAATGAAAGGTACCATATTGAAAAAGAAGCAAAAGATTGAGTACTTTTGCCTTAGCTTGATAGGCCCTGCGACAGACTGATACCACGAGTTAGATAGGCGAACAAAAGAAGATTGGGACCTGTTAACCGGAGAATTTTTAAGGCAATATGATTGTAGTACCCGAATAGGAGTTACCCTGAAAGACCTAGAGCTTTTGCAACAAAAGCCAGAATAGTCCTTCCACGAGTACCTTACTCGATGGAGAAATAGAGTTATGGAATGAAAAGGAAGTCTGACACTCTTGACTAGATTAGGCTTTTCATCTGAAATGCAAACCCATATCTGAGAGAAGGACTCAAAATGAAGGGGCTTAAAGACTGGGAGCCACTCAACGATAACGGCATCGAGGCTGAAGGGGAGTATTTGGCAAGGAAGGCGAATAATGAGAGCTATGCCCAGAGAAACTACAATAATCATGGAACAAACAAGTCAGCAGGCTCCAGTAATAGTAACTGAAATGGGAAAATAGCAGAAGTTTCAACCACTGGAGCAGGTCAGAGATACTATTCCAATTTGGGCAAACTATTATCTTGGGTATTGGAGAGGCTAATGAAAGAAGGGAAATTGCAACTAATGCCGCCAAATCCAGCCTTAAGTCAAGGAAACCCCAGTCATCGAATGGATTGGTCTTATGTGTATCATCAACATACTGGGCACTTAACAGATGATTGTCGAATCCTGAGGGACCGAATTCAAGATCTCATTGACAATAAGCAAATTTCTGACCCAAGGAAGTGGAAGAAGAATGCTTGACTAATAAAAGGACCCCAGAAGATGGTTGTAGCACTTGCAAGAAAGATATTTTAATAGATGTACTTTTTATATTTGAACTTTTTAATACTGATGTATGTAATACTGGTTACATTAAATATATTAATGGCTTTTGCTCATATTTCTCATGATTTTATTATGCATAATCACGAGCATGAATCATTTGTATTTCATGTTAACTCAATGAATACTACTCCATCTGATCTTGAAACTTTGGGAAACCCCAAAAGAAATCCTGATAGTATCTGATACAACTCCCGGAGTGAAGAAAAACTTTGAGAGACAAAAAAAAAGTGTAGCCTGAGCTCAAAATTGACGAAGGCATTGCTAAGACATGCTACTCCTGGCTAGAGCAACAAGTTGGTAAATTCAAAGGTCAGAAGACAAGGACAGATCAGGAGGAGGATTAGCTGAAGATTCCAAGTAACGAACCTCGAGGAAATTAAAAAGAATCTATAGTTCCAAAATATTCCCAAATCATTTGAAAAGGCCAAAAATTTCCTCAAAATACCACAAATGAAGACCGCAAGATGAGATCCAAGCCTTTGCCTTGACTCGTTATTCAATCCCTAATCATTATTTTCTCCTTAAAATAATCGCCCTTCAGAGCCAACTCTCAGAATTCATTTCCTTTTAACTATTTAACACGGTCGTGATAAAACCAATCAAAAATAAATCTTTAACCATCCAGAATCCCAAAATGAGCAAGGCATGAACCCTTACAATCAAGCTTAGAATGAGAGCTCGTCGCCTTGGTCCAATTAGAAAAAAAAAATAAGAGGAAGTTTGGCCAACTCGGATCAAATACCCCAGGCCACACGGGCCGAAGTCAGATCCTCTATACTATAAAAGCAACTGATAAAAATAGGCAGCTATTTCTACCAGCAATGATGGAGGAAGAATTCAAGAAGTCAGATAATGCCCTTGAGGTAAAAAAAAACCCTGCCAGGGTGAAAATTGAAAAAGGCATCCTTGGTAAAAATTAGGGGTTGAGAGAAAATGTTCATTCGTGAAAACCTGAGAGGATTGATTGATGAGAGGAGTTTGATGCTTTCAAGATCCACCCCGACATTAGATGAATGCCTTGTATTTCTGAGCTTAATGCTAAATAATGATCATATGTGATGAAATCAAGCTAAAACATGAGCATTTTTGCAATACTGATATATTAGTATGATCATAACAGTCCATTTTGCATACTCAGAGTTATTTAGTTTAAGTGTAAACATGCAACGCATTGTCCTTTTTTTTTTTACCACACATGTGTAATCTGCTATCTGTCCTCTACTACTGTCATTATCCCGATGCTTTAGCTAACTCGCCCTGTTGTCAACTTTGGGCTAATCACACAGCAGTACTTTCATAAGGAGAGTTAAACTTATACAATTGATATTTAAAAAATGAAAAAAAAATAAAAAAAAAGGTCGTTAGAGATGAGAACTATAGTTGGCTTTCTAAGTAAAAATTAGGCCATAGGGCAGGGTGAAAACTTTGAAACAAGTAGTCTATCCTACAAAAATGAGATGAATAAAAAGCCATTGGAATGGGTTGGGTCCACTCCAGGCAAAAGTTAGGCATAGGGTTGTGTGAAAATCCGAAAAAGATGCACTTCCCTCTAAGAAAAGCTAGTATGAAAATCCATAAGGGACGCACTACCTTCAAATAATGACAACTAATACTTGGAGTAATAAAGAAGTTGTTCGTAAAGAAAATGATTGAGTAACCTCCCTTTAGATGGGTAAAAAGCACTTACAACAGGATCCCCTAACCACCCAGGGCGTGGTCTTTGCATTTTTGCATCTCATACATATCTTGCATGCCCATTCACTGCATGTGTCCCGCATTCATACTTTGTTGTGCATAACGAATCTTTACACACTTCACTTGGCACTCCTTGAACATAATCCTTTGCACCTATTCCATATATGATTTGGCATTTTTTCCAAACACATAATTTCTCGCACACGCACAATCTTTTGGGTATGTTCATGTGCACACAATTTTGCAAGAAATGTCTGAATAAACCTCACGCGCAAGAATAAGCTAAGAGACAACTACAGCTCAACATCGGTGCTCACCCATACTGGACAATCAGATCAAGATGAGGTCCACATAGAAGTTCTTTCTATATTCGACAAAAGTCCTTCCTGCAGGTAACTAAAGATTCACCACCAGAATCAAGAAGCAAAGGGGAAATTTGACATGTCGACAAGCTGGCTTCAATCATACCACTTTATCCAAGGGTTAACACATTTACGAGTTGACGGTGTTGACGATACTTACCCCATCACAGTAATCGATCAGTCCTTCAAGGGGTATTAATTCATAATCCAGTCATTCAGGGGGCAATTGTTCTTCAGGGAACAACCAATCCAGTCCTTCAAGGGGCAACCGTTCTTCGGGGAACAACCAATCTAGTCCTTTAGGGGGCAACCTTTCTTCAGGTAACATCCAACGTCCTTTAAGGGGCATACAACGTCCTTCAGGGGGCATTCTTCAATCCAATCCTTCAGGGGGTAGCCAATCTTCAGGGAATATCCAATGTCCTTTAGGGGGTATACAAATGTCTTTTAGGGGGTATTCTTTAATCCAGTCCTTCAGGGGGCATTAATCCTTCAAAGGGCATCCATCCAGCATCTTTCAGGGGGCATCCGTGCTTCAGGGGGGGGGGGTACATCCACAGTCCTTCAGGGGGCAATCGTTCTTCAGGGAACATTCAACATCCTTCAGGGGGCATACAAATGTCCTTCAGAGAGCATGCATACGTCCTTCAGAGAACAACCAAATGTCCTTTAGGGGGCATTCTTTAGGGAATAGCCAATCATCATTCAGGGGGCATACAAACGTTCTTCAGGGGGCATACAAACGTTCTTCAGGGGGCATCCGTACTTCAGGGAACAATAAAACATCCTTCAGGGAGTATCTATTTTTTAGGGAACAACCAATCGTCCTTCAGGAGGCTTAAATCCAATCCTTCATGGGGCAGTCGTTCTTCAGGGAACATCCAATGTCCTTCAGGGGGCATTCTTCAATCCAGTCCTTCAGGGGGTATCTGTCCTTCAGCGGGCAACCAACTTAGTGGCCTTCAGGAGGCATCCGTCCTTCAAGGGGCAATAATCCTTCAGAAGGTAGCTCGTTATCAAACCACCGCCCTTCAGAAGGCAATTCGACATCAGCATCAACTCAACATGTAATATAGCTACTTCAGGTACACGCCTCTTTCTTTTACTCATAATTTTAGCTCACTTAGGCACCAGTACTACCAGAATTGGGGGCAACTGTAGATACCGGGTCCCCAGGCAGCCCAAATTAGAGTTACCCAATGAGAATACTGATGCCTATTTTCACGAATAGAGAATTGAAAATGCCCATTTCTCCTTTGGATTTCACATATTTTTGGAAATTTCTCTTTGAGTTTTATGCCCGTGCATTTTTTGGAACTGTAGAAAGAATTTTAAGGTGAATTTATGAGTTTTGGCCGATATACAGCCATCGGTCATCGAAAGACGCCTTTCTGTTACCATTTTCCCTTTTGCCACCTATCACTCGCTCGTTTGGCGCCTACCTCTAGCTAATCGTGGATCACTGGGTAACGTCCATTGCTCACTGAGTCACGAGCACAGCTAGCGAGTCATGTGCTTAATGGCATTTTCATAAATTTATGAGCTCATTTGAGAGACGCACGTCTATCGCAAATCTACAAAATAGAGTCAGATTTTATAGCGATTAATTAATGTCTAGATTTGATTCTCTAAATTAAATCCGAAAAGGGTGCAAGTGGGCACCTTCCACCCTTTAGAAAGGGTAGAAATCTTGATTTTGAGAGAGGTTAGCCTTTCGGTGGTTAGTTTTTCTGGGTAACTGGAAAAAAGAAAAGAAAAAGAGAACTAAAAAAATAGAGAAACAGAGAGAGAGAGAGAGAGAGAGAAGAAAGAAAATAAGACTCCTTCTTCATAGGATTTCTTGAGTTCTTTCGTTGATTTCTTAAGCAAAAAAACTAAAGAGAGAAGGTTTTTTTTTTTAGATAGAAAACCAATTTCTAGTCTCAAATCCTTCCTTTTCGATAGAAGCACAGTAAAGGTTTTTTAGAGAGAGGAAAAATTGAGTTTACTGTTTTTTAGTTATAAAAGTGAAATCCGAAGGAGTTTGCAAGCTTATTTTCAGTCTTCAAAGGTCATAAATAACTTGAGGGTAATATTCCGGACTTAACATCTCATTTTGGCACCATTTAAGTATTATGTGGTTTTTGGATTTGTTTGCCTCAAATATGTAATCTTTGGCATTTCCTTGTTTTTGTTAGTTTAAAAGTGTTTTTAAGGCCTCAAAAATGATTTCGAAGTGTTTTTGGGTTTAGATGCATGATTTTAGGTATTGGTATGAAAATGGTTTAAGAGGATGTTCTAATAGAGTTTTCCCACTGTTTTTTTACGCTTTACGTGTGACAGACGGGGAAGATAGGCTGAGAGACACTTGTCGTTCATAGCGAGCGACGGGGCATAATGCAGTTTCTCTTCTCGTCCGTCGTGCCCTTTTCGCTCGTCTCTCCCTGTTTTGCCCGTCTGTGGCCCTTGTTTTGGTTATTCTTAATGGTTTCTCTTATTTTATTTGTCCTTTATGTTGATTGCATGATTTAGTTTATTTTCCTTTAATATATATTTGTGTTTATGATGTGTTAATCAATCTTTATCATGTCTTTTATTTTCTAAAATATAATTATTTATTTATTTAAGAGTTTTATTTTTGTTTTAAGTGTTTGACTTTTATTGGTTTTTTTATGTTAATTTATCTGGTTCTTTTGTCTTCATGGACTAAAATCCCCCTGCACACGTGTTTGTATCCCTACGGGCCGAGATCTAGAGACTAGGATGCATAAATAGCTGTGGGAATCAGTAGTTTCTGTTGTACCTTATTTTAATCTTATTTGTCTTTATTTTGGACTACAATGATAAAGCTTTTTCAACCACTTTAAAAAGAACCATCACATAGAATATTTCTACTAAAATTGGATATTTGTTAATAAAACTGGACTAATGTCCCGGTTTTTCTTTCCTTCCCAAAATGACACATCAAAACAAGAGTTCTTATTTTCTCAAAATGGGATCACTTATCCCAGCTTTCTCAAAAGTGATCCAAGAACTCTTCACTTTTTCATAAAAAATGCATGCGGGAACCAAGTTCTCACCTACAATGAATTTCCCATTTTATGTATGTCTATCTTTTCTTTTTGTAGGATAGTTTTACTTCATTTTAAGATTATTGTAATTAATTATATTTACAGCTTTCTTTGCATGCTTGAGTGCGCTTTTAATTTGTTTGCATAACCCGTGTGAGAAAAGAGAAAAAGCTAATTCCAAAAATATAAACATTTAACCAAGGTATAAGTAAGAGTGGTGTCCCGAACCCTCTCTGGTTTAGGCTTCATGAGGTTTTCTTTTCCATTGTTCTATTGGGTGACGACTCCATAATACCTACATTTTAGTGCCCACATAGAAGCTTTCGTAGGTTTATTTTCAATAATGGATTTGGGACGCCCTTCTCTATTGTGAAGTGACCAATCTTCACGAGTTTAAAATGAACCTGTGACGCGCGCCGAACCCCAGAGGCCCCGAATGACCCGCTTTTAGGGTATTCGAGAGAGGTTCATAAGACTTGCAAGAGATTGCAAAGACGTCTATTTTGGGCAACAAGGAGGTTTCTTGGAGTTGCCACCTAATAGAACATTAGAAAAGGTCGTCTAGCCTCACTGAGCCTAAGACAGCACATGTGTGTCTATTTTGAGCAAACGGGGATATTTTGGAGTCCTCCTTCCAATAGAACATCTGAAAGATTCATCTAGGCTCGTAAAGCCTAAGATAATGCACGTATGTCTATTTTGGCCAAGGCAGAGATATTTTGGAGTTCTCACCCCAATAGAACATTGAGATCGTTCGTCTAACCTCGTGGAGCCTAAGACAGTGCAATTTGGGCCTATTTTGGGCAACAAGAGATATTTTGGAATCACCTTCCCAATAGAACATTGGAAAGGTTCATCTAATCTCGTTGAGCCTAAGACTAGAGATAGTTCGGGACTTTCCATTTATTCATACATTGATTAAATTATGATTGAGTTTTGAAGTTAATCTTTCATCCCATTTTCTCATTCAGTTCAATGCAATAATTAAAGTATAAGATCAATCATATAGTGAAAGCATCAAATAAAGTAAGCTCAAAATGAAGTAAATCAAAAATACAATAGCTTACAAAAAACTAGGGGAGGAATACAACCCATTGTAAATAAATAAAGAAAATATACACAAAGCGGGATATTCGATAAACAATGAAGACATTGGTCTTCGAATGCATATTTAGAGAAAAATAATATTAAAATATCTATTTTGTTTGGACAAAAAATAAGGACATTGGTTCTATTTTATTTAGGAAAATCCCATTTATTTTTAGAAATCTTTAGCCATTTTTACATTAGCGGGTTTAAAATAATATTTACAATAAATTAGAAATAAAAATAAACTAAAAGGAAATAGGATAAAGAAAATAAACCAAATTGGCATCCCTAGATCATCCTAGTGGGCTCCCTTTCTCAGCGCCCCATATTCAGTAGAAATAAATAAACTCACAAGAAAAACAAATAACACGTAAATGGGAGAATGAAATAAAATAATGAAAATAAAAGGAAATATCAGAGATAAAATAAATATATAAACAATAGATATAAATATCTACATGTTGATAAAATGATTGTGAATAAATAAAATAAAAGAAAATAAAAGAAAAGTAGGATTCAACCTAAAATATTTACCCTCAGAATTCGAATTCGATGAAGGGAAAAAGATGATTGATTTCCTTTCCTTTATCCGCAATTTATAATTGAACATAATAAAAATTGAAGTTTTATTTCAAGAAAGAAAACTTGCTTAAGAAAATAGTGGAAGAAAATAAAAATTTTCAAGAGCAAATAGTTATTTTCCTTATCTCAAGAATGACTTTTTTATGAAAAATTTATTTTTAAAACCTTAAGAAATTTATTTGAAGAAAAAAACTCTAAAGAAAGAAAATGTAGAAAGAATTCCTTTTAAGAAGAAGAAGAGAAAAATCCGAATCTTTTTCTTGATACTCAACCTGCTATTTATAAGCTAACTGAGAATAAAGATAAAAAACTCAAATATTTTTAAAATTCAAATTAAAAATCCAAATCTTTTTAAAATTCAAATTAAAAATTTAATTTTTTATCAAAATTCAAATTAAAAATTCAAATCTTTTTAAAATTCAAATTAAAAATTTAAATCTTTTTAAAATTTTAATTATCCATAAAAAAAGATATCAAATCTTTTTGAATTTAAATTAAATTTTAGAAAATAAAATTTAATTTTTTTGAATTTAAATTAGATTTGAAAATAAAATCGAATTCTTTTGAATTTAAATTAGAATTTAGAAGAAAAGATGAACTCTTTGATATTTATTTTAAGGATAAAAAATATAAAAAATAAAATAAAATAAAATAAAATGAAAAATAAAAAAATAATTTATCACCTATCTTAATTTTAAAAATTGAAAAAAACCATGAAAATACAAAAAAAAAGAGGATAAAAAATCAATTTTGGGGAAAAAAATCACGAAAAAAGGTAAAAAATTGCATTTTCGGTGAAAATCGGTAGATCTGGGTGACCGACGCCCGTCGTTGGCGAGCGATGGGTTGCCAGCGTGCGCGCCGCGTGCTGGCAGGTGAGTGATGGGCGAGCGATGCCTCGCCCGTCACGCACATGCTGGGTGAGCGGCGCCTCGCCCGTCACCCATGCGCCTCGCAGCGTAGGGGCGAGCGCCAGCGCGGGCGTGCTGCGCACGAGGGAGGTCCCCCTTACGCGCCGGCTGCCGCAAATGACTGAAATTTTTTTTTTTTATTTTAAAGAAGCAATTTTGACTAAAATACTATAATTTTAAAACTCCCTTTTTTATTTTTATTGTTAGTTTTTATATTTTATATTTTTTATTTCAAAAAAACAAATTTTGATAAGGAAATCATCACTTCCAACCTTTTTGCCTGTGAATAGGCATTAATTTCATCATTGAGTAACCTCTGATCTGGGCTGACTCAGGACCCGGTGTCTACAGTTGCCCTCAATTTTTTGAAAGCTAGTGTATGGGTGCTTAGGTGAGCGAAAATTCAGAGAAAAGGAAAGGAGCACGTACCTGAGGCTTCTACTTTCCTAGTGTGTTGATGGAGTTGTGGTGGTTTGACTAACGTCGGCTTATTGACGTGTTAAGCTACACTCTTGATGGCTAATTAACGTCGCCTTTTTGGCGTGTTACATTCTTGTTGAGCTGATGTCGAATGGACGCCCTTTGAAGGATGGTTAGTTGTTCACTAAAGAACGGTTGCCCCCTGTAGGATTTTTGCTAATTTCTAGATTAGTGCCTCTAAGAGAACTTTGGGGATTTGCCTCTTAAGAGGACTTTGGAGATTTGCCTCTTAAAAGGACTTGAAGATTTGCCTCTTCAGAGGACTTGGGATTTGCCTCTTAATAGGACTTGGAGATTTGCCTCTTAAGAGGACTTGGAAGGATTTGCCTCTTAAGAAGACTTAGGGATTTGCCTCTTAAGAGGACCTGGAGATTTGCCTCTTAAGAGGACCTAGAGATTTGCCTCGTAAGAGGACATAGAGATTTACCTTTAAAGAGGTCTTGGAGATTTTCCTCTTAAGAGGACCTAGAGATTTGCCTCTTAAGAGGTCTTGGAGATTTGCCTCTTAAGAGGTCTTTAGGAATTTGCCTCTTAAGAGGTCTTTGGGAATTTGTCTCTTAAGAGGCCGTGGAGAATTGGCTCTTAAGAGGTCTTTAGTAATTGCCTCTTAAGAGGACTTGGAGCTTTTCCTCATAAGAGGACCTGGAGATTTGCCTCTTAAGAGGTCTTGGAGATTTGCCTCTTAAGAGGTCTTTGGGAATTTGCCTCTTAAGAGGTCTTGGATATTTGCCTCTTAAGAGGATCTAGAGATTTGCCTCTTAAGAGGTCTTTGGGAATTTGCCTCTTAAGAGGTCTTTGGGAATTGCCTCGTAAGAGGTCGTGGAGATTTGCCTCTTAAGAGGTCTTTGGTAATTACCTCTTACGAGGTCTTGGAGATTTTCCTCTTAAGAGGACCTGGAGATTTGCCTCTCAAGAGGACTTTGAGATTTGCCTCTTAAGAGGTCTTTGGGAATTTGCCTCTTAAGATATCTTGGAGATTTGCCTCTTAAGAGGACCTGGAGATTTGCCTCTTAAAAGGTCTTAGAAATTTGCCTCTTAAGAGGTCTTGGAGATTTTGCTCTTAAGATGTCTTGGAGATTTGCCTCTTAAGAGGTCTTGGAGATTTGCCTCTTAAGAGGTCTTTGGGAATTCGGCTCTTAAGAGGTCTTTGGGAATTGCCTCTTAAGAGGTCGTGAAGATTTACCTCTTAAGAGGTCTTTGGTAATTGCCTCTTAAGAGGTCTTTGGGAATTACCTCTTAAGAGGTCTTATAGATTTGGAGATTTGACTTTGTAGACTCTATCTTATCCTAGTTGTCTAGCATGGGTGAGTGCTAATGTTGAGCTGAAGCTGTCCTTAACCAGCTTTTGCGTGTGTGGCCTTTTCCTATAAAGCTGTGTGCACCGGAATATATACAAGAGATTATGTGTGTATGTGTAAAAAGTTATATGCAGATGTTTGCAAAAGAATTGAATAACGTGAAATGCATGCAAAAATGGATAAACCATGCCCTACGTGGTTAAGGGTCTATTGAAGGTATGGCTTGGCCGATCACATTTTTTATGCCTCCAAAGAGTGTCGTCTTGGCTTAAGGATTTCGACCTATAATCTTGTCAAAGAGAATCGTCCGGTTTGCATCTTTACCCCCCTGGTCAATGAGTATGCGCCTTTTGTTATGGGTTATACAACATTTTGCCCCTGGGACTCCGACTCGTGTCTTGCATTCTGCACTATTTGTCTAAAGGGAAACTATTTGGGACGCCATATCGCTCCATGTACTGGTGGTCATTTATTAAAAGTAGTGCGTCTCTTGTAGATTTTTGCACTAGCTTTTCTTTGCGGGAAATGCGTCCCTTTGGGGATTTTCACATGACCCTGTGCCTAACTTTTTCCTGAAATGGACCCAAATCCAATCCAATGACTTTTATTTATTTTAGTTTTTTGTAGGGCAGACTGCCTATTTTTAGATTTTCACCCTGCCCTTTGGCCTAATTTTTGCTTAGAGAGCCAGTTACGGTTTTCATCTTTAACGACCTTTTTTTTTGTTTTTTTTTGTCTAGCGACTGTATGGATTTTAATTTTTTTCATGATGGTGCTGTATGATTAGCTCAAGACAATGATGGGCAAGTTAACTAAAACGTTAGGATGATAATAGCAATGGAGGCCGTATGGGAAAAGAGAAACAATGTGCTACTTTTTATGCTAGAACTTAAACAATTTTGAGTATGCGAAATAAAGTGCTCTATTTATATTAGTATATTATGGCATAAATCAATATGTTCTTGTCCGATTTCATCATACATGATTTTCATTTGGCATTAATCTTAAAAATACCAAACCCTATCTAATCTCAAGATGGATCCCAAAAACATCAAACTTCTGTTATCAATTAGCCCTCTCGGGTTTTCATTATTGAACATTTTCTCTTTGCCCCTAATTTTTGCCCAAGATGCCTTTTTGGTTTTCACTTTGATGGGGCGCCCAATTTTAGCGAGGTCACATTTTTTCGGTTTTCAACCTGCAGGGCATTTATTATTTTTTTGGTCTCTTTTTTTTAGCCTTTTTCATGGAACCTCCCTTAGTCTGTCGGCATCTATTGATTTCATTGAACTTACTTCCATCCTCGTTGGTCGGGAAGGTTGCTTCTTCTAATAGTGCCTCTTTTTTAGCACCAAAGGCTTCATCTTGAACCTTGTGCAAACTGGCTGAAATGGGGAGTTCTCCGTTTGGAACTTGAATATGAAATCTTGCATCTTGTTTTTGTCGGCTTTGGTGGCTCAATTTCTAAAGTAGCCTTTAACGGTTGACATTGAGTTATACGTTAGCCTCAGATGGTTTAGGACAAAACTAATTTTTTTTTTTGGCTTTTTTGTAAAGGTCTCTCCTTCTAAGTTTAGCTATGAGTGTCCATGCCTTACTCATCTTTGTCCCAGATGGTTAAAAGTCAATCTTGATAAATCTCTCAAATGGTTGGGGGGAAAGGAATTTTAAGGCTTGGCTCTAATTAGCTATTTCTTGTGAAGGCCCAGAGTTTCATTTGTCTAATCCCTTTAATGATGGAGTTTGACTTCATTGGGTTGCATCGTATGCGTCCTAAACTTTGGGGAAGCAAAAGAATGGCTTTTGAAATTTTTCTCGTCGTCATGTTGGCATATTGAAGCAGCGCTGTCCCAATAATGCCCTTGTCAATTTTTAGCATGTCATTCTAGGTCCATGCAAATGCTGTTTCTTTTTATTATTATTATTATTATTATTATTATTATTATTATTATTATTATTATTATTATTATTTTTCTTTATTTTGATCTCTTAGAATTTTCCTCTCTTCAGGAGTGATATCAGATGCCAACGGGATCTCGAGATTGAATGAGATAGTATTCATTAAGTTAATATCAAATGTAAATGAATTGTGGTTGCGATCATGCATAGTAAAATTATAAGAGACATAAGCAAAAAGTCATTAATATAATTAACGTAAACAGTACTGCATACATGAAAATTGAAAAAGTTCAAAAATAAAAAGCACATCTACTAAAAAGTTTTCTCTCCTACTTCTTGCTGTGCGGTAGCCACCTTCTGGGACTCTTTATTAGTGCCTTGAGATCCCTTTATGCCTTCTTCTTTCGATTCTCTGGATCAACAATCTATTTGCTATCAATGAGGTCCTAGATTTGGTTTCTCAAAGTCCGACATTTATCAGTCTCATGCCCTGTATGTTGATGGTAGGCACAGTACTGAACCGCTCGATGATCGGGACGTCCCTGACTTTTGGCAGGTTTAGCAGGCATTGGCTGTAACTTGCCTTCTTTTATTAGCCTTTTAAGTACCCAGGATAACGATCTGCCTAGGTTAGAATAATGCCTTTGGTTTATTCCAGCAACCGCCACATCTACTGTGTTCTCAGTTCGATTTCTATTATCGGGCCCTGCTGACCTTCCTTCCCCCCTGATTTTCGTGATTTCTTGGGGTATAATTGTCATTGCTGGCCTTCCTTGCTAGGTATTCTCCTTCAACTTCTATAGCTATGTCTTTCAGGGACTCCCAGTCCTTTAGCCCCTTCCTCTTTAGTGCCTCTATCAAGTATGGGCTAGCATTTCTGATAAATAACATGATTTGATTAAGAGTGTCTGGTTTCCTCTTCATCTCCATCACTCGATTCCTCCACCTAGTCAAGTACTCGTGGAATCATTCCCCTGACTTCTGTTGCAGCAGCTCTAAATCCTTCAAGGTTACCTCCATCCTTGTGCTACAGTCATACTGTCGGAGGAACTCTTCCATTAATAGATCCCAATCCTCCTTGGTTCTTCTATCTAGCCCATGGTACCAGTCCACTGCGGGGCCTATCAAACTTAAATAGAAGTATTCAATCTTCTACCTCTTTGTCAGCGTCGTCCCCTTTATCACTAGGGAGTATTGCTTAATATACGCGGTGGGGTCTGAGGTGCCGTCAAACTTTGGAACATCCGGCATCTTGAAATTCTGAGGGATTAAATTCTCTCCCTCTAGCTCCTTATCATCGGGGTTCATCCCCTTTCCCATCATCAGCATCCGAGACATCGCCTTGAACTTCTCTTCCATTTTTCTTCAGATAGCTTCTTCTATTTGGGGTGTTTTCCCTCTAACCGACATAGGCTCTTCATACTCATCCTCTTTAACATCATCCTCTATCCTGTGGGCTACCCCTCTTCTCTGCCTTGCAGCAGTGGTAGGCCTTAAATCCACTGGTGGTGGATGAATCTCCTTAAATGGGTCTTCTCTAGCCTCCTCCTATTCATTTTGTCTCATAGGAGGGGCAGCTGGGTTTTGTGCGGTAGGCTGGGCCATTGTTGCCATCATGGCCATCATTTTGTTCTCAAACTCTTCCAATCTTCTTCCTACCTCTTTAGCTATTATGGCCCGAGTGGCATCTATTCCTCTTGATGAATTAGCCATTTCAATGTTTATAGAAAACTGAGAGGAGGTAGCGTGACTGCTCTTGAAAAGTGAATCTGAATATTCTACCTTTTCTGGTAACTTAAAGAATGGATTTCTGCCCAGCCGCCCATGGGGACCTCTTGACCACCTGGGTAGATCTATGATGGCTGCAAAACTTATCCGGTCAGGATGATGCATGAATGACATACAATGCATGGTCGTGCTATGTAGCATCCACAACCACATGCAAGCAAGTGGATCCTTCCAACCTTATCACTCCCACACGCGAGGTCACGCAGTCTCTTTCCTAGGTGGGCTTGATCCATGGGTTAGCAGCGAACCCCATGGACGCATATGGTACACGGTTGAAATTCGGCAGCATAACCTCTCTTATTTAATGTACATACATATGGATTTTGACCATTGTGTATTTAAGCAACCAGAATAAACTGGTATGGGCCTATCGGGGCATGAAAGCCTTTGATTAGGTGACCAACCAACCTATCTGGGTTTGACCAATATAGAATGATCCACACAACAAGCATAGTATTATGGTTCATACCACCTAGGGGAAGTATCTATTTTCATTACATGAGCTTTGGCTAGGGTGATAATACTTTTGGGCTACCCAAGCATGATCCCTGCTAACGGTTCTAGCTCGTCATGAGCATAGCAACCGATCGGGTCATCATTTGATATACCACATGGTACTAGACTTAGGCTAGTAATTATCCTTAATACTTCCCTACATTGAGTGAACGTAGGGTCATACTTCGGGAACGCACAGGGGTTAAAAAAGGGACCAAACTAGCATAAATTTAAGGCTCTAATGATATGCAATGCAATTTCGAAAAAGGATGAAATTTTAAAAGTAAAACTCAATTATATGTTTTAATTAAGGTACTTTCGAAGTGAAGTCTCATTTAGTCTCCCTAGCGGAGTCGCCACTGTGACGCGCGCTGAACCCTGGGAGGCCCCGAATGACCCGCTTTTAGGGTATTCGAGAGAGGTTCATAAGACTTGCAAGAGATTGCAAGGGCGTCTATTTTGGGCAACAAGGAGGTTTCTTGCAGTCGCCACCCAATGGAATATTGGAAAAGGTCGTCTAGCCTCACTGAGGTTAAGACAGCGCATGTGTGTCTATTTTGGGCAAACGGAGACATTTTGGAGTCCTCATTCCAATATAATATTGGAAAGATTCATTTAGTCTTGTGAAGCCTAAGACAATGCACGTATGTCTATTTTGGGCAAGCCAGAGATATTTTGGAGTTCCCACCATAATAGAATATTGAGAAGGTTCGTCTAATCTCGTGGAGCCTAAGACAGTGCAATTTGGGCCTATTTTGGGCAACAAGAGATATTTTGGAATCCCCTTCCCAATAAAATATTTGAAAAGTTCTTCTAATCTCATTGAGCCTAAGACTAGAGATGGTTCAGGATTTTCCATTTATTCATACATTGATTAAATTATGATTGAGTTTTGAAGTTAATCTTTCATCCCATTTTCTCATTCAGTTCAATGCAACAATTAAAGCATCAGATCAATCATATAGTGAAAGCATCAAATCAAGTAAGCTCAAAATGAAGTAACTTAAAAATACAATAGCTTACAAAAAACTAGGGGCGGAATACAACCCCCATTGTAAATAAATAAAGGAAATATATACAAAGTGGGATATTCGATTAAGGATGAAGACATTGGTCTTCGCATGCATATTTAGAGAAAAATAATATTAAAATATCTATTTTGTTTGGACAAAAAATAAGGACATTGGTCCTATTTTATTTAGGAAATCCCATTTATTTATAGAAATCTTTAGCCATTTTTACATTAGCGGGCTCAAAATAATATTTACAATAAATTGGAAATAAAAATAAACTAAAAGGAAATAGGGTAAAGAAAATAAAACAAATTGGTGTCCCTGGATAATTCTAGTGGGCTCTTTTTCTCAGCGGGCCCCATATTCAGTAGAAATAAATAAACTCACAAGAAAAACAAATAACACGTAAGTGGGAGAATGAAATAAAATAATGAAAATAAAAGGAAATATCAGAGATAAAATAAATATATAAACAATAGATATAAATATCTACAAGTTGATAAAATGATTGTAAATAAATAAAATAAAAGAAAATAAAAGAAAAGTAGGATTGAACCCAGAATATTTACCCTCAGAATTCGAATTCGATGAAAGAAAAAAGATGATTGATTTTCTTGCCTTGATCCGCAAATTTAGAATTGAAAATAATAAAAATTGGAGTTTTATTTTAAGAAAGAAAATTTGCTTAAAAAAATAGTGGAAGAAAATAAAAATTCTCAAGAGCAAAAAATTATTATCCTTGTCTCAAGAATGACTTTTTTATGAAGAATTTATTTTTAAAATCTTAAGAAATTTATTTGAAAAAGAAAACTAAAAAAAAAATGTAGAAAGAATTCCTTTTAAGAAGAAAAAGAGAAAAATTCGAATCATTTTCTCGATACTCAACCTGCTATTTATAAGTTAACTGAGGATAAGGATAAAAAATTCAAATATTTTTCAAATTTAAATTAAAATTCAAATATTTTTAAAATTCTTATTAAAAAATCAAATCTTTCCAAAATTCAAACTAAAAATTCAAATCTTTCCAAAATTCAAACTAAAAATTCAAATCTTTTCAAAATTCAAATAAAAAATCCAAATCTTTTTAAAATTCAAATTAAAAATTTAAATCTTTTTAAAATTCAAATTAAAAATTTAAATCTTTTTAAAATTAAAATTAAAAATTTAAATCTTTTTAAAATTTGAATTAAAAATTTAAATCTTTTTAAAATTTGAATTATCCGTAAAGATAGATATCAAATTATTTTGAATTCAAATTAGATTTTAAAAAATAAAATCTAATATTTTTGAATTTAAATTAAATTTGAAAATAAAATCAAATTCTTTTGAATTCAAATTAGAAGTTAGAAGATAAGATAAACTCTTTGATATTTATTTTAAGGATAAAAAATATAAAAAATAAAAAATAAAATAAAAATAAAAAAATAATTTATCACCTATCTTAATTTTAAAAATTGAAAAAACCATGAAAATACAAAAAAATGGGATAAAAACAAAAAAATGGGATAAAAAACCAACTTTTGGGAAAAAATTGCGAAAAAGGCCAAAATTTGCGTTTTCGGCGGAAATCGGCAGATCTGGGCGACCGACGCTCGTCGCTGGCTAGCGACAAGCTGCCAGTGCATTTGCCGCGCGCTGGCAAGCGAGGGACGGGTGAGTCGCCTTGCCCGTTGTGCGCGCGCCTCACATCGTAGGGGTGCGCGCCCCAGCGCCAGCGCTGCACGCAGGGAGGTCCCCCTCGCGCGCTGGCTTCCGTAAACGACCGAATTTTTTTTAAAAAAAAAATTAAAGAAATAATTTTGACTAAAATATTATAATTTTAAAACTCCTTTTTTATTTTTATTTTTAGTTTTTATATTTTATATTTTTTATTTGAAAAAAGCAAATTTTGACAAGAAAATCATCACTTCCAACTTTTTTGCCTGTGAATAGGCATTAATTTCATCATTGGGTAACATCTGATCTGGGCTAACTCAGGACCCGGTGTCCACAGAACCTCATATCCATTCTTGGGTCCTAAAAGCGAACTTTCCAGGATACCGCGACCTTAAAACGCGCATCACAGTGGCGACTTTATTGGGGAACCGAAAGACCTTGCTCCTAAAGTATTTGGTTAAGTTAAATATAATCGTCTTTTTAAAGTTAAATTTCTATGTCTTTTCCAAAAATTGCATTGCATCCATGATAGAGCCTTAGAATGAAGTTAGTGTGACGCATGTCATACCCGCTTGGTAATTTTTTCAGTGGGCCCGCTTTTAGGGCCCGAGAGGGTTCGCATCTAGATCTTGGGAAACGTGAGATATTATGGAATCCCTACCCAATAGAACATTGGGGAAATTCATCTAATTCCATGAAGTATTTAGGCACCTTTGAGGTATTTTAAAGTCACCACCCAATTTACAAGAAATTAAAAAAGTTCGTCTAATCTCAAGGGTTTAAACTAGAGAGTAGTTCGGAACTTCGCTTTTATTAATGTCTTGGTTAATTATAAGTGAGTTTTTGATATTAAATTTCTATCTCTCTCTCACATAGTCATGCATTAAAATTTAAAGCGCACATCGAGCATCGTAGGAAAACGGTAAAGAAAAGAGATAAATAAAATAACCAAAATACAAATTAAATTACAAAAATGAAATCGGGACAAAAAATACAGTTCCCCAAATTAAAATAAACAAATATATAAATAAATTAGGACAAAAATACAATCCCTTAAAATATAAAATTAAAATCGACAAATAAAAAAACAAAGTACATACATAAAACGAGATATGCATTTGGAATAGGAACATTGGTTCCTTTATGTTAACTTAAAAATTCGAAAAGTTATTTTAGGATGAATATTAAAAAAACAGGGATGAGTGATCCCATTTTGATAAAATTAATTTTTCTTTTGAAAGTGAATTTTCTTTATTGGTTAAAATGAGGACACTGGTCCTATTTTATTAGAAAAATATCCAATTTATTGATATAAATATTTTTGTGTGATTTTATTTTTAACATGCATAAAAGAAATAATTTTTATTGCAAATTACATAGCAAAATAAATAAAAAGTCAAAAAAATAAGAATAATTAATCAAACCAAAAGACGCTTCCTCGATCTCCACATTTGCTCGTAAAATTACTCAAACAAGGAAAAAAAACAAGGATTAAAAACAAAATAAAACCAAAATAAAAATAATGTTAGTGAATAAATCTAAAAACCAATTAAATCAAATAAAATAATAAAAATACACATTATTCATAAGATAATAAAAATAAATAATTATTGGTAAAATAATATTAAAATCATGCAAAAGAATGCATCACGCGAATATATATCGAAAAGGATCGAAAACGGGATAAATCGAAACAAAATATACAAAAAGATAAAAAAACTAGTTAAGGGGCGGCCTGGTCATGAGGGCCGGGCAGGCCGCCCCTCATCTCCTTCCCACCCCAAAGGTTTTTCCTCTCAAATTCAACGCAAAACTTGTAATTTTATATGATTTTACATGATTTCATGCCATATTGATGCAAAAAACACTTAAAACAACCTAAATCATGAGCAAAAAACAACAAATCAATGGATTTATCACATAGATTAATAATATGCCACAATGGTGAAGATGAAGAAAACCAAGAAAAGAAATTAATGAAATAGTGAAATTAAACCCAAAAATTTACCCTCAGAATGATAAGCTATCAGAAGGACGAATTGTGAATTTGTTCCTTTGTTAAGATCCACAAAAATCAAATAAAATACCAAACAGAATACAAACTTTTTTCTCTCTAAAAACTCAAAAACTTGTTAAAACAAACAAAAAAAAATCTCAAGAAAAGAGAATCAATTTCTCTATCTCATGCACTGTTTTTTAGATCAAAATTTCGAATTCTGATCCAAGGAAGATAAGAAAAATAGTCGAAACTTTTTCCCAAGAAAAATCAGAATTTTAGAATTTGCTCCTCTTTCTTTCTCTCTCTAAAAAAGTATCTATCTTGTTCTCCCATTAAAACCAGATTTTAGGAAGAAATAAAGTTAAAAAAATTAATTTGAAACATAAAAAAATGTAAATAACTCTTAAAAATCTCGAAAATCAACGTTGGAATTCAATTCAAAATTAAATTCCATGATTTTCGGAGAGCAAAAATGCCAAAAGGGGAGGAAGACGATGAAGGGCGGCCTAGGCGCGAGGGACAGCCCCCCAAGCTCGCCCCCACGAAGGGCGGGCACGAGGGGTGGCCTGCCACATCAGTATTTTTTTTTTGAAAAGGAGTTGAACAAGTAAATATCACTTCCCACCTTCTTGCCTGTGAATAAGTACTAATTTTATCACTAGATAATCTTGTTCTAGGCTGGCTCAGGGCCTGGTGTCTACAGTTTTCCCTAGTTTTGGGGAAGCTAGTGTATAGGTGCCTAGGTGAGCCAAAATTCAGAGAAAAGGAAAGGAGGGCGTACTTGAGGCTGCCACCTTCCAGCTGCGTTCATGGAGCTGAGGCGGATCGTTGATTAACACTAGCTTAGTGATGTGCCGAACCTCTCTCTTGGTGATCGATTGGCACCGTCTTACTGGCATTTGATGTTGGATGGATGCCCCCTAAAGAGCTAGTTGCTCCCTCGAGAATAGTTTTGTGATTTGAATTGTGAATATCATCCTTTAGGATTTTACCGAGTCATTTTTAGACTTCCAAAGTGCGGATATCATCATTTGGGATTGCACCGAGTCATTTCTAGCTTATATAGTGCGGTCATTTCTTAAATCTCATTGAGCCATTATCCATACTACAAAGTGATTGTTATCCTCTTGGATTGCACCGAGCCATTTCTAGAATTACGAAGTGCGGGTGGCATCCTCTTAGATTGCACCGAGTCATTCTCTAGACTTACAAAGTGCGGGTATTCTCCTCTTGGATTGCACCGAGTCATTTTTAGACTTATGAAGTGCGGATATTTTTGAATATCACCAAGCGATTATCTAGGCTATAAAGTGATTGTTGTCCTCTTGGATTGCACTAAGTCATTTCTAGACTTACGAAGTGCGGATATCATCCTCTTGAATTGGCTTTGGCATCTAACTACTTGTCACCGTGTCTAGCCTCCACTGTTTCCTGAACAAAGAAATTTCCATTAATCAATGAGTCAAATTATTTTGATGAGTTATTTGAGAGTTTATTTTTTATATGGTTTTATTTGTTTCTCTATTATCATCCATCATTTTATTATTTGTGATTCATTATTTTTATTCTTATTCCTTTTATCTCTCTCACATTAAAGTGCATTAAAAATGCAAAGTATAATAAAGATCATCTATATACAAGTCATATTATTTTTGTACAAAAATCAAATCAAAATAACAATGAGTCTCCTTGAACATCAGCTAGAGTGGATCATAGTCTGTAGGCTCCTCGATATCATCCTCATCTGATATATATACTATAGGCATGCTTGGAGCCGCAGAGGTAAACGGCTGGTTAGTAACATCCACTTGTGGAGACCAAGGAGTTGATGGTCGTGGTGCTCGCAACTCCACCTCTATCTGTCCATTTAGGAACGGGCAAGCAAGAGCCCCTATAGTCCCTGCCAGATCATGGACGCCTATCCCCAAGGTCGAGATGGTCTGAGTGTAGTCTCTAATACGACCACTCACATCTGTAAACCTGGTATCCACACCCTCCTATAGATGCCTCATGGATAGTGATGTACCATGTGCTAATCCTTCTACCATCTCTAACCAGAGCCTCATCATACTAATAGGTTCATCTACCATCTAAAGGGACACATCCATTCGGTGTGCTGCCGCTGCATGGGAGGCCCTCATAGACTCCTTGAATCTATCCTCGTGTTGTCGCACCTCGTCCATGAATCGATCCATGCACTATAATCCCCTATCTAGACGCTGCTCCATTGCCATGAGCCTCTCATTTAAGTGCTGGAATCGAGCATCCAATGCTATTAAGATCTCCCTCTGCATGGCCTAGATGAGGACCTCCATACCCATCTGGCTCTGCTCCATCCTAGGCCTAGGTGGTAGTGGTGGAGCTACGGAAGTAGATGCCCCTGGAGACTCTGGGTGATAGTGTGGATGATATCTCCCCGATGTCTGAGGATCCAACCACCGAGTACGAATATGAAGAGAAAGGCGCACTCGGTCCTCTGGTGGGAGTGGCTGTGATGATGGCGTGCGAAGAAGATCCTTCAAATCTATGTCTAAGTCCATGTCATCCTATGGCGTGTGAAGCTCTCCCACCTCTGGCTATAGATGAGTATCTTCTGGCTGAGCCTATGGATGGTCCTCCTCTAGCTGAGTGTAGACACCGGGTCCCGAGGCGGTCCAAAATCAGAATTACCCGATGATGAAAATGATACTTTCCACAAGCAAAGGTATCAAAAATGATATTTTCCTTGTCGAAAATCTCCGTCGTTACTCTAAAAGTTTTAATTCAAAAATTTGCATTTTTACTCTTTTTTATTTATCTATTTATTTTATTTTATTCCCTTTGTTTTTATTTTTATTTCTATTTTAACTTTTATTTCTATTTCTATTTTTTATTTCTTATTTTATTCGCATGCCACGCATGGGAGCGGCGCGCGCCTGCAGGCGCACGTGCTGCGGAGGCAGCGCATGCCCCTGGGCCGCGTCTCGCCTGCCTCCACACGCGACCATTTTGGCCCTTTACGCGGTCGTTTTCTTCTCTGTGTTTCCTACAATTTTTAGTCTATTTTTTTCCGTTTCTTTCACTCTTTTGGTGTATTTGAAAAAATAAAATTAAGAAATTAATTTTGTATTTTTTCCATTTTGGAAAGACAGAAAATTAAAAGGACTTTTACCTTCATTTGAGAGGGGGGCTGCATTTTTTCAAAAAAGGAGAAAAGAGAGAGTTTCCTCTCAAACCAAAGAGCAGCCGACTTTTAAAAGAAAAAAAAAATCTTTGAATCTAAAAGGTTTGATTTTCTCTTTGTTTCATCAAGAACAGTTTGTTCAAGGATCTAATTGAGCAAGGAAAATTAATTTCCTTTGCTCAATCATCCACCATAAATATTTTCTCAAGTTTTTCTTATTTAAACTTGGATTTCTTCTTGAATATTTTCTATTTTTATCACCGAAACTCGACAAGGGAACGGATCAAAACACCATTTTTTCTCACATCTACAATCTCTGAGGGTAAACACTTTGGACCCATCCTCATTTATTTTTGTATATAATTTATTTGTTGTCAATATTATTGTTTTTCATGTTATTATCATTTATAATTTATTCCTAACATTTTAATGTGATTTTAGTACTGTTGATGTGTTGTTTATTGTTTTAGTTTGATTTCTTTGTGATTCCCGTTGCCATTATTCTTATTATTATTATTATTATTATTATTATTATTATTATTATTCATTATTATTACTATCAATGTTACTACTATTATTCTTTCTATTTGTGTCCACTGTTGATGTTTGCATTGCTCATTTATTATTATTATTATTACTACTACTACTACTACTACTACTATTATTATTTTTGTCTTATTATTATCATCATTATCGTTATCATTATTTCATGGTTACTGTTACTATCATTCTCATTATTATTGTATTTATTATTATTATTATTGTTACTACTATCATTCTCATTATTATTGTATTTATTATTATTGTTATTGTTACTATCATATTTATCACTATTATCATTTTGTTGGTTGCATTACTATTATTGTTATTATCATTATTTATTATTGTGCCCAACATTATTTCGTCTTTATTTGATTAATCTTTAGAACTATCACTAATATTTTTTATGTAACTTTTCTGTCTGAGATTTAATTTGGGTCGCGATATGTGAGTGTCCCCATTACTTACCGGATGGGTCACGGCGCGTAGAGGATCACGTCGGTTTGGTGAGACCTTCCTCATTTCCCTCATTTTTGTTGTGTTTACTTGTATAAAAAATATTTTACTTACGCACACGTGAGATAAAAAGTCACAAAAGTATTTTTATAATTAAATTGGAATTTTCACTAACAAAATTGGGACCAATGTCCCGCATTTTAACCAAGGAATGCAAAGCATCACAATAAAACGAAGAGTTTCTTTTTCTCCAAAATGGGATCACTCATCCCGGTTTTCAATCCACCAATCAAACAACTCTTCGATCCCTTTTCAAAATAAGTGCGAAGGAACCAATGTTCCTAAACATTAAAACAAATGCGAAGGAACCAATGTTCCTAAACCAAACGAATGTCCCGATTTATGTATGTTTTTCTTACGTTTGACTTTGTTTGATTGTTTAAATTTATGTTCATTTTCTTTTGGGCCCTTGTAATTAATTTTGGGGCAACATTATTTAATTTCCATTTGGGATTGTATTCCGTCCCAATTTACACTTTCAATCTTCTTTTAAGGGGATTATATTCCGCCCTAACTTCCTTTGTAATTGTGTGCTTGGAGTGTTTATCGCTTTATTTATCGATTTCTTTATCGCTTTCTTTTATTGCTTTTGGGTGCTTGCAATACGCTTTTAATTAAATGTATTGATCGTGTGAGATAAGGGATAGAATTTTAAGAGGTTAAAAACTCATTTATAATTAACCAAAACATAAATAAGAGGAAAGTTCCGAACACCAATCTCTAGTCTAGACCAATAAGAGGTTAGAGACCTTTTCCAATTTCTTGTAAATTGGGTGGCGACTCCAAAATACCTCAAAGGTGCCTAAAAGGCATTGTGAGGCTAGATGGTCCTTTCCAATGTTCTATTGGGAAGGAGGCATCCAAAATGTCTCATGGTGCCTAAGATGAAAAGACGTGAACCAATCCCTCGAATCCTAAAAGCGGGTTCAACAAGGGCCTTTGCTAGGTTCGGCGTGCGTCACAGTGGCGACTCCACTGGGGATTGTTTGTGACTTTGCTCTGAAAGTGTTTTGGTTAAAATGTATAATTGAGTTTTTAAAACTTAAAATTCTATCTCTTTTCGAAAATTGCATTGCATCATTTGAGGGCCTTAGAACTATGTTAGTCGGTCCCCTACCTTACCTCAGTGCGTTCTCGAAGCACGATCCTACTTTCACTCATCGTAGGGAAGTGTTAAGGATAATCACCAATCCAAGCCTCGTACCATTAATGGTATATCAAATGGAGACCCGATTGGTCATTATGCTCGCGATGAGCTAGACCCATTGGCAGGGACCATGCTTGGGTAGCCCTAAAGTATCATCGCCTTGACTAAAGCTCATGTAAATGACAAATAAAAACTTCCCCTAGGTGGTATGAACCGTAATACAGTGCTTGTGATGTGGGTCATTATGTATTAGGCAAAGTCAAGCAAATTGAGTGATCTTTTATCAAGGGCTTTCATGCCTCGGTAGGTTCACCTTCATTTAATTGAATTGTCCAAATATGTAATGGCCAAAACCCATACGCATGTGCTTTAAATTAAGAGTGTTATGCTGCCGATTTTTCACCGTGCACTTTGCGCGTTCATAGGGTCTCCTGCTGACCCATGGACTAAGCTCGCCTAGGAAAGAGACCGCACTACCTCATGTGTGGGAGTGATAAGGTTGGAAGGATCTATCTGCTTGCATGTGGTTATCAATGCTGCACAGCATGCTCATCCATCACATGTCATTCATGCATGTCGATAAAAAATAAAAAATAAATAAGTAAAAATAATATATTTTCTCTCATATTGTGTGTGTATATCCTTTTGTTTGCATATTATTTTTCACATGTACATATCATACTGCGTATAATTTCTTTCATGCATCGCATCGTATCATTGTAATCTATTGATCTTGCACTCATCGAGGACCATCTGCATAGCACGATCATGCATTGCATGGCATTCATGCATCACTCTAACACTTTGGATTTTTCAGCCACTATAGACCATTTACATGGGAGGTTTTGGGGTCCCTGTAGTTGCCTGAGGAGCAAGCAGAGTTTGAATTGGTTGGCAGAGATCTCAAGGTCAGTAATGGCAGATTTATCGCAAGAAACGGGTCCGTTGACAATGCAAGATCTGGATAAAATACTTGAGGATTTTGAGAGGAAGATATTAGCTATGTTGGGAGCATCGTCACCCAGATGGCGCCCAATACTGGACAACCATCCGTAGCTCCTACTGTGGAGCAAATTGAAACCCCTATTATAGGGGAAACTCCTATAGCAGCTCCCACTGTGCCACAACCACCTGTTGAGCAGAGGAGAATTCTTAACCCAGAAGATGATTTCATAGTAGAGGAAGGGGATGAGCTAGTAATTCCTCAGGCTGTGAGAAATAAAATTCTCAAAGTAGGGGAGGATGTAGTGAGGAAAATGGAAGAAAAGATCGAAGCGATTATGCATTTTTTGTCAGTCGGGAAAGGGATCAGCCCTAAAGATAAGATTTGGGTGATGGAGAGCTGTTGCCCCGGGGGTTTAAGATGCCAGACTTGCCAAAATTTGACGGTACTTCGGACCTTCTGCACATATTAAGCAGTATACCCTGATCATGAAGGGTACAGGACTGACAAAGAAATAGAAGGTAGAGTATTTTTGCCTTAGTCTAATGGGTCCAACAGTCGATTGGTACCATGGGTTGGACAGAAGGTTTAAGAAGGATTGGAATTTGCTGACTGAAGAATTCCTTAAGCAATACGATTGCAGCACGAGAATGGAGGTCACTCTAAAAGACCTAGAGCTACTGTAGCAGAAGCCCAAGGAGTCATTCCAGGAGTACCTCACTAGATGGAGAAACCGGGTCATGGAAATGAAGAGAAAACCTGATACCCCTGACCAGATAAGGTTATTCATCAGGAATGCTAGCCCGTACCTAAGAGAGGCACTAAAGATGAAGGGACTCAAAGACTGGAAGTCGCTCAAAGATATAGCCATTGAAGCTCAGGCCGAACGTCTGGACAAAATGGCTAAGCCTGCAAACCTGGCCTTGGGCGAAAGCAAAGGAAGCAGCAGTGGTAATGGGAGTAAAGCTGGGGCAGCAGAAGTTTTAGCCATGGGAATGACTCGACGCCACCTCACTATCTCAGGTAGGCCATTGTCTTGGCATTTCACCCGTCTTATCAAGGAAGGGAAATTACAAGCCTTACCAGTCGGGCCTGCCCCAAGCCAACGACAGCCTAGACACAGAATAGATTGGTATTGTGCATATCACCAGTACATAGAGCATAGAACGGACTATTGTCGTCCTGTGAGAGATCGTATTCAAGAATTAATGTCTGATCCAGAAGAGTGAAAGAAGGAGAGGAAGACAAATTGAGTACCTAAGTGGAGAATGAAGGCGGTTCCCGCGGGTGGTGATGAACCATTGGCCGAAACAGTTGTGCTAGTGGAAACAGGAGGGTGTTAGCTATTCAGATGTTCTTTTTATTTTTGAACTATTTAATGATGGCGTTTTTAATTCTAGTTTTGTATTAAACGAAATGAATGTTTTACTTATCTGTGCGATATTTTCTTGTGATTTCATTATGCATGATCATGACACATTCATATTTAATAATGATTTAAACGATGCCATTTCATTTAATCTCAGAACTTTGGGAACCCAAAGAAAATCTTGATAGCATTTGTTATGACTCCTGAAGAGAGATTAAAAAGAGAGAAAATAAAAAAGAAATTGAAATAAAAAAGTCTTTGCTTGGACCTATGAAGACATACCAGGAGATGAAGCCGCCGAACACGCTATGCCAGTGTATCCTGATCGTGAACCAGCCAAGCAGAAGCTCAGAAGACTCAAGCCAGAATGGACAGAAAAGGTTAAAAGAAGAAATCTACAAGCGGAGGCAAGACTAAATCTCTTATCGGAGTATTACACCCAACTTGGGTGGTCAATGTGGTCCCAGTAGTTTAAAAGAGAAGTGCATGCATGTGTGATCTATCAGGATTTGAACAAAGATTGTAAAAAAAAAAAAAGAAACAAAAAAGGCGGGGAGGAATTGTTAGTCATCTTGGGAACAAGCTTTGCTCAAATCCCGTTGATCTACACATACTATTGTTCTTTGGCTATCGAAAAGGACTGAATGGGTTATATTGACTTACAATGGATACAGATTGCTCGAGTTTGGGGAATAAATATCTTAAGGGAAGTGCGCCGCCCTATAGCCTCCAATGGACATAGGTCCACTATAATTGCTATCGCTTACTTCACCAACTGGGTGGAAGCTGGGTCCTTTAGGAAAGTCGACGCTCTGGATATGCATAAGTTCATCGAAAGGAATCTGATATGTCAATGCAATCCCCCGTGCCACATTGTGTTCAAGGACGGAAGGGCCGTCTGTGCCTAAAGCTAGGGAGTTGCTCCAAAAGTATATCATCAAGCGTCACAAGTTCTCCCCATATTGCCCTTAAGCCAATGGGACGGTAGGGGGTGTTAACAAGAATGTCAAGGAGATCTTGGCCAAGATGGTTCAAAGCGATTACAGCATTCAAACATATCAGAGAAGAACAGGTCGTAGGCTTATTATCACAATCGAATCTATCAGAAAAGACTCGTTTGATCATTTAGAAAGAAGGTCAGGAAACACTCCCTGGAAAGGAGGAGATTCAGTCTCCAGGCAGATGAAACCAAGCATCCTGGACATACAAGGTAAATTCAGGCCAACATAGGAAGGTTTGTTCTTAAGAGTTTGGTATGCAAGGGAGTAGCGATTCTAACAGACAGCAATGGAGATGAGCTCGGATAACTGATCAACATCAACAGACTCAAGAAGGTCCATGGCTAAAGACTAAAAATAAAAAGAAGAGAATAAATGCCCCGTGGGTTGAAAATCGAAAAAAAGGCGGCCTTGCTAAAATTGGGCACCTCGTCAGGATGAAAAACGAAAAAAGGCATCCTGGTCAAAATTTAGAGGCTTGAGAGAAAATATCCAATCAAGAAAACCCGAGAGGGCTGATTGGAAATAGGAGTTTTGATGCTTTCAAGATCCATTTTGAGATTGGATGTAATTCTGCATTCTAAATCTATGTTAGATGGTGATCATGTATGGAGAAATCATGCTGAAATGCACACAGTCTTTGCAAATACACAAAACAAAAGCAGTTCAACTCATGTACTCATCATTTCCTAGTTCTTTTATAAAAAGAGAAACACCGTTCATTATTGAACATGTGAAATCTAAGTGGCTATACCCTGCTTTTGCTCTCACCGGCCAGATGCCTAAGTCGATGGGCCTTGTTATCAAATGCGGGACTAAACACCCACCAATTATGCACACTTGTGGGGGCAAAGGTGTAGTTTTTGATCTGCGGTATGACAGTTTTTGCAAGCAGCTGTATCCAAGGCTATGGTACTTAGGGGTGAAGACCGAGGATAAGATACTGCCCTGAAAAGATAGAGGATACCTCACGACATCTCGAATCTCTTCAAACTGTCAAACGCAATAGTTGATGATATCGAAAGTGGTCTCGTGAAATCCACACAAGGGAATAGAAAGGAGGGCCAGAAACACAGGAAACTGACCCTTGTTTGCCACCTCACCCAATCTAGCAACACCTTCGTCGAAAGAGGCGAGGAGATATAATCGCTACTCAAGGGAAGATGTCTCAGCAAATAATTGTCGATTACTATAGAAGGAGGCTCTGATAGTAGCTTCAGTTTTTCTTATAGCCACACCTCAAAAAAAAAAGGCCGTTAGAGATGAAAACCGTAATTAGCGCTCTAGGCAAAATTTAGGCCAAAGGGCAGGGTGAAAACCTGAAAACAGGCAGTCTGTCCTACAAAAAAATGAAATGAATAAAACCAGCTGGATTGGGTTGGGTCCATTCTAGGCAAAAAATAAGGCACAAGGTTATGTGAAAATTCGAAAAGGACGCATTTCCCGCTAAGAAAGGCTAGTGTGAAAACCCACAAGGGGCGCACTACCCTTAAAATAATGACCTCCGATACCTGGAGCGATAAGGTGGCATTACTTAGGATGACCTCCCTTCGGGTGGAAAGTGTATGATACAAAGCATGAGTTAGAATCATGGGGGCAAGATGTTGTATGGCTCATAGCAAAAGGGTGGATGCTCGTTGACCGAGAGGCGAAGATGCACACCGGACGGTTCTCTCTGAAATGATTATGGGTCAGAGTTCCTAAGCCAAGATGATACTCTTCTATATCACTGGGGGCATCAGACAGTATGAACAGCATCCTCAACAAGTCCCTTAACTACCTAGGATATGGTCTATCCATTTTTGCATCTCACGTGCATTCCACGTTACAATCTTTCGCATATCTCTTTGCAAAACTTTACACGTGCATGGCATTTGATGACGCCCAACACGCATTCACACATGCATGAACTTTATATATATCTTGTATAAGCAATTCTTCACGCACATTTCGTGCACATAATCTATGCGTACTTGCAACACATAATTCTTTGCGCATGTCTACCAAGCATAGCACAAGCACTTATCATGTGCATTTAATCTTTTACACGTATAGTTGTGTACACATAATTTTCACACATTAATCCTTAGCATGATTTGTGTGTATAGCTTTGCACATACATTTTACATGTCATTATCTTTAAGTCCTTTTTCAAGGCATTCCCAGTCTCTTCAGAGCATTATCTTTAAGTCCTTTTTCAAGGCATTCCCAATCTCTTCGGAGCATTATCTTTAAGTCCTTTTTCCAAGGCATTCCCAGTCTCTTCAGAGCATTATCTTTAAGTCATTTTTCAAGGCATTCCCAGTCTCTTCGGAGCATTATCTTTAAGTCATTTTTCAAGGCATTCCCCGTCTTTTCGAAGCATTATCTTTAAGTCCTTTTTCAAGGCATTCCCAGTCTCTTCGGAGCATTATCTTTAAATCCTTTTTCCAAGGCATTCCCAGTCTCTTTGGAGCATTATCTTTAAGTCCTTTTTTAAGGCATTCACAGTCTCTTCGGAGCATTATCTTTAAGTCCATTTTCAAGGAATTCCCAGTCTCTTCGGAGCATTATCTTTAAGTCCTTTTTCAAGGCATTCTCAGTCTCTTCGGAGCATTATCTTTAAGTCCTTTTTTTCAAGGCATTCTCAGTCTCTTCGGAGCATTAAGGTCAATCGCAGACCACATCAACAAGGCTAGACACCGCACAGGTTAGATGCCAAAGCAACAGGGGTTAACACATTGACAAACAGACGGTAACTACCCTCGAAAACTTCATCCAGCCTGGAAAGATGACCACCTCAGGTACGCGCTTCATAATTTTGGCTCACTTAGGCACCTAAGTTCTAAGTTCCCCAAAATTGGGGGCAACTGTAGACATCGGGTCCCGAGGTGGTCCAAGATCAGAATTGTCCGATGATAAAAATGATACTTGCCACAAGCAAAGGTGTCAAAAATGATATTTTCCATGTCAAAAATCTCCTTCGTTACTCTAAAAGTTTTAATTCAAAAATTTGCATTTTTACTCTTTTTTATTTATCTATTTATTTTATTTTATTCCCTTTGTTTTTATTTTTATTTTTTATTTTTTTATTTTTTATTTTATTCGCATGCCACGTGTGGGAGCGGCGCGCGCCCCTTGGGGCGCGTCTCATCGAGCGAGGCGCACGCATCTTGGGGCGCACCTCGCCTGCCTCCACACGCGGCCCCCTTTGCGCGGTCATTTTCTTCTCTGCATTTCTTGCAATTTTCAGTCTGTTTTTTTCCGTTTCTTTCACTCCTTGGTTGTCTTTGAAAAAATCAAATTAAGAAATTAATTTTATCTTTTTTCCATTTTGGAAAGACAGAAAATTAAAAGGACTTTTACCTTCATTTGAGAGGGGGGCTGCATTTTGTCACAAAAGAAAAAGAGAGTTTCCTCTCAAACCAAAGAGCAGTCAATTTTCAAAAGCAAAAAAAATTCTTTGAATCTAAAAGGTTTGATTTTCTCTTTGTTTCATCAAGAACAGTTTGTTCAAGGATCTAATTGAGCAAGGAAAATTAATTTCCTTTGCTCAATCATCCACCACAAATATTTTCTCAAGTTTTTCTTATTTAAACTTGGATTTCTTCTTGAATATTTTCTATTTTATCACCGAAATTCGACAAGGGAACAGATCAAAACACTGTTTTTTCTCATATCTACAATCTTTGAGGGTATGCACTTTGGTCCCGTCCTCATTTATTTTTGTATATAATTTATTTGTTGTCAATATTATTGTTTTTCATGTTATTATCATTTAAAATTTATTCCTAACATTTTAATGTGATTTTAGTACTGTTGATGTGTTGTTTATTGTTTCAGTTTGATTTCTTTGTGATTCCCGTTGCCATTATTCTCATCATCATCATCATCATCATCATTATTATTATTATTATTATTATTATTATTATTATTGTTACTATCAATGTTACTACTATTATTCTTGCTATTTGTGTCCACTGTTGATGTTTGCATTGCTCATTTATTATTATTATTATTATTATTATTATTATTATTATTATTATTATTACTACTACTACTACTACTACTACTACTACTACTACTACTACTACTACTACTACTACTACTATTATTGTTGTCTTATTATTATCATCATTATCATTATCATTATTTCATGGTTACTGTTACTATCATTCTCATTATTATTGTATTTATTATTATTATTATTGTTACTACTATCATTCTCATTATTATTGTATTTATTATTATTATTATTGTTACTATCATATTTATCACTATTATCATTTTGTTGATTGCATTACTATTATTGTTATTATCATTATTTGTTATTGTGCCCAACATTATTTCGTCTTTATTTGATTAATCTTTAGAACTATCACTAATATTTTTGATGTAACTTTTCTGTCTGATATTTAATTCAGGTCGCGATATGTGAGTGTACCCGTGATTTCCCGGATGGGTCACGGTGCGTAAAGGATCACGTGGGTTTGGTGAGACCTTCCTCATTTTCCTCCTTTTTGTTATGTTTACTTGTACAAAAAATATTTTATTTACGCACGCGTGAGATAAAAAGTCACAAAAGTATTTTTACAATTAAATTGGAATTTTCACTAACAAAATTGGGACCAATGTCCCGCATTTTAACCAAGAAATGCAAAGCATCACAATAAAATGAAGAGTTTTTTTTTTTCTCCAAAATGGGATCACTCATCCCGGTTTTCAATCCACCAATCAAACAACTCTTCGATCCCTTTTCAAAATAAGTGCGAAGGAACCAATGTTCCTAAACATTAAAACAAATGCGAAGGAACCAATGTTCCTAAACCAAACGAATGTCCCGATTTATGTATGTTTTTCTTACGTTTAATTTTGTTTGATTGTTTAAATTTATGTTCATTTTCTTTTGGGCCCTTGTAATTAATTTTGGGGCAGCATTATTTAATTTCCATTTGGGATTGTATTCCGTCCCAATTTACACTTTCAATCTTCTTTTAAGGGGGTTGTATTCCGCCCTAACTTCCTTTGTAATTGTGTGCTTGGAGTGTTTATCATTTTCCTTTATTGCTTTATTTATCGTTTTCTTTATCACTTTCTTTTATTGCTTTTGGGTGCTTGCAATATGCTTTTAATTAAATGCATTGATCGTGTGAGATAAGGGATAGAATTTTAAGAGGTTAAAAACTCATTTATAATTAACCAAAACATAAATAAGAGGGAAGTTCCGAACACTAATCTCTGGTCTAGACCAATAAGAGGTTAGAGACCTTTCCCAATTTCTTATAAATTGGGTGGCGGCTCCAAAATACCTCAAAGGTACCTAAAAGGCATTATGAGGCTAGATGGTCCTTTCCAATGTTCTATTGGGAAGGAGGCATCCAAAATGTCTCATAGTGCCCAAGATCAAAAGACGCAAACCAATCCCTCGAATCCTAGAAGCGGGTTCAACGAGGGCCTTTGCTAGGTTCGGTGCGCGTCACACTGAGGCTATGGATGCACCTCCTCTAGCTGAGGCTGATCCCCGCCTAGTGCTGCAACTACAAGTGGAGGTAGATGATACACCTGTTTGGTCTCCTCTATAGTGATTAACTTGTACCTCCCTGAGTAATCAAGCAACTGCTCAATTATACCCATGGATCTGGCAAGTGCCCAGTCAACATATATGTCCCTATCCACGAGTGGTCCAAATGTGCTGGGATCATGGCCTAAGTGTAGTAGTAATCTAGTAACTACCCTGCCTATACATATTTGTGCTGTAGTCCCTCGACCTTGTCTGAATAGGCCTGACACTATCTCATGGCTAATGTTGAGCTGTGTCCCCGTCACCGTGGCCCATAATCTCTAAATATCTATAACATTGATAGCATCGGGGACTTCTAACTCGGCCTAGATAACTGAACGACAAACCCTTTGGATATATCTAAAAACCTGTGAGGCCAACAAAGTGCTCTTGGCCGTGTTATGATCATAATGGGCTTCTAGTATCAGAATCATCTCCCACTGGTGTGCCAGGATAGTCCTATCTAGTACCGATACATGGTCTCCAGTCGGAAGACCCATAATCTATGCAAAATCCCAGCGACTCATCGTATACCCTCTGTTTCTGACGTGAAATGATATGTTAGGCTCCATGTCTGATCTTGAGAACCCTCTGTACTGAATTATAGCTAGAAACTCTCTACTAACCTCTGGGTATATGAGGTAAGCTGGCATAAGGAACTCAGTCCAGCCTATCGCTGCTAATAAGGTGCTAACCTCTTCCCACATGCCTATTTGCTCTAAGAATGGCAGGGACATGAACCAACTGGATAAGAACTACGAATGGCACTGTGCCTCAAATCTCTGTCTATGAGCACCAGTCATCTAGTCTGGAGGTGGAACACCCTCATGTTCCTGAGGTGGATTGCGTTGTGGAGGCATCCTAAAAAAAAAAAAAAAAACTCAAACAATTAGTTTATCTATATATACAATGCTTTAATTAATATTTGCTAAGTTATGCAAACAAATCACAGGCTAGCGCCACACTATTTACAATATTTACATGGTGCAATTATGCAGTTATTTTTTTTAAAAAAAATTTCGGTAGCATTTTGGCTGAAATGTGCCTCACCTCCTGCATGCAAAAACTTATTTGAACAGGCCTCAAGCCCCAGCAATAAATTCAACATACATATATTCATGTAATGCCTGAAATTATGTTGCAAATAAACTAGAAATTAACGCATGTTCATTATTTTACAAGAATAACGTTCTTCATGTTCATACTTCAAAATTTTTTACGTGTTTCCCAACCACATTTTTTTTACATTAGTCTCACGAATGCAGTGTCTATCAACCTTATGCACATGTATTATTTTCCACTAAATCTGTATATTTTATCATAAATTTACTTAAAATATATTTCTGATATAAAAGTATACAAAATAAAGAAGTTAAGAGAAAGAAAATACACTGAAAACTAACCTAGTAGTCAAAATGGCCACTAAAAAAACTGAAGAAAAACTGGAAAAAAGTTATGCCACTATGTAGAAAATTGATCATGGATTGTTTTGGCGCAAACGGTGCACAAATTAGAGCACAAATGCAGAAGATATGAGCGAAATACCGAAGTAAAGCAAATAAAAAATGTGAAAAAATGGAAAAAAAGGAAAAAAGGAAATAAGGGGCAGTTGGGAGGAGGGTTTTTATACCCTCCTACAAGGGGCCACCAGCCTGCCCCTCGGCGAAAAAAGCCATTTTTTCACTTTTTTTTTTACTCCTTGAAAATTAGGGTCGGTCTTTCGGTCAAAATTGATGCTTAATTTCCCTGCAAAAATTAAAAAAAAAAAACAAATGCACAAGCGTAAATTATGCACGTGAGAATGCATGAGCTATGCAAAATGCAGGAGGCAGATTCGTCCAAGCAACTCCAATTTGAGGGGCAGCCAGGGTGTCCCTCATTTGGTGAGGGCAGCCAGGGTGGTCGTCACTTAGCTTCTATAAAAGAAGCCCTTGCTCCTTGATTTCTGTGCCTTCTTCTTCCACACTTTTAGGTTAGAGCTTTAGCCAGGTATCTTCTCTTTCAAACTTTTGGATCTGATGAACTGACTGGAAACCAGCCTGCCCCTTGGGAGACCATTCTCGGCTTGGATGCTCTCTGCTTAGATCCTGCCGCTTTCATGACTGGAAGCCCCTTATTGCTCCAGGTAACATTCGTCATTATTTTAAAGGTAGTGCGCCCCTTGTGGGTTTTCACACTAACTTTTCTTATCGGAAAATACGTTCTTTTCGAATTTTCGTATAATGCTGTGCCTAATTTTTGCCTGGAGCGGACCCAACCCATCCCAGTGGGTTTTTTTTACTCCCTGTGTGGCTACAGGAAAAAAATGAGACTATTATAAGAACTTCCCTTTAGGCTGATCAACACACATTCGCTAAGGCATTTTCTCCCTAGATAGCAGATGTATGACTTCGATTCTCCTTATGAAGGTTTAGTGTCTATAGCCACCGCAGCGGACGGCGACATTAGCTTCAGGAGCCCTTGGGTGAGCTTGCAATATTTGACTTGGGACGGAACTTCGAGGTGTGTTCCATTATATGGACTCCACAAGGCTTCTTTCTACATCACAGCTCGATGCGCCCAATAGTTCGGAGGAAAAAATAGAATATTGTGAGATCTCCACTGTCTTTTCAAGGTCATTCTTTATCTATTCCTTTCACATCCAGTTACCAAGGCCTCTAGACATAGCTACCCATGAAGACTATCATCCCAAGGATAGAGGATTACGACTTCACAACCTCAGCTTAGTACAAGAGATAGGTACTTAGCCTTACTGTTGACAATAGGTCCCATTGGCTTAGACATCTGGCTGATGAAGATGATTAGAGCATAGTCATTGGATAAATAAATGATGCATTTCTTTTTATAACAGAACTAAAAATTAATGAGAATGCAAAGTGAGTTCCTTTAGTCATTGCAAAATTGTGTACATTTCCAAATGATTTCATCATACATGATCCTCAATTGACAAAAACTCAAAAAATACAAAACCACACTTAATCTCGGGATTTATCTTGTAAGCATCAAACTCCTATTATCAATCGGCCCTCTTGGGGTTTTCTCGATTGAATATTTTCTCTCGGCCTTCAATTTTGCCCAGGATGCCTTTTTTCTGTTTTCACCCTAAAAGGGCGCCCACTTTTAGCAAGGCTGCCTTTTTTCAATTTTCGACCTATGGGGCATTTATTCTCTTCTTTTGATATTTTTCTTAGTCTTTAGCCATGTAACATTTTTAGTATGTTGACATTGACTAGGTCTTTAAATTCATTCTCATCCCTGTCTGTCAAAATTGCTGCTCCTTTTATTAGTAACTTTTTCAGCATGAATGAACCTTCATAGGTTGGCCTAAAGTTTCCCCGGATGTCTGGCACCCCTAGCCTCATCTGCTTGAAATCCATATCCCCTTCTTTCAATGGTTGTACCTTTTTACCAAACGATCGGACTAGTCTTTTCTGATAGACTTAATTATGATAATAAGCTCGCAACCTATCCTTATCTAATAGGTTCTGTGATGCGCGCCGAACCCCGGGGCACCCTGAAAGCCCGCTTTTAGGGCTTTCGAGAGAGGTTCATTAAAACTTGTAACGAATTACAAATGCGTCTATGTTGGGCAACAAGGAGGTTTCTTAGAGTCGCCACCCAATAGAATATTGGGAAAGGTCGTCTAGCCTCAGTGAGCCTAAGACGGTGCATTATATCCATTTTGGGCAAGCCAGAGGGATCTTGGAGACCTCATCCCAATAGAACATTGGAATGATCCTCTAACCCCGTGGAGTTTAAGATTATTCGAGTTGGGCCTTTTGGTGGGCAACAAGAGATATTTTGGAGGCCCATCCCAATGAAACATTGAGATGGTCCTCTAACCTCGTTGAGCCTAAGACCAGAGTGAGTCCGGGACTTCCCATTTATTCATACCTTGGTTAAGTTTATAATTGAGCTTTGAATTTAAAGTTTCATCCCATTTCTCATTCATTTTAATGCAGTGAAATTAAAGTGCAAATCGTCCATTCAAGGGAAGCGATAAATAAATAAAGCATAATTAAAGTAAAGTGCATGAAAATAAATTACAATAAAACTAGGGATGGAATACAACCCCCATTGTAAATGAAATACAAATCATGTATAAATCGGGATATTCGTTAAGAATGAGGACATTGGTCCTCGCATGTATACTTAAAAAACGTTAAAGGTGATAGTAAATTTGGGTGTAAAAAACTAGGACATTGGTCCCATTTTATTTAGGAAAAAATACCAAATTAATTAATAAAAATTATTTAGTGACTTTCTTTCTAGCGGGCCTAAATAAACAATTTTACAAGAAAATTACATGGCAAAATAAATGAAAAACCAAAATAAATAAAATATTACAAATGAAGCAATTGAATATTTAACCCCAAAATGAGCCTTCTGGATCTCCTCGCGTGCTCGCAAAAAATGCCCAAGAAGAAAAAATAGGATGTGAAATAAAAACACAACACAAATAAAATGATGTTAGTAATTGAATCAAAAATATAATAAATGATAGAATAAGGTGATATCAAAATGACAAATGAATTAACATGTTAACAATTTAAAATAAATGAGAAAAATGTGTTATGAATGACAAATGGATTAAAAGATGTAATTGGAATAAAATATAACATGTTAATGAATTAATATGTAAAAATATGAACATGATAATAATGAAAAATGAATATGAATAAATAAATAAACAATAATAAATACATAATAATAACAATGATAAAAGAATGATAAAAATGAATAAGAGAACGATGAAAATAATTAAATGAATGACATGATTAATTAAATATGTTCACAAATGACATAAACCATTTACATGGTAAAAATATCAATTAAAATGAATTTATTTAATTACATGTTAAAAATAATGATGAATTAAAGTAAAATAAATTAATTACATGTTAAAAATAATAAACAATCAATATTTACATGTTAGAAAAGTAATATATTAACATATTAAATAAAACAAATACAAAATAAATAAAATACATAAATAAATGAAGATAATAAAAATATATATGAATAAATTAAATATGAACAAAAATAATAAAAAAAAGGAAAATTGAGCCTAGAATGTTTACCCTCAGAGTTTCGGATTCGATGAAGGTAAAAATGATATTGATTTCCTTATTCTTGATTTGCAAGATTAGAATGGAAATATGAAAATGTTGGAATTTTATTCCAAGAAAAAAGATTGAAAAATGATCAAAATTCTTTTAGAACAAAAAATTGATTTCTTTGCCTAAATAAATAATATTGATAAAAAAATGATTTTTATTGATAAAAAAATGAAAAGATTATCTCTAGAACAAACAATCATTTAGTTTGAATCAAGAAATAAAAAATGATTAAAAGTCTTATTTTAGAAAATCAAATGAAAAAAATTAGATTTTGATAACAAATAATTGTTTTGTTTGTCTCAAAATTAATTTTTCATCAAAAAGAGATTCAAAAGAAAATCAATGGAAAAGGTTTTATTGAACAAAAATAAAAAGTTAAAAAAAGAATTTTGAGAGCAAATAAATGTTGTATTTGTCTCAAAATTGAAATCAATCAATAAAACTACTTCTAAATATTTGTTTAGAAGAAATTCTACTCGAAAAATACGAAAAAGATGAACTGAATTTTTTGTTCTTTTTGGTGGGAAAAATCTGGAAATTTTTTTGAGAGAGCTTGAAAGGAAGAAGAAGAGAAAAAGATGAAAAAAACCTAAGAAAAAAAATCCCCTCTTTCTATTTTTTATCTTTATCTTATTATATGAAGAAAATAGAAAATAAAATTAATTAAGAAGAAAAAATCCAATTCAATCAGATCTTATTTAATTTGAATTTTAAAAAAGGAAAAAAACCTTTAAAAAACAAAAAAAAAGGGATAAAAAATGGATTTTTGGGTGAAAAATCGAAAAAAAATCATTTTGGGGCCAAAAAGGCCAATTTTGGCAGACCAAGTGGGTCAGAGGCCCGTCGGGCGTCGGCGCTCGCCTAGTGCGCGCAGCGCGCACAAGCGTCATCGCGCGAGTGGTGCGCTCCTCGTCGCAGCAGCGTGCACAGGCGCTGCGCGCTGCTGCGGCCGACGCTCGATTTTTTTTTTTATTAAAGATTAACTAAAAATACTACAATTTCTAAACCCCATTTTTCAAATCTAATTTTCAAAATATTTTTTATTATTTTTTACTTTTTCACTCTAAAATGCAAATTTAAACAGGCAATCACCACTTTCAACCTTTTTGCCTGTGACAAGGCATCTTATCATCACTGAGTAACTCTGATATGGTGCCTCAGGACCCGGTGTCTACAGGTTTAATTGTAGCAATCGCTTCTGTACCCATTCCGCCTCTGGAATCTTGGCTTTTATAACCACTCTTAAAGATCTCAGTTCGATTTCAGCTGGCAAAACTACGTCAGTCCCATATACCAAAGAAAATGGTGTTGCTCCCGTAGAGGTTCTGATGGTGGTTCTATAACCCCAGAGTGCAAAAGGTAGCTTTTCTTCCCAGTCTTTATAGTTTTGTACCATCTTGGACAATATTCTTTTGACATTCTTATTTGCTGCTTCCACCGCCCCATTAGCTTGAGGTCGGTAAGGGGAAGACTTGTGGTGCTGGATTCCATATTTCTGAAGCTTCTGTTTAGTTTTAACCAAGAATTGTACCCCATTATCAGATACAATATGGTGTGGGAGGGCATATCTCTATATCAAATTCCGCTCAATGAACCTGGCCATGTCTCTGGCATCGATCTTCTTGAAAGATTTAACTTCAACCCATTTGGTGAAGTAATGGATGGTGACTATAATGAACCTATGCCCATTAGAAGGGGTAGGACGTATCTCGCATATGATATCTATTCCCAAGCTACAAACAGCCATGGAAATGTTAAGTTATGTAGCTCTGAAACCGACACATGTCTCAAATCCGCGTATTGCTAGCATAACTGACATTGCTTCATGTACTTTGAACAATCTGTATCCATCGTGATCCAATAAAACCTTGGCGCATGATCTTCTTTGCTAAAGTTAAGCCATTCATGTGAGCCCCGTAGACTCCCGCATGAACCTCCTCTATAACTGTTTCAGCCTTCTTCTCAGCCAAACATCTCAATTGGATACCATCAGCTTGCCTCTTATACAATGTGCCATCAACACTAATGAATTGGGTAGATAGCTTTTGGATCATTATTTGGTCCTTCTCGGTGGCTTCTTCTGGAAAAACTGACCTTTCTAAATAGTTCTGAATATCATAGTACCAAGGGTTCCTATCGGCAACCTCAATGTCCATCACTGTTTGGTTTCAAAACAAGGCTTTTCCGAACTAGAGATCAGAACGGGTCTCATAACAACTCCTGAGGGATTATCCCACATGGACACTAAAGTCGCGAGAGCATCAGCCAATTGGTTCTCATCCCTAGGGACAAAGTGAAAAGTGCAAGTCTCAAACTGACTACTCAACATTCTTAAGTATTTCACATAGGGCAACAACCTGTCTTCTTTAACTGACCACTCCCTTCTGATATGATGGATTACTAAGGATGAATTTTCGAAGACTTCCACAGTCTTTGCCCCCAGAGCTAGCAGTGCTTCTAACCCAAAAATGCAAGCTTCATATTCGGCTTCATTATTGGTAGCCTTGTACCTTAACTTCTTGGCTAACGGTAGCTTCTCACCATTCGGGATTGTAAGAATAATCCCTGCTCTTGCACCTTTACAGTCTGCCCCATCGAAAAATATCTACCACCCTTGTACTGCTATGGCCACGACATCTTCATCTAGGAAATTGTATTCAAACTGGTATCTTTCAATACGATGTTCAGCTAACAACTCGGCTACAACCCTTCCCTTGATTGTTTTCCTAGTGATGTATTCTACATCGAATTCTTGTAACAGTAACAACCACCTTCCCATTTTTCCTAGTAAAGAGGACGCTTCCTGAAGGTACTTGAGCGGGTTATGTTTGGTGACCACCTATACGCTGAAGGAATGAAAGTAGTATCGCAACTTTTTAGAGGCCCAGATTACTGCTAAGTAAATCTTTTCTACTTCAACATATTTGGCTTCATACGACAGGAATTTCTTGCTAAGATAATAAACCACAAACTCCACCCCAAATTCATCCTCCTGAGCTATCATGGCGCCCACTGATCTGTCTTCTATTGCTAGATACAGGATTAAAGGTTTGGCAGGATGCGGTGGCCTTAAGACTAGCTGATTTATGAGATAATCCCTAATAGTATCAAAGGCTGTTTGACAATCACTAGTCAACATAACCGATTGATTCTTCCTAAGAAGCTTGAAGATCGGCTCACATACTGAAGCTAGCTTGGCAATAAACCAGCTGATGTACTGAAACTTTCCCAAGAAACTTCTAACTTTATTCTCTTTCTAAGGCACCGACATCTCTCTGATTGCCCTGACCTTATCAGGATCCACTACAATTCGTCTCTGACTTATCATATGGCCTAACAGCTTACCCGAGGTAACTTCAAAAATGCATTTCTTGGGATTAAGGCGCAGATTGTACTTATTGATCATTTGAAAGAACTTCTCCAAAACCTCAAAGTGACCTTCTTTAGTAGTCGACTTGATCATCATATCGTCTACATACACCTCCACTTCTTTGCAGATCAAGTCATCGAGAATCTTAGTGGCCATTCTTTGATATGTTGCTCCTGCATTCTTTAACCCAAAAGGCATGACTCTATAGGTAAATGTACCCCACTCAGTGATGAAAGCTATCTTAATTCGATCTACAATCTTGTTGAGGATTTGGTTGTACCCTGTTGTTACGCGAGCCAAACCTGATCGTTTTCCAGAAAGCCCGCTTTTAAGGCCCGAGAGGGTTCGCGTCTTAGATCCTGGGTAACATGAGATATTTTGAAATCCCTTCCCAATAGAATATTGGGAAAGTTCATCCAATCCCATGAAACCTATAGGCACCTTTGAGATATTTTGGAGTTACCACCCAATTTACAAGAAATTGGGAAAGTTCGTCTAACCTCGGGGTCTAAACCAGAGAAAGATTCGAACTTTACTCTTATTAATACCTTGGTTAGTTATAAATGGGTTTTTGATATTAAATTTTCATCTCTCATCTCACACGTCATGCATTAAAATTAACGCGTATATCAAGCATCGGAAAAAAATGATAAAATAATAAAGTAAATTACAAAATAAAATAAAAGATAAAATTGGGACAAAAATACAATCCCCCAAAATAAAATTAAAACAACATAAATAAAGCTCATACATAAAGCAGGGTATTATTTAAAATAGGAACATTGGTTCCTTTATGCACACTTAAAAAATTGAAGAGTTAATTTTTTAGCATTGTTAAGAAAATCGAGATGAATGATCCCATTTTGAAGAAAATTAACCCTTCTTTTAGGAATGTCATTTTATTGGCTAAAAATTAGGATATTGGTCCTATTTTATTAAGAAAAACCCAATTTAATAATAAAAAATCTTTTTTGTGATTTTTTTTGTAACGTACATAAAATAAAGTAAATTTATTACAAATTACATAAATAAAAAAATAAAAAAAATAATGAAAACTAATAAAAAATAATAAAAAATGACGTTTTCGAATCTCCATGGATCCCCATTTGCTATTGAAAATGCTCATACAAAAAATAAGAATTGTATACACAATAAAAAATAAAAGAAAACTAATGTTAGTAAGATAATCTAAAAAATCAATTAAATCAAATAAAAATAATAAAAATAAATATTATCACATAAAATAAACAAACATAAATAAACATTAAAATCATGCAAAAAATGCTTGCCACGAGAAAAATGGACCGAAAAGGAACGAAAGTGGGGTAAAAAGGAGAAAACTGAACTAAAAGACGAAAAAAAGGTTGAGAGGCGGCCTAGCCACGAGGGGCAGGCTGGCCACCCCTCATATTCTTCCTGCCCCTAGCTGGCAAGGACAAGGCAGGAGCAAAAATGGCACTTTTTCTTCAATGATCAATACAAAACTTGCAAATTTATTTAGTTTTACATGACTTCAAGTCATATTAATATGAAAAACAACTAAATTAACTTAAATTATAAGCAAAAAAACAACAAATCAAATAAATTGATCACATAAAATTATAACACCCCATATTCATATGTAAGGGAGCTCATCCGCAGAGGGACTGAACACCCGTATGGATAAGGGTATCACCAAATAATCCACAAATAAGCATAGATACAAAATAAACAAATAACTAAATAAATAAATCGCAAAGGAGAAATTAAAACATAAAACTTAAAATTCTTTCATTGATATAACGAAAGGGTTCATTACAAAAATATGCCAGTACAAAGGTGCCTTTACAAAATTACAAGCTACCAAAAATACATAGCTGGAGGATTACAATAGGATAGATATAAAAAGAAACCAAAAGATATACAAAAAGGTCTACAAAAACAAAAGCTATTCTTCCCAAATCTGCACTTTTACTGTGTTGGCTAGGCCTGCGTAAACACTCCCAAAAACTCAATTCCTTTCGCACTTGCATGGATGAAATACCCGTGCTAAACGATAACGCTTAGTGAGGAAAACACAAATATGGACGGCCATTCACAATGGTCGTCAAAGTAAACACATACAAATGCCACAAGCAGTCATACCATACCAAAAGCATAACAATTTATATCATATAAGGCATCCAAAAGAATTTCACACTATATATAACACTTGATAGTACACTCAATTCCTCAACTATTAAAAATCACATAAATGCCTGCAAACTCATAATAGCGGATAGCGAGTAAACACATTAGCACCCGAGGGTACGACCAAAAGCAATTTCTTTATTTTTATCCAAAAAAATTTTCATATTGAGGATCTTAAACAAGATCCGAACACATTGAGGATCGCGAGGACCTAAATGGGGACCTGATAAGGGTCCAGAACACATTGGGGCTGCAGCTAACAAAACTCTTTAGGCATGCCTAATTATCCACTAATTGACACTTGCAAGCTATGCATCATTCATCATATCAATTACATATTGCACATAAAATCATCCACTCATAAATATAATAGAATCACAGGATCGGAAATCAATCATCAAATGCATAAAAAAAAAACTCAAATTTGAAAACAGAAGGAGTCGCGCTCGCGACACCTGTCACGCTGGTGACAGAGGCAAAGCTCACCTAGTGCTGCACTCGCGACAACCCTCGCACTCACGCAAAGAGAGGCTGGACAGCCTCTGTCGTGCTCGCGACAGAAAGCCAACTAAGTCACTGTCAAACTCATGCACTTAAGCGCGCTCGCGATGACAATCTGCCCACATACAGCTCGACAGCCGAGCTCTCTATCATGTTCGTGACAGAGGCGCGTTCAGCTAAAGCTCGGAAGGTAGAAGCTCGGCAGCAGATGAGGGCTTGGATCACCCAGCTTTGTCGCACTTGCGACCGGGTCGATTTTTCCAGCACTCACACCGATCTGTAGAAATCCATCTCCTTCAAACTTTCCCCCAAACCTTCAAATGACCCAAAACTTCATCACCAATATAATCAAGTATTCAAAACACATACTACAATATAAAACCCAAGTTTTATGATAGAAATTATGAAACAAAACTTCAATTTCACCCATCAAAACCAGAAAGTCATCAAAACCAGAAAGTCATCAAACCCAGAATTTTGCCCCAAAAATTCACACAAATTCATACTTTGGTTCAATAAATCACAACCATGGCATCACAATTCAAATTAATCAAAAACCCACAACATTAAATAGGCATAAACAAGTTTAAGCTCATAAATTTCCAAAAAATAAAATTAAAACATAAAAATCATAATATGCACAGATTCATAAATTCCCAAACCTCTTGACTTCAAAGCTTCCAAAACTCACTCCATAGCACTTCCTCCAACTTTTTCCTTCCCTCTGGGCTCTCTAGCAGGATTTTCTGCTAAAGCCAACCCCAAACATACGAAAACTCAAAACCTAAACTCAAAACCCATCAAAGGAAAATAAGAAGAAAAGAGAAGAAAAGATGAAGAAGAAGAAACGTACCCAAGGCTAGAAATATGCCAAAATCAACTCAAAATCCACAAGTTTACGAAGAGGATCAAAAGATCAAAATGTAAGAAGAAGATGAAGGCAAAGAGGAAGAGAGGCAGAAACGTGAGAAGGGGCAGCAGCTGACCCTCACGTGTCTCTCTCCCTTTAAATACCTCTTCCTTTTCTCTTTCTTCCACTTGTCAACTTCTTGAGCTAATGTTGGCAAAGTTCCACTCACATCCTTCTACTTTTCTTCTCCACACAAACCCATCCCCCACACAGAATAATATCATGCAATTGACTCCAAAATTACTTTAACACATGCAAAAATACACACAAAATTGTTCAAAATTACTTGGGTGGGAAACGGGGTGTTACAACTCTCCCCTCCTAACAAAAATTTCATCCTTAAAATTCTCACCTGAGCTGAACAACTGTGGATACTGAGATCTTATAATTGACTCTAGCTCCCAAGTAGCCCATGGTGCTGTCACAATACCTTAACCAAAGGAACTTGCTTTCTTCTAAGTTGTCTCACTTCCCGAGCTCAAATAGCTTTTGGTTCTTCGTCATACGAATAATCAGGTTAAATTCTTAGATCTTGAACTGATAACACATGAGATGGATCCGATCGATACCGATGAAGCATGGACACATGAAATACATCGTGCAGCTTAGCCAATTCCAAAGGCAAGGCCAACTTATAGGCGATCGGTCCAATCTTTTCCAAAATCTCGAAGGGTCCTATAAATCGGGGACTTAGCTTACCCTTTTGCCAAAATGCAAAACTTTTTGCCAAGGCGACACTTTAAGAAACACTTTATCTATAACTTCAAATTGAATGTCTTTTCGCTTCAAGTTAGCATAGGATCTCTGTCTATCCTTGGCTGTTTTTAAATTCTGTTGTACTACTCGGATCTTCTCTTTGGTATCTCTAACCAATTCTGGCCTAACAAAAGAATGCTCAGTTAATTCGGTCCAACAGACTGGAGTCCTATACTTTCGTCTATAAAGAGCCTCAAATGGTGACATTCCAATACTTGCCTGATGACTGTTATTACAGGCAAATTCCATAAGCGACACATATTTATCCCAACTGCCCGACGATTCTAAGGCACAACCCCGAAGCATATCTTCTAGAACTTGAATAACCCGTTCTGATTGCCCGTCTGACTGAGGATGAAAAGCACTACTGAAATTTAATAGAGTACCCAAAGCCGTTTGCAACTCTTTCCAAACTTTTGACGTAAACCTCGAATCCCGATCTGACACAATCGATAAAGGAATGCCATGCAATCTGATCACATCATTAACATAAATATCTGCTAGCTTATCCATTGAATAATTAAGCCAAACTGGTAGAAAATGTGCTGACTTGGTGAGTCGATCCACTATAACCCAACCCGAATCATGCTTCCGCTGAGTCAAAGGCAAACCCACTATAAAGTCCATGGTGATATTGTCCCACTTCCACTACGAGATGGGTAGGATTGAGCAGTCTAGATGGGACTTGATGCTTAAACTTTATCTACTGACAAGTCAAACACTCGGACACAAACTCCACAATGTCTCTCTTTATCCCTTGCCACCAATAGAACTGCTTTAAATCTCTGTACATCTTCTCACTACCGGGATGCATGGTAAAAACCTTAGTGTGTGCCTCAAGTAGAAGCTTCTTATTTAACTCATCATCACTCGGCACACACAATCGATTTCTATACATAAGCACCCCATCCAATATCGAAAACTCAGTCTGCTTACCATTCTGAACCTCCCGCAACACTTGCTGCAACTTCTGATCATCTTTCTGAGCATCCACTATCCACTGCCTCAAAAAAGGTTTAGTTTTCAACTGAGCAACCAAAGCTCCTTCCGAATCTAGCCTTCACTTACAATGCTGCAGCACTAATACCGACATCGATTTCCTACTCAAAGCATTGGCAACAACATTTGCCTTACCTGGGTGGTACTCTAAAATACAATCATAATCTTTAAATAGTTCCAACCATCGACGCTGCGTCAAATTTAACTCTTTCTATGTGAGGAGATACTTTAAACTCTTGTGGTCGGTAAAAATCCTACATGTCTCCCCATATAGATAATACCGCCAAATCTTGAGAGCAAAGATCACAGCAGCCAACTCTAGGTCATACGTCAAAAAATTCCTCTCATGAGGCATCAACTGACGGGATGTATAGGCCACAACTTTACCTTCTTGCATCAGAACACAACCAAGTCCAACTCCTGAAGCATCTCTATACATCACATACTCTTTACTCGAAACAGGTTGAGTAAGCATAGGAGCATCAATCAATAAACCCTTCAGCTGCTCAAAACACGCTTGACATTTGTCGGACCATTTGAATTTGACCCCTTTTCGAAGAAGTATTGTCATAGGTGCGGCAATAACTGAAAACCCCTTTACAAACCGTCTATAATACCCAGCCAAACCTAGGAAAATTCTCACTTCAGGTACATTCCTAGGCGCCTTCCAATTCACAATAACCTAAATCTTCACCGGATCAACTCGAATTCCCTTTGCAGAAATGATATGGCCCAAGAAGGACACTTCCTTAAGCCAAAAATCACACTTACTTAGCTTTACAAATAATTGGTGATCCCTCAAAACCTAAAGCACTATCCGAAGATGCTCTTCATGCTCACTCTCATCCTTCGAGTAAACCGGGATGTCGTCAATGAATGCCACTACAAATCGGTCGAGATATGGCCTAAGCACTCTGTTCATTAAATCCATAAAAGCTGTTGGTGCATTGATCAGTCTAAACGGCATCACAAGAAACTCATAGTGACCATATCGCGTTCGAAAAGCAGTCTTAACCACATTTGCATCCTTAACCCGAAGCTAATAGTATCCAGACCGTAAATCAATCTTGGAAAATATCCCAGCTCCTCTTAGCTGATCAAACAGATCCTCAATCCTAGGCAACGAATACTTATTCTTCACGGTGACCTTATTGATCTGTTGATAATCGATACACATCCTTAACGTACCATCCTTTTTCTTCACAAAAAAAATCGGAGCACCCCATAGAGATACACTGGGTCTGATAAAGCCTTTATCCAATAGCTCTTGTAAATGAGTCTTAAGTTCCCTCAAGTCCATAGGAGCCATTCGATAAGGTGCTTTAGAAGTAGGAGCAGTACCCGACATAATCTCTATGGACAACTCCACCTTTCTCTCTGGAGGTAACCTAGGCAACTCACTAGGAAATACATCTCCAAACTCTTTAACCACTGGAATGTCCTCAATACTAACTTGACTGCGCTTAGAGTCCAATACCAAAGCTAAGAATGCCTCACAACCTTTCCTCATAAATTGCCTAGCTTGCATGGTTGAAATAACATTTCCCAAGGAACCAGAACCTAGACCTTTCATCACAATCGAAGACTGATCTCTATTCCGAAGCACTACGGTCTTTCTATGACAATCTACTACGGCTCGATGCTTAAATAGCCAATCCATCCCCAAAATCAAATCAAACTCCCGAAAAGGCAAATCAATTAAATATGCTGAAAATTCTATTCCTTGAACCAATAGAGGACAATTCCTAAACACTCTACTCACATTGACACTATGCCCTAAAAGACTGGTCACACAAATCTCATAATCTAACTAATCAACTTCATGTAACTTATCGTATAACTTATCAGAACACAGGTATGAGTGTGTGGAACCAGGGTCAATTAGAGCATACAGTTCAGTCTCATAGAGTAGGAACTTACCTGCAATCACATCAAGCGCATCCTGCTCTTCCCGAGCTCTCATGGCATAGGCCCTTACTGGTGCTATTTGAGGACAATCCACTGACTCTGATGGAGCTCCTTCTCTAGGCCGACCACCTCGACCTCTACCTTTGCCCCTACCCTGACTAGCTTAAGGGACATTAGATCTCGATCGGCTAGCCTCTTCCTGACCCTAGGTGTTCTCACTCAACTTGGGACAATTTGCCAAGAAATGATCCGTGCTTCCACAACGGAAACACCCTCCAGTTAGCCAATGGCACTCGCCCTTGTGGCGCTTACTATAGTGATTACACTCAGGCACAACCTCACTTCTGCCGCTAGAGCCACCTCTACCATTGCCAGGAACAAATGAAGATCCCTATCTCCTACCCCTTGTAGCCGGACTAGTGGAGGACTCATCCTGAGGATTTTCATGCGGGGTTCCTCGATCTCTTACATGAGGATGAACCTCCACGAGGGGGATTCCTTCTCTGAGCTCTTTCCCTCAACACTGATTCGGATCTCTCTGCATGCAAAGCTGCTTAAACAATCTGATAATAACTAACAGCAGCGGCACTCATCAAAGATATCAACATGGCCCTCAGAGATTCATTCAAGCTTCAAAATGTTGATACCAAAAATCTTCTGTCAAAATATCCGGAGGAGCATACTTAACGAGCCGGTTAAATTCCTTCTCATACTTAGCTACCGACATCGCTCTCTTCTTAAGACTTAAGAATTGAGCCCACTTAGCCTCCTTATAAGCCTTAGTCACATACTTATTAGTGAACTCTCTCTCAAAGAACTCCCACGTGACCGGGTCTGGCAACTGAGGATGCCTACGGACCAACTTCCACCAGTAATAAGCAGAACCTTGGAGCAACGCTACCACACACTCCACTTGCCTACCTAGAGGGCAGCGAATCTCTTCTAGAACCTTTTCCACCTTCTCAATCCATTTCTCTGCCAACTCTAAATAATCCAAACTCATCCCATAGAAGTTTTCCGCCCCAGCCTTCCTCATACTCTATCGGGGCTCTCGGAGCAGTAACCCTCTCTAAGACTCGAGCCATGTCTTGGGATATCTTCAACATTGCCTCAAAAGGCATGGCTGCGGCCTCAGGTTGCACCCTAGCTGGTTGAGCTGGACCAGACACCGATGGATCTTGCTCTTGGGGATTAGCACTCTCAGCTGACCCCTCGAGGGACCCACGCGCAGATTCTATCTACTACAAACATAAAGACATCCGCTGTAACACTGTGACACGTGTAGGAAGTACCCGAATACCCAGCAAGGGCCCTCCTTTGAATCCGCTTTAGGATTCGAGGTATGAAGGTTCGCGTCTTTTGATCATGGGCGCCATGAGACATCATCGGTGTATCCCTCCCAATAGAACATTGGGGAGAATAACCTAGCCTATTGACGCCTAAAGGCACCTTTGAGGTACTTGGAGTCGCCACCCAATTTGCAAGAAATTGGGAAAGGGTTTCTCACCTCTAACGGTCTAAACCAGAGATATGGTGTCCGGAACTTCCCTCTTATTTATGCTTTGGTTAATTATAAATGGGTTTCTAACTTCTTAAAATTATATCTCTCATCTCACGCGATCGATGCATTTTAAATTAAATAGCGCATTGCAAGCACTCAAAAAGCGATAAAGGAAAGCAATAAATAAAGCAGTAAAAGAAAGCGATAAATGAAAGCGATAAACACGCAATTACAATAGAAATAGGGGCAGAATACAACCCCATTAAAAGGAGATTAAAGATGTAAGTGGGACGGAATACAATCCCCAAAAGATAAATAAAGTTGCCCAAAAAATTAATTACAAGGGCCCAAAGGAAAATAATGTACATAAATTTAAACACTCACACAAGATCAAAATAAAAGACATGCATAAATCGGGACATTATTTCAAGAACATTGGTTCCTTCGCGCCTATTCTAAGGTTTAGGAACGTTGATTCCTCGCGTTTACTTGAAAAAGGTTCGAAGAGTCGCTTTGGTTGTTTGGAAGAAAATCGGGATGAGTGATCCCATTTTATTGAAAATTGACTCTTCGTTTTGATTGTGATAATTTTATTGTTGGGCTAAAACGAGGGACATTGGTCCAAATTTTATTAGTGAAAATCCTGATTTAATTATAAAAGTATTTTTGTGACTTTTTATCGCATGCGCGCATAAATAAAATAAATATTTACAAATAAACACAACAAAAAGATAGAGAATTAGAGAGATCTCACCGAACCGATGTGACCCTCCGCGCATTGCGACCCATCCAGGGAGCCGCGGGGATACTCACATAACCCGACTCAAGTTAAATTTCAGACAGAAAATTAATAAAAAATATTAGTAATGATTCTAAATGAAATTGATCTAATAAAAACAAAATAAATATTGAACACCAGTATATAATGCTAATAATAATGATAATAATAATAATAATAATAATAATAATAATAATAATAATAATAATAACAAAACAAATAAAAAGCAATACTAATAATAATAATGATGCACACATAATGATGACAGTGAATATAAACATTAAAACCCTAATAATAATAATAATAATGGTAATAATAATAATAATAATAATAATAATAATAATAATAATAATAATAATAATAATAAACAGAAATGATACATAACAAATAGATAAATATAATAATAGCAACAATTAATTAATAATAAACACAAAATACATAAATAAATAAATAATAATAATAATAATAATAATAATAATAATAATAATAATAATAATAATAATAATAATAATAATAATAATAATAAATGTAAAAACAGAAAATAAGTTATTAATAATAATAATAATAATAATAATAATAATAATAATAATAATAACAGAATATTAAATAAACACCAAATAAATAATAATAATAATAATAATAATAATAATAATAATAATAATAATAGTATTAACCGTGACCAAGTTGACTGATAATAATAATAATAATAATAATAATAATAATAATAATAATAATAATAATAATAATAATAATAATAATAAAATGTCAACAAAATGATAATCACAAAATATTAATGTAAAAAGATTAAACAATAATAATAATAGTAATAATAATAATGGGATGGCGCCAGGAATCACAAGAAAAAAAAGAATTAAAATCATGAACAGATCCCAACAGTAACTAATTTGAAGAAAATATTAGACAAATATCATGATATTAATAGCAAAGATGGAAAAATATTCACAACCATAAATAATATACAAATAAATAAATAAAAATAATCCAAGTGTTTACCCTCAGAAATTTTATAGATTGAAGAAAGCGGTGTCTTGATCCGTCTCCCTTGTTGAATTTACAGTGATAATCACCCGAAAAAAATAAAAATCTATGTTTTTTATTAAATTAGTTCAAGAAAATATTTTTTTGTGGGATGAATAAGCAAAGAAAATTAATTTTTCTAGCTCAAATCAAACCCAAGACGAAATGTTATTAGAGAAGAAAAGATTAAAGCTTGAAAATAAAACTCAAGAATTTTTGAAGAATTTTTTGAGGAATAAACCAATTTTTTGGAGAGTAGAAGCTAGAGAGAAAAGCCAAAAAACTGTTTTCAATCCAAATGTTGCCGTCCTTGAAAATGAGATCAAAATCCCTTTTGATTTGTTGGTCTTGGCTCAAAATGGAAAGAGTTAGAAAGTCTTTATTTTAGTTGATCGAAAATAACATAAAACCGTGAAAAAACTGGAAAAATCAGACTGAAAAATACAGAAAATCGACAAAAACGACGAAAAGGGTCGCGTGGAGAGGAGCAAAACACGCGTGCCAGGGACAATTGCGCGCGAGGTGCAGGGGCACCGCGCGCGCCTGCGCAGGACAGCACGGAGGGACACGCGTGGTGTCCCTCGCGCGCCAACAGCAGGTGGCCGCGCGGTGGCCAAGTGGCCACCACGCGGCCACTTTGGCCAAGAACACAAAAGAGGTCGCGTGATGGCAATTGCCATCACGCGACCTCAATTTGGGAAAGTGGCTTTAAAAGCCACTTTCCCACGTTTTCACATTTGTTATTATTATTTTTTTTTTTTTACAAAAACCTTTTAAATCTTTTTCTCTTTTTTTTTTTAATTAAAATAATTGACTAATTTAATTACAATAAATAACTAATTTAATTCCTTTTTTCCAATTAAATCAATTAATTAATTTAATTTAATTCAATTAAATTAAATAACTAATTTAATTTCTGTTTTTTTTAAATATAAAAAATAACTCTTTCCAATAATATTATTTTCAGAATTAATTTAATTAATAATTATTTATGATAATATATTTTTATATATATTTATTTTTTACTTAAAAATAACGAGGGTCTCAACAAGGGAAACATCATTTTTGACACTTTTGCCTGCAAGCCGGTATCATTTTCATCATCGGGTATTCTGATCTTGGACCGCCTCGGGACCTGGTGTCTACAGTTGCCCCCAATTTTGGGGAACTTAGAATCTAGGTGCCTAAGTGAGCCAAAATTCAGAAAAGAAGGGAAGAGACACGTACCTGAGGCGGTCGCTTTCCCAGACTGGATGGCACTGTTGCAGTTTTCAGTGTGTTGGCTATTGTTGTAGCGGTAATGTCGTGATCGTGCAAACCCTCCGTGGAGTGGTAGTACCGTCATCGCGCAAATTGTTCTGAATTGGCAGTACCGTTGTCGTGCAAACCTTCCGTAGAATAGTAGTACCGGCAGCGTGCAAACCTTTTGAAGCAGTAGTACCGAGATTGTGCAAACCCTCCGTGGAGCAGTAGTACCTTCCTCGTGCAAACTTTTGAAGAAGTAGTACCGAGATCGTGCAAACCCTCCGTGGAGCAGTAGTACCTTCCTCGTGCAAACTGTTTTGAAGTGGTAGTGGTGCTGTCTATGAGCCCTTCGGTTGATTGTCTGCCCCTTGAGAGGTCTTCGGTTCACTGCTCCCTGAGAAGTCTTCGGTTGATCGCCCCTTGAGAGGTCTTCGGTTCACTGCTCCCTGAGAAGTCTTCGGTTGATCGCCCCCTGAGAGGTCTTCGGTTCGCTGCTCCCTGAGAAGTCTTCGATTGATCGCCCCCTGAGAGGTCTTCGGTTAGCTGCTCCCTGAGAAGTCTTCGGCTGATGCTCCCTGAGAAGTCTTTGGTTGCCGCTCCCTGAGAAGTCTTTCACTGATGCTCCCTGAGAAGTCTTTGGCTGACGCTCCCTGAGAAGTCTTTGGCTGCTGCTCCCTGAGAAGTCTTTCGCTGATGCTCCCTGAGAAGTCTTTGGCTAACGCTCCCTGAGAAGTCTTTGGCTGACGCTCCCTGAGAAGTCTTTAGCTACTGCTCCCTGAGAAGTCTTTGGCTGATGCTCCCTGAGAAGTCTTTGGCTGCTGCTCCCTGAGAAGTCTTTGGTTGCTGACTTGGATTGAATTGATGTTTTGATCGATGTTGTCGCTTGCCCTTTCGTTGGCGTTGCCATTTGATTCTTTCTTTCTGCAAGACTTAGAAAGCAAAACATGCAGAAAAAGTGGTGAGCATGCACGTGAGATGCATATGTATGCAGGAATGCAGGACAAGAATTCGTCTAAGTGGATTTTGGAGGCGATGACTGGTTTGGTCGCGATTTATAGTAGGATCGGTGCCCTCTGGAATTGCTTTTGAGTTTCATGCCTCTGGGGGATTATGAGGTTCTCTTCTGATACCTGTAGTCATTTTTTTTTTTGAAGGTAGTGCGTCCCTCGTGGATTTTCACACTAGCTTTTCTTAGCGGGAGATGCGTCCTTGTCGGATTTTCACATAACCCTATGCCTTATTTTTTGCCTGGAATGGACCCAACCCGATCCAGCGGCTTTTATTTATTTTATTTTTTTGTAGGGCAGACTGCCTGTCGCCAGGTTTTCACCCTGCCCTTTGGCCTAACTTTTGCTTAGAGCGCCAGTCACGGTTTTCATCTCTAACGGCCTTTTTGTTTTATTTTTTTTTTTTGAGAGAGAAGTTGGAGTTGTTGCGAAAGGTCTTTCAGGTATGATTGGCATGTGCTTATGTCTCAGATTTTGGTTGTATGAGCTTGGCTCTTTATTAGGAAGGTGCTGTAGGATTGGCTTCACAGTAGGTAGCAAGATGAGTTGGCTGAAGTGCCTGAGTAGCGAGAATGGTAGAGGGTAGATGATAATAATGTGCTGGTTTTATATCGGACTCAGACAACTTTGAGTGTGCAAGATGAACTGCTCTGGTTACATCAATACATCTTTGCATAAATGCATATATTTCAATCTGATTTCATAACACATGATCACTATTTGGCATTAACTCGAAAAATATGGGACATCATCTAATCTCGGGATAGATCTTGAGAGCATCAAACTCCTGTTATCAATCAGCCCTCGCGGGTTTTCTTGATTGAATATTTTCTCTCTTTTTTTTATTATTATTATTTTTTTTTTAGCCTTTGCCATGGACCCTCTTTCAGTTCGTCAATATTGGTTGAATTTGCTTTCATCTTTGTTAGCCGGAGAGACTACTGCTTCTGAGAGTGATTCTTCTTAGTATCAAAGTTTTGGTCTTATCGCTTGTGCAGACTGGTTGAGTTGATGGGTTACTTATTTGGGGCTTGAATGTGAAGTTTCATGCTTGGCTTTTATTGGCTTTGGCGGTTCAGCTTGAATGATCTGGGGTACTTTTATCGATTTTGGTGGTTTAAACCCTGAAATGGCCTTTCAACGGCCGGGCTAGGGTAACAGGTTGGGCTTGGATGATTTGGGGTACTTTTATCGATTTTGGTGGTTTAAGCTCCAAAATGGCTTTCAATGGCTGGGATTTGATGGATGGTTTGCGCATTAGCCTTTTAGGTCCTTTTCAGTAGCTAAGAAGAATGACGATGTGCAGGCATGTGTAAATCAACGGGATTTGAACAAAACTTGCCCCTAAATAGCATTCCCTTGCCCCCTGATCAATTCTCTCTTTTCTTTACAGCCCAACTTTTCAATTTTTTTTTTTACAACCCAAATTTTTTTTTTATTTTACAACCCAAAAATTTTTTTTTTCGCCCCAATTTTCTTTCTTTTAACAAGCTTTGCTCAAATCCTAACGTTTACATATACGTGCACTTTTTATCTTAACCATTGGGACCATTGTTGTTCAATCTGGTCGAGCATGTAAGTTTTAATAAGGAATTTGGCTACAAGGGTTCTGGATGGTTAAGGGTCAGTTATAATTGGTTTTGAGGGTGCACATTTCGAAGGGGTCGAGAGGAAAAAGGTCATATGGCTTGGCTCTGATGGGTTGTATATTTCTCGTGGTGGTTTTGAGTTTTATTTGTCCGACTTTTGATGTAAATCTTGGAGCTTTATTTTATTTGGTCGCACCACATGCGACTCAGGTGTTGCGGGTGCAAAGAAATGGCTTTCAAAATTCGGTTCGTCATCATGTTGGCTCGTGGAAGTAGTATTAATCTCAAGAATGTTCTTATCAATTTTTAGCATGTCATAGCAGATCCGGGCAAAGGCTTTTTTTTTTTATTATCTCTCAAGTTTTTATCTCACTTCAGGAGTCATAACAGATGCTATTAAGATTTTATTTGGATTCCCCAAAGTTTCGAGACTAGATGGAGTCGTATTAATTGGGTTAATGTCAAAATGAATGGATGCATTGTGATCATGAGAAAATGAAATCAAAGAAATGTCACATAAACAAATAGAAATTGTTCAACATATTACAATAACCGAAATGTCGTAAAAGAGTTCTGAAATTGAAAAGCAATAAAACATCTAGAAAAATATAATCTCCTTCTGTTGGCTTTGGAGGAACATGCCGCTCAAGCGGATTGACCCGATCACATCTCTGGTGGAGGAACGACATTATAGCCCGTCTTCTTCTTCTTCTCCCTCTTCTCAGGGTCCGTGATCTGCTTGGAGTCGATGAGGTCCTAGATCTTACCCCTCAAGATTCGGCAATTGTCAGTCAGATGCCCAGTGTGTTGGTGGTAGGCGCAGTATTGATCACTTTTATGCCCCGGCTGTCCTTGGCTCAAAGCTGGTCTGGGCGGCAATGGCTGTAACTTGCCCTCTTTCATTAGCCTTTCCAACACCCAGGACAGAGGTCGACCCAAGTTAGAGAAGTACCGCTGGCCCTGTTCTGCTCCAGTGGCTGAGACCTTCGCTGTCTTACCATTTCTGCTACTGCTACCCCCGGCTCCTCCTGACTTGTAGCCTGACTGGTTTCCAAAATTCCTCCCAGTGAAGTTGTTTTGGCTGGCTTTCCTTGCTAGGTAGGCCGCCTCGGCTTCTACAGCAATGTCCTTGAGGGACTCCCAATCCCTGAGCCCTTTGAAACTAAGCAAATCCCTCAAGTAGGGGCAGGAGTTCCTAATGAACAGTCTGATTTGATCGGCAGTGTCGGGCTTATGCTTCATCTCCATAACTCGGTTCCTCCACCTAGTGAGGTACTCATGGAATGATTCGTCATGTTTCTGCTGAAGAAGCTCGAGGTCCTTTAGAGTGACCTCCATTCTGGTGCTGCAGTCATATTGTCTCATGAATTCATCAGTCAGAAGATCCCAGTCCTCTTTCGATCTCCTATCAAGGCCATGATACCAGTCTATTGCCGGACCCGCTAGGCTGAGGCAGAAATAATCCACTTTTTGCCTCTTAGTCAGCCCTGTCCCCTTCATTACCAGGGTGTATTGCTTAATGTGCGCGGACGGGTCCGATGTTCCATCAAATTTTGGTAGCTCAGGCATCCTAAACCTTTGGGGCAACAGCTCCTCATCACCCAAATCTCTATCCTCGGGGTTAATTCCCTTACCAGCTGTTAGCAGGCGAGTGATTGCCTCAATTTGTTGCCTCATACCCCTCATAGCTTCACCTTCACCCCTGGGTGCTTGAACCCTCACGGCTTGATGGGCTGCTATCTCCTCAACCTCTTCTTCTATAAAGTCCTCATCAGGGTTTGGGACCCTTGCCCTTCTCGGCTCAACGGGCACAGCAGCGACTTTAGGCTCTTCCACAGGTTGGTGGGCAACACCTCCGATGAGGGGAGCCTCCCCACCAGCAGGTGGTTCGGCTTGCCCCCGAGGAGGGGCTACTGGTGGCTGTGGAGCAACTGGTGCTTGGGGAGCAGGAGGCTGTGCAAATCTTTCGGCCATTGCTCCCATCATTTCTAGCATTCTTCGTTCAAAATCCTCCAGTCTCCTGGCAAGGTCTTGGGTGGTTAAGTTTCCAGTTTCTTCTGCCATTGAGGATAATTCGCTACCTGTTGAGAATGACTCAGAATCCCAAAAAGGCACCAATTCTAGCAATTCGAAGGGTGAATCTGTTCTCACTAGCCGGCCGTCAGAACTTTTGGTCCACTTGGATGAATCTATGATGGCTGAAAAGCTCAAATGGTTAGCATGATGCATGGATGACAGTTATAATGCATGATCGTGTCAATGCAACATAGACAACCACATACAAGCACATAGCACCTTCCAACCTTGTTACTCCCACACACGAGGTAGTGCGGTCACTTTCCTAGGCGGGCTTCATCCAAGGGTTAACAGGGAACCCATTGGACACGTATGGTGCACGGTGAAAAACCGGCAGCATAACAGTATTAATCTAATGCGCATTCGTATGGGTTTTGGCCATTACGTATTTGGGCAATTCAATTAAACCAAAGTGGGCCCAACGGGGCATGAAAGCCTTTGATAAAAGACCACTTGATTTGCTTGATTTTGTTTAATACGTGACGGCCCATATCACAAGCATTGTATTAAGGAACATACCACCTAGGGGAAGTTTCTACTTGCCAGTACATGAGCTTTGGTCAAGGTAATTTTACTTTAGGGCTACCCAAGCATGATCCCTGGCGACGGGTCTAACTCGTCATGAGTATAGCGACCGATCGGGTCGTCATTTTGATATACCAAAAGGTACAAGGCTTGGGCTGGTGATTATCCTTAACACTTCCCTACAATGAGTGAAAGTAGGGTCGTGCTTCGGGAATGCACCGGGGTAAGATAGGGACCAACTAGCGTAAGTCTAAGGCTCTAAAATGATATGATGCAATTTTTGAAAAGAGATAGAATTTTAAGTTTCAAAGACCCAATTATAAATTTTAACCAAAGCACTTTCGGAGTGAAGTCTCAAACACAAAGTCCCCAGTGGAGTCGCCACTGTGACGCGCGTAGGAAGTACCCGAATACCCAGCAAGGGCCCTCCTTTGAATCCGCTTTAGGATTCGAGGTATGAAGGTTCGCGTCTTTTGATCATGGGCACCATGAGACATCATCGGTGTATCCCTCCCAATAGAACATTGGGGAGAATAACCTAGCCTATTGACGCCTAAAGGCACCTTTGAGGTACTTGGAGTCGCCACCCAATTTGCAAGAAATTGGGAAAGGGTTTCTCACCTCTAACGGTCTAAACCAGAGATATGGTGTCCGGAACTTCCCTCTTATTTATGCTTTGGTTAATTATAAATGGGTTTCTAACTTCTTAAAATTATATCTCTCATCTCACGCGATCGATGCATTTTAAATTAAATAGCGCATTGCAAGCACTCAAAAATCGATAAAGGAAAGCAATAAATAAAGCAGTAAAAGAAAGCGATAAATGAAAGCGATAAACACGCAAGCACGCAATTACAATAGAAATAGGGGCAGAATACAACCCCATTAAAAGGAGATTAAAGATGTAAGTGGGACGGAATACAATCCCCAAAAGATAAATAAAGTTGCCCAAAAAATTAATTACAAGGGCCCAAAAGAAAATAATGTACATAAATTTAAACACTCACACAAGATCAAAATAAAAGACATGCATAAATCGGGACATTATTTCAAGAACATTGGTTCCTTCGCGCCTATTCTAAGGTTTAGGAACGTTGATTCCTCGCGTTTACTTGAAAAAGGTTCGAAGAGTCGCTTTGGTTGTTTGGAAGAAAATCGGGATGAGTGATCCCATTTTATTGAAAATTGACTCTTCGTTTTGATTGTGATAATTTTATTGTTGGGCTAAAACGAGGGACATTGGTCCAAATTTTATTAGTGAAAATCCTGATTTAATTATAAAAGTATTTTTGTGACTTTTTATCGCACGCGCGCATAAATAAAATAAATATTTACAAATAAACACAACAAAAAGATAGAGAATTAGAGAGATCTCACCGAACCGATGTGACCCTCCGCGCGTTGCGACCCATCCAGGGAGCCGCGGGGATACTCACATAACCCGACTCAAGTTAAATTTCAGACAGAAAATTAATAAAAAATATTAGTAATGATTCTAAATGAAATTGATCTAATAAAAACAAAATAAATATTGAACACCAGTATATAATGCTAATAATAATGATAATAATAATGATAATAATAATAATAATAATAATAACAAAACAAATAAAAAGCAATACTAATAATAATAATGATGCGCACATAATGATGACAGTGAATATAAACATTAAAACCCTAATAATAATAATAATAATAATAATAATAATAAACAGAAATGATACATAACAAATAGATAAATATAATAATAGCAACAATTAATTAATAATAAACACAAAATACATAAATATATAATAATAATAATAATAATAATAATAATAATAATAATAATAATAATAATAATAATAATAAATGTAAAAACAGAAAATAAGTTATTATTAATAATAATAATAATAATAATAATAATAATAATAATAATAATAATAATAATAATAATAATAATAACAGAATATTAAATAAACACCAAATAAATAATAATAATAATAATAATAATAATAATAATAATAATAATAATAGTATTAACCGTGACCAAGTTGACTGATAATAATAATAATAATAATAATAATAATAATAATAATAATAATAATAATAATAATAATAATAATAATAATAATAATAAAATGTCAACAGAATGATAATCACAAAATATTAATGTAAAAAGATTAAACAATAATAATAATAGTAATAATAATAATGGGATGGCGCCAGGAATCACAAGAAAAAAAAGAATTAAAATCATGAACAGATCCCAACAGTAACTAATTTGAAGAAAATATTAGATAAATATCATGATATTAATAGCAAAGATGGAAAAATATTCACCACCATAAATAATATACAAATAAATAAATAAAAATAATCCAAGTGTTTACCCTCAGAAATTTTATAGATTGAAGAAAGCGGTGTCTTGATCCGTCTCCCTTGTCGAATTTACAGTGATAATCACCCGAAAAAAATAAAAATCTATGTTTTTTATTAAATTAGTTCAAGAAAATATTTTTTTGTGGGATGAATAAGCAAAGAAAATTAATTTTTCTAGCTCAAATCAAACCCAAGACGAAATGTTATTAGAGAAGAAAAGATTAAAGCTTGAAAATAAAACTCAAGAATTTTTGAAGAATTTTTTGAGGAATAAACCAATTTTTTGGAGAGTAGAAGCTAGAGAGAAAAGCCAAAAAACTGTTTTCAATCCAAATGTTGCCGTCCTTGAAAATGAGATCAAAATCCCTTTTGATTTGTTGGTCTTGGCTCAAAATGGAAAGAGTTAGAAAGTCTTTATTTTAGTTGATCGAAAATAACATAAAACCGTGAAAAAACTGGAAAAATCAGACTAAAAAATACAGAAAATCGACAAAAATGACAAAAAGGGTCGCGTGGAGAGGAGCAAAACACGCGTGCCAGGGACAATTGCGCGCGAGGTGCAGGGGCACCGCGCGCGCCTGCGCAGGACAGCACGGAGGGACACGCGTGGTGTCCCTCGCGCGCCAACAGCAGGTGGCCGCGCGGTGGCCAAGTGGCCACCACGCGGCCACTTTGGCCAAGAACACAAAAGAGGTCGCGTGATGGCAATTGCCATCACGCGACCTCAATTTGGGAAAGTGGCTTTTTAAAGCCACTTTCCCACGTTTTCACATTTGTTATTATTATTATTATTATTTTTTTTTTTTACAAAAACCTTTTAAATCTTTTTCTCTTTTTTTTTTAATTAAAATAATTGACTAATTTAATTACAATAAATAACTAATTTAATTCCTTTTTTCCAATTAAATCAATTAATTAATTTAATTTAATTCAATTAAATTAAATAACTAATTTAATTTCTGTTTTTTTTAAATATAAAAAATAACTCTTTCCAATAATATTATTTTCAGAATTAATTTAATTAATAATTATTTATGATAATATATTTTTATATATATTTATTTTTTACTTAAAAATAACGAGGGTCTCGACAAGGGAAACATCATTTTTGACACTTTTGCCTGCAAGCCGGTATCATTTTCATCATCGGGTAATTCTGATCTTGGACCGCCTCGGGACCCGGTGTCTACAAACACCCTATACCCATATGTGATACGGATACCGGATGCCACAAAACTGATGTAACACTCTAATACCTTACTATCCGATTAATTAACTGTTCATTTCAATCCGGTTAATCCTAATTGAACTAATCAAATTATTAAATAGACAATTAATTAAAACAGGTACATTTTGTTTTGGAATAGTATTGTATGAATAGTACCGTATGAACAGTACCATATGAGTAGACAATTTACTTAAGTCTATTAATGATTATTAATTAATCATCAAACTTAATATTCCTATTTTAATTCATTATCAATTATGCCGATTCCAAGTTACTATTCATTTGGTCAGTTTTCTTTTTAAATTGGAAATCTATATTTTACTTTACCAATGGTATTAACTTAATTTCTACCAATTATCAGGCATGCCAAACACACATAAACTAGTGACAGTTTTAGTAATCTATTACAGTCCAAAAGCCAAAACAATACTATAAGTCAAATACATGCCAAGGTCTTAACATACTTAATATTCCAAATAACTTCTTCAATACCACTTCCAAAATGTGAGGTACGCACTGCTCCAAAATCCTACGGAGTACCTACATGCAGTCAAATAAAACTACGTGCTGAGCATTAAATATACCCAGTGATGATTGTAATTCCAGAATTTTCCACTAAACTAATTTTTCATGCATAAATAATTTTCCACATATAATAACATTTAATATTCATAAATAAACATATTTAATTTAATTGCGAATTATTCATGCAATATTATATTTAATTATCTTTAAATCACATAATTAGGGCAATTATACAATACCCATAAATAATCATATTTACCATTTTACTCTTAACTTATAGTAAAATTACATATATATCCTTCAACTTTTCCAAAATGACGAAAATGCCCTTAGTTCAATTATACTTCACTAAAATTACATTTATGCTATTAGTTCATTTTAATTTCACTAATACTACCATTATGCCAGTAGTTTAATTATTTTTACTAATATTACAATTATACCATTAATTAACGTGCTAAATTGTGGTTTTGCCCTCCAATTACCATTTTCATGCCAAATTACATATTTACCCTTAGAAAGTGACAATTTTTCATATTTAACCATTTATTATGTTTTTACCCTTATTAACCACCCTTAACACATATATGCACAAAATTACCATTTTGCCCTCAAACTTTTTATATAATTCCATTTATGCCTTTTTTCCAAATAAATGTTATTTTAATCACATTTTAACTATTTTAATCTCATTTTAACTATTTTAATCTCATTTTTTACCATTATGCCCCTGTAACACATTGGCAGACTTTGAATACAGGATAAACGAGACGTGAACTCCAGAAGTTCACAAAAATATTAGAGGAGTCCGGTAGAATCACCCTATCTTTAAATACAGTATAGTGCAATTTCAATACAGTAAAATAGGACCATCTTTGGCCTATTAAAAAGTGAGACTCCATGCTCACACCGGTGGTCTTATGTCCCTATGGCATGCCAATATATCCTGAATTAGACTTGACTACCAGATCACTACATAGGGCAATATTATTTTATTTTCCATGTTATTAATGTGACATACATACATTTCATGGCATATCATCATAATACCTCATTCTTTTTTATACCATTTCATCATTACACATGTGATTATCATCATTACACCATCATATTCCATGTAAACTCATTATTTTATCATTATACACATGCATACATACATACATGCATTCGACCCACATACCAATTTTTCTCCATTAATTCTTTTTATCAACTTTATCATTTATTTAGGCCAATTACATGTTGTATAATATCACTATACCATTAATTTCCATAGAAACACATCAAAATCATAACTTTACACATGACATACATTTGGCCATACATACATCACATACCTCATGATGTTTTCACAAGCTCTAACACATACCATTCATTAGGTCACATGCCAAATACCATAGATCTATCATAAACATGCATAACACATCATTAAAACACATGAAAATACCATGATTCACATTTGGCCAAAGAAGTAACTTTTTATACAAATATTTTCTTCATTTTAATTATTCATACCATCATTTTAATTATTCATACCATCATTTTTAAGATGTCTAAGCAAGAATATCATGTTATTTTCAATTAAACATGCATAAATCACATACTTTCTTCACAAACATAACCTAAATCCATACTTTTACCATGGAAATAAATATAATTTGCAATCATAAACCTCTAATTCTTGAAATACACCTCTCAAATATACTTTTCCTTTCCTTTATCTTGGCTAAAAGTTCCTCCACCTAGTTGACATAGTTATGTCCAAACACAAAAACGAAGATTTCATCAAAACCAAGCTTCCTTTCAACAAATAAACTTCATAAATATCTTATTCACATCCTAAAGTATCCTTATGAGTCCTAAAACCAAATTAAAAACACCTAAATCACTTACCTCAATTTTACACGTAAACTTTCAAGTCTAGGTTTCCCCCACTTTTACTCCTTCAAATGAAATTATAAGACCACCAATGGATTCTAGAGGAGCTGAATTATGTTAAAGAGGCTTGATTTTGAGGTAAAATTGAGGAACAATGAAAGAAAAATGGTGGACAAGAGAGGAAGAACCAAGAGAGAGGAAGAGGGAGGGTGGCTGCCCAAGGGGAATCCAAGGAATTTCCAAAAAATATGATGTATGTATATGGGTTCAATTGGACCTAACTAGGTCCAATCAAAGTGGTCGAGCCGGTTTGGTCCGATTTTCAGTTTTCGGGTCATTTTTTACTATTTTGGTGTAACTGAGTGTTTTTGAACTCATTTTCACTCCCAACTAATTCCATCATTCTTAAAATATCAAAAATAGTCTCCCTACAAAATTTTAGCACAATCGAAGTCCGTTTGGAGTCCGGTTCACTTAAATCGGTCCGATTCAATTTAGTTCAGTTTTGCCGTAAAATAATATTCTAATGCTATAAAAAAATTTCTAAAAATCATTCTAAGTGTGATGCATGCGGCCAGAATCTCGGCCCCCTTTAGGGTCCGAGAAGGGTTTAGTGTCTAGATTTTGGATAACACGAGATATTTTGGAATCCACTACCCAATAGAACATTGGGAGCTTTACCTAATCCCATGAAACCTTTAGGCACCTTTGAGATATTTTGAAGTCGCCACCCAATTTACAAGGAATTAGGAAAGGTCATCAAACCTCGGGAGTCTTAAACCAGAGAAGGTATTCGAAACTTCACTCTTATTAATGCCTTAAGTTAAGTTTATAAATGAGTATTAAGAAATCGAAATTCCATCTCTCATCTCATGCGATCATGCAATAAATTTTGGCGTATTTCAAACATTTCAGAAAGCAATAAAGAAAGCATAAAATAAAGTAATAAATAAATTACAAGTGAAAAATATAGGACAAAATAATCCCCTAAAATAAAGACGATGTAAATAAATAAAAGAATAAACTCGCCCCAAAATTAATTACAAGGGCCCAAAATGAATAAATAAATACGCAAAGAGAATGAAAATACATCATACATAAATCGAGGCATTTATTAGAGTTTAGGAACATTGGTTCCTTTTATTAACTTGAAAATTGGAGAATTATTTTTGTGGATTAATTGATAAAATCGGGATGAGTGATCCCATTTTATGAAAATTAATTCTCCTTTTGAAAATGAGATTTTATTGGTTAAAATAGGACATTGGTCCATTTCAATAGAAAAAAACCCCGTTTCATTAATAAAAATATTTTTAGTGATTTTTTATTAAACGTGGATAAAAATAAATAATTTTACATAAAATACACAAATGCAACAAATAAATCAAAATAAAGGAAAATACGGAATTTAAATATGCAAACCAAAATGAGGCTCTTAATTCCTTGATCCTCCACCTTCGTCCATGGATAATGCTCAAATAAAAAGACAAGTATTGTAGCCAAAAAGAAAGTGAAAATTAATGTTAGTAATTAAATCAAATCAAATAAAATACATAAATTAAATAAATAGATAAATAAAAAATAAATAAATCAAATTAAATGAAATACATGAAATAAAATAATAAACCAAATTAAATTAAATGAATCCAACTAATAAATATATTAATTAAGCCAATCAAGTAAATAAATCAAATAAATAAAAAGGATAAAAACATATAAAGGTGAGAAAGAATGAAATAATATGTGTGTTTGGACAAAATAAATTGGAATTAAAGGGGAAATAAAGCAAAGATGGTCTCGCGTGAATGCATGCATGAGAATTAAGGGAAAAAAGAACAAAGATGGCCACTGTTCACGTGGCCATCATGCAAAGAAAAAAAACAACTTAATTGAGTTAACCAAATAGCATAGTGGAATTAAAGATGCAAAATTGATATGATTAAATTAACTATTTACATGTTATCAGAAATAACATAAATATTTAAATGGCAAAAATGATAAATCAAAGAAAAATAAATTAATTAATTACATGTTAAAAATAACAAGAAATCAATGTTTACATGAACAAAAATTATTAAATAAGAAATAAGAGAATAAGATGAAAATAATTAGTTTGCAGCCCAGAAAATTTACCCTCAGATTTAGATTTAATGCGAGGAATATGATGATTGATCTCCTTGAAAAATTCCACAAAAAAAATGATTTTAAAGTGAAATTAATTCTTTTGTTTATGAAAAAAACAAAGAAATTAATTTGGATGCTTAAGAATTGAAAATTGATTTTTCAATCTCAATTGATCCTTGTTAATTGAAAAAAGCAATATGAAATTAAAGAAGAAAAATCCAAGAAGAAGAAGAAATTTTCTCAAAAAAAAGGGATGAAAAAAATAATGGAGGCTCCCCCTTAGGTTTTTTCATGTCAAACTATTTATATCCTTCAAAATAAAAGCCCTAATTCTATTAGGAAAAGGAAATTAATTTTAATCCAATTTCTCTATTTTTTCATGATAAAATAAGGATTTATTTTTAATTATCTAAAAAAAGGACTTAGAGTTCAAACTGGACTCAAAATCCCGGATTTGGGTGAAAAAAATGCATTTTTGGCGAAATTGGGCAAAAATCGGCGGGCTGGGGCGAGTTGATCATGGTGCGGCCGGAACTTGCTTGCGCGAGGTGCAGCGCTGGGGGATTCGCCCTAGTGCTTGCGCAGCGCTGGAGGCACTCGCCCCAGCGCGCCTCGGCGGCCGCAACTTTCGGAAAAATGTTTTTTTTAAATGAAAACTTTTTGACCTAAAATTAATACATTCAAGCTCCTTTTTAATTTTAATTTTTAAAATATATATTTTTTATTTTTTTAATTCTGAAAAGCAAATTTTCACAAGGAAATCATCGCTTCCAACATTTTTGCCTGTGAACAGGCATCTAATCATCATTGGGTAACCTTGGTCTGGGCTGTCTCGGGACCCGATGTCTATAGTTGCCCCCAGTTTTGGGGAAGCTAGTGCATGGTTGCCTAGGTGAGCCAAAATTCAGAGAAAGAAGGAAAGAGACACGTACCTGAGGTAGCTGTCGTCCTAGTCTGAATGGAGTTGTTGGGGTAGTTACTACCTATGTTGACGTGTTAGCCCTCATTGTTTTGGCATCTAACCTGTGTGGTGTCTGGCCCCTACTGACGTTAACCCTTCTAAGATATGACATGGTGCCCCCTGAGAGCCTTTTGGTTGATTGTTCGGATTAGAGTTTGGACTGATGTCACCATTCGGCCCTTACTGGTGTCCGCATCGGATCTCTCTTACTACAAAATTAGAAAGCCAAATATGCAGGAACAAAATTCATCCAAAAGATTTTAGAAATGATAACCGGACTGGTCGTAATCCGTGGTAGGATGGACGCCTTTTGAAGGACGGTTGGATCTTTCCTAAAAAAACTGTTGTCCCTAGAGAATCTTTGCTAGTTCGTAGATTAGTTCCCCTAAGAGATCTTTATATGTTTTGCCTCTTAAGAGGACTTAGGGAATTGCCTCTTAAGAGGACTTAGGGAATTGTCTCTTAAGAGGACTTAGAAATTGACTCTTAAGAGGACTTGGAGATTGCCTCTTAAGAGGACTTAGGGAATTGTCTCTTAAGAGAACTTAGGGAATTGCCTCTTAAGAGGACTTCGAAATTGCCTCTTAAGAGGACTTAGAGAATTGCCTCTTAAGAGGACTTGGAAATTGCCTCTTAAGAGGACTTCGGGAATTGCCTCTTAAGAGGACTTAGGGAATTGCCTCTTAAGAGGACTTGGAGATTGCATCTTAAGAGGACTTAGGGAATTGCCTCTTAAGAGGACATGGAAATTGCCTCTTAATAGGACTTAGGGAATTGCCTCTAAAGAGGACTTGGAAATTGCCTGTTAAGTGGACTTAGGGAATTGCCTCTTAAGAGGACTTGGAGATTGCCTCTTAAGAGGACTTGGAAATTGCCTCTTAAGAGGACTTAGGGAATTGCCTCTTAAGAGGACTTGGAGATTGCCTCTTAAGAGGACTTAGGGAATTGCCTCTTAAAAGGACTTGGAGATTGCCTCTTAAGAGGACTTAGGGAATTGCCTCTTAAGAGGACTTGAAAATTGCCTCTTAAGAGGACTTAGGGAATTGCCTCTTAAGAGGACTTAGGAAATTGCCTCTTAAGAGGACTTGGAAATTGCCTTTTAAGAGGACTTCGGGAATTGCCTCTTAAGAGGGCTTAGAAATTGGCTCTTAAGAGGACTTGGAAATTGCCTCTTAAGAGGACTTAGGGAATTGCCTCTTAAGAGGACTTCGGGAATTGCCTCTTAAGAGGACATGGAAATTGCCTCTTAAGAGGACTTAGGGAGTTGCCTCTTAAGAGGAGTTGGAGATTGCCTCTTAAGAGGACTTGGAGATTGCCTCTTAAGAGAACTTAGGGAATTGCCTCTTAAGAGGACTTGCAAATTGCCTCTTAAGAGGACTTAGGGAATTGCCTCTTAAGAGGACTTGGAAATTGCCTCTTAAGAGGACTTGAAAATTGCCTCTTAAAAGGACTTGGGGAATTGCCTCTTAAGAGGACTTAGGGAATTACCTCTTAAGAGGACTTGGAAATTGTCTCTTAAGAGGACTTAGGGAATTGCCTCTTAAGAGGAGTTGAAGATTGCCTCTTAAGAGGACTTAGGGAATTGCCTCTTAAGAGGACTTGGAAATTTCCTCTTAAGGGGACTTTGGGAATTGCCTCTTAAGAGGACTTCGGGAATTGCCTTTGTGTAGGCTTCATCTTGGTCTGATCGCGTGGTACTGGTGAATGCCTATATTGTGTTTAAGTTGTCCTTGACTTGCTTTTGTGCATGTAGTCTTTATCTGGACTTTTCCTGCGAAGTTATGTACACAAGAATACGTGTGTGCATGTGAAAAGTTTTATGCAAATGTTTGCAAATGAAACGCATGACTTGAAATGCATGCAAAAATGTATAGACTGAGTCTTGAGTGGTCAGGGGTCCGCTGAGGGTATAGCTTGGCTACTTGCATTGTTTGATGACTCCCAGAGACCTAGATGAGTGTCATCTTGGTTTATAAATTCTGACCCATAATTTTTCTTCAAAGAGAACTAACTCATGTGCATCTCTGCCCCCGGTCAAACGAGCATTTTGCCTTCGAGACTTTAACTCGTGTCCTGAATTATGCATTATCTGCTCGAAGGGATATTATTTGACGTAATGTCACCTTATCAGAAGTCATTATTTTAAAGGTAGTGTGTCCTTTGTGGATTTTCACACTAGCTTTTGTTTGTGGGAAATACGTCCCTTTTGGGATTTTCACATAACACTGTTCATAACTATTGCCTGGAATAGACCCAATCCAATCCAGCGCATTTTTTTTTGAAGGACAGACTGTTTGTTTCCAGGTTTTCACCCTATCTTTTTGCCTAACTTTTGCTTAGAGAGCTAATTACGGTTTTCATCTCTAACGTCTTTTTTGTTTTTTTTACTACATTATAATTGGGTTTGAAGATGTTATTGGAGATCCCTTAAGGGTGACCTATATGTGCTTACATCCTAGATCATGGTTGCATGGGCTTGATTGTCCTCATGAAGGTGCTGTGGGTTTGGCTTCAGAATTTATGGTAGGATGAATTGACCGAAGCATCTGAGTAGTGAGAGTAGCAGAGGGTATACAACAACAATGTGCTAGTTTTACACCGAAACTAGACAACTTTAAACATGCAAAATGACCTGCTTTGATCATATCAACATATCATTACATAAATGCATACATTTCAGTTCGATTTCATGACACATGATCAATATTTGGCATTAATCTCAAAAATACAAAATCTCATCTAATCTCGGGATAGATCTTGAAAGCATCAAACTCCTATTATCAATCAACCCTCTCGGATTTTTTGAAAATTTTCTCTCAGCCCTTAATTTTTTTTTTTTTATTTATGAAAGCAGATTTTAGATGCAATGTTAGGGATGAGACTCAACTCAAATGCATAAACATACTCGTGGGTTCCCGCTTGAAGCTCAAGAAATACCATATGCCTCTTCCTACATACCGAACCTTATTACAAGGTCATCTCCGCTAATTAGATAAGACTGAACCAAGAATCAAGAGGTCTTACTTTGTTTGCAACGTTAGGCTTAGGTAGATGGCTGTCAAAGAAGGATCGGGTCGCTAAAGAAGAAAAATGGCCACAATATCTACTCGACTGATGGGAAGACCATTCTCAGCTCAGTTGCATATATAAAGGTATTCTTGAATTTGGGCTTGATAACACTTTAGCTCATCAAGACTAGAATAACAATTAAAAAGATAACCATTGAAACTCGTCAAGTGGTTGCTATCTTGAGCTCTACTTTTTTTTCCCCTTTTTTTCTCTTTTCTTTTTTTTTTGTCTTTCTTTTTTCCCTCTTTTTTTCATTTTCCCCTTTTTTCTTTTTCCTTTTTTCACTTTTTTTTCTATTTTTTTTTTTCATTTTTGACTATACAGAGTTTGTGAATAACTGAACCCTCTTCTCGAAGTGTAAACTCATCCTTATCAGGGCAATTTTTGGATAGCTCAGAAAATTATCAATGATGTACACCCTTCTTTACTAGAGCGGCCATTCTTCTAAGAGGAGGTAAAAATCATTTTAGGCGAAGGGTAGTTTCAACATGTGCAATAACAAAATCGGTATGCTTTTAGCATACCAGCATAAAGGCTCAACGGGTTGGCAAGCGATTGCAAAATAAAGGTAGAAAATAGTCATTTAGAGAGCTATAAAAAGAAGGGCTGCTTAAATCATTTCCTAGGTTCTGTCTTATCCAAAGATCGCTTTGACGGGCAATTAGAAAGGTTCTAGTGCTCTTAGTGAGTTTTCATCCAATCCCTAATTGCGACTAGTTTTTTTTTTCTATCAAAATTTTCTTCTCTTCAGGAGTTATATCAGATGCTATTGAGATTGTCTTTGGGTTTTCCAAAGTTTCGAGATTAAATACAGTCATATTAATTGAATTAATGTCAAAACGAATGCATCATGATTATGCATAGTGAAATCATTAGAAACATCGTGCAAATAAGCAAAAACCAATAATTTTGTTTAATAAGAACTAGAGTTAAAAGAAAACATCATTATTAAATAGTTCAAAAACAAAAAGAACATCTACATGGCTACTATTCTATTCTGCTGATGGCTCAAATGTTATAGTTGATGGTTCATTATCATCTTTAGGAACCATGTTCTCCACCTCTCATCTCCTCATCCATGAGGTCTTGCACTTGTTTCCTTAGAGCCTGAAAAGGATCTGTTAATTGCCCGGTATGCTGATGATAGGCACAGTACTAATCACCTCTATGACTAGGATGCCCCAGGCTTCTGGCGGGTTTTGCAGGTTTTGGCTGTAACCTTCCCCTGTTAATGAAATGGAAGAGGTACTCAGATAAAGGCTTATCCACAATGGCATAACAACCCTGAGTAGTTTTAATGGTTGAAACTTTAGTAGCCCCAGCATCTCCCACACTGTTACCACCGAGACTCGATCTCTCCTGACTACCTTTTCCTATAATATTGCTCTATCTTTCACAGATCACCAGCTGCTCGTTATTAATAGGATTCTAGACTTAACCTTTCAGGGTCTGTCCATAATCCCTCAGATATCTAGGGTATGGGTGATGCTTCGGCTGCCCTCAATCTCTAGTTGGCCTAGCTGACCCTGGTCATAGGTTCCCCTCCAATGCTTGAGGTAAAGGTCGGTCTAACGCTGAAATTATATTTTTTGATTGTTCTACCCACCGATATTTCTTTCCTCCCCTGAGTGCCAATACATCCATCACACTTATACGGCCGAGTTTTCATTTATAAGTCCATGGTGACCCTCTTGCGAGCAGCCAGGGAAGTTGCAAGTTTTGACCTTAAAATCTCTTCCTCGATGACGTCCATCCTTCTTTTCATGCCCCCTGTCACTACCAGAAAACCATCCTCTGAAATATATCCTTTGCCTTTTTGCTCAGATGATGGAGCAAAAGGCACCCTTCCTTTAGGCCCAGTTGGATCCTACTCTTTCTATGATACGATGGGAGCAATAGGCTATTGCTTGGTGGGTGGTATTACTGTGGCAGATAGATTCTCCATCATAGTCATCATTCGAGCTTCAAACTGATCAAACCTCTGCCCAACCTCCTCAGCAATCATAGCCTAGGTTACATCCGCATCTCTTTGTGTATTAACCATTTTCAATACTTGAACTATCTTTGATCCTTATCCTGGCCTCAGACAAAAGGTCCTCTAATTAGGTGACTGTCGGAACCCTAAAACCACTTAGGAAAATGGTCTATGATGGCTGAAATGCAGAGGGGTTAGGATGATGCATGCGATGCATGGAAAAATGTTATACACAGGACGATATGTACATGTGAGATATTATATACACGGGATAGAATGTACACACCCAAAATGAAATGCATATGCTTTTATGTGTATGAATGACAAGTAATATGTAATCGTGCTGAAAGATCAAGAAATTACAATGATACATGTGATACATGGAAAAGAATTACACACAGAATAATACGTACTTATGAAAACTATGCGCGCCGAATACAATATACACACACAAAATGATATGTATATGTTTTTTTTTTCTCTTTTTTTCTAGTGAAAATTATATGTACAGAATAGAGTGTATTCACATGAAATGAAATTATACTTTAGCATGCATGAACGACATAGGTGATGCATGATCGTGTGTTATGCGACATCTACATCCACATACAAGCAGATAGATCCTTCCAATCTTATCACTCCCACACACGACGTAGTGAGATCTCTTTCCTAAGTGGGCTTGACCTATGGATTAACGGGGAACCCAATGGGTGCATATGGTACATGGTGAGAAACTAGTAGCATAACACTCTTAATTTAAAGCACATGCATATGGGTTTTGGCCTTTATGTATTTGAACTTTTCAAACAGACTAAAAAAATGGGCCCACTGGGGCATGAAAGCCTTTGATAAGTGTCTAATTAATATGTTTGAATTGGTTCAATATATAAGGGCCTACGTAGCAAGCATCATATTAAGGAGCATATTACCTAGTGGAAGTTTCTATTGCCATTACATAAGCTTTAGTTAAGGGTAGTGTTACTTTAGGTATACCCAAGCATGGTCCCTGCCAATGGGTCTAGCTCATCGCGAGCATAACGACCGATCGGGTCTCCATTTGATATACAATTGATGGTACAAGGCTTGGGCTGGTGATTATCCCAAGCACTTCCCTACAATGAGCGAAAGTAGGGTCGTGTTTCAAGAATGCATCGAGGTAAAATAAGGGACCAACTAGCATAGTTCTAAAGCTCTAGTGGATGCAATGCAATTTTGAATAGAAATGGAATTTTATATTAATAACTCAATTATAATTTTAACTTAATTCACTTTCGAAGAAAAGTTTTGATCATCCCCAGTGGAGTTGCCAGTGTGACGCGCGCGGCCCGGATCTTGGCCCGCTTTAAGGGCCCAAAAAGGGTTTAGCGTCTAGATTTTGGGTAACATGAGATATTTTGGAATCCCCTACCCAATATAACATTGGGAGATTCATCTAATCCCATGAAACCTTTAGGCACCTTTGAGGTATTTTGAAGTCGCCACCCAATTTACAAGAAATTGGGAAAGGTCATCTAACCTCGTGGGTTTTAAACAAGAGAAGGTGTTCGTAACTTCACTCTTATTAATGCCTTAAGTTAAGTTTATAAATGAGTTTTAAGAAATCAAAATTTCATCTCTCATCTCACGCGATCATACAATAAATGTAAGGCGCATTTCAAACATTTCAAAAAACAATAAAGAAAGCTGAAAATAAAGCAATAAATAAATTACAAGTGAAAAATATGGGACAGAACAATCCCCTAAAATAAAGAGGATGTAAATAAATAAAACAATAAACTCACCCTAAAATTAATTACAAGGGCCCAAAATGAATAAATAAATAAATACGCAAAGAGAATGAAAATACATCATACATAAATCGGGGCATTTATTAGAGTTTAGGAACATTGGTTCCTTTTATTAACTTGAAAATTGGAGAATTATTTTTGGGGATTAATTGAGAAAACTGGGATGAGTGATCCCATTTTATGAAAATTAATTATCCTTTTGAAAATGAGATTTTATTGGTTAAAATAGGACATTGGTCCATTTCGTTAGAAAAAAAACCCATTTCATTAATAAAAATATTTTTAACGATTTTTTATTAAACGTGCATAAAAAAATAATTTTACATAAAATACACAAATGCGACAAATAAATCAAAATAAAGGAAAATGCGGAATTTAAATACGCAAACCAAAATGAGGCTCTTAATTCCTTGATCCTCCATCTTCGTCCATGGATAATTCTCAAATAAAAAGACAAGTATTGTAGCCAAAAAGAAAATGAAAATTAATGTTAGTAATTAAATCAAATCAAATAAAATACATAAATTAAATAAATAGATGAATGAAAAATAAATAAATCAAATTAAATAAAATACATGAAATAAAATAATGAACCAAATTAAATTAAATGAATTCAACTAACAAATATATTAATTAAGCCAATCAAGTAAATAAATCAAATAAATAAAAAGGATAAAAACTTATAAAGGTGAGAAAGAATGAAATAATGTGTGTGTGGACAAAATAAATTAGAATTAAAGGGGAAATAAAGCAAAGATGGCCCCACGTGAATGCATGCATGAGAATTAAGGGAAAAAAGAATAAAGATGGCCACTGTTCATGTGGCCATCATGCAAAGAAAAAAAAATAACTTAATTGAGTTAACCAAATAGCATAGTGGAATTAAAGATGCAAAATTGATATGATTAAATTAACTTTTTACATGTTATCACAATTAACATAAATATTTAAATGGCAAAAAAGATATATCAAAATAAAATAAATTAATTAATTACATGTTAAAAATAACAAGAAATCAATGCTTGCATGAACAAAAATAATTAAATAAGAAATAAGAGAATAAGATGACAATAATTAGTTTTGAGCCCAAAAAATTTACCCTCATATTTAGATTTGATGCGAGGAATATGATAATTGATCTCCTTGAAAAATTCCACAAAAAAAAAAATGATTTTAAAGTGAAATTAATTCTTTTGTTTATGAAGAAAATAAAGAAATTAATTTGGATGCTTAAAAATTAAAAATTGATTTTTCAATCAATTGGTCCTTATTAATTGAAAAAAGCAATATAAAATTAAAGAAGAAAAATCCAAGAAGAAGAAGAAATCCTCTCAAAAAAAGGGATGAAAAAAATAATAGAGGCTCCCCCTTAGGTTTTTTCATCTCAAACTATTTATATCCTTCAAAATAAAAGCCCTAATTCAATAAGGAAAAGGAAATTAATTTTAATCCAATTTCTCTGTTTTTTCATGATAAAATCAGGATTTATTTTTAATTATCTCAAAAAAATGACTTAGAGTTCAAACTGGACTCAAAATCCCGGATTTGGGTGAAAAAAATGCATTTTCGGCGAAATTGGGCAAAAATCGGTGGGCTGGGGCAAGTTGGGAGCGTGGTGCGGCCGCAACTCGCGCGCGCGAGGCGCGGCCTCGCACTGGAGGCAGTAACTCACACGCGCGAGGCATAGCGCTCCGCGTGAGCCTGCGCACGCGTTGCGCTCTGCGGCGGCCGCAACCCTCTGAAATTTTTTTTTTATTAAATTAAATCTTTGTTTACTTAAAATTAATACTTCTAACCTCCCCCATTAGACCTTTTAATCCACTCAAACCATTTATAAAAATTTGGTCAAAATTCAGTCAAACTTCGGCTCAACCGAACCGAACCAGAGGCAACTTCAAACTGACTTTTGGGGGCTTATTTGACCTCGTTTTTACACCACATTATACCTTTATCCTCCATTTAAAATCCACTTTCTAATGGTGAAATAAAATATTTTTGGGTACTGTTCACCCTAAAATCACTATTTATGGGACCCACAGTTACTATTCATAGGACCCATAGTTACTATTCTTAGGACTAGTCAATGATGATGTCACTATTCATTATCCTACAGTTACTATTCATGGGCCCACTCTTATTATTCATAAAATAACCATTACATCCGCATTAGGCTAACACAGTCCTAAACATATATCAATATCCTACGATCGCCCAGAAATGCCTAAACCTATACTCTGATACCAAAATTTGTAACACCCCATATCCATATGCAAGGGAGCTCATCCGCATAGGGAGTGAACGCCCGTATGGATAAGGGTATCACCAAATAATCCACAAACAAGCATAGATACAAAATAAATAAATAACTAAATAAATAAATAGCAAAGGAGAAATTAAAACATAAAACTTAAAATTCTTTCATTGATATAACAAACGGATTTATTACAAAAATATGGCAGTATAAAGGTGCCTTTACAAAATTACAAGCTACCAAAAATACATAGCTAGAGGATTACAATAGGATAGATATAAAAAAAAAACCAAAAGATATACAAAAAGGTATACAAAAACAAAAGCTATTCTTCCCAAATCTGCACTTTTACTGTGTTGGCCTGGCCTGCAAAAACACTCCCAAAAACTCCATTCCTTCCTCACCTGCACGGATGAAACACTGGTGCTAAGCGATAACGCTTAGTGGGGAAAACACAAATATGGACGGCCATTCATAATGGTCGTCAAAGCAAACACATACAGATGCCACAAGCAGTCATACCATACCAAAAGCATAACAATTTATATCATATAAGGCATCCAAAAGAATTTCACACTATATATAACACTTAATAGTACACTCAATTCCTCAATAATTAAAAATCACATAAACGCCTGCAAACTCATAATAGAGGATAGCGAGTAAACACATTAGTACCCAAGGGCACAGTCAAAAGCAATTTCTTTATTTTCATCAAAAAATATTTTCACATTGAGGATCTTAAACGCGATCCGAACACATTGAGGATTGCGAGGACCCAAACGGAGACCTAATCAGGGTCCAAAACATATTGGGGTTGCAGCTAACAGAACTCTTTAGGCATGCCTAATTATCCACTAATTGACACTTGCAGGCAGTGCATCATTCGTCATATCAATTACATATTGTACATAAAATCATCCACACATAAATATAATAGCATCACAAGATCGAAAATCAATCATTGAATGCATAGAAGAAAACTCATATTTGGAAATAGAAGGAGTCGGGCTCGCGACGCCTGTCGCACTGGCGACAGAGGCAAAGCTCGCCTAGTGCCGCGCTTGCGATAGCCCTCGTGCTCATGGAAAGAGAGATTGGATAGCCTCTGTCGCACTCGCGATAGAAAGCCAACTAAGTCACTGTCGCGCTCGCGATGGCAATCGGCCCACACTCAGTTTGGCAGTCGAGCTCGCTGTTGCGCTCACGACAAAGACGCGTTCAGCTAAAGCTCGGTAGGCAGAAGCTCGACAGTAGACGAGGCCTTGGATCACCGAGGTCTATCATGCTCGTGACGAGCGTCATGCTCGCGACCGAGTCGATTTTTCTTGCACTCAAGCCGATCTGCAGAAATCCATCTCCTTCAAACTTTCCCCCAAACCTCCAAATGACCCAAAACTTCATCACCAACACAATCAAGTATTCAAAACACATACTACAATATAAAATCCAAGTTTTATGACATAAATGATGAAACAAAACTTCAATTTCACCCATCAAAACCAGAAATTCATCAAACCTAGAATTTTGCTCGAAAAATTCACACAAATGCATACCTTGGTTTAATAAATCACAACCATGGCATCACAATTCAAATTAATAAAAAACCCACAACATTAAATAGGGATAAACAACTTTAACATCATAAATTTCCAGAAAATCAAATAAAAATATAAAAACCATAATATGCATAAATTCATAAATTCCCAAATCTCTTGTCTTCCAAGCTTCCAAAACTCACTCCATAACACTTCCTCCAATTTTTTCCTTCCCTTTAGGCTCTCTAACAGGATTCTCTACTAAAATTAACCCAAAACATACCAAAAATCAAAACCTAAACTCAAAACCCATCTAAGGAAAACAAGAAGAAAAGATGAAGAAGAAGAACAATTACTTAGCAATGGCTGGAAATTTGCCAAAATCAACTCAAAATCCACAAGTTTACAAAGAGGATCAAAAGATCAAAATGTAAGAAGAAGAGGAACGCAAAGAGGAAGAGAGGCAGAAACGTGAGGAGGGGCAACTGCTGACCCTCACATATCTCTCTCCCTTTAAATACCTCTTCTTTTTCTCTTTCTTCCGCTTGTCAACTTCTTGAGGTGATGTTGGTAAAGTTCCACTCACATCCTTCTTCTTTTCTTCTCCACGCAAACCCATTACCCACACAGAATAATATCATGCAACTGACTCCAAAATTAATTTAACACATGCAAAAATACACAAGAAATTGCTCAAAATTACTGAGGTATGAAACGTGGTGTTACATAAAATTATGTTCAAGATGTGCAAAAATGGTGAAAAAATAAAGAAAAAATAATAAAAAATTGCAATTGAGCCTAGAAATTTACCCTCAGAATTATCAATCTAAAAATTCTAAGATAGTGAATTGTTTTCTTGTCCAACTTCACAAAAATCAAACAAAAAATAGGAAAAATCCTTTAGTTTCCTCTCTCTCTCCAAAAAGAACTCTCTAGAAAAATCCTTTTTTCTTTCCTAAAAAACCCATTTTTTTCCATATAATAAATTCAATTAATTCAATCTTTTAATTTTGAAACGAAAAAAAGTGGAAAAAACCTTTAAAATCCCTAAAAAAATGGATTAAAAATAAAAAAGGGCCAAAAAATGCATTTCGGCCAAAAATTGCACTTTAGAGGCCGCTGGGGGTGAGGGGCGCCCGCCCCTAGATAGGGTCGGGCGCTGCACAAGGGGCAGCCAGGCCACCGCTCAACATGCCCAGGCGGGCTGCGCCTAGCGCCAGCGCCCCTGCCCCCACCCGCCGGCGGCCGCAAGCCTCCGAAAATATATATTTTTTTAACAATTTTGACAAAAGACTATCACTTCCAACCTTCTTTTTTTATTTTTTATTTATTTTTAAAAAGCAAATTTGACAAGGAAATTATGATTTCCAACTTTTTTTTTGCCAGTGAACAGGCACTTAACTTCATCATTAGGTAACCCTGATCTGGGTTGCTTCGGGACCCGCTGTCTACACCTGTATAGCCATCCGCAAAACTATACATCATGTAAGCAGCTGCACTATCTACCAGCACATCAATATGAGGCATAGGGAAATCATCTTTCGGGCAAGCTTTATTCAGATCCCGGTAGTCCACACATACTGGAACTCTCCCGTCCTTTTTACCTATAGGAACCACATTAGCCAACCAGATTGGGTATCGAACCTTTATTAGGAATTTAGCTTCAATTTGCTTATAAATCTCTTATTTCACCTTTTGAGCCCATTCTGGCCTAAGTCTTCTGAGCTTTTGCTTGATTGGTTTACACTCTAGGTAAGTTGGAATGATATGTTCAGCGATGTCTCGGTCAATTCCTAGCATGTCTTCGTAGGTACAGGCAAAGATTTTCTCATATTTTTTTAAGATTCTCTCAAATTTTAGATCAAAATTTTGAACTCTAATCCAAGGAAGAGAAGAAAAATCGTTGTAACTTTTTCTTAAGAAAAATCAGAACTTCAGAATTTGCTCCTCCTTCTTTCTCTCTCTAAAAAACTATCTATCTTGTTCTCCCATTAAAACCAGATTTTAAGAATAAATAAAGTTAAAAAAATTAATTTAAAATGGAAAAAAAACGTAAATAACTCTTAAAAATCCAAAAAATTAGCGTTGGAATTCAATTCAAAATTAAATTCCATGATTTTTGGGGAGCAAAAATGCCAGAAGGGGAGGAAGATGATGACGGGTGACCTAGGCACGAGGGACATCCCCATTACGCAGCGCACGCATGAGGGGAGTCTTGCGCTGCGCGGGCGCGCAATGGGCGGCCTGCTATATCAACATTTTTTTTTTCAAAAGGAGTTTGCCAAGCAAATATCACTTCCCACTTTCCTACCTGTGAACGGGCACTAATTTCATCACCGAGTAACCTTGTTATAGGTTGCCTCAGGATCTAGTGTCTATAGCTAGGTTCTCCCTTTTTTAACCCCAGTGCGTTCCCAAAGCATGACCTTATGTTCACTCAATTTAGGGAAGTGTAAAGGATAATCAGTAGCCCAAGCCTTGTACCATTCAGTATATCAAACGGCAACTCGATCGGTTATTATGCTCATGATGAGCTAGACCTATTAGCAGGGACCATGCTTAGGTAGCCCTCATGCTTCATCACCCGACTTAAACCCATGTAGCGGCCTTAGACATTTCCCTCAGTTAACATGTACTGTAATACTGTGCTTGCTACGTGGGCCATGTATTGAACAAACTCAACTAAATTAAATGGTCACTCATCAAAGGCTATTGTGCCTCGGTGGGCCTATTTTGATTTATGTGAAATTTTGAATACATAACTCATATGTATGTGCATTATGTAAGAAAGGTTATGTTGTCGATTTTTCCCGTGTACCACAGGGCATCCATTGGGTTCCCTGTTAATCCTTAGGCTAAGCCCACCTAGGAAAGAGATTGCACGACCGCCTGTGTGGGAGTGATAAGGTTGGACGGTTTGTTGTTGCCTTTGCATATGTTTGTTAGTATTACTGGCTTTGTATTTTGCATCTCATATGTGCATATAATCTTCCTTTTTGCATGCATCTCATTCCACACACAAAATTTTCATGTGCAACATTCTAACCCATCTGTCTTTTCCAGCCATCATAGATCATTCGCTACAACATGATCACGTATTACATATCATTCATACACAATTTTACCCCTTTTGTTGCATAAACACGACCATACATCACATGCAATTCATGCACCATTCTAAAGACTCGAGTTTTTCAACCATCATAGACTCATCCAAGTAGTTTAGGGGTCCAGACGGCAGACTTATAAGAAATCCTTTATTCGAGTTACTATAATTAGGTTTAGGATCAGGCTCAGTTGAGAGAAATTCAAAACATTCACCAGAACTAAAAATGGTAAATCAATCACAACTAACTGATGAGACTCGCACCTTAACTACTCAAGAAATGGACAAAAGGTTTGAAAAATTAAAGAGAAAGATGATAACTATGATGGGGAATCTTGTTGCCACAATGGCACCACCAACTGAACAATAGCCTGCCGCTTCCACCATGAGGCAAGCTGAACAAAATCTAGTTGGAGAGGCTCTCCCAGCAGTAGCTGTAGCTTATCCACCAACCACTGACGCTAGAAATGAAGTATATGTGGAGCAGAGAAAGGAGAGGTTCAACGCCCCAAAAAATGACTTTGTAGAAGAAGATGGTGAAGAACAGGTAGTTACCCAAATTGTGAAGGATAAAAGACACAAAGTAGGGGATGATATTCTTAGGAAGATTGAGGAGAAAATCAAAGCAATGACCCATTTGTTGTCCCTCGGGAAAGGGATTAACCCCAAAGATAGGGACTTAGATGACGATGAACTTTTGCCCTAGATATTCGAGATGCCAGATCTGTCGAAGTTTGATGGCACTGCAGATCCATTAGCGCACATAAAGCAATATACTTTAGTAATGAAAGGTACCATGTTGTTAAAGAAGCAAAAGATTGAGTACTTTTGACTCAGCTTGACAAGCCTTGCGATAGATTGGTAATGCTGGTTAGATAGGCAAACAAAAGAAGATTGGGACATATTAATCGAAGAATTTTTAAGGCAATATGATTGAAGTACCCGGATAAAAGTTCTAAAAGACTAAGAAATTTTGCAACAAAAGCTAGAAGACTCCTTCCACGAGTACCTTACTTGATGGAGAAATAGATGTATGGAAATGAAAAGGAAGCCTGACACTCCGGACCAGATTAGGCTTTTCATCCGAAATGCAAACCCATATTTGAGAGAAGGACTCAAACTGAATTGGTTTAAAGACTGGGAGTCACTCAAAGAAATCGCCATCGAGGCTAAAGGGGAGTGTGACGCGCGCGAACCCCGCTCGGCATACGGGTTTCTCTCAGAAGTCCGCTTTTAGGACTCGAGACCACATGGAGGTTCATTAAAACTCGTGAAAGCCGGTCGCTTCGCAATGGACGGGGATTCACCCTCATTCCATTGTTGGCAATCAACCTACGAGGGCACCTATTGGGTATCATAAGGCAAGTATCATGGACTCGCACCCAATAAAACATTGGGAAATGAATTCTAACCTTATGAGGCCAAAGCCAGAGAGAGTTCGGGACCTCACTCTTAGTTATACCTTTGGTTAATGTTATATGACTAAGTTTTTAGAGTTAATTACTTTATCTCTTTTCTCACATGATCATGCCATAAAATTAAAGCGCATTTCAAGCATATTCGGAAAGCAATGAAGAAAGTAATAAAGAAAGTGATAAATAAATTACAAGAGAAAAATATCGGACAGAACAATCCCCCAAAATAATAAAAGCATAAATAGAGAAAGAAACAAAATTGCCCCAAAATTAATTACAAGGGCCTAAAATAAATAATACACAAAAAGAATGAAGTAAAATACACAATACATAAATCGGGATATCTATTAGATTTTAGGAACATTGGTTCCCTTTTGTTAGCTTAAAAATCTGAGAGTTATTTTTGGGCGATAAAAATGATAGAGATAATTGGATCCTGTTTTATGAAAATTAACTCTCTTTGAGCATGAAAGTTCATTGGCCAAAATCAGGACATTGGTCCTATTTTATTAATAAAAATTCAAATTTTAATTATTGTAGAAAAATATGAGTTTCTATAAAATAAATGCATTCAAATACTATTTCGTACGAAACATATAAAATAATAAAATAAGGGAAATACATAAATTAAAATGCAAACCAAACTTGAAGGCTTCTAAATTTCTTGATTCTTCAGCTCTTCCAGGAACATTACTCAAAGTGAAATATACAAATTTGGTAGACAACAAAAGCAAGGATAAAAAATGATGTTAGTAAATAAAACAAAATATGATATAATAAAAATAAGCAATTAAATGAAACAAATAAATAAAATAATTCTAATTGAGAAAAACATTTACGATTATTAGATAAAATAATATTTGATAAAAATAACGCAGGAAGTTAATACGATGGATTAATGACCAAAAGCAGAAGTCCAATGGAAAGTAACATTACTGCCGAATATCCTATAGATTTAAATTAATTGCAACTATCATGTAAATAAATTAATTAAACTAAATCCAGCTTAATTACAACAAATAACAACTAATACATTAATAACAATTTACAGTATTAACAACAGAGAAAACGAGTAATCAACACAAAGTAAGGAAAAAGAGAATTAGCTCTAACCTGTATATTTACCCTTAGAGGTTTGATCTTAGCTGTAAAAGAAGAACGTGATGATTTCCTTGTAGATTACTTAAAAAGAATTAAGAAAACTTGGATAAAAGTTCTCTGTCACCAAAAATTGAAGTTGAAAACTCTAATTTTTGAAGAAAAGAGATGATGAAAATTGAATCCTAAATACAAAGAATTAATTTCTTTGGCTCAAGAACAACTGGAATTTTTGAAAGCTTTTCAAAATCTTCTTTTTAGAATTTTTTTGTTTTATGTCGTCATCAATGTTCTCTCCCTTTTCCTGTGTTCTAACTTTTCTTTTTATATGACTTTTGAAAATTAGGTTTTAGGAGTTTTAATCCAATTCGAAGTCCCTAATTTTCCTTTAAAAATAAAATTTTATCCTTTTAAAAATAAAAAAAAAGAATTTGAGTTTAATTCTAACTCAAAACCAGAGAAACCAAGAAAAAATGGAGTCCTGACGAGGTATGAGACGCGCGAGGTGTGGCCTCTCGAAAGGCCGCACAACGCGAGGTGTGGCCTCGCGGGGTGCGGCCTCGAAGGAGGCCTCTCCTCATAACGTGAGGTGTGGCCTCGCACGGAGGCAATGCCTCATGATGTGGTTGCATGCGGCACTTCACACGCGCTACCAATAGGCTTCGAACTTCGCACGCACCATGCCTGCACGAGGCCGTAGGCCACGAGAGCCCCAGAAACAAAAAAAAAATATTTAAAAAGAAGGGTTTCGACAAGGAAATCATCACTTCTAATTTTTTGCCTGTAAACAGGTATCACTTTTATCTCTGGGTAACTTTGGTCTGGGCTGCCTCAGGACCCAGTGTCTATATTTTCTCACAGTTTTGGAGAACGTAGTGCAGGAGTGCCTAGGTGAGCAACTCAAAGAAATAAAGAAGAGACACGTACTTGAGGCAACTGTCCTTCCGGTTTGAATGAAGTTGTTGTGGGTAGTTATTATCAATTTGTCGACGTGTTAACCATTATCATTTTAGCATCTGACCTGTGCGATGTCTAGCCTTTGCGATTGTGGTCTGTAACCGACCTTGATGTGGTGTCTAACCTTGTCGCTGCGGCATCTAACCTGTGCGGTGTATAGCCCCAGCCGTGTCGATATCTAACCTATTAATGTGGTGTCCTCCTTCGTTGTGGCATCTAACCTGTGCAGTGTATAGCCCCAGCTGTGTCGATATCTAACCTGTTGATGTGGTGTCTAACCTCTTTCATTGTGGCATCTAACCTGTGCGGTGTATAGCCCCAGCCATGTTGGTATCTAACCTATTGATGTGGTGTCTAACCTCCTTCGTTGTGGCATCTAACTTGTGCAGTGTATAGCCCCGGCCATGTCGGTATCTAACCTATTGATGTTGTGTCTAACCTCCTTCGTTGTGGCATCTAACCTATACGGTGTATAGCCCCAATCGTGTCGGTATCTAACCTGTTAATGCGGTAGTGCCGTGGTCGTGCTAACCTTCTGTAGAATGGTAGTGTCGCCATCATGCTAACCCTTTTGAGATTTGAAGTGGTGCCCTCTGGGAGCCCTTTGGTTGATTGCCCCTTGAGAGGTCTTTAGTTGATTGTTTGGACTAGTGCCTCTAAGAGGACTTGGTGATCTTCCTCTTAAGAGGACTTGGAGGTTTTGCCTCTTAAGAGGACTTTGAAGGATTTTCTTCTTAAGAGGACTTTAAAGGATTTGCCTTTTAAGAGGACTTCATCTTGATTTTATTGACCAGCACAGGTGAGTGCCTATGTTATGTTGAAGTTGTCCTCGACCCGTTTTCGTGCGTGAGGTCTTTATTTGGACTTTTCCTGCAAAGTCATGTACACAGGAATATGTACAAAGGACTATGTGTGCATATGAAAAGTTATATGCAAATGTTTGCAAAATAATTGTATGACATGAATTGCATGCAAAAATGAATAGCCCATATCTTGAGTGGTTAAGGATTCGTTGAGGGTACAGCTTGGCCGCTCACATCGTTTGAAGCCTTCTAAAGACCTAGAGGAGTGTCGTCTTGGTTTAAGAATTCTGACCCGTAATCTTTTCAGAGAGAACTGACCCGTGAGCATCTTTGCCCCCGGTTACTGAGCATTTTGCCCCCAAGACTTTAACTCGTGTCCTGAATTATGCATTATCTACTTGAAGGGAGACCATTTGAGTTGCCTTATCACTCCATGTACTGTTGGTCATTTATTAGAGGTAGTGCGTCCCTTGTGGATTTTCACACTAGCTTTTCTTTGCGGGAAATGCATCCCTTTGGGGATTTTCACATAATCTTATGCCTAACTTTTGCCTGGAATGAACCCAACCCAATCCAGAGACTTTTATTTTTTTTTTGTAGGACAGACTGCCTGTTTTCAAGTGTTCGCCTTGCACTTTGGCCTAACTTTTGCTTGTAGAGCTAGTTACGGTTTTCATCTCTAACGGCCTTTCTTTCTTCTTTTTTTTATTTTATTTTTTTAGCGGCTGTATGGATTTCGATGTTTCTCGTGAAGGTGCTGCATGATTAGCTCAAGATAATGACGGGCAAGTCAGCTGAAATGTCAGGATGATGATAGCAGTGAAGGCCGTATGGGAAAAGAGAAACAATGTGCTATTTTTTATGCTGGAACTTAAACAATTTTGAGTATGCGAGATAAGGTGCTCTATTTATATTAATATATTATGGCATAAATGAGTATGTTACAATTTGATTTCATAATACATGATCGTCATTTGGCATTAATCTCAAAAATACAAGACCTTATCTAATCTCGAGATGGATCCCAAAAACATCGAACTCCTATTTTCAATCAGCCAACTCGGGTTTTCATGATTGAATATTTTCTCTTTGCCCCTAATTTTTACCCAAGATGCCTTTTCGGTTTTCACCTTAGTATGATCGTCTTTTTTCCGGTTTTTGACAAACAGGGCATTTTTTATTTTTCCTTTTTTTATTTTTTTTATTTTAGCCTTTGCCATGGAACCTCGCTTAGTTTGTCAGCATCTATTGATTTCTTTGAACTTACTTCCATCCTTGTTAGTCGGGAAGGCTGCTTCTTTTAACAGTTTCTTTTTTAAGCATCAAAAGCTTTATCTTGACCCTTGTGCAAACTGGCTCAAATGGTGAGTTCTCCATTTGGAACTTGAATATGAAATCCTGCATCTTATCTTTCTCGGCTTTGGTAGCTCAATTTTTGAGGTAGCCTTTGATGGTTGATGGAGTTAAACGCTAGCCTCGGATGGACAAAACTGTTTTTTTTTAATGGTACAAAGTTTCACTTGTCTTGAATCTGATGTGGCCCCTTAATGATCAGAGTTTGATTTTATTGGGTTGTATTGTATGCATCCTAGATGTTGAGGAAGCAAAGAAATGGCTTTTGAAATTTTGCTCATCATCATGTTGGTATATTGAAGTAGCAGTGTCCTAGCAATGCTCTTGTCAATGTTTAGCATGTCATTCTAGGTCCAAGCAAAGGCCATTTCATTTTTTCTTTTTTTTTCCTTTTTCATTTTTATGAATCTCTCAGAATATTCCTCTCTTCAAGAGTTATTTCACATGCCTACGGGATCTCGAGATTGAATAAGGCAGTATTCATTAAGTTAATATCAAATGTAAACGACTTGTGGTTGTGATCACGCATAGTGAAATCATGAGAAACATAAGCAAGAAGTAATTAATATAATTAATGTAAACAGTACTGCATACATAAAGATTGAAAAGTTCAACAATAAAATGAAAAGCACATCTAATAGAAAGTCTCCTATCCTACTTTTTACTGTGCGGTAGCCACCTTCTGGGACTCTTTATTAGTGTCTTGAAATCCCTTTATGCCTTCTTCTTCTTCTCTCTCTTCTCAAGGTCAGTGATTTCTTTGGAATCAATAAGATCTTGGATCTTGTTCCTCAAAGTGAGGTAATAATCTGTCAAGTGCCCAGTGTGCTGATGGTAGGCGCAGTACTGATCATCTCTGTGCCCTGGTTGTCCCTGATTCATGGCTGCCTTAGGTGGCAATGGTCTCAATTTGCCCTCCTTTGTTAATCTCTCCAATACCCAAGACAGAGAGTGGCCTAAATAAGAATAGTACCTCTGACCTTGTCCATCTTCGGTGGCTGAAACCTTGGCTGTCTTGCCACTTCTATTACTACTGCTCCCAGCACCACTCGATTTGTACCCTGATTGGTTCCCGAAGTTACTTGGGCTTGCTTTCTTTGCTAGGTACTCACCTTCTGCTTCGATAGTTATGTCCTTTAGAGACTCCCAATCTTTAAGCCCCTTCATTTTTAGCCCCTCCTTGAGATATGGACTCGCATTGCAGATGAACAACCGAAACTGATTTGGAGTATCTGGCTTCCTTTTCATCTCCATTACCCAATTTCTCCACCGAGTAAGGTACTCATGGAATGACTCATTAGATTTTTGTTGAAGTAGCTCCAGATCCTTCAAAGTAACCTCCATTCGGGTGCTACAGTCATATTGTTTGAGGAACTCTTTGGTCAACAGGTCCCAATCTTCTCTTATCCTTCTATCCAAACCGTGGTACCAGTCTATAGCAGGCCCAGTCAAGCTGAGGAAAAAATATTCTACCTTCTATCTCTTGGTAAGCATAGTCCCTTTCATCACAAGCATGTACTGCTTGATGTGAGCAGATGGATCTGAGGTGCCATCAAACTTGGGCAGCTCGGGCATTTTAAATTTCTGAGGGAGCATCTCCTTGTCATCCAAATCCCTATCTTTGGGGCTTATCCCATTTTCGGTGGATAGTAGGTGGGCCATTGCCTCTACTCTCTCTTCTATTTATTTCAAGGCAGCATCCTCTTTGGGAGGATTAGCTCTCACTACCCTTGGTTCCTCCTGCTCATCTTCCACAAAATCTTCTTTAGGTCTATGTCCCCCAACTCTTCTAGGCTCAACTTATGCAAGAGCTCTAGGCTCAGTAATAGGGTGTGGTTCTACAACTGCTGTCGGGGGTGCCTCCCTGATCGGAACCTATTTAGCCTATCCCCCGGGAGGAGCGACATGTTGTTGGCCAGCTGGCGGTGCTAGAGTAGCAGCCAAGTTATCCATCATTGTCATTATTCTATGTTCAAATTCCTCAAATCTGCGCTCCATCTCTTGGGCACTTTGGTCTATCTCTTCGGTGATAATAGCCCGGGTGGCGTTTGAATCTGGGTTGGCCATGTCTAGTGATAATTCTAAAGGAAAAGATTCGGTGCTATCTAAAAGTGAGTCTGAACCCCAATGCGACACTCGCTCTAGCGACTCGAAGAATGGGTTTCTCCTTACCAATCGGCTGTCAGGACTCCTAGACCACTAATTCGTACCTATGACGGCTGAAAGACTCAAATTGTTAGCATGATGCATGAGTGATATTATAGATGCATGGTCGTATTGATGCAGCATAGACAACCACATACAAGTGGGTAGATCCTTCCAACCTTGTTACTTCCACACAGGAGGCCGTGTAGTCTCTTTCTTGGGTGGGCTTGACCCATGGGCGCATATGGTGCATGGTGAGAAATCAGCGAGGAACCCAATGGGCACATATGGTGCATGGTGAGAAATCAGTAGTATAACACTCTTAATTTAAAGCACATGCATATGGGCTTTGGCCATTATGTATTTGGACCTTTCAAATAGACTAAAAATGGGCTCATCGGGGCATGAGAGCCTGTGATACATCTCCAATTAGTATGTTTGAATTTATCTAATATATAAAGGCCTACATAGCAAGCACATTTTTAGAGTACGTATCACCTAGTGGAGGTTTCTATTACCATTACATGAGTTTTGGTCAAGGGTGTTGTTACTTTAAGTCTACCAAAGCATGGTCCCTGCCAATGGGTCTAGCTCATCGCGAGCATAATGACCGATCGGGTCTCCATTTGATATACCATTGATGGTTTAAGGCTTGAGCTGGTGATTATCCTGAGCACTTCCCTACAATGAATAAAAGTAGGATTGTGTTTTAGGAATGCACCGAGGTAAAATAAGGGACCAACTAGCACAGTTCTAAGGCTCTAATTTATGGAATGCAATTTATTTTGGAAAGAGATAAAATTTCTTAACCCTAATCCCATTTATATTAGATTAACCAAAGGTACTTTCGGACCAAAATCTTATGACGTCCCCAGCGAAGTCGCAGCTGTGATGCACACAAACCCCGCTCGGCATCTGGGTTGCTCTCAGAAGTCCGCTTTTAAGACTCGAGACCAAATGGAGATTCATTAAAACTCGTGAAAGTTCGTTGCTTTGCAATGGACAGGGATTCACCCTCATTCCATTGTTGGCAATCAACCTACGAGGGCACCTATTGGGTATCATAAGGCAGGTATCATGGACTCGCCACCCAATAAAACATTGAGAAATGAATTCTAACCTTAAGAGGCCAAAAACAGAGAGAGTTCGAGACCTTACTCTTATTTATACCTTTGGTTAATGTTATATGACTAAGTTTTTAGAGTTAATTATTTTATCTCTTTTCTCACACGATCATGCAATAAAATTAAAGCGCATTTCAAGCATATTCGGAAAGCCGTAAAGAAAGCGATAAATAAATTACAAGTGAAAAATATGGGATAGAACAATCCCCCAAAATAATAAAAGCATAAATAAAGAAAGGAATAAAATTGCTCCAAAATTAATTACAAGGGCCCAAAATAAATAATGCACAAAAAGAATGAAGTAAAATATACAATACATAAATCAGGATAATTATTAGATTTTAAGAACATTGGTTCCCTTTTATTAGCTTAAAAATCTAAGAGTTACTTTTGGGTGATGAAAATGATAGGGATAATTGGATCCCGTTTTATGAAAATTAACTCTCTTTGAGCATGAAAGTTCATTGGCCAAAATCAGGATATTGGTTCTATTTTATTAATAAAAATTCCAATTTTAATTATTGTAGAAAAATATGAATTTCTATAAGATAAACGCGTTTAAATACTATTTCGTACGAAACATATAAAATAATAAAATAAGGGAAATGCAGAAATTAAAATGCAAACCAAATTTGAAGGCTTCTAATTTCTTAATTCTCCAGCTCACCCAGGAACATTACTCAAAGTGAAATATACAAATTTGGTAGACAATAAAAGCAAGGATAAAAAACGATGTTAGCAAATAAAACAGAATATAATATAATAAAAATAAGCAATTAAATGAAACAAATAAATAAAATAATTCTAATTGAGAAAAATATTTACGATTATTAGAAAAAAATAATATTTGATAAAAATAACGCAGGAAGTTAATAGGATGGATTAATGACCAAAAGCAGAAGTCAAATGGAAAGTAACATTACTGCCGAATATCCTATAGATTTAAATTATTGCATGCATCATGTAAATAAATTAATTAAACTAAATCCAGCTTAATTGCAACAAACAACAACAAATATATTAATAGCAATTTACAATGTTTACAACGGAGAAAACAAGTAATCAACACAAAGTAAGGAAAGAGAGAATTGGCTCTAACCCGTATATTTACCCTCAGAGGTTTGAAATTAGCTATAAAAGAAGAACGTGATGATTTCCTCGTAGATTACTTAAAAAGAATTAAGAAAACTTAGATAAAAGCTCCCTATCTCCAAAAATTGAAGTTAAAAACTCTAATTTTTGAAGAAAACAGATGATGAAAATTGAATCCTAAACACAAAGAATTAATTTCTTTGGCTCAAGAACAACTGGAATTTTTTAAAGCTTTCCAAAATTTTCTTTTCAAAATTTTTTTGTGTTCTGCCGTCGTTAATGTTCTCCCCCTTTTCCTGTGTTCTAACTTTTCTTTTTATATGACTTTTGAAAATTAGGTTTTAGGACTTTTAATCCTATTCGAAGTCCCTAATTATCCTTTAAAAATAAATTTTATCCTTTTAAAAATTGGAAAAAAGGAATTTGAGTTTAATTGTAACTCAAAACCAGAGAAACCCAGAAAAAATGGAGTCTTGGTGAGGTAGGAGACGCGAGAGGTGCGGCCTTCACTGGAGGCCTTGCCTCGTGCGCATGGTGCAGCCTTGCGAATGGCCGCACAACGCGAGGTGCAGCCTCGCGGAAGGCCACAGAACGCGAGGCTACGCCTCCCGGAAGGCCGCACTTCACGAGGTGCGGCCTCGCAGGAGGCTGCTCCTCATAATGTGAGGTGCGGCCTCATGCGGAGGCCACGCCTCGTGCTGTGGTTGTGCACGACACTTCACGCGCGCTGCCAACAGGTTTCGCACGTGGCTGGCGGCCGCAGGCCAACGAAAGCCCTAAAAAAATTATTTAAAAAGAAGGGTTTCGACAAGGAAATCATCACTTCTAATTTTTTGCCTGTAAATAGGTATCACTTTCATCACTGGATAACTTTGGTCTTGACTAGCTCAGGACCCGGTGACTATAGAGAGTATTTAGCAAGGAAGGCAAATAATGAGAGCTATGCCTAGAGAAACTACAACAATCATGGAACAAACAAGTCAACAGGCTCTAGTAGGGGTGTGCAAAACCCAATCCGACCCGTTGAACCCGAGAAACCCGACCCGAATTAGCTATTCGGGTAATTAGGGTCAGGTCGGGTATATAAAATTCATATATTTCAGGTTCGGGTTGGGTCGGGTCGATTTCCCCAAAACCCAAACCCGATTGAAATAATATATAAACTATTTTTTTTATTTATTTTTTCCCATTTACCCACCTCACCCTCCTCTCTCTGGACTCTGCCTTTCCCTCTCCCCCCCTCTCTCTCTCTCTCTCTCTCTCTCTCTCTCTCCCTCTCCTCCTCTTCCTCCTTAGATTTACCACCGCCGGTCGACTCCTACCATCGCTGATCTCTCTCTCTCGGCTAGCTATCACTGCTTCTCTCTCTCTTTCTTCCTTCTCCTCCTCCTCCTCCCCCTCAGATCTGCCATCGATGAAAAGCTTGCGATATCTATTTCGGTGAGAAGCAGACAGGGAGAAAAGGAGAGGAAAAAAAAGAATAAAAAAAAGAAAAAACCCAGATCTAGTGAGATCTTAGTTTTTTCCTTTTTTTTAGGTTTTGCTATGAGGAAGCAGATTTTGATTTTCTTTTTCTTCATTATGTTGTTTAATTTTTGGGTTTTGAATTGGATTTTTTGATTTTACTTTATTGGATTATTTTTTATTTTTAATCTGAGTATTATTTGTTGGATTTTTTGGATTTTTGATCTAGATTATTTTTTATTTCTTCTTGATTCTTTTGTTTTATTTTTGGTTTTTGATCTAGATTTTTTGGTTTTAATAATGTTGGATTATTTTTTGGATTTTTGATTTTTAATCTGAGTATTATTTATTAGATTTTTTGAATTTTTGATATGGATTATTTTTTGGTTCTTCTTGATTTGTAATTTGATTTTTGATATGGACTTTTCTGTATTATTTATTGGATTTTTTGAATCTGAGGTAGACTTCGGGTTGATTGGGTTAGGGCCTAAATAATTTAGGGTTTATCGGTTCGGGCCCCTACTATAATATAGTGTCGGTTCGATTAGGATATTAGGTATATTTTGGGTGTCAGGTTGGGTTGACCCGAGTCCGACCGATGCACACCCCTAGGCTCTAGTAATAGTAATCAGAATGGGAAAATAGAAGAAGTTTCAACCATTAAAGTAGGTCAAAGATACTATTCCAATTTTGGCAAACCATTATCTTGGGTATTGGAGAGGCTAATAAAAGAAGGGAAATTGCAACCACTGCTGCCAAAGCCAACCTAAAGTCAAGGAAACACCGGTCATGGAACAGATTGGTATTGTACGCATCATCAGCATACTGGGCACTTAACAGATGATTGTCAAATCCTGAAAGACTAGATTCAAGATCTCATTCATAATAAGCAAATTTCTGACCCAGAGAAGCGAAAGAAGAACGCCTGAGTTTTGAGTAGAATCCCAAGCACTAATAGAGGGACCCTAGAAGATGGCTGCAGCACCTGCAGGAAGGATATTTTAGTAGATTTACTTTTTATATTTGAACTTTTTAATACTGATGTTTGCAATATTGGTTACATTAAAAATATTAACGGCTTTTTGCTCATATTTCTCATGATTTTATTATGCATAATCACGAGCATGAATCATTTGTATTTCATATTAACTCAATGAATACTACTCCATTTGATCTTAGAACTTTGGAAAACCCTGAAAGAAATTCTGATAGCATCTGATACAAATCCTGGAGTGAAGAAAAACTTTCAGAGACGATTAAAAAAAATAAGTGTAGCCTAAGCTCAAAATAGATCGAGGCATTGCTAGGATATGCTACTCCTTCTAGCTAGAGTAATAAGCTGGCCAATTCAAAGGTTAGAAGACAAGGACAGATCAGGAGGAGGATTAGCTAAAGATTCCAAGTAACAAAGGAGAAAGGACAAAGGGAAGGAGAAAGAGCAGTAAAGGAGCTAGAAGTGGAAGGAGAAAGCTAAAACAGGTTTGCGAACTAACTATTCTTTATATGTGTGTGTGTGAATTATGTTATACATAACTAATGCTTAAATAAATGGAATTAGACATTAGATTGGTAGAATGTAGGTGATTATACATGAATTGGAGGGAAAGAACTTTATGGTTGGTATAATAGAAAATATGTTTATAGATGCTACAATACCAGTCCGAGTATTTTAGGTATATCTCAATTTGTAGACCTCTGAATAGAGTGATTCCAATTGGATATTTTTTTTTAAGATATAGGCCTACAAATGTTAGAGGAACCTTGGCTTAATTTTGGCTCTAAGGTTTTCGATATTAGTGATGAAAGTTAAAAACTTATTCTACTTTTTAATAGGACCAGTTGCTCTTCTTAAGGGCTTAATTTGATAAATATAGACCCAAATGGTGTGAATTTTGTGTCATTAGAAACTTAAGACATATATGAATATTTATTAAGAAGGAACTTTGACCTAAAAATATCAATTTCTAGGTGGAAAAGTCAAGATAAAGTGAATAATGGTATCCGCTTTGTTGAAACCTATTTTGGTAGACAATCCAATAGGGTTACACGGCAGTCAGGGAGTCCTACCCGCCATGTAAACTTCCTAACAACTATGTAAACAGCTTCTGGATTGCCCAAAATTGCCTAAATTCATCTTTGATAGCAGTCAAGAATTTATGCCTGTTGTGTAACCTGTCTACTCGCTGTGTGAGTTTTCTGCCTGCCGTGTAGAAGTTCTTCCCATAGTGTAACTGGGCAAAACCAAAATCCAATCATTTTACACGGTGGTTAAATAATCCTGACCGTTATAACCCCTAGTTTCCAGTTTCTAAATAAGAGTTTTTCATACCATTTCGAGCTTAAACTTCATCAAAAATTCTCAGAACTTATCCAGTACATGTTTAAATACATAAAATGTGTATATATATGTAAATAAGTGAATATATTAATGTACACATGAGATATTAATAATGGAACTAGTTGTGAATTTAATTGTTAAAACATTGTTAATAATCAAATATGATAGAATACATTGAATTGACTATGTGACATGAGTTCGTAGCTATAAATAATTAGATTATGATATGTTATGAAGTAATATTAAAGATGATGAAATGGGTATTGAAATATTGTTATACACATATGTGCAATATTGTATTTTAAAGGATACATGTAAATTGATGAAAGTATATATGCGGCATAGTAGCTATTTATTTATTAGCATCATACAGGATCATAAAATACATGTACATAATTGCATGCAGAGTCTACATGTTAAAGTTATATTAATAAAAGGTTTACAATATGATAAAAGTGAATTATTTATGCATAAGTATGACCTTATAAAGATATTTTTCTTATACAAACATGATTTGAATATATATTTTTGAATAGTATATGTGGTAAATACGTATAAGGACACATTAAAGATTTAAAAAGAGATAATGAATATAGTAGTGTGTGAAGTATCTGAGTTGTGGATAGATAGGCATGCCTATAGGGATAAAGTTGCAGTAGCCATAGTTTGACATGTTTATCATGTCCATAGTCGCTTTGAGACATTGATGTCTCCATAGCACAGATACTGGAATATAGTATCCATAGTTGATACGCTAGTGGTATCCATAGTTCCCATTATCCACATCTATAGATGATGTGCAGGAAAATCACAATTACAGAAAAAAGGGTAAAGAATAAGTGAAGATATGGTTGTAATAGATAAAGGATTTACTAGATTATGACACATGCACATGTGATAGTATCTGTAATAGTATTATTTATAAAAGACAGCCAACTAACATTATATAATAATATAGTAATGTATAGATGTGTGTGTGTGTGTGTGTATATATATATATATATCCTTTCCTAAATTTTAACTGTATTTAATATCTCCTTTCCTTATTTAAATAATAATGTTCTTTGGTCCTGCAAGTTTTGGTACCAGAGCTTGGGGGGGATAAGGAGATGATTTTAGTCAATTTGTTCGGAAGGGTTATTTTAATTAAGTTTGCTCTAGAAATAGTCGCAGGTAAGATAGAGCATAAGTGTAAGAAACATTGGTCAGCCCTGAAGGCATGCGTTAGTCAACCAAGAGAAGTTGTGGATAGGAGTAAGGTGGTCTTGCAGTTGGGTGACTCTTAGGTTCAAATTTTACTATTGGTGGGATTATTATGTTACCAACAAACACTAACAACATATTTTAACAGCTAAAGAGGTTATAATAAAACAAGAAAATAATATGCAAACTGAATCTTCAATAGATAATAGTGTTAATACTTTAATTTTTGCTATTATGAAAAATTTTATAAGAGACCCTAGCCAGTTTCAAGATAGAAATTCAAAAGTTCTGCAAAAACTAACTTGTCTTAAATTATAAGATTTTAGATGGTATAAAGATTTATTTTTAACCAATGTAATGACTAGGACAGACTGCCATAATGCTTATTAGAAAGAAATATTTATAGCAGGATTACCAAAATTATTTGCAGAAAGAATTAAGAGTAAATTAAAATCTGAATTTTATGGTATAATTCCTTATCACGATTTAACCTATGGACAAATAATTAATTAAATAAATAATGAAGGATTAGCTATATGCTCGAATATGAAATTTGAAGCAAAATTAAAATGGGATAATTTAGGAAGAAAGAAAGAATTAGGAGATTTGTTTTCAACAATATGGATATGAACGTATTAATGCGCCTTCTGCCGCAACAAAGAGGAAAATTAAAGTAAAGAAAAGATTTAATCCTAAAAAGAAAATCTTAAAAATATCTTAAGGAATTTATTTACTAACAAAAATAAGGATAAAACTTCTCCTTCTTTAGTAATTAATAAAGATGAGTATGTTAATAGTATCTTTAAAATAAATTATCAAAAATGGTATGTTAAATTAAAAATAGTAATTAATGATAACTTTCATCTTTCTACTTTAGCATCAATATATAGTGGAGCCAATCAGAATTGTATTCAATAAGGATTAAACCCAACAAAATATTACGAAAAAATTTCAGAAAGACTTAGCATTGCTAATTGTTCAAAATTATATATTAATATAAATTGTCTAAAGTAAATATATGTAATAAATGTTATTATTATAAGACACAATTAATATTAGTTAAAAATTTAAATTCGGGAGTCATTTTAGGAACACCCTTTATAACCATGCTTTATCCCTTTTAGGTTAGTGATAATGGAATAATCACTAGAATATTAGATAAAGAAATACTTTTTGAATTTGCTTTCCCTATAATTTCTAGAGAGATTAGTCAATTAAAAGAGAATATTCAAAAAATTAATTTAATAGAAAATAAAAAAAACCATATTAGATTTTTAATAAATGAAATCAATGAAAAATGTATAGAACTTCAATTAAATAATCTAGGAGTAAAAAGAAGAATAAAAGATATCGAAGAAACTTTTTCAAAAGAAGTATGTGCCCTAATACCTAATGCCTTCTGGAATAGGAAACAACATATTGTAGAACTACCTTATGAAAAATATTTTAATGAAAAGAAGATACCCACTAAATCTAAAGCAATTCACATGTTAGAAGAATTAGAAAATCTTTGTAGAAATGAAATTCAAGAATTAAAAAATAAAGGCTTAAATAGGGATTCTAAGTCACCTTGGTGATGTTCTGCTTTTTCTGTAATGAATGCCGCAGAATTAGAAAGAGGAGCTTTAAAACTAGTTATAAATTATAAACCATTAAATAAGGTTTTACAATGGATTAGATATCGTATACCAAATAAAAGAGATTTATTAAAAAGGTTATATAATGCAAAAATGTTTTCAAAATTTGATATGAAATAAGGATTCTAGCATATTCAAATTAGTGAAAAGGATAGATACAAAACATGATTCAATACACCATTTGGACATTACGAATGGAATGTAATGCTTTTTGGATTAGAAAATGCTCTAGCGGAATTTCAAAATATAATGAACGATATTATAAAACCATTATTGAATTTTCCATTGTATATATAGATGTTGTATTAATTTTTTCAACTTCTATTCATCAGCATTTTAAACATCTAAAAAAATTATTTAAAATAATACATGATAGTGGATTAGTAGTTTCTCTAACTAAAATGAAACTTTTTCAAACGAAGGTTAGGTTTTTAGGACATGATATAGATCAGGGTATTATTAAACCTATTAATAGAAATTTAGAATTCATAGAAAAATTCCCAGATGAAATAGAGGATAAAAAACAGTTACAAAGATTTTTAGGATGTTTAAATTATTTTCATGACTTTTTTCAGGATTTAGAAAAAATATACCATCCTCTGTATAATGGACTAAAGAAAAATTCATAACCATGGTCAGAAATTCATACCCAAAGTTGTTAGATAGATAAAAGAAAAAAATCAAAAGTCTTCATTGTTTAAATATACCACATCCTACTACATTTCTTATAGTAGAAACATACGCTATTGATAAGGGCTATGGAGGCATACTTAAATAGAGAAGAGATAGTAAGAAAGAAGAGTTACTCAGGATGTTGGAACCCCACTTAGATAAATTATTCTACCATAAAAAATGAGGTATTAAGTATTGTTTTATGTATTACTAAATTTGAAGATGATTTATATATGAGAAAATTTTTATTAAGGATTGATTGTTTATCAGCAAATCATGTTTTAGAAAAGGATGTTAAAAACTTAATTTCTAAACAAATTTTTGCTAGATGGCAAGCATTATTGAGTAATTTTGATTTTGATATAGAATTTATTAAAGGTCAGAATAATAGTTTACTTGATTTTCTTTCACGTGAGTTTTTACAGGGAAAATGAATTCCAACAGGAAAGTTTTAAATAAGACTACATTATCAACATGAGGTTAAGGTTCTAATCAGGCTATCCCTATGTCTCCCAATAGGTTTTCAGTTTTAAGACCTAGACATAGAGCTAGCCTTTCTCCTCCAACTTCACCTCAACTCAGACCCCAAATTCCTACTCCTAATTCTTCTTTAACTCCTAGAGCTTTAACATATTCTTCTGCTTTTGCATATTTTTTTACCTTTGCTTCTTCTCTTTCTTCCTCTTCAAACAATCCCAAGCCTCAATCTTCTCAATATATTTTAAACCCAAAAAGAGAAATTATAAAGATACTTGATCAAGAAGAAAGCATTATAGAAAATCATAGTTTTTATCAGTTAATTGATTTTATTTTTTCTAAGAATTTTCTTTTTTATGAACATAATCTCTCTAGAAACTGTGAATATTATGAAATGATTCTCATTGACACAAAATCCATAGAAATTGTTCACAATTATGATAGATAGGATCTAACAAAGATTAGCTACAGTAAGGTAAAAATTTTCAAAGTTATGGATATAACAGAGTGGAAACAAAAACCACATTCTTTGAAAACATTATCAGGATATCCTCCTGAAGCAGTTTATAATTATTATAATTACCAAGAAGCCTAGTATAAAACATTTTACTTAAGAAACTATAATCATTATTGATTCTTCTATTTTTTGCATAAATTCTCAGGAAATTTTCCCAATTGGCTTCTCAAATGGTTTGATCAGTTTGGTATAATGGAATCAGTTCTCCCCACTCAAATTTATGAAGGATATAAATTATTTGCAGAGTATCATCAGTCCCCTAGACCTAATTCTCTTAGTCAATATGTTAATACCTTCAAGATCCCTTGGAAAGTTACCTGGACATATCATATTCCCACGGAACCAGGAATGCCAATTCTCTATAGAGAATTTAAGGTTACGTGGTGGGACTCCTTTCAAATAGATCGAGCTAATCCTCAAGCAGTAATAACAAGTTATAATCCTCAAATTTCTCCTATTCGACCATTAGATTTTCAAAATAACAAGAACTAGGTTATGCAGCTTCTTTCTATAGAATCATCGGAAGTAGAACTTCAGGTTATTCTTAGTAAAGTTTCGTTAGAAAAAAGAGGTTCAACAGAAGATGAAGTAGGACCTTCGTCCCATTACTTTGATGATTCTCAAGACCCTTATGACGATGTAATAATAATATAGAAAGGGTTTTTCTAACCTTTTTTGTAGGTATTCTGTCGACATAAGACGACAATATTATGGACTATTCATCCACAGTATTGGTAAACAAACTATTCATCAACAATGTATACTATTCATCCACAGTATTTTCAAAATGGCAGACAAACTATTCATCAACAGTGTAGAATCCATTTCTTATCTTTAATAGTGATTTTTTCCAGCACTATCAGATTCTCAACAATAATTCAAGACTTTTCTTTTTCTATAAAAGGCAGATGGATTCACAAGGAAGAGCACGCTCAATTTTAGGTTCAAGGATCATTAGAGAAATAAAAAAAAAAAACTCCTCTTGTAATTTCTACTTCTTTTTGTAAAAAATCACTAAACCTAGAGCTAATATTTTGCAATTCATGTTCATATACTCCTATTCAATCTTCTTTTCCATCTTGCAATATTATAATAGACAATAACACATCATGCATTTCATTTTAAATTATGAATCTTTTTCTTCAAATTTTTTTTATGCTTTATCTAGATAGATTTTTCAGATAATAATGAAATCTCTAAGTTAATTCGAGAAATGAATATTTTGAAACCAACTATTATTCAGTAGCATAACGATTTGCATTTAGATGGTTTTGTGATTGCATAGATTTTCAAAGAAAAATATTTTTCATTACTAATATTATTAATCATTTTTATCTTTTTCAATATCGTCAAATTTAAAGTAAATTTTTGAAAATGAGTAAATTTGTAGATGATTTTATAAACAATTTAGAAGGAATTTATTTTACTTCTAGAGAACATATAAAATATTTAAAAGAAGAATTACGAAAGTTTTTAGGATTTTTAAAAGAAAAAATTGTTATTCTTCACGAAGAAGGAATCTGTGATTATGATTATTACAATATTAAAAAGAGATTTGTTTTAAACCTTATATATTTTCTAAATTTGAACCGTATTTAATATCTCATTTCCTCATTTAAATAATTATGTTCTTTGGTCTTGTATGTTTTGTATATATATATATATATATATATATATATAAGTATGATGTTAGAAACATGTGAATATGTTGAACATGATAAGTTAATTAGGTGGTTTGTGTATAAAACTCCTAATTCACTACTAGAATTAATAGTAATACATAACAATCAAGTGGAAACATGGACATGTGATATGCTAATATATATATATATATATATATAGACACACACACACACACACACACACGCACACGCACAATTACTTGTCTAAATTTTACTAATTGAGTATAAGTAATTGGTGTTGTGGATATACATTTGAACATATGTGTATGCATGTGCTTTTGACGACTTATATGAGAGGTCATCCATATAATTATATTTCCCCATTATGCTTCATGCTTAGCACAGGTTTTTAACCAGTGTAGGTACAAGTTTTCACGCAACTTTGAAGGACATTCCGCAAGATTTCAAGATAACACAAGTTTAAGAGTGAAGCTTAATGTTGGTTTTTTTTTTTCATACAGTTATATGAAATGTAAAGGTTATTTTTGTATAAGAGGAATCAATGTGTAAATTTAATAGTAAATATTTATGTATTGTAAACTAATGATCAAATGATATAAATATGTATATATAGGCATGTATAGAATTAAGAATATTAAATTTTATTGTACTAACATGTATCTATAGAAGAAAGAAATTGTATCATATGTATACGTATATGACTATTACTAGGTATAACAGGAATTAATATGTATATAGGAATACTTGAAATAGGTTATAGTGTTGTTTGTGACACCCCATTGTTAGTAACAAGTTATATGTTTGTAAGTTATAGTTTGTTTATAGGGGGTGTTACATATAAGCTCGAGCATCAATCATTCTCAAAATAATACACACCCAATTTCCATAACTTCTTACATATACATAATGTTCACTCACATAAATATAATCCCCTACCTTTACATATACATATACATGCCATATACATATTTACATGTTCTAAAATTTGCATTCTAATTTTTATCTTCCACATTTGCACCATCACTTTGGCTTGTTCCACTTCCTCGCTCACTCATCATAAACCTACATGCAATAAAATAATTATGTGCCAATACTAATGTTTAGTGGTGGATACACTACTTATACTTTTCATAACATGTATACATACACACATACACTTTAACATATACGTTCAAATTTTGTATATATAACCAAATTAATTTATCAATTAATCTCTCTTTAATTTTCACTAATAACCAATTATTATAATTATTTTTTCTATTATTATTATAACCCTTCATTTTGATTTCATCATTTTTTCTTTCCATTAAATGAATACAATTTTACTCTTATTAACATCCTTTTTATTTATAACTTTCCTTACTAACACTTGTAATTATTTACTTCATACTTGCCTTTTTCTCCGTAAGTCTTAATTATTGACCATCTTATCCCAATATTATCATAAAATCTTTCTCTCAAACTTTACAACTTTACCTTATCGTTCTTCATTTGTCAACGAATTACCATTTTCCCCTTTTTATACTTATTTTATCACATAATTACCAATTGTCCCTTTTTATCCATGTATTATCACTTAATTATAATTTTACCCCTTTATCTTAAAATTTATCACATATTTACCGTTTGTCACCAAACTTTATTTTATTGCAGTTTTTACTATTTTGCCCTTATAGTTAATAACTTACTACATAACTGTTTCTTGTCTCTTACATTACCATGTTACCCCTAAAGTACTATTTTCTTGCAAAATTACCTTTTTACCCTATAATTTCATCTTTTGTCAAAATTACCATTTTGTCCTTAATGTTCCATCTTTATAACAAAATTACCATTTTATCCCTAAAATTTCATCTTTTGTTCAAAATTACTCTTTAAGGTTCCATGTTATGCTCATTTTTATGATTTTGCCCCAAATTTTTTATCTTATTACTATTTCATCCCTAAAATTTAACTTTATGTCAAAATTACCATTTTACCCCTAATTTGACCTTTCTATTACATAATTACCGTTTTACCCTTAATGAACTAATGTTATCCGTTAATCGTTAGTTAGCCTTTTGAATCCCAGTTTTATCACATTGTTACTATTTTAATATTATAATATTAAATTATTTTCAAATTATAGTATTATCCTTTTTATGTTAACTTTTTTCTCATTCTCACATTTTCACATTTTTCCTCAGTAATTCTACTGGAAATTGCATAGACAAATTGGAGGTGCAGGACTAGGACCTCCAAAGATCCAAGCCAATAAAATCTCTGTCTTATCTGTACAATATCAACTCCATGTATCGGTTTGGTCCACTTCTGCGAGGCACCATGACTTGCTATACCGGTGTCTCTATAGCTAGCCAATTACATCTTGTACTCCCGGATTCTCTACTAGCTACTAAGGGCAAAATATTTATCATTTATTTTCTCATGTTATGTCATAATTTCCATACTTTCTCATTGCAAAACAAATTCATCACTATTTTTAGTATTTAGCGATGGATATATTTTGTTTATCGCTAATTTGTAGCGACGGGAGGCCCATTCCGTTGCTAAATGTCATTGTATCTTTTCTTGGGGCTTTTTTGTGCTAAATTTTGCGACGAATATAATATTCCATTGCTAAATCTGGCGGGAAATTTTCCCTCCATTTTTAGCAATGAAAAGTTTTTCCCGTCGCTAAATTTACAATTTAGTTACAAGTTTAAAGACAGAATTACTTTTCGTCGCTATTTTGTCATAGCTAATTCAACTTTATTTTTGTAATGAAGTGTTATGGACCTTACATATTTAATTTGGTTGGATTTGAAATCCATTTGTATAATTAAATTCAAGTTTACACAAAAAGGCTCAGTGTTAGGGCTTCTACGCAAGGCCTATTTTGAATAGGCCCGAAATGGATTCAATTAATCCAATTTAATTAATTAATTAAGATTTAATTATGAGTTAATTCTCCAGCCCTTTTAAAGTTCTAATCCTACTTCAGTTATGCGTTTAACTTGGACTATAAAAGCAGTAGTTGTGTAGGATTTGAACTGAACAATAGAAGAATCAGACTTCCTCTCATTCTCTCCCTCTCTTAGCTAAATTCTCTCTAGTTCATAGAGAATATTGGCTGCCTCTATTGATCCAATATTTGTTCATTCAACTCTTCAGTGTCCAATAACTCGGTGAGAAGGAAAATCAATTGTTCAACAAAAATCAACAAGTGATTTTCTAACTAATTAGATAGCATATGTAATTTCATACCTAGATTCTAAATTATATGGTTAAAATTTAAATTTTTGCTTATGTATAAGATGTATGTAACCATAAAAATCCCAACAGCTCATGTATTTAAGAGTTAAGTATTTATGATTAATGAACACTGCTTACTTAATCCTGCATAGCATGCATGATGCTAAATAAACGTTTGGAAACCAATAATTTAGACTGATAAGGAAATTTGAGAATTATTCTCAAGTCTAAATAGATTGTGTAATCTTTAAAATTTCAACTTTCATGAATAGTAGTTTTCGAGCCATGAATAGTCACACCTAAGGTGAATAGTACTGCCAGAGGTCAGAAAATATTTTATTTGACCATTAAAAAGTACAAGTTATAAGGAGTTTGAGGTTGGAATAGGCACTTAAAAGTCAAAAATAAAAATAAGTCACGGTTTAGTTCAAATAATAAACCGGTTTGACTTAACTTTGACGGTCCTAAAAATAATGTTAGAGACTCTGAAAATTTTTTCGAACATAGGGACTCGCTTTAACTAATATGAGGGATTATTTAGTAGTGAAAAATTAATTTTACGATGACTCAAAAAATTAAGTTATCGAATTGATAAAAATTTATTCGACTAGAAAATAATGTCAAATTGACCCAAAAATATTCGTGTAGCCTAATAAATATTTTTTGATGATTATGGATTCATTTTTATGAGAAATTGAGCAAGAAAATTGTGAAGGAAAGGTGTAGAGCAAAATTCAAGTTAATTTAAGTTTAGCTAGATTTTATTGAATTTAATTGATATCTATGTAGATTTTAAGGTAGAAATTGATGTTAAAGCTACTTTAGATAAAGTTACTTTAATAAAGTTGCTTTAGATAAAGCTACTTTAAATAAAGTTACTTTACTAGTCATAACTGACTTCTCAATCGGTCTATTTACAACCCTAGGAGTAATTGGTATCAGAGCCATGTTGGTTTAAGGTATTTTGATGAAGGAGAAAATTCTATATCCATGTCTATGTCTAGTCTATCTTTATCTAGATCTTCCTCTTCCAGAACTTATTTTTCCCTTAAGCCAGAAACCACTCAAAAACTCAATTACCTCTATGAATTAAACTTCTTGGATGATTCTCAGAAAATCCAAGACTCCCATCTTCCATTCCTGAATCCCTATGATGCCTTTACAAAGTCATCTAGATCTAATGTTCTTTCCAATATCAAAACTCTTGTTCGACACCCTCGATCCCAAGTTAAAGAGTATGTCCAGTCTTCTTCTTTTAACCAACATTTGATCAAGGCTACTGAAAAAGAACAGTTTATATCTCTTGAGGTTTCTTCTGAGTCCATTTCTAACTGGATTCATCAAGGTTTAACCCATGTTCACTTTGGAGCTATTCGAATCGCAGTCACTTATCATGGATGCAAAGGTCTTCCTGTCTTTGCACGAATTGCTCTTCTTGATACTAGATATTTAAATTACTCTCAAGCTGTTATTGGTATAGTTCAAACCTCTTTGAATGCTAGAATAGTAATGCTCACTTTTTTATCCCAATTTTAATATGAGGCTACAGGATTTTCATATCCTTGACAATCTAAAAGCTTAGATTCAGATTACTAGAGCAGATCAAGTTCAAAAAATTGATGTAGCTACCTTGCATTATCAGATGATCTATTAAGTTCAGAACCATGCTCTAGACATCTGTCTCCCTTGTTCCAATGATGCCTTAATCATTAGTGCTGACTCTACTTAGGTTTCCACATGTGTTCAAATCCCTAAATAGCTTATAAGAGATGAATTCTTGAATTATTTCCCTCAGTCTTGGCTTACTAGTTATGAGGTTCTTCACCACCAAAAATCCTATACAGTCTACCACTCCTATTTTTATTAAAAAATCGGATGGTATAATTGAAACTCAGTTTGTTTCACCAAATGGCACAGAAAATCAGTTTGGGTCTACTACAGCCTCAGTCTTTTCTACCCATTTCATGCTTCAACTTTGCACTTCTTTCCAATAAGAAGAAATCCCAATTGAAGCTTTTGACAATAACAAAAATCCCATTTATGCTTATAAAAGGGATGGTCACTATTACTGGGATGACTGTGATTGTGATGATTGTTACCAAGCCCCATTAGAAGCCGACCTTGATGATGAAGATCTTAAATTATAGAGACAAAAATCCAAAAAGAAAGTCTCTTCTGAAGCCCATTTTCAAGATCATTTGGATGAAGATGATGATCCTTCTGTTGGCACTCTTGGCCAACCATCTGGGAAGTATGATTATGCTGCCAGTTATATGCCTCCTCCCCATTACAAGCCACCAACTCCATCTTTTTCATGTTCACTACCACCTAAAACACTCCTAAAACATCTTGTTCTAACTCTCCTTTTGGTTGGAAACCTAAGACTGTCCAACCTCCACCTACTATATACATGTATCAACCAACTGGTACTTATACATATGAGTTTCCAATAATCTCAGAAATTGTAAACCCAGCGATAAAAATTTGAACTACCCCTTTTGTTAAGTCTCCTGGTATTTCTGTTAAAGGAACTCCAAGATCTGTTCAATCAGCTGAGGAAGTAATCAATTGGTAATCTGAAAATCTAATTGCCCAAAACAAAGTTCTCCACAGGATAGAAACTAAAGTTGATCATGTTTCCTCCCAAGTTGATACTTTGAACTCACAAATCACTGGTCAAAATGCTGCTACCTATCAACTGCTTTCCAAATTACAGAATCAGGTTGCTGATCTTGATAAACAACTCATGTTCTCCATCGTTCAACGAGTTTATGACTCAACCTTTCAGGAGAAAGCTACTGAAGTTACTCGATTAAAGGCTGAGATTGCTACTATCAAAAGAGATTTAGCCAAAACAAGAACTCCATCTCCTCCTACCATATCCTTCCCTTTTTTTAGTTCAAATCTTACCCCATACACTCACCATCCTCTTGTTCGGATTCCACCATTCTCTGAGCCCTCTCAAGAAGATCTTGAAAGCTTAGGTTATTCCCATGAGTTATTCATGCAACAACAACTCAGAAAATAACCTAAGATTTCTACCACCACTACAGAGACTCCTATCACCACAACACAAACCTCATCAACTAGTTTTTAGCTTCTATCACCAATCTCAGTACCAGATCTAAAAAAAAGGCATTGTTATCTCTGAACCACATCATCTCACATAATTCAACCATCTCAAACCTCAAATGCTCTCATTCAAACTTTGGAGCAAAAGGCTCTACAAACAATTCCTGCTATTTCATCTGCCACTATTGATGATCCATCTGAAAGTGATTTTAATTCCACAAATTAGGAAGAACTAGACCCGAAATATTTTCTTGTCTTCATGGCAGATCCTCCAGCTAAAAGCACCACTACCCAACAATACCAAACTGATGAACCTGAAGATGAACCTGATAGTATACCAATTCAAATTCCAAGACCAGTCCTTAGTTCGATTTTGAGGATATTCCTCATCATAAATGGAGGGATTGTATCCAAGAATTCTTTGCCTGGCTTAAACTTCAAACTAGAAGATCTGATGTGACACAACTTGAAACTGTATTCATTGAGTTCTCTTCCCATTTTACTGGCAGACTACGGGATTGGTTTATACGATTAGATGAATACTCAAAGCTACAGTTCCTTCATTGTGAATCAATAGCTTATGTCTTGCAAAAAATTCATTTTGAATTCATTGGCAATACAACTGACTTTGAGGAAGTTGCTCGAGATGATTATTTTTGAATAAAATGTTGTTCTCTTTTGAGAAAAGACCTAGATAAGCATTATAAGAGAATGTCAAAGGTTTTCTATATGCTTAATAGTGCAAATGATTCAAATCTCAAGCAAGGATTCTTGTCTTTTATTGTAGAGCAATTGGCTGCCAGTACTATATACTTCCTTAGAGATTAAGGAGTCCAGTTCAATTCTCTTTCTTTTGGCTAGATTTATCAGAAGGTATTCATGGCCCTTGATTGTCTCTGTACTTCTCAAAAATTGATAAAAGGTACACTCAAAAAGTGAAAAGATCCACAGCTTAAAGCAGCCTGTAAAAGACTAGATTTGGAAATCAAATATTTTCCAAAGAAAGATTGTTCTTGTCGACCTCACAAACACTCTAAATTTCCTAGGAAATCTCATCGGCGCTATTTCCCTCATAAGAAAAGAAAGATTTGATTCTTTCGCCGAAAAAGATTCAAACCAAAAGGAGATCGATATTTTGTTTGTGGTCAAAAGGGACACTTTGCCAAATCAAGTCGTAATAAAAAGAGATCTTAGAAGCTTATTCAACAAATTCAACAAGCTTCCCCCATTAACATCCAAGATGATGATGTTGAATCGCTCTTTTCTGTTGACGATAAAGCAGACCCATATATCCTTTTTGCAGTTTAGTACTCTGACTCTGATTTTTCAGATGAGGACCCTGAAGATGAATCAATAACTGATATTGCTGCCCTAAAACCTTTGTTCTCCCCAATCCAGAAACTATTCCCAAAACCATTTTATCCTCTCACCCTATTCCTTTAGTCCCAGCAAAAATTTTTCCTGACAATTTTGCTAAACCCATCAATATTATCGCCTTCATTGATACTGGGGCACATAACACCATTCTCAACCCAAAGGTTCTACCCACCGCCTTTTGGAAACCTTACACCCAACAATTTCAAGTAGCAAATCAAGGCATCCTCACCATTAAGTTGAAAACCAGACAACCCATCAAAATCCAACTATTTCCTGACTGTTCTGTCTGGATACATGCCCTTGGATCTGATCTTCCTGGTAAAGACCTTGTTCTTAGCTTCGATGCAATTTATTATTTACCTCATCTCCATATCCAACCCACTAGATTCAAACATAAGAAATATTTTCAGTCTTACACCACTACCCATTCCCTTTTTACTATTCACAATCCAAGCCCATTTCAACATTTATAAGCCCAGCTCGAAACTCATTGTTGTGCTACCTCTCACACTGATTTTCTGTCCAAACACCCAAACCCTTTATGGACCCGATTAGAGTTTTTTGTTGCCTTACCTTTTAAAAAGTCTGAAGATATCAATCCTACAAAATCCTCTCATCCTGGTATGACCCCAGAAGATTTTTCTTTGGCCCAAGAGGGATGTTCTGAATTGTTGGCCCAACAAATGATAGAGCCCACTCGATCAGATTGGGCTTGCCAAACCTTCTATGTCAATAAACATTCATAACAAGTCCGTGGAAAGAAAAGACTTATTATTGATTGCACTCCGCTCAACCTTTTCCTTAAAGACAATAAATATCCTTTGCCTAAAATCTCCTCCTTTTCCCATTCCTTCATAATGCCCGGATTTTTTCCAAGTTTGATCTTAAAGCTGGATTCTAACAACTTGGCATTCTTCCACAACACTGCCCTAAAATAGCCTTTTGTATCCCTAATTTTTACTGTCAATGGACCGTTATGCCATTTGGACTTAAAACGGCACCCTCCATTTTCCAACAGGCAATGATTAGAGTCTACAAATCAATTCTTTCATTTGCATTAATCTATATTGATAATGTTTTGATCTTTTCACTAGATGTTCCTACCATCAAACTCATTTACAAACTTTCATCGATCTAACTAAGGAACATGGAATCATGCTCTCACCTTCCAAAATAATTCTTGCAAAGAATGAGAATGATTTCTTAGGGATGCACTTTGTTAATGTTACCTATATACCACAACCTCACTTGGCAAAAGATCTTCTCACATTATCAGACAGTCACTTATCTCAAAAGCAAATCCAATAGTTCTTGGGAATTGCCAATTATATCCTACAATTTATTCCACACTTCGGCTACTTGTCAAAACCACTAACCCAACTTTTGAAAAAGAAACCTCCACCATGGTCTACCACTCACTCCCAATCAATCTAAAAGATAAAAGCAGTCACTCCAACATTGCCACCTCTCCATATTCCCTCCACTGGAAAAAGATTCCTCCAAACAGATGCTAGTAATGACTGCTGGGGTGCAATTCTCTTGGAAGAAAAAGATAATATTCGAAATATTTATGGATATGTTAGTGGTCAGTTTAAAGAATAAGAATGCCATTATCATTCTACTTTTAAGGAATCTTAGTGGTGAAGTATGGTATCAAAAGATTCGAATTTCATCTTATTGGGCACCACTTTACAGTTGTCATGGATTGTTCGCTTTTTCCTAAAATACTTTCCTTTAAAGGAAAGTCTGTTCCACATCATCAACTTCTCAGACGGGCTGAATGGTTTAGTAAGTACAACTTTCAGGTTGAGCATATAAAAGGAGATAAGAACTTGATTCCAGACTAGCTATCTAGGCTACCAAAACCAAAACCTACCACTTCCATTACTATCGTGCCCTTGGTATATATTATGGATAAGTTTAAGCCTAATCCTAATCCCAGAAAAAACCAATACCCTTGTTAAAACCTTCCTTCTACTAAGAAAGACTCTACCCCTCCTAATTGTCCTCTTACCTCCCCTGCAACTATTAAGCTATTTGCCACCTGTCACTTGTTTCATTACCTACACCTCTTCACCCAAAAAAGAGATGTCTCGCCCAAAGAAAATTATTTCTTCATTAATCAACCATGGTCCATCCTTTTTAAAGTTTTCCATGACTCCCCTTGTATGAGGAGGAGCTTTGGTTTCTTTGGTGTCTTTCTGTGCTCTACACTCATGTTGTTCTGTTTCCCCTTGTTGACATATATGAAATTCTCACTGATCTAGCTAAGCAATCATCATTTCATTGGCAGTTTCTTGAATGGTATGCCTCTCTTTCCTGGTGGAATCATCAATTTCTGTCCAAAATTTAATCTCTTCAGCTATGGCTAAAACCTGAGTCACAGGCAAGAAATTATACGGTGCTCTACTTCTTCCATAGGCCATACATTTGGAATCCCTCTCAAAATTCCATATGGGAACAACCTCAAGCTTTCTATTGGGAAACATTTAAAAATCCTGATCAACTGGAGAATCTAACTACAAAGTCTGCTCCCCATTCCATACTTTACGAGCTCAATAATATTGAATCATCATCCCTATATCCACCAACATATGACACTGCTGAGTCATCTCTCTGGCCCAATATTCTAGACTCACTGTTTCAGGATTCCTAGGACCCATACTTTGATTTGAGCATAGATCATAATGCCTGTACCAGTAGCACTTAAGATCTTCTATCTGCTCTGGACCACAAGCCAACACATAAAGACAAATTTGATGACTTGGATGACCTTGGTTGGATAAACGAGCATGATGATCCAGAGGATATGAATATGTCCCTTCTCATGAGGCCATCCATCATCACAACAAGGACTAAAGCCATTTTAGATAAAGCTACTTTAGATAAAGTTGCTTTAGATAAAGCTACTTTAGATAAAGTTACTTTAATAAAGTTACTTTAGATAAAGCTATTTAGATAAAGTTACTTTAATAAAGTTGCTTTAGTAAAGTACCTTTTGTAAAAAGAAGATTCCTCTTTATCTTATCTTTTGTAAAAAGTAGATTCCTTTTTATCTTGTAATGATGTAAACCTTAAGCCTTCAGTTTCTATAAATATGTAATTTGATTCCATAGAGGGATCAAGCTTTGTGAAATAAGAAAATAAAATTCCTTGTTTCTCTTCTCTAATGTTTCCAAAGTTTTCTCTTTCTCTCTTCGTTAAAAAACCCTTATTCATCTCCCTTGGATCCTGTTATCTATCTCTTAGGTCTGTAAAGAAAGTAATGTTGTGTTGTTTAAGAGTACAAGTCCACCAGTTGGCCAGGAGAGCCATTTATTTGGATAGTCATAACTGACTTCTCAATTGGTCTATTTACAGCCCTAGGCTAAATCCAAAGGAAAAGGCAAGGAGGGAGAGGATTAAGCTTGAAAAAGGAGGAAATTGAGGTTTCTGGATACAAACTCTCATGCTTTCTATTTATTTAGATTATGTACATGTGTATATTTGAGTGTGTGATTTTGAAAGAATAAATTTTGAATGAAAATCTTAGGTTGGGCCGAATGGGTTAATAGGGTAGAACATGAATATTTTTTTATGATTTAATGGATTTTGGGCATGGAAATGAAAATAGGATTAAAGATAAGCTTATAATAATTTAATGAGAATTTTTTGAAGTTAATTGAATATATTTTAGGTTATGGAGACATCCTGGACTAATTATTAAAAGTGGAATATGTAAATTTAAAATGAAATAATAATGTTATTAGGTGTAAAATAATTAATTAATAACATGAAATGATAATTTGTAGAAGGAAAATAAAATGAAAGGTAAAAGCATATAGTGGCCGAATAGGGAGTGATGTGCAAATTGATGATGTGAGATGTTTATGATTATGCAAATATGGATATGGTATGGAATGTATTGTATGCAAGTATATGATGTTATATGTATAAATAAAGAATGAGAATATGATATAAAAATAGTGTTTAGGGACTAAAAAGGGTATTTTACATGTAAAATAATAGATTAAGAATGAAAAATAAAAATGTTGTGGCAAAGTGGTAATTATAGGATATTAGAGGGTAAATTCAAAAATTGAGGAGAAATTCGTGACTAAAGAGCAATTTTTAAAATATTAGCCTAAATTAGGGACCAAAAGAGTAAATTGGGTAAGTTTATAGCTAATAATGAAATTAAGAGAATTCAAGTTAACATAATAAGAAAAAAAGAAATAATAATAATAATGAATTTATAATTATAGGAATATGCATGAGAACAATCGTAACAGGAGCATGTAAAATATACTTACGTGTACATGTTAAAGAAATGTTATGAATAATAATAATAATAATAATAATAATAATAATAATAATAATAATAATAGTAGTAGTAGTAGTAGTAGTAGTAGTAGTAGTAGTAAAAGTAATAAGAACAATAAATGTGCTAAAAATAATAAGAAAATGCAAAAGATATATAAGGGCTATATTTATATGAAATTATAATAATAAAGAATAATATGAGAAATGTTACAATAAATATGGACATTTGTTTAATTAATAATATGACTAACAAATGAAATAATTGGATTTAAGAATTATATATATATATAAGTATAATGAAAATAAAGAAAATATTAATTGATTTAGTATATGGTAAGAAATTTAATGAAAAAAGAAACAATTTGATAATGAGTGAAAAAAATATAAGAAATTAAGAAAGGAAAATAAAAAGGTGTATTATTATGATCTGACCAAGTAATATACGTGTATGGGAATTTATGATTATGTGGTGTGTGTGTGTGTGTGTCTATACATACATACATTGCAACACCCCGCCATCCCCGTTGGAAGGATACCGGAGTGCCACGCGGACAAACACATATAAACGAATCCAAACCATATCAATAATTAAAATAAAAGATGGGATGTAAAGAAACTTTTAATCATGTAATGGTAAATCCTTTTTACATATAACATATATCAATATCGTTTTACAAAAAGAGGCTCGTAAGCAAACACATATACAAAAAATAATATTTGTTCCTTTACAAAAATTTACTTTGCTATACACAAGCCATATACAAAAATTTACAGCGGAAGACTTCAAAAATAACTTCATCAAAAGACTCCTAGTGGCCGACCTGCAGATATCCGACTCCAAGCTAAACTCGCCACCTGCACGGGAAAAGAGCCCGTGCTAAGCGATAACGCTTAGTGGGGAGGAACAAAACAAACGCACAATATGCATATACAATATTTATACAATAATCATCTAATAATTCAAAAGCAAAGGCATCAAAGTTACATGTAAACATATCTCCAAATTCTTTACTTGACATGCATAAATAAATATACAATACCAGCAATTAAGTATACAATTCGTAGTTCTCATCATTCTAAGTATATAGATTCAAGGTGCATAAAATAAAGTTATGCAAGAACTCATATACATCATATACTTATAATCATGTCAATAATGCATTTCAACATATGCAACACATTTAAACATATAGCCTGATTAGTCTAAAATACTCTCTAGAAGTGGATGCGGTCAATTGGATACTGATAGGACACAGTATCCCAAGCATATAGAGACATGAGTCTCAAACATGTACTTTTCATATAGAGACCGAAGTCTCGCATTTAAATCCATATAGACCCATACAGGATCGAAACAAGGATCCAAACGGACCCAAGTATAACGTTTTATCATATAGCAGCTGCACACACACACTGACCTAAGTAAGCGCTTACTTATCCACTACTAAAACTATTCAGGCTTAAAACTCAACTCATAATTCAAGCACCAATATCAATATTAAATACAACTAAATGCAAATACATATTTCACGTATACATGTGTCTAGATCAAAATCAGAAACATTTAAATATATCCAATATCAATTATTAAAGGCAGGAGTATAAATAATTCACATTGAAATAATTATTGTTCATGTAAATTATAAATTAGTAAATCATGTACAGTAATTATTAATCATGTATAGCAATCTCATAATTAAACATTTATTAACCACAAATCAGATTTTAAAAACTAATTATTTGTCATACAGTGTAAAAACCCTTGAAAACAGAAGTTAAACTTTGTTTTTAAGAAAACAGGGCAGCAGGGGAAGGCTGGTCACAAGTCACCCAGGCAGTGGTGTCTCGTGATGCAGGCTTCACGCGAGCGCCAGGCAAAAATAAGCAGTCACGCCGTGACCACTCGTCACGTCTCGTGACGCCGGAGAGGGGAGGAGAAGAATCACGAGAACACGCAGGGGAGCAGGCGAGGTCGCGAGGCGTGATGCTCTATCACGTCGCGACTTCCCAAAGGGAGGAAGGTCACGGCGTGATGCTTCATCACGCCACGTGACTTCCCAAAGGGAGGGAGGTCACGGCGTGATGCTTCGTCACGCCACGTGACTTCCCAAGGAGGGAGGTCACGGCGTGATGTTTCATCACGTCACGTGATCTTCCTCTCACATTCCTTCATCACTTTCAAAGAAAATGTAAAACTGACAGTTTTATTTCAGATTTCTCATGCTCACCTTTTATTTTTTATTATTTTTTTTACAATGATATTTAAAGTTGGTGGTCACTGTAAATGCCAAAACATATTAAACATGCAGTCAGTCTTAAACAATAGATGCTTAAAATCTCTTCTAATGTGAAAATTACTAGTTTCTAAACAATCAAATAACGTTCACAGAGGGTCACAAACCCAGAATCTTTCCTTTAAACTTATATGCATATAGTCTTCCATATTAACTTATAAGGCACAGAATTTTCACACGACTAATCGAACATGTAACTTATATTACTCATGCATTCTGGTAAACAAACACACGTAAATAAAATTGACAACAGAACAATAAATAACATTGACAACAGAACAATAACCAGGATCCAAAACAAGAAAAAAAATGATAGACACTCCCAAACCTGAATGAAGTCCCAAAAATGCCCACTGTACTCTTAGTCCACCACTTTATCCTTTCCTTTATCTAACCTCTTAACTTCAGATGCTTGCATACAGATAAAACCATAATTCATTAACCCAAGACGAGAAAAAGGAAAAATCAACCATAAAAATCCTATAGAACCAGTGCCACTTACCTTCTGAAGCTTCTAACACAACCAAACCCTAGCTCCTCAACAAAATTACACACATGCAAATGATAGCAAGAACAGAAAATGGAGAAAGAACAGAATGTTGTTTTAGGTGAGAGAAAACCAGAAAAGAGAGAGAACTTTTTCAGTCTTTTGTTTTCCAGCCAACTAAACTTTTCTCAATCTTTTCTTTTTCCCTCACCACGTACACACACTCTCCTTCCACTTGGCACACATGCACGGTTCCACAAATCCACTTATTCCTCTTTACTATTAAGTCCTTGACAAATTACTTTCTCCTCACTAAACTAAAAATCTGGAATTAATTACTTTTATCTCTTTGCAATCTAATCCTCTTTCACTAGTAAATTACTCAATTGCCCTTAAATTGCCAATTAGAATTGCTAAATCCAATTAGACCACTTATGGGGTGTGACAACTCTCTCCCCCTTAAGAAAATTTCGTCCTCGAAATTTCCTTGCTTATCCAAACACATCTTATACACTAAAACCGAAACGAAACAAAACTTAACATATAAACACTTACCCGAAGGTCCTGCAGCAACCGTCACATTTTCAACAGTCATAGCATATGCCCGATGCCTAGTATGATCTTCTGTAGCACCGGGTCGTTGCACCGTCTCAGATGGTGCTCTCGGAGCTCTACTTGCATCCCGATTGCTTTGGATGACATTAGATCTTTTACTTTCTTGCTGACTCTGGTCCACTTGTCGATAAGGACAAAATGCAAAACGATGCTCCATACTTCCGCACTTAAAACAAGCGCCAGTAATCTTGCGACACGTACCCTAATGGTACCTATGACAATGCTCACACTCCAGTGCTCGGTTTCCCTTGCTAGCATGCGGTGCCACACTACCTACTTCTGAAGGTACCTGAACAGACCCTCTATTTCCTTGTTCCACTGGAGTACTCTTAGACTTCTTAGTACTCACAATTCCCCCTTCTGGTGCTCTCCTCTTCTGTGCCATCTTCTGTTTAATCTCCTCAGATTCCTCTAACTTCATCGCTGCAGCCACAAGCTGATAATACCCCACTGGTTGCAATACAATTATTGCAGACAAAGGACCTCGGAACACCTCACGAAGTCCCTCAAGAAAATGTCTACATCTGAACTCACCAGTCAACAACTGCTCGGGCACATACTTACTCAGCCTATTGAACTCCTTGTCATACTCACTAACAGTCATTCCCCTCTGCTTCAAGCTAATGAACTCTCTCCACTTAGCTTCTTGGTATGCCTTCGTTATATACTTTTGCTCAAATTCTTGCTTGAAATACTCCCATGTCAACTCAGCTGGTCGCTGAGGATTCCTCATCACAAGCTCCCACCAATCATATGCTGATCCCTGAAGCAACGAAACTGCACATGAAGCTCTCTGATCTGCGGGACATCTAATCTCTTGCAAAATCCTACCTACTCTCTTGAGCCAAAACTCAGCCACATCGGATTTATCTAAAGCAGTCCCATGAAAATCCTCTGCTCCTCTTTTTCTTAACAACTCAATTGGAGCCTTAGGAGCAGTCAACCTATCAACCACTTGCAACAAACCTTGCACTAATGCTGGATCAAAACCAACTCCTCTATTTGCACCCACAGCTGGTGATGGTTCCTGTGCAGGCCTATCCTGTCTCACTGGATCACCTCCTCTGATCGGACTATCTCTACGACCCATATAGACACTGTCCATCGTGTCGCCCATATACTCACTTGGATCCGACTCCATATAATCACTACAAAACACAAGACATCTGCATTAGGCCACTAAACAAAACTGACTCTCATGCATAGACTCAACTCTATACTCAAACAATCACAACATAACCCAGAACCACCAAACCTGGGCTCTGATACCAAGCTGTAACACCCCGCCATCCCCGTTGGAAGGATACCGGAGTGCCACGCGGACAAACACATATAAATGAATCCAAATCATATCAATAATTAAAATAAAAGATGGGATGTAAAGAAACTTTTAATCATGTAATGGTAAATCCTTTTTACATATAACATATATCAATATCGTTTTACAAAAAGAGGCTCGTAAGCAAACACATATACAAAAAATAATATTTGTTCCTTTACAAAAATTTACTTTGCTATACACAAGCCATATACAAAAATTTACAGCGGAAGACTTCAAAAATAACTTCATCAAAAGACTCCTAGTGGCCGACCTGCAGATATCCGACTCCAAGCTAAACTCGCCACCTGCACGGGAAAAGAGCCCGTACTAAGCGATAACGCTTAGTGGGGAGGAACAAAACAAACGCACAATATGCATATACAATATTTATACAATAATCATCTAATAATTCAAAAGCAAAGGCATCAAAGTTACATGTAAACATATCTCCAAATTCTTTACTTGACATGCATAAATAAATATACAATACCAGCAATTAAGTATACAATTCGTAGTTCTCATCATTCTAAGTATATAGATTCAAGGTGCATAAAATAAAGTTATGCAAGAACTCATATACATCATATACTTATAATCATGTCAATAATGCATTTCAACATATGCAACACATTTAAACATATAGCCTGATTAGTCTAAAATACTCTCTAGAAGTGGATGCGGTCAATTGGATACTGATAGGACACAGTATCCCAAGCATATAGAGACATGAGTCTCAAACATGTACTTTTCATATAGAGACCAAAGTCTCGCATTTAAATCCATATAGACCCATACAGGATCGAAACAAGGATCCAAACGGACCCAAGTATAACGTTTTATCATATAGCAGCTGCACACACACACTGACCTAAGTAAGCGCTTACTTATCCACTACTAAAACTATTCAGGCTTAAAACTCAACTCATAATTCAAGCACCAATATCAATATTAAATACAACTAAATGCAAATACATATTTCACGTATACATGTGTCTAGATCAAAATCAGAAACATTTAAATATATCCAATATCAATTATTAAAGGCAGGAGTACAAATAATTCACATTGAAATAATTATTGTTCATGTAAATTATAAATTAGTAAATCATGTACAGTAATTATTAATCATGTATAGCAATCTCATAATTAAACATTTATTAACCACAAATCAGATTTTAAAAACTAATTATTTGTCATATAGTGTAAAAACCCTTGAAAACAGAAGTTAAACTTTGTTTTTAAGAAAACAGGGTAGCAGGGGAAGGCTGGTCACAAGTCACCCAGGCAGTGGTGTCTCGTGACGCAGGCTTCACGCGAGCGCCAGGCAAAAACAAGCGGTCACGCCGTGACCACTCGTCACGTCTCGTGACGCCGGAGAGGGGAGGAGAAGAATCACGAGAACACGCAGGGGAGCAGGCGAGGTCGCGAGGCGTGATGCTCCATCACGTCGCGACTTCCCAAAGGGAGGAAGGTCACGGCGTGATGCTTCATCACGCCACGTGACTTCCCAAGGAGGGAGGTCACGGCGTGATGTTCCATCACGTCACGTGATCTTCCTCTCACATTCCTTCATCTTCTTCTCCAAACTAATATTTAGAAATTCCAGAAAAACGTGAAAAACCAGAAGATCAAGAAAACAGAGTACTTCAAAAATTCAGAACCCCAACTTACTCAAAACCATTTTTCAGACAATAAGTTTTTAAACAAATCCTTTCTAGTCTCCAGAGTCTATTTACAGAAAGATTAGTACAAATTAACCACATTCTAAACAATCAAATAACGTTCACAGAGGGTCACAAACCCAGAATCTTTCCTTTAAACTTATATGCATATAGTCTTCCATATTAACTTATAAGGCACAGAATTTTCACACGACTAATCGAACATGTAACTTATATTACTCATGCATTCTGGTAAACAAACACACGTAAATAACATTGACAACAGAACAATAAATAACATTGACAACAGAACAATAACCAGGATCCAAAACAAGAAAAAAAATGACAGACACTCCCAAACCTGAATGAAGTCCCAAAAACGCCCACTGTACTCTTAGTCCACCACTTTATCCTTTCCTTTATCTAACCTCTTAACTTCAGATGCTTGCATACAGATAAAACCATAATTCATTAACCCAAGACGAGAAAAAGGAAAAATCAACCATAAAAATCCTATAGAACCAGTGCCACTTACCTTCTGAAGCTTCTAACACAACCAAACCCTAGCTCCTCAACAAAATTACACACATGCAAATGATAGCAAGAACAGAAAATGGAGAAAGAACAGAATGTTGTTTTACGTGAGAGAAAACCAGAAAAGAGAGAGAACTTTTTCAGTCTTTTGTTTTCCAGCCAACTAAACTTTTCTCAATCTTTTCTTTTTCCCTCACCACGTACACACACTCTCCTTCCACTTGGCACACATGCACGGTTCCACAAATCCACTTATTCCTCTTTACTATTAAGTCCTTGACAAATTACTTTCTCCTCACTAAACTAAAAATCTGGAATTAATTACTTTTATCTCTTTGCAATCTAATCCTCTTTCACTAGTAAATTACTCAATTGCCCTTAAATTGCCAATTAGAATTGCTAAATCCAATTAGACCACTTATGGGGTGTGACATACATACATATATATATATATATATATATATATATATATATATATATATATATATATATATGGTTATGTGAATATAACAATGAATATGAAACGTATGTATTTATATCATAGTTATAAGTATGGTTAAGAGATTGTTTTATAAATGGATAAATATGATACAAGCTAAATGAACATGGTACAAGTATAATAATATGACAAGTAAAAGTATATGAACATGCATGATGCAAAATGAATGACGAGCATCTAAAGGATTATATGGCATAAGAAATAAAGTCAATACGATAAATAAGTATATGAACAAGAGTTGATATAATTAAGTAATATTGCCCTTAGTATCCTAGTAGTTAAATCTAGTTCAGGATATAATTGGCTAGTCATAGGGACACCTATACCGGGGTGTGAGTTATGGAGACTCACTTAGGTAGGCTAATAGCGGTCTACCATAAGTGATTAAGTGTTTACAATGCTCAAGTGATAAGTGTAAGTGATATGAGTGGTCATTTGGGGGTCACTCTTTAGCGTTTGGACTTGTGGGATTCACGTCCCGTGTATCCAGTTCAAAAATTTCTACCGGCTAATACTAAGGGTAAAAATAAATATATGAGATAAATGAGTAAATCAATGATCGATTTGGAAATTATTTAAGGAAATTAGAAATAAGAAGGTAAAATGATAAATTTAAATAGAACAGAATAAATATATAATAAATGTATAAGTTAAGAGGACATATGGAAATGAATAAAGAAAGTAAAAGTAATGTTTAATAAATATGAAGTCAATGCATAATTAAAAGATTAAATGGTAGTTATGTAAAAAGAATAAGAATTTAAAGACTAAGTAGTAAATATATAAGAAATCACAAGTTCAAAGTTAATTGGTAATTATAGGTAAAAGAAGATGAACAAAGAAGGTAAATGGTAAAAGTACAAGTGAAAAAGGAGAAAAATACAATTAAAGCATAAATGAAGATTTAAAATACAATTAAGAGTAAAATAAGAATTAAAGAAGTAGAATGATAATTTAGTAATAAATAATAATGATTGAAGATAAAATAAAAGTAAATATAAGATAAACTGAAAATAAATAATAAGAAGTATAAGTATAAGTAAATAAATTAATCAAAGATAAATGTCAAAAGCTAACTTAAGTATGGTATATAAAATAAATAATAATTATGTATATATGAGTAAAATAAAAATATTAAGATTTAAATGATGAGGGTCAGATGATTGTATAAGTCAAAGATTAATTAGTAATTATATAAGGTAATAAGAATTATGGAGTAAAATAGTACATGAATAAGCAGATAAAAGTAGAAGAGTAAATTAAGAAGTTTAGGAAATAAGCTAAGTAATAAGAATTTAAGAACTAAATAATAATTTGATCATACGAAAATAAAAAGTAGTAATAAACTGTAAATTCAAGTAAATAAAACAACAAGTGTTTAATACTAATAAAAATAAGGAATAAATTATAACTATTCAAGTAAGTAAATGTCTGAATGTAAATTAATAATAAAAGTGAAACTTAGTAATGTGATAGTAAAAAGGTGATTAAATAGAGGGTAGAAGCGTAAAGTGGTAATTGTAAAATAAGACATGTATAATAAGAATAAAAAGGATAAAATGATTGTTCAATAGGCAAAAATAAGATACAATATTAATTGTGAGATTAAAAGTGAAATATGTATAAAAATTGTATTCTTTTTTGATAAAATAGGAAATTTGAAGATAAAAGAAATTAATAGCACATGGATATTAATATATTTAATTATGTAAGTTATGGCCATTTCATATTAAGGAAAATAAAAGAAATAAAAGTGAATTATATATGTATAAGAATAGAATAAGTGGTCATAATAAATGTTAACGAATTAAATGTGTGAAATTGCATGTATGTGAGTGTATGCAATTGATGGAAAGCATTATAATTGTATCCATCACTGGACGTTTTATTCTCATCGCATAATTGTTTGACTGTGCGTAGGTTATGAGAAATTACAAGAGGTTGAAGCAAAAGAAGCTCGGCTCTAGTAAGAGAAGGGAAGTTACTTGACAAGATTAAAAGAATTTAGAGTCATGGCATATATATGTTAGAGTTGGAGAAACAAATTATAATTACATGTTTAGTCAGGTGTGTGTGTGTGTGTGTGTGTATATATATATATGAATAGACAATTTGGTAAGGTATGTATGAGTTATTAATAACACTGTTTATGTATGGATATTATTATGTTGTAGTTTAGAAAAGAAAAATTATCCACTAAACTGTCAAATACTTATAACAAGTGAGTTAGGTAGCTATGTGGCATCCGATATTCATATCAAATTACAGGTATAGGATGTTACATATTGCTAGCATGTTGGACACATAAAGTCCATATACTCCAATAGATGATGCCTCTGATAAAGTTCGTAAGGTATTTCTGAAATATTATGGAGATAGAGATTGGGCAACATATATCATGGTTGCTTCAATGTCTCCAAAACTTCAGAAATAACATAAGCATATTGATGCTCATTCTATCATCAAACATCTGATAGTTGTTCATCAAACAACCATGAATGGATCTATATAAGATATCAAAGTTGTTATTCCATTCTGAGATGTTGAAGTGCACTTCAGTTACGTAAGATAGGCTGAAGATGTTAGGCTATATATTGGGAGGTTCCCCTCTTTAAGTTTAGTTATGGGTCCTGAATTAACTGTGGACTTAATTCTTTGACTTCTTCCTTATTGTTATTCATAATTCATTTTTATCTATCGTATGAAGAAGAATGCGACCATATTGCCTCAATTGGTGAACTTACACCAAGAGTGCTAAGCTTTCTATTTATTAGAATCAGAAAGCAGTCATGGTGGTTGATGTTACTTCTTCAATGAAGAATAAGTCTTCTACGAAGAAAAATAAGTAAGTCAAGGCCCAAGAAAGAATAAAAAAAAATGGCATGCATTCTATTAAGACTAACACTAAAATGACTTATCACTAAAGAAAGAATTGCAACATTAATTTTGAATCTCTTAAGAGAAGTAAGGAGATGCTTCAACTTCAAGTATTTATCAGATAAGAAAATCATTAATATAAATACCAAGAGATCAAAGAAAAAGATAACTTAAAAACTTCCTACTTATGGTATTATCGTTTAGGCCATATAAATGAAACACACATGTCTAAGTTATACAAGTTTAGTGAGTTAGGTTCATTTGACTATGAGTCATTTGAAACATATGAAACTTGTTTATTGGGCAAAATGACTAAAGTGCCCTTTAGTGGTAAAGGTGTATGAGCTAGTGAAACATTGGAACTTATACATTCAAATGTATGTGGTCCAATGTCTACACATAATAGAAGAGGTTGTCTATCATTCATAACCTCCATAGATGACTATGCTAGATATGGTTATATTTATCTAATAAAGTTCAAGTCAAAAGCCTTTGAAAAGTTCAAAGAATTCAAAAATGAAGTGGAGAAACAACTTGGCAAAAGTATTAAAACACTAAGATCAGATTGAGGCAGAGAATATTTAAGCTAAGAATTTCAGAGTTATCTAAGAGATAATGGACTCCGCCATATACACCACAGCATAATGGTGTACCTGAAAGGAGAAATTGAATACTATTGGATATGGTTTGATCCATGATGAGTCTTGTAAACTTGCCCAAATTCTTTTAGGGTTATGCACTGGAAACTATTATTTATGCATTAAACAAAGTTCTAAGTAAATCAGTTCATGTTACTTCGTACGAGATATGGAATAACAAGAAACGTATAGTCTCTCATATGAACGTATTGGGTTGTCTTACTTATACGAAGAGGACAATGTCAGACAAGCTGGAAGCAAAGTCTGAAAAATGCTTATGTGTGGGATGTCCAAAGAAATCACTTAGATACTGTAGCGGCCCAAATGCCGGCTTAAAAGTTACAGTGCATAATTTCAGTGATACCATGACGATCGCAGTGTCAAACAATGTAGGGAGTTAATTTGCTAATGTCAAAGTTTAGTGGTAAGTGTGCCGGAAGTATAGCGGTCCTAGGATGGGTAATAACAGGGTGGTTATATAGCGGACCCGCCTGTCCAGCGCCCGAAAATTTTTTTATTTCTCGAAAATGATCTGTGGGTCGCCAGGAGTCTAGTGGTGAAATCGAAACTGAAAATGGAGTCAAATTGACCTCCGAAAGTCATTTTGAAGAAAGCCTCCGGTTCGATTCAAATAGTAATCAGATTTGACCGAAGTTTGATCGAGACTCTAAATATAGTAAATGACTTCTGAACAGTTATCTGAAGGTAAAGATGGACTCAGATTAGTGTATAGAACAATTCGGAAGTGAAAAAGTAATTTTATGGAGACATTAAAAAATTAGTGAATAGGACCGATTTAATTGAACCGGACCAAATAGTGAACCTAATTGAGATGGAATTAAGGTCTAATGGTTCAAGTAGGTAGTTTAGGGTATGTAGAGGATGTTTATGTAGTTATATTGAATAAATGAAGAGAAATAATGGGTGGTTCTTTGGGTTATGTATTCGGCCACATGAGGAATCCCATGGAAGTGGTGGGTTTTCAAGGAGATAAGGCATGGAAAGCAAGCTTAAGAGGTGGAGAACAAGAAAATAAGGTTAGTGGATACAATATCCTTCCTTTTCCATTGTAGAAGTGTGATTTTTGGTTATGTTTACATTGTATGTATGAGATTTATGCATGCTTAATCGAAACAAATTTGATAGACATGTTTGGGAAGGCTAAAAATGAGATTTTGAGTGATTAAAATGGAAAGAAATAAATTATATACCATAGATACCTTATAGAGCGAATGGTATACCTTAGTATACAAGGGTATACTTTAGTGATTAATGCAAATTAAATTGAATATTTGTGATTAATAACATGTAATCTATATAAATTAATGATTAGTTAAAGAGAAATGAGTATGGCTAAAAAACTAAGTGGATGGCCGAATTGTTAAGTTTATGTTCTTAAGGATTAAATAGATATTTAAGGCATAATAACTATGTAATCATGACAATTAATATGTAATTTAGTGAAATGAATGAATAAAGGAAGAAAATTAATTGTTGATGAAGAAATGAAGAAATTAATTATTGATGAAGAAATGAAGTCTTGGCCGAATTGAATATTAAGGAAAGTCATGAATACATTTAGTGATTTAAGCATATAACTGGTATAATTGAAGTGTATATCATGTAATTGAGTTAAGTGAGTGGTTAATGGAATGAAAAATAAATATAGTGAATTTTTAAAGTGTTGGCCGAATAAGAAATGTTAAAGAATGAATGTGTATTTTGATGTTTAATGGTATATTATGGTATAAAATGAATGAATAGTGATAAATGAGTGTGTATGCAAAATATCAAGTGAATATGAGATGTTGGCCGAAATATGTATGTTGATACAAAGTGAATTTTAAGTGACTTAAAATTGTATATTGCCCTTAGCAATTGACTGGTAGTGAAATCTAGTGCAGGATATAATTGGCTAGCCATAGGGATTCCACACCGCGGTACGAGTCATGGCAACTCGATATTGATAAGCTAGTGATGGCTTATTTCAGTGTTCAGTGTAGTGCAGTGCAGTGAGAAATGGTCCTATTGGGATTATTTTATAGTGTAATGGGTCTATGGGGTCCATGTCCCACATATCCGGTCAGTAGATTCTCTACCGGGTTTGTACTAGGGGCACAATGATAAATATGTGATAAATATGGTTAAAATAGTAATAAAAATGAAAATGAGTGAAAAATGGACTAAAATGTGATAAATAGAAAGTTTAGGGGTAAAATGGTAATTTTGTAAAAAAGTTAGTAAAAAATGAGAAAGTTAGATGAAAAGTGTAAGTGTAAGGGCAAAATCGTAATTTTGACAAATTATGAGAATAGAATAGTAAATTAGTAGAATAGTGATAAAATAAGGACTTAAATGTAATTTTAGTAAAAATATAAGGTTAAAAGTGGAATATAAGTGTAAAAAGGGTAAAATAGTAATTAAAATAAGTAAATAAGGGTAAAAGTGTAAAATAGGAAATATATAAGGTTAAAAGGGTAAATAATGAATAATAAAGGGCAAAGTGGTAATTAATGTGAAAGTGAGGACATAAAAGGAATTAGTGTAAAAGAGAGGACATAGATGTAAATAAGCTAAAAGAAAGGACATGGATGGAATTAATATAATTGAGGGGACATAAATGTCATTAATGGAAAAGATAAGGGTATAATTGGAAACCATGGAAAAAGAATAAGGATTTAAGTGTAATTAAAGAAATAATAAGTTTAATTAAAGGATTAAAATGTAATTAGTGAATAATGTGATTTAGATAAGTAATTAAGTGATTAGATTGTTGAATTTAAATGAGTAAGTATAATTAATGATTTAATAGGGAATAATAATAAACTAAAAAGTGGTATTAAGAGTAAGTAGTGGTACAAGTATAATTATAGCAAATTGAAGTCGTAAAAATTGGAATTTAAGGAAAAGCAAAGTGTAAAGTGTAATTTGGATTGAAGTATTATGGTAAGAATTAAATGATGAAATGTATGACAAAATAATGAATAAATATAGTAATGCAATTAAGTAGTGGCATTTATGTAAAATAAATCAATTAAGAATAAGAATGTGTATTAATAAAGTGTAGGAACCAAATTGTAGAATTATTATGTCGAGGTTAGTTAGTGGATTAAAGTGTAAATTAGTAGATGATATAGACAATAAATATATAGAATTGATAATTGATGAATGAATGATTTGTGAAGCATAGAAAAATTATTGCATGAATAAATATTAAATAAATAATAATTATAATTGATTTGTACATATATAGTGAATGTGAATGTATGTGTAATTTGATGATGTTTGGAATAATGATGTAATTATGAATAAGTGGCAATGAATGATAAAGAGGTAAGGTGGCAATATTGTGAATAAGTAATTAAGTGGGAATTTAATTGTAATTGACTATTATAAGATAAAGTTGAGGCTTAAATGTAAGTAATGAGAAATTGACTAATAGTGAAGTGAAGAAAATATTGATTTAAATATACATAAGTCAATAAGAGGATGACACGAAAATAAATAGACTAGTAATGTAAATAGTGATGATAATAGTAATACAAGTACAATAGAAATTAATGAATTTGACAATGAGCATAATAATAGTATTAATTAAGTGAAATGTTCGAAGAATAAATCGGAAATTTTTTATGAAGAGATAATTAAGGGGCCATAGTGAATTAAATTACAGTGCAAGATTTGTGAATAAGGTTATAAAGAATTAATGAAATTAATGGTGTGTTTTACTAAGTAATAATATAGAAAGAGTTTAAATAGAAGTAATGGGAAATAATAAATGAAAATTTAAAAATGATAGATTTTAGTGTGAGTAATAAGAAAGTGATAAAATGAAAGGAATTTATAGATCCGTTATAATGGTAATTGTATAAGTGAATAGAATTTAAATGGAAGGTACGTATTAATAATGAGACTATAAGTATGAAGACAATGTCAGAAAATATAGAAACAACATTGATTAAGAAATAAATAAGAAAAAAGTGATCGAATAATCAACATTCAAGTAACCCAGTGACTGAATTGTAGTGTATTCATTCAATGAAAAAATAAATCATAAATAATTAACGTTAAATAACTTAATGAAAGATTTGATGCAGTGGAAAATATGAAAGTAAAGAATTAGTGTAATGCAAGAAAGTAAAGGAAATGTTAAAAAAAAATTTAGAGCTATCGAGTGATTCTTCAGTGTCTGTCTATGCAGTGCAGTATTGTGACATCCGGTATCTGCATTATTCTCAAGTATAAGGGTGTTATAGATACTATATCTATCATACCTTGGAAAGAAAAGGTGTTTATTTCAAGGCATGCTATCTTTTTAGAGAAAGAGTTTCTTTAAAGAGAAGATAGTGGGAGTAAAGTTGAACTTGAAGTTCAAGATCAAAAAATAGAGGCTGATCAACCGATTGACCCTGAGATTATAATTCATGAAGATGAGATAACAATCGAACCTACTAGTATACAAGCTCCTAAAAGATTTGCTAAAGTTCATTCAGTCTTTGAGAGATATGGATTTTTCATAGATGAGGACAAGAATGTAACTGTAGTGGATGACAATGAACCTACTAGCTATAAAGAGGTTTTGAACAAATCAGAATTTGATTTATGGCTTAAGGCAATGAAGTTCAAAATTACTCCATGTATGACAACAAAGTATGGACTTTAGTTGATCTACCAGAAGGGATAAGACCCATATGGTGCAAATGGGTCTTTAAGAAGAAGACCGGCATGGAAGGTAATGTGGTTACCTATAAAGCTCACCTTATGGCTAAATGATATCATTAAAGAGAAGCTATCGACTTTGATGAAACCTTTTACCCTATGACAATGCTTAAGTCCATAAGAATACTTCTTGCCATTGCTGCTCATTATGATTATGAGATATGGCAGATAAATGTGAAGGCAACTTTCCTTAATGGAACTATTACTGAGGATATGTATATGACACAACCTAAGGGATTTCCATCCAAAGATAGTGAAATGGTATACAAGCTTCAAAGATCCATTTATGAATTGAAGCAAGCATCCAGGAGCTGGAATATTCGATTTAATGAGATAATTAAAGATTTTGGTTTCTCACAGAATAAAGATGAGGCTTGTGTATACAAGAAGGTAAGTGGGAGTGCAGTAGTTTTTCTTGTTCTGTATGTGGATGACATGCTCATAAATGGGAAATGATATTCCATCCTTCATTCAATCAAGATTTATTTATCCAGACAATTCTCCATGAAAGACCTTGGAGAAGCATCCTACATTCTGTGAGTGAGGATCTATAAAGATAAATCCAATAAAATGCTAGGTCTTTCACAATCAATATTCATAAATAAGGTACTCAGTATAGATCTCTCAAAGAAAGGATTCATTCCTGTGGTACATAGGAAAGGCCTTTCTAAATCTATGTGTCTATAGACACAAAAGCAGAGAGAGAACATGAGGAGAATCCCATAAGCATCTGCAATAAGATCAATAATGTATGCTATGTTATGTACACATCCAGATGTTTCATATGCTCTAAGTGTCATAAGTAGATTCGAGTTTAATTATAGAGAGGAACACTGGATAGTAATCAAGAATGTCCTTAAGTACTTGAGAAAGACTAAGGAGATGTTCTTGGTGTATGAAGATAATTATTTACAAGTAAGCGGGTATACAGATGCCAATTTTTCATTATGACAAAGATGATTATAAATCATAATTAGGTTTTGTGTTTTTGATGCATGGATGAGAAGTCATTTGAAATAGTTCCAAATAGGAGACGACTCCAGACTCAATGACGAAGGTTGAGTACATTATAGCTTTTGAGGTAGTAAAGGAAGTTGTATGGATTAAGAAGTTCATTATAGAACTAGGGGTGGTCCTTAGCATTATTGATAAAATACCCCCGTATTATGACAATAATTGAGCCATTGCGCAAACAAAAGAACTATAATCTCATAAAAAATCCAATCATGTCCTCAGACGTTATCATCTCATTAAGGAGATTATAGCTAGGAATGATGTAAAGATTGAGAGAGTTCCCACATATTATAATGTGGTAGACCTTTTCATGAAAGCACTATCCTAGAATAAGTTTGATCACCACGTACATTCTATAAGCTTTAGATACATGGGTGATTGGCTCTAATGCAAGTGGGAGATTGTTAGTTATATGCCCTAAAGCCCATGTATAATTAGATTTTTATCCATGCATAAACATTATTTATGAATAATAATAAGCCATTTTATATTCGTTAGTGCTTTTATATATTAACATTTGCATGCATATGACTTAAACTATAGAATGTAGTCCTTGGTATATGAACATAGTACAAAAGTAATCACGAAGGGTTCATGATATGAGATACCTATTATATGCAAATGTGTTAATACCTAAATTATCCCTAGTCATAGTATTAACAAGACAAGACATTGTTAATACGGATAGACTAGCATATGTTATACTTCTTGAATAGTTCAAGTAGTAGTTCTCATTAGCTGTGATCATTGAGATGATCAAAGTTAACATATGGATGCTTGTTAGAAGAATAAGTACATTGAAGACCTACCATGAGAAACTTCATATGGATAGTCATACTATATCAATGAAGTATCTCATCACATCAGTTGTGCAAGTATCCTTGGACTTATGATCACCAAGGTATCTCAGGTAGCAAGTGTTATACTTTGACTATTATGCTTTTACTCCTCGAAAGGGTATATATAACTCAAAGATTAGGTATAGCACGAACTACTTGGAGGTAGTTGAGTAACCAATAAAGAATTCACCACCCCACTTATTATGGGGAGTTTTATCTCAAGTATTTATACACATATTTGTTCAAAAAACCTTGGCTAAGATGGAACACAAGCTGAATGAGATTCATAAGGGCATTTTGAGAATAAAGATAAAAGTATGAGAATATAACAAGTTCATGAATGAATTGATACATGTCCATATTCAATTCATGAATAAGATTAGAGGAATGGTGAAAGGAATGATTGCATGGAAACTTGATATGGAAGGGCAAAAGTGAAAACCACTGAAATTCCTGTCATTTGGATAGTCATAATGCTTGATTAGAAGCCTCTCACTTAGTGAAGTGAGCATAGTCTTCTTTCATGTCAACTGGTACCCAATTTGGTACTTTTGATACGTTGATGGAGGGTTGGCTAGATGAGTCGAAAGCAGCTTCGGTGCAGATGCGCTTTGGGGCCACTGCAAGAAAAATCAATAGCAATTCATTCTCTTAAAATGGCAATAGCCATGAACACAAACAATAATTATCAAACTCATAAAAAACTAGTACAACCTCTTGTATCAAAAAGATCACCTTAAGATAATAACAGTCCAAATAAAGAACATCAATTCAAACAAGGGTAATTTTGTTGCAATGAATTCTGAATGGGAAATTTTAAGCACAAGGAGGAAAAGAGCAGTGTTTAATCATAAATCAAAATAATGAATGTCATATACTTAGAGAAATACCAAAATATGAGGAAAATTGCTCATTGAGGCATTTTAACAAACATGTGGTAAGCATCAGATTCACTCAATGAATTTTAACCTTCAAGTGCTAATTAGAATTTCCAAAATGAAATGGAAATCAAAATAATGAAGAATAAGGTACAAAGTGTTTAGACATTGCTCAATTGCACACAAGATCATTAACAAACTCAATGCCCAAGTTCATGCTGAATGCCCCGAAACCCGAATTCTCATGTACAATCATGCAGTTAATCATCAAAAAAATTCCATTTGATGAAATATACACGAATTTAGAAACAACGATAGAGATCATAAAGTATATTTAAAAGAATTCTCTTGTGGATTTAAAAATTAAACAACAAGAAAAACAATGGAGACGAACTCTTGTAGGGAGAGTGTGATGCATGGGCACCCGCTTATGTCTCCCGGAGGGCCCGCTTTTAGGGTCCGAGAAGGGCTTGCATTTAGATCTTGGATAACACGAGATATTTTGGAATTTCTTACCCAATAGAACATTGGGAAGTTCATCTAATCCCATGAAACCTTTAAGCACCTATGAGATATTTTGGAGTCGCCAACCAATTTACAAGAAATTGAAAAAGGTCATTTAATCTCGAGGGTCTTAAACCAGAGAAGGTGTTCGGAATTTCACTTTTATTAATGCCTTAAGTTAAGTTATAAAGGATTTTTTAGTAATTTAAATTCCAACTCTCATCTCACACAATCATGCAATAAAGTTAAAGCGCATTTCAAGCATTTTGGAAAGCAGTAAAGAAAAGCGATAAAGAAAGCGATAAATAAATAAATTACAAGTGAAAAAATTGGCACAGAACAATCCCCCCAAAAAGAGCATAAATAAATAAAAGAATAAAATTGCCCCAAAATTAATTACAAGGGCCCACAATAAATAATACACAAAAAGGAATAAAATAAAATACATAATACACAAATCGGGACATTTATTAGGTTTTAGCAACATTGGTTCCCTTACATTAACTTAAAAATTCGAGAGTTATTTTTAGGCAATAAAAATAGGGATAATTGGATCTATTTTATGAGAATTAACTCTCTTTTGAAAATGAAAGTTTATTGGCTAAAATCAGGACATTGGTCCTATTTCTAAAATAACGCATTTCAATACCATTTTGCATTAAACATACAAAACAATAAAATAAGGGAAATACAGGAATTAAAAATGCAAACCAAATTTTGAAGGCTCCTAATCTCTTGATTCTCCAGCTTGCCCAGGGACATTACTCAAAGTGAAGTAAATAAGTTTGGCAAACAACAAAAACAAGAATAAAAATAATGTTAGTAAATTAAACAGAATATGATAGAATAGGAGTAAACAATTAAATGAAACAAATACAATAAATAATTCTAATTGAGGAAAATGTTTACGATTACTACAGAGAATAATGTTTGGTAAAAGACATCGAAATTTAAGAAGATAGATTAATGACCTAAAGTAAAATCAAATGAAAAATACAAAATTAATACTAGATATCCTATAGATTTAACTTATGTTCCATGCATCATACCAATGATTTATTAAATTAATATAAATTCATGTTAATTACAACAAACAACAACTATATTAATCTACAATAATTACAATTAAGAGAATAAATGAACGACTCAAAATAAGAAAAGTGAGAGGATTGACTCTAGCCCGAAAATTTACCCTTAGAGGTTGATGTTTGCAATAAAAGAAGAACAGATTTAATCGTCAATTGCTTAAAAAAGAAATCAAGAAAGCTTGGATCAAAGCTTTCTGTCACCAAAAATTGAAATTTAAAACTATTATTTTTTACCGAACAAGTGATGAGAATTGAACGTTAAATGCAAAGAATTAATTTCTTTGGCTCAAGAACAATTAAAATTTTTTTCGGAAGAAACTTTAGAAAATATTTTTTCTTTTTTATAGTTTTTTTGTCGCCGTTCTAATGCTGCCCCCCCTTTTTTCTGTGTTCTAACTTATCTTTTTATATGATCCTTGAAAAATTAGGTTTTAGGTGTTTTAATCTTATTCAAAGTATTTAATTATCCTTAAAAATCAAGTTTTATCCTTTTGAAAATCAAAAAAAGAGTTTGAGTTTAATTCTAACTAAAAACTAGAGAAACCCAAAAACAATGGAGTCCTGGCGAGGTAGGAAACGCGCGAGGTGCGGCCCTCGCACTGGAGGCCATGCCTCGTAAACGCGAGGTGCGGCCTCGCGCAGGAGGTCGGACGCCTCCTACATGAGGTGCGGCCTAGCGCAGTAAGCCGCATGCCTCCTGCATGAGGTGTGGCCTAGCGCAGGAAGTGATAGGTGTATAATTAAAGTATTATTCAGTATATATTTTGTGTAAACTATAAAGTTAAATATGTAATTATTTATATTTTTCATGTTATTTGTGTTAGTTTATGTGTTCTGTAGGTTGATTTAGGAGAAAAGGGAAGAAAAGAGTATGAATAGTAAAGAATTGTATGCAAAGAGGAAGAGCTGTGAAAATGGACTGACGATGCACGACTCGTGAAAAGGGATCACGAGTCGTGATGGGCTAATTAAGCAAACAGAAAATACAAGTGCAGAAGAAAAGAAGGCAAAGAAGAGAGCACGACTCGTGAATGGAGGTTACGAAGCATGAAGGGCCAGAGGAGAAAAGAAAGAAGAGCGAAAGAAGGAAAGGAGAAGGGTCACGAGTCGTGAAAAGAGATCACGACTCGTGACGATGCAAAGAGAAGCGCAAGAAAAGAAAGAAAAAGAGAAGAGGGGAAGGAAAAGAAGGCAGTTCATCTTGTAAGCCAAACTCATGACTCACACACAAGGCTCATGACTGTTGAAAGGCTATCATGAGTCATGACGATCCAGAGAGAAGCAAAAAAGCAAGGGAGAAAAGAAGAAGAAAGAAAAGAAGCACGTGTTCTGTCGCGAGCACGACAGTGATCACGAGCGCGATAGAACTATCCGTTGGTACAGTTATTCTTCAAAAGTAACTTAAAAAGGCACCTTTTCCCACCAAGCTTTGCAACTTTTGAAGGAGGCAACACAACTTTTGGAGTTCTATAAATTTAGATCTCAACTGTAATTTTAATATGATGTAATTTTGAGGATTATTTCTATTACAAGTTAACTTTTATTTTCTGTAACAGTTCTTAGTTAGTTTTTCATGTTTTGAAGAAGAAGACCAAGGAGAAGAAGAATTTTTACAAGGGTTTGAGTAAAGGGTTGAAAGATTTCTTTCTCATACTCTATCTATTATTTCTTCTATGTAAATCAAATGAATATTATTTGAGAACTTGAATATTATTGTTATTTTCTATTTCCATCTAAATTAGTAGTCTTTTAATGTAGAATTTTCTATTAGTATTTTTATGCATGATTATTATAAGTATGAGTTTAATTGAAAGATAAATTCTTACTTACATCTAATAAAAGTTCATCATTGAAGCATTATTTGAGAGATTGTAATGTTAGATGGTTGTTATAGGTTGGTGATTATTCCTGAAATTTGTATGTATAAATCTCTAATTCATTAATGAAAATTGTGAGTTAGAATTATAAATGTGTATTTTAGGCACTCTAATTTATGTTGAAAGAGTAAATTGGAACTTTATTCCAACTTGGCTTGCTTAAGAGATTAAAATTATAATTAAATGATGGAATCAAGTTTTATAATTGTTAACTCTTCATTATATGTTTTGTCTTCTTTGATTAACATGAACTAGGTTTAATTAGTTTACATAATAAAGTAGTTTAGATTTAACTAACAAATTAATGATAATTGTAAACAAGATTAAAATTGAGTAGTAATAGTGTGTAATAATTCGCACATTCCTCGTGGGATAGACATCTTTTGTACTATTTCGGTACACTGTATGCTTGCAGAATTGGTACTTAGAAATAAACCAACAGGAAGCCCCACATCTCCCGCGTGAGGTGCGGCCTCGCAAAGGAGGCTGTATGCCCCCTGCGCGTGGTGCAACCTCGCGCAGGAGGCCGCGCCTCGCACGGGAGGCCGAGTGCTGTGCGAGGCGAGGCCTCGAGCGCGACCCCTTAAGCGAGCTGCCCGCAGGCGCTGCGCAGGTCACGTGGCGGCAGACCACCGAAAATCCCAGAAATAAAATAATAATAATTTTTTAATTTTTATTTAAAAATAAGGGTTTCGACAAGGAAATCATCACTTCTAACTTTTTTGCCTGCGAACAAGTATCATTTTCATCACTGGGTAACCTTGGTCCGGGCTGCCTTAGGACCCAGTATCTACAGTTGCCCCTAGTTTTGGGAAACATAGTGCATGGGTGCCTAGGTGAGCCAAAACTCAAAGAAAGAAGGAAGAGACACGTACCTGAGGCAGTTGTCTTTCCGTTCCGAATGAAGTCATTGGGGGAGTTATCGTCAATTTGTCAATGTGTTAACCCTTATAGTTTTGGCATCAATCCTGTGTAGTATCTAGCCTTTGCCATTGTGGTCTATAATTGACCTTGATGCGGTGTCTAACCTCTATCGTTGTGGCATCTAACCTATGCAGTGTATAGCCCCAGCCGTATCGGTATCTAACCTATTAATGCGGTGTCTAACCTCTTTCGTTGTGGCATCTAACCTATGCAGTGTATAGCCCCAGCCGTGTCAGTATCTAACCTGTTGATGAGGTGTCTAACCTCCTTTATTGCGGTATCTAACCTATGTGGTGTATAGCCCCAGCTATGTCAGTATCTAACCTGTCGATACGGCAGTGCCGTGGTCGTGCTAACCTTCCGTAGAATGGTAGTACCGCCATCGTGCTAACCCTTCCGATATTTGAAGTGGTGGCCTCTGAGAGCCCTTTGGTTGATTGCCCCCCTGAGAGGTCTTTGGTTAATTACCCCCTGAGAGGTCTTTTGTGGATTGCCCCCTGAGAGGTCTTTGGTTGATTTCCCCCTGAGAGGTCTTTGGTTGATTGTTTGGACTAGTGCCTTTAAGAGGACTTTGGAGATTTGCCTCTTAAGAGGACTTGGAGAATTTGCCTCTTAAGAGGACTTAGAAGGGTTTGCCTCTGTGTAGACTTCATCTTGGTTTGATTGTCTGGTATGGGTGAGTGCCTATATTGTGTTGAAGTTGTCCTCGACCCGCTTTCATGCGTGTGGTCTTTATTTTGACTTTTCCTACAAAATTATGTGCACAGGAATATGTACAAAAGACTATGTGTGCAGGTGAAAAGTTTTATGCAAATGTTTGCAAAAGAATTGTATGACATGAAATGCATGCAAAAATGAATAGACCGTGTCTTGAGTGGTTAAGGGTCCGTCGAGACTATAGCTTGGCTGCTCACATTGTTTGATGCCCCCTGAGACCTAGAGGAGTGTCGTCTTGGCTTAAGATTTCTGACCCATAATCTTTTCAAAGAGAGCCTACCCGTAAGCATCTTGTCCCTAAGACTTTTTACTCGTGCCTTAAATTTATGCATTATCTGCTTGAAGGGAGACTATTTGGGCTGCCTTATTGCTCCATGTACTGTTGGTCATTTATTAAAGGTAGTCCCTTGTGGATTTTCACACTAGCTTTTCTTTGCGAGAAATGCATCCTTTTGGGGATTTTCACATAACCCTATGCCTAACTCTTTCCTAGAATGGACCTAACGCACTCCAGCCGCTTTTATTCATTTTATTTTTTTGTAGGACAGACTGCCTATTTTTAGGTTTTCACCCTACCCTTTGGCTTAACTTTTACTTAGAGTGTGAGTCACGGTTTTCATCTCTAACTGCCCTTTTTTCTTTTTTGTTTCTTTTTTATTTTTTTATTATTTTTAGTAGCTATATGGATTTCATTTATTCTCATGAAGGTGTTGCATGGCTAGCTCAAGATAATGACGGGCAAATCAGCTGAAACGTCAGGATAATGATAGCAATGAAGGCCATATGGGAAAAGAGAAATAATGTGTTACTTTTTATGCTGGAATTAAACAATTTTGAGTATACGAGATAAGGTGCTCTGTTTATATTAATATATTATGGCATAAATGAGTATGTTCCAGTCATATGTTCCAGTCTGATTTCATCACACATGATCATCATTTGGCATTAATTTTAAAAATAAAAAGCCCTATCTAATCTCGAGATGGATCCTAAAACATCAAACTCCTGTTATCAATCAGCCCTCTCGAGTTTTCATGATTGAACATTTTCTCTTTATCCCTAATTTTTACCCAGGATGCCTTTTTTCTATTTTCACCCTGGCATGGCGCCCAATTTTAGTATGATCGCCTTTTTTTTTTGGTTTTCGACCTGCGGGATGTTTATTATTTATTTCTCCGTCCTTTTTTTTTCTTTTATTTTAGCCTTTTCCATGGAACCTAGCTTAGTCTGTCGACATCTATTGGTTTCTTTGGACTTACTTCCATCCTCGTTAGTCAGGAAGGCTGCTTCTTCTAACAGTGCCTCCTTTTTAGCATCAAAGGCTTCATCTTGACCCTTGTGCAAACTGGCTGAAATGGTGAGTTCTCCATTTGAAACTTGAATATGAAATCCTGCATCTTATTTTTGTCGACTTTGGTGGCTCAATTTCTGAAATAGCCTTTAATGGTTGAGATTGGTTTGCAAGTTAGCCTCAGGTGGTTTAGGGCAAAATTGCGGTTTTTTCCTCTTTTTCTTTTCTTTTCTTTCCTTTTTTTTTTTATTTTTTCTCCTTTCTTTTTTGTAGAGGTAAGACTATATATTTTTTTTAGGTACAAAGTTTCACTTGTCTTGAATTTCATGTGACCCCTTAATGATCGGAGTTTGATTTTGTTGGGTTACATCGCATGCGTCCTAGATGTTGAGGGGGCAAAGGAATGGCTTTTGAAATTTTGCTCATCATTATGTTGGCATATTGAAGCAGCAGTGTCCTAGCAATGCCCTTGTTAATTTTTAGCATTCCAGGTCCATGCAAAGGCCGTTTCTTTTTCCCTTTTTTATTATTATTATCTCTCAAAACTTTCCTCTCTTTAGGAGTGATATCAGATGCAAATGGGATCTCGAGATTGAATAAGGCAGTATTCATCAAATTAATATCAAATGTAAACGACTTGTGGTTGCGATCATGCATGGTTAAATCATGAGAGACATAAGCAAAAAGTCATTAATATGATTAATGTAAACAACACTATATACATAAAGATTGTAAAGTTCAACAATAAAATGAAAAGCACATCTAATAGAAAGTTTCAACAATAAAATGAAAAGCACATCCAATAGAAAGTCTTCTCTCCTACTTTTTACTATGCGGTAGCCACCTTCTGGGATTCTTTATTAGTGTCTTGAAATCCCTTTATGCCTTCTTCTTCTTCTCTCTCTTCTCAGGGTCAGTGATCTCATTGGAATCAATAAGATCTTAGATCTTGTTTCTCAAAGTTCGGCAATAATCTGTCAGGTGCCCAGTGTGATGATGGTAGGTGCAGTATTGATCATCTTTGTGCCCTGGTTGTCCCTGATTTATGGCTGGTCTGGGTGGTAATTATCTCAGCTTGCCCTCCTTTGTCAATCTCTCCAATATCTAGTACATAGAGCAGCTTATATTAGAATAATACCTCTGACCTTATCCATCTTCGGTGGCTGAAACCTCGGCCGTTTTTCCATCCTTGATATTACTGCTTCCAGCACCACCCGACTTGTATCCTGATTGGTTCCCATAACCTTTCCTAGCAAAGTTACTTTGGCTTGCTTTCTTCACTAGGTACTCACCTTCTGCTTCAATGGCTATATCCTTTATAGACTCCCAATCTTTGAGCCCCTTCATCTTTAGTCCCTCCTTGAGATATGAACTCGCATTTCGGATGAATAATCGAATCTAATCTTGAGTATCCGGCTTCCTCTTCATCTCCATTACCCGATTTCTCCACTGAGTAAGATACTATTGGAATGACTCATTAGATCTCTATTGAAGCAGCTCCAAATCCTTCAAAGTAACCTCCATTCAGGTGCTACAGTCATACTGTTTGAGGAACTCTTCAGTCAATAGGTCCTAATTTTCTCTTGTCCTCCTATCCAAACCGTGGTACCAGTCTACAGCAGGCCCAGTTAAGCTGAGATAGAAATATTCCACCTTTTGTCGCTTGGTAAGCATAGTCCCCTTCATCACAAGCGTGTACTACTTGATGTGAGCAGACGGATCTGAGGTGCCGTCAAACTTGGGCAGATCGGGCATTTTAAACTTCTGAGGAAGCTCCTCATCATCCAAATCCCTATCCTTGGGGCTTATCCCCTTTCCGACAGACAGTAGGCGGGCTATCACCTCAACTCTTTCTTCTATCTTCTTTAAGGCGGCATCCTCTTTAGGAGGTTTAGCTCTCACTACCCCGGGTTCCTCATGCTCATCTTCTACAAAATCCTCTTCAGGTCTATGCCCCCCAACTCTTTTAGGCTCAACATGTGCAAGAGCTCTAGGCTCAGCACCAGGGGTGGTTCTATAACTGCTGTTAGAGGTGCCTCCCTGATCGAAATCTGTTCGACTTGTCCCACGGGAGAAGCGGCAAGTTGTTAGCCAGCTGGCGGTGCTAGAGTGGCAGTTAAGTTCCCAACATTGCCATCATTCTTTGTTCAAATTCCTCAAATATGTGCTCCATTTCTTAGGCCTTTAGGTCCATCTCTTCTGTGATAATAGCCCGAGTGGCATTTGAATCTGTGTTGGCCATGTCCAGTGATAATTCTAAAAGAAAGGATTCGGTGCTATCTGAAAGTGACTCCGAACCCCAATGCAACACTCTCTTTAGTGACTTGAAGAATGGGTTTCTCCTTACCAATCAGCCGTCAGGACCCCTAGACCACCGATTCATACCTATGTTGGCTAAAAGACTCAAATTGTTAGCATGATGCGTGAGTGACATTAAAGATGCATGGTTATGTTGATGCAGTATAGACGACCACATACAAGCAAGTAGACCCTTCTAACCTTATTACTCCCACACAGGAGGTCGTGCAGTCTTTTTCCTAGGTGGGCTTGACCCATGGGTCAGCGGGGAACACAATGGGCATGTATGGTGCATGGTGAGAAACCAGTAGCATAACACTCTTAATTTAAAGCACATGTATGTGGGTTTTGGCCATTATGTATTTGGACCTTTTAAACAGACTAAAAATGGGCCCACTGGGGCATGAGAGCCTTTGATGAGTGCCCAATTAATATGTTTGAATTTGTTCAATATATAAGGGCCCACGTAGCAAGCACGCTATTAAGGTACATATCACCTAGTGGAGGTTTCTATTGCCATTAGATGAGCTTTGGTCAAGGGCGGTGTTACTTTAGGTCTACCCAAGCATGGTCTCTGCCAATAGTCTAGCTCATTATGAGCATAATGACTGATTGGGTCTCCATTTGATATACCATTCATAGCGCAAGGCTTGGGTTGGTGATTATCCTGAGCACTTCCCTACAATGAATGAAAGTAGGGTCGCATTTCAGAAATGCACCGGGGTAAAATAAGGGACCAACTAGCATAGTTCTAAGGCTCTAATGAATGCAATGCAATTTTTGAATAGAAATGGAATTTTTGATTCTTAAAAACTCAATTATAATTTTAACTTAAGTCACTTTCGAAGCAAAGTTTCGATCAGTCCGTAGCGGAGTAACCACTGTGACGCGTGGGCACCCACATATGTTTCCCGAAGGGCCCACTTTTAGGGTCCGATAATGACATGTTTCTAGATCTTGGGTAACACGAGATATTTTGGAATTCCTTAACAAATAGAATATTGGGAAGTTCATCTAATCCCATGAAACCTTTAGGCACCTTTGATGTATTTTGGAGTCGCCACCCAATTTATAAGAAATTGGGAAAGGTCATCTAACGTCGAGGTTCTTAAACCAGAGAATGTGTTCGGAACTTCACTTCTATTAATGCCTTAAGTTAAGTTATAAATGAGTTTTTTAGTAATTGAAATTGCATCTCTTATCTCACGTGATCATGCAATAAAGTTAAAGCGCATTTCAAGCATTTTGGAAAGCAGTAGAGAAAAGCAATAAAGAAAGCGATAAATAAATAAATTACAAGTGAAAAAAATGGGACAGAACAATCCCCCTAAAAAGAGCATAAATAAATAAAAGAATAAAATTGCCCTAAAATTAATTCCAAGGGCCCACAATAAATAATACACAAAAAAGAATAAAATAAAATACATAATACACAGATCGGGACATTTATTAGATTTTAGGAACATTGGTTCCCTTGCATTAACTTAAAAATTCGAGAGTTATTTTTGGGCGATAAAAATAGGGATAATTGGATCCATTTTATGAGAATTAACTCTCTTTTGAAAATGAAAGATTATTGGCTAAAATTAGGACATTGGTCCTATTTTATTAATAAAAATTCAAATTCTTATTATTGTAGAAAAACATGAGTTTTTCTAAAGTAACGCATTTAAATACCATTTTGCACGAAACATACACAACAATAAAATAAGGGAAATACATGAATTAAAAATGCAAACCAAACTTTGATTGCTCCTAATCTCTTGATTCTCCAGCTTGCCCAAGGATATTACTCAAAGTGAAGTAAATAAGTTTGGAAAATAACAAAAACAAGAATAAAAATAATGTTAGTAAATTAAACAGAATATGATAGAATATGAGTAAACAATTAAATGAAGCAAATACAATAATTAATTCTAATTGAGTAAAATGTTTACGATTACTATAGAGAATAATGTTTGGTAAAAGGCATCGAAAATTAACAAGATAGATTAACGACCTAAAGTAAAATCAAATGAAAAATATAAAATTAATACTAGATATCCTACAGATTTAACTTATGTTCCATGCATCATACCAATGATTTGATTAAATTCATGTTAATTACATCAAATAACAACGCAAATAAACTAATATTAATCTACAGTAATTACCATGAAGAGAATAATTGAACTACTCAAAATAAGAAAAGTGAGAGGATTGACTCTAGCCCGAAAATTTACCCTCTAAGGTTGATGTTTGCAGCAAAAGAAGAATAGATTTCCTCGTCGATTGCTTGAAAAAGAAATTAAGAAAGCTTGGATCAAAGCTTTCTATCACCAAAAATTAAAATTAAAAACTGTTATTTTTTAGAAAACAAGTGATGAGAATTGAACGTTAAACGCAAAGAATTAATTTTTTTGGCTCAAGAGCAATTAGAATTTTTTTTAGAAGAAACTTTAGAAAATCTTTTTTCTTTTCCAGAGTTTTTTTGTCGCCGTTCTAATGCGACCCCCCCTTTTTTCTGTGTTCTAACTTTTCTTTTTATATGATCCCTGAGAAATTAGGTTTTAGTAGTTTTAATCTTATTCAAAACCTTTAATTATCCTTAAAAATCAAGTTTTATCCTTTTGAAAATTGGAAAAAAGAGTTTGAGTTTAATTTTAACTCAAAACCAGAGAAATCCAGAAAAAATGGAGTCCTGGCGAGGTAGGAGACGCGCGAAGTGCGGCCCTTGCGCTGGAGGCCATGCCTTGCAGACGCAAGGCGCGGGCTCGTGTAGGAGGCCGCGCCTCGAGCACGCAGGAGGTCGCATGCCCCCTGCGCGAGGTGCGGCCTCGCACTACACAAAGCATGGCCTCGCGCGGGAGGCCGCCTGCTGCCCAAGGTGGGGCCTCGTGTGTGGCATCTTGCGCACGCTGCACGAGGCGAGGCCTCATGCGAGCTTCCTCTAGGTGTTGTGACCCACGCATGCTGCCCGCAGGCGGTGTGCAGGTCGCCCGGTGGCAGACCACCGAAAATCTCAAAAACAAAATAATAATAATTTTTAATTTTTATTTAAAAAGAAGGGTTTTAATAAGGAAATCATCACTTCTAACTTTTTTGCCTGTGAACAAGTATCATTTTCATCACTAGGTAACCTTGGTTTGGGCTAACTCTAGACCCGGTGTCTATAGAGAAAGCAAAAGAATTCAAAGAGGAAGATAATAATCGAAGAAGAAAGGAGTTGGAGTACTTGTTGAAGTAAAACTGCATTTTTGGTCATGGTGGCAACAGTAACCTTATGACTGTGAGGTAACACTACCTCAATCCAGAAGCTAAACTCGACTTAAGTCATGATCACAACCAAGATACTGTGACTGTGAGGAAAAACTACCTCAATCTAGAAGCTAAACTCGACCTAAGTCACGATCACAACCAAGATATGGTGACCGTGAGGTAACCAGAATACAATACAGAATGCAATATCTCATTTGGTCACGGTGACAATAGTTACCTTACCACCGTGACCTCTTAAAGAATGCCAAAATTCAAAACTTCCACTATTTTTTTAAGCCACAAAATACTTGAGCAACTATTTCGACAAGAAAATTGCTAAACAAAGACTCATAATAGGCAACTTATAAAAGACAATATACATGCTATAAATATTAAAGTTTAGAAGTAGTTTTGCATTTATCATGTCCGCAGCTGGACTTTCTTAGGCAATCAAGGTTCGGATAAGGTGACAATCATTGAAGCGACCTCAAGCCTTGATTCAAAGTATGGCTTCAAGCTATGGCCATTTACCTTAAATTCTTTTTGATCTCTTGGATACCTTAAAACTACCACTCTAAACTCATTTGCATCTACAACTTTCCATATGGATTTCAACTTCCTAGGAAATAGTCTCAATCGACTATCATAAAGCAACACCTTCATTCCAGGAGCAAAGTCCTTAGGTATCAACTTACTATTATGCCACCTCTTGGTCTTCTCCTTGTAGCCTTTAGCATGGTCATATGCCCAAAATCGCAACTCCTCCAACTCATTCAGCTGTAGTACTCTACATTTCCCTGCACTATTAAGATCAAGGTTTAAAAATTTAGTGGCCCAGTAAGCTTTGTGTTCTAATTCAACTGGTGGGTGACAGGAGTTGCCAAACACGAGCCTAAAAGGGGACATCCCTATAGGCATCTTAAGCCGTTCTATACGGCCACAATGCTTCATCAAGTTTAAGGGACCAATCTTTCCTAGATGCATTCACTGTCTTTTTTAAAATGACTTTGAGTTCACGGTTCGACACCTCCACTTGACCATTAGCTTAAGCATGGTATGGTGTAGTAACCTTGTGGCTAACACCAAATTTTTTTTAGTAAGGCAGTAAATTGATGGTTGACAAAGTGCTTGCCACCATCACTGATTATTTCCCTAGGCACTCCATATCGGGTGAATATATTTCTCCTAAGGAATTCTAGCACTACGTTAGCATCATATGTCCTAGTGGTAACTGCTTCTACCCATTTACTTACATAATCTACTACTATTAAAATATATTCAAACCCATAGGACACTAGGAAAGGTCCCATGAAGTCTATTCCCCACACATCAAATAATTCCACCTCAAGCATGTCTGTCAATGGCATTTCATCCCTCCTAGAAACATTGCCTACTCTTTGATATTTATCACAACACTGAATAAAAACTTTAACATCATTAAACATAATAGGCCAATAAAATCCAAATTGGAGAATTTTTGATATCGTCCTATTAGTTCCATGATGTCCACCGGGTTCTCCACTATGACAAGCTTTCATTATTTCTTCATGCTCCTCTTTAGGAATGCATCTTTTTATCATTTGATCAGCACACAATCTGAAGAGGTAAGGATCTTCCCATATGTAATGTCTCGCATCAGCTTTCAAATTTTCTTTATTGCCATGTATATCATTCGGTATAAAACCACCTGTAAGATAGTTAGCTATGTCAGCAAACTATGGAATGGCAACTTCATAAGCATATAATGCACATATGTGTTCATTAGGAAATAAGTCCCTTCTCAATATGCTCGTGCTCAAGCCTTTGCAAATGATCTGCAATAAAATTCTTTGCCCCCTTCTTGTCCTTAATTTCCAAATCAAACTCTTATAGGAGAAGTACCCATTTGATTAACCTAGGCTTGGTCTCCTTCTTGGTGAAAAGGTGTTTCAATGCTGCATAATCAAAACACACAACAATTTTAGAATAAAGAATATAAGTCCTAAATTTCTCAAGTGCAAAAACTATAGCAAGAAGCTCCTTTCTAGTTGTGGTATAGTTGACTTGGGCTCCTGTCAAAGTGTGACTGGCATAGTAGGTAGTATGAAAAATCTTTTCCTTTCTCTGCCCTGGCACAGCTCCCACTGCAAAATCACTCACATTACACATTAATTTGAATGGAAGATCCCAATCTAGAGAGACAATCACTGGAGCTAAAATCAGTCTCTATTTCAATGTGTTAAATGCCAACAAACACTCATGAGAAAAGTTAAATGCAACATCTTTAATAAGAAAACTGGATAAAGGTTTAGTAATATTTGAAAAATCTTTAATAAAGCACCTATAAAATCCAGCATGTCCCAAGAAACTTCTAATCCCTTTTACAGTAGTTGGTGGTGGTAGTTTTTCGATGACATCTATTTTTTCTTTGTCCACCTCTATCCCTTTCTCATAAACCTTATGCCCCAACACAATCCCTTCTCTAACAATAAAGTGATATTTTTCCCAATTCGGGACAAGGTTAGTTTCCTCACATTTCCCTAAGACCAACTCCAAATTAGCTAGACAACTATTAAAGTCCTTCCCATAGATGGTAAAATCATCCATAAATACTTCCATGAAATTCTCAATAAACTCATGGAAGATGGACATCATACACCGCTGAAACGTAGTCAGTGCATTTCAAAGGTCAAAGGGCATGCATCTATACACGAATGTACCATAAGGGCAAGTAAAAGTGGTATTTTCTTACTCCTCAGGGGCAATTGGTATTTGTAGATACCCTGAATATCCATCGAGAAAATAATAAAATTTGTTACCCACTAACCTCTCTAACATTTGATTAATAAAAGGCAAGGGGAAATGGTCTTTCCGGGTTGCAGTATTAAGTCTCCTAAAATCTATACAGACTCTCTATTCCCTAACTGTACGAGTTGGAATAAGCTCATTTTGTGAATTTTTAACAACTGTAATCCCCCATTTCTTTGGAACACATTGAACAGGACTGACCCAGTTACTATTAGAGATAGGGTAAAGAATACCTGAGTGAAGAAGCTTGAGTACCTCTTTCTTTACCACCTCTTGCATTGCTAGATTAAGTTGTCTCTGGGGTTGAACCACTGGCTTAAAATCTTCCTCCATTGGTATCCGGTGCATGCAATAGCTTAGATTAATTCCTTTCAAGTCAGAAGTTTTCCATCCAATAGCCTTTTTGTGTTTCTTCAGCATAGCAATCAACAATTCCTCCTCCAAACCTGTCAAAGAAGAAGATATAATTCTGGCTTATCATTCTCTTCCAAAAACACATATTTTAAATGAGAAGGTAAAGTTTTAAGTTGAGCTTATGGCTCATCCTTAGGAAACTCCCGAAGTACTTCCTCCCTTGCTTCTACTTCACTTTCCTTCTCTATGGCAGCTTTTATCTTTCTCTCTCCTCCTTCTAACTTAACATCCTCTCCTGAATGCATTAAACACAACTTCAATGGATCATCCATCAAAATCTTCTCCTGACTTTCCTCCACACATTTCTGCACTACATCCACAAAATTAATAGATTCATCCAATCCACATGATGGATATCTTGTGGCTTTGTTCATATCCACTACTAGTTCTTCTTTATTAAACCGTAGGGTAACCTTCTGGCCATGAACATCAATTATCGCTTTTGCTGTATTCAAAAATGGCCTCCCCACAATTAACAGCACCTTCATATCCTCTTCCATTTCCATAATCAAAAAGTCTACCGAAAAAATGAATTTCCCTACTTTCACTAACAGATCCTCTATCACTACTTTCCTCAACGACTTATCAGCCAATTAGAGCCATACCTGTCTCCTTTTGATCACCTTGATTCAATTTCCTGCACATTGACTAAGGGATTAAATTAATGCTAGCTCCTAAATCACATAAAGCATTACCAACAAAATGTTCACCTATCTCACACGGCAAGGTAAAACTACCATGATCTTCTAATTTCTTAGGGATTTTGTTCATGATTATAGCATTACAATTCTCAGTAAGTTGCACAGTTCCACACTCTTTTAGTTTCTTTTTATTTGAACAAAGTTCTTTCATAAATTTAGCATAATTGGGCATGTGAGCTAAAACTTCAGCAAAAGGCAAATTAATATGCAATTTCTTAAACATCTCTCAAAACCTAGTCAATTGCTCATTTTATTTTCCTTTCTAACTATAGCAGGAAATGGCAACCTATTAATATCAACATCCCTTACATTAGAATTCATAATGTTCTTAACCTTGTCAGTGATCGGAGCATTTACTTTTATCTCTACCCTTGAGTTAGAATCACTTACCTTTCGTGTTGTCTCTTCCAGATTTGAAGATGAAAGTGAAGATGTCTTATCTTTCCCTTCTTCGGGTGTTACATCCTTACCACTCCATAATGTAATCGCCTTAGCCTCCTCCTTGGGATTCCTATCTACATTGGAAGGAAAAGTACCCGGTTGCCGACTTGAGATTGAGTTAGCAAGTTGGCCCAATTGTGTCTCTAAATTCCTCATGGAAGCATCTTAATTAAGATTCTATTGTTCTTAGGACTTCCATCTTGTATCTTGACTAGCTATAAATTAATGCTGACTATTCATAAAGCTAGCAAATTTGTCTTCAAGGTATGGCTTCTTCTCTTGAATAGGTGGCCGTGGCTGAAATCTAGGTGGATGATATGCGTGAGTTTGATTTGAGCTTTGTCCTTGATGTTGTGATGATGGGTATGGTGTTTGGTAGTGTGTATTTACTTATGGATGGTAAGCTTGGCTGTGATTATGAGTGACATTTTGGTTGAAGGGAGCTCTTGGTTGGGGTTGAGAAGAAGAAGCCATTTGATTTCCCTCTCTCAAAAAAAAATTCGGGTGATTTCTCCAACCAGGATTGTAACTATTGTTGTGCGGGTCATTTCTTCTAAAATTTCCTACTGTATTTACATCCTCTACTACTATACTCTCTTGAATACCTTGCCCATCCTCATATAACTCATAACTTTGAGAAACAAAAGCCACATTCTACACTTTTAATCCACTCAACTCTTTCCTCATTAGCTCTACTTGAGCTTTTAACATTGCAACCTCATTAATGTTATGCATACCTTGCCTCTTTGGTACTGCTCTTATGGTTGCCTATTAGGAATCCTTCGCTGCTATTTCATCCAGTAAATTGAAAGCATCTTCCGACAACTTGTTCATAAAACTCCTACCAGATGCAGTATATAAGAGTGATCTTGTAGATGTTGTAACTCCTGCATAAAAAGTAGTCATCAGTTGATAAACAGTTGTCTCATGATGGAGGTAGCTCCTTAATAACCTTATGAATCTTTTCCATGCTTCGTGAAAAGGTTCCTCGTTCATTTGACAAAAATTGATAATGCTGTTCTGAATACTTGCTGTTTTCATTGGTGGAAAGAATCTCATTAAAAACTTATGCTGTAATTGTTCCTTTGTCCATATGGATTGGCTTGGTAACATCTGAATCCACTCTCTTGCTTTTCCAATAAGTGTAAAGGGAAACAATTTTAACCTAATTGCATTCCTTGATATACCTGGAATCTAAACTATGTCACTGACTTCCAAGAATATATCTAGGTGTTGAGCAGGGTCTTCCAAATCCGAACCAGAAAACTGGTTTCTCTGAACCATCGTAATAGTGGCTAGCTTCAACTCAAACTGCACAGCTCTAGGCAACACAATAGTCCGATGTTCTTCGTTCAACCTAAGCATGGCATAATCTCTTATTATTTTCGGCCTAGGCATTTCTTCCCTTTGCCTATCCGGATTTTCATCTTGTGCTCTTGGCACTTGTTGATTCTTAGGAGGAATCTCACCAATAAGAGGATCTAGATTCATGTTATTATCTTGATTAGCTCTCCTTTTTTGATGCAAAGTCCTCTCGATTTTAGGATCGTAGGGCTCTAGTTGTTCTCGTCTCAATCTATGTATGCACTGAAAAGAATGAAAAGAATAAAATAAGAAAAAGAAAACACATACAAATAAAAATCAATACTCACAAACACGTCAATTCCTAGCAACGACGCTAAAAACTTGACCGGCATCTCGCAAGTGTACTAAATCAGCTAAGTAATATAGGGTGTTAAATTTAAGACCCACAATTATCGCACCCAAGGAGTTATGGTTACAAGATAGAGAAAATTAAAATATGCTAAAGAATTCTCAGAGTTTTGGATGATAAACTATTCAAACTATTGAAAATGCAGAACAAGAAGCAACCAAAATAAAGCTAACTAAAATCAAGTAACAGTTCTAGCAAATTTAAAATAGAAATTTGTTCTTAAAGATTTATCGGTCTAACTGTTGTTTGGGTTCACTCATCCTCCCCACACCCAATGTGAATTAATATTATCTTAAGTTACATAGATTGAATTAGGATAACCCACTATACCCAAGTGTCCCATTTCGGAGCAAGCTATTCTAATAAAAAAATGTCCCATTCCGGAGCAAGCCTCATGGCTAGTCTAAGCATAGGTCTCAAATACTAGTATTAACTTTGACTATTAAATCTATGGAAAAATAACAAAACCCTCAAGATTTTTGAAACAAAAGAAATCTGAGATAATAGATCCGAAAAATGTCCTCCTCCTCTTTTGCCAAATAGAAATTCTGCTATTTAAATTCCCGAAGGGGTCAAGGTCACAACCATTCTTTGTGACCATGAGATATTTGTTAAGATTGGGGTCACGGTCACAACTATTTCCTTGTGACCGTGAGATGCTTCTGACTTTGCTTCTGCATTGAATTGTCTTTGGTGACGATCACAACCATTTGGTTGTCACCGTGAGGTACCTGAATTCTTTGCAATTCAACACAAATCACTATAAATTGCTATCAAAAGTGTATAAAAACAGAATTCAACTGAATTTGTCAAACTTGTTGAAAGTAACAAAAACAAAATAACAAACACAGAAAAAGACACAAAAAACACAACGAAAATGAATCAGTACTAAATATTAAATTGGAGTTATCAAAGCCAGTCGCTAAAAGTTTTGCTGCTAATAATTATTTCCATCGCTAACAAATTTAAGAAGCAACCTTGTAAATACTAGGTCCTGAGGCAGCCCAGATCAGGGTTACCCAGTGATGAAATTAATTGACTGGTCACAGGCAAGAAGGTTTGAAGTGATGTTTGCCTTGTCAAGTTCCTTAAAAAAAAAATTGGGGCGGCCTGCCAGGGGTGGACCTCAAGGGGCGCTCGGCCAGGGGTGGCCCTCAAGGGGTGCCTTGCGAGGGGCGGCCTGTGAGGGGCACCTTGCCCGCCCCTCGAGGGGTGGCCTGCGAGGGGCACTCAACCGGCCCCTCATCGTCTTCTTCCTCTTTTGACATTTTTGCTCATTGAAAATCAAGGAATTTAATTCCAACGCTTATATTCAGGAATTTTAAGAGTCAAATCCATTTTTTTCGATTTCAAAAATTGAAAAATTGAATTTATTATCTTGGAAAAAGGGGTTTTTGGGAGAGAAATACATATAAATTTTTTAGGAGGAAAAAGAATTCAGGGGATTTTAGAAAAACAATTTTATTTTTAATTTGCTTCTTCAAATCTTTGGTTGTTGATCAGGGAAACAATTCACGATCTACCTTTTACATATTGATAATTCTGAGGGTAAAGAATTCTGGGCTCAATTGCATTATTTGGTATTTTTTTCTTTATTTTTCCACCATTGTTCTTTGTTCTAAAAGCTTGAAATTTTATGTGATTAATCTATTGATTTGTTATTTTTTGCATATGATTCAAGTTATTTTAGGTGTTTTTCACATTAATATGGCATGAAATTATGTCAAACCACTTGAAATTATATAAGATAGTATTTCTTTTGGGTTTGGAATTTGAAAAAAAAATAACAGTTGCTGTGTTGCCTCTCCTCCTTCCCCACGAGGGGAGGGAAGGAGATGAGGGACAGCCTCGTGGCTAGGCCGCCCCTTAACCTTTTTTTTCATCTTTTAGTGCGTTTTGGTCCATTTTGTCCTGTTTTCGATCCTTTTCGGTCCATTTTCACGTGGTATGCGTTATTTTGCATGATTTTAATATTATTTTGCCAATGTTTATTTAGTTTATGTGATAATATTTATTTTTATTAGTTTATTTGATTTAATTTATTTTCTAGATTTATTTACTGACATTAGTTTTATTTTATTTTTTTATTGTGTATATAATTCTTTTTTTTTTTGTTAGCATTTTCAATGGCAAATGAGGATCAATTGAGATTTGGAAACACCTTTTGGTTTGACTTTTTTAGCATTTTTATTATTTTTCAATATTTTACTTTTATTTATTTTGTTATGTAATTTGTAATAAATTTATTTTATTTTATGCACGTTAAAAGAAAACCACAAAAAAATATTTTATTAATAAATTTTATTTTTATCCAAATAAAATGGGACCAATGTCCTAATTTTCAACCAATAAAATATCACTTTTAAAAGAAAAGTTAATTTTCTTAAAAATGGGATCACTCATCCCTATTTTCTCAATATTCACAAAAAAAAATAAATTTTCGATTTTCTAAGTGAACATGAAGGAACCAATGTTCCTATTCTAAATAAATATCCCGATTTATGAATGTTATTTAATAAGTTGATTTTGTTTATTTAATTTCTTATTTTGAAAGATTGTATTTTTCGTCCCAATTTATTTATTTTTATTTGTTTTAATTTGGGGGATTGTATTTTTGTCCCAATTTCATTTCGTAATTTGTTTTGTTTTTACTTATTTTATCGCTTTTTTTACCGCTTTTCTTGTTGATTGAATTTGCGCTTTATCTTAAATACATGATTGTGTGAGATGGGAGATGGAAATTTAATAATTAAAAAACTCATTTATAATTAACCAAGATATTAATAGGAGTAAAGTTTCGAACTACTCTCTGGTTTAGACCTCGAGGTTAGACGAACTTTCCCAATTTCTTGTAAATTGGGTGGCGACTCCAAAATACCTCAAAGATGGCTAAAGGATTCATGGGATTAGATGAACTTCCCCAATGTTCTATTGGGTAGGGATTCCAAAATATCTCATATTGCACAAGATCAAAAGACACGAAACCTCCTAGGCCCTAAAAGCGAGCCTCCGTGACATGATCGGGGTTCAGCGCATGTCACAGTCGCGACTCCATTGGGGATTTTGAGACTTTACTTCGAAACTTTCTTGGTTAATGATATAATTGGGTTTTTTTTGAATTAAAATTCAATCTCTTTTCAAAAAATTTTGCATTGCATCTATGTTAGAGCCTTAGATTTATGCTAGATGGTCCCTTATTTTACCTCGGTGTTTTCCCTAAGCATGACCCTACATTCACTCAATGTGGGGAAGTGTTAAGAATAATCACCAGCCCAAGCCTCGTACATTTTGGTATATCAAATGGAGACCCAATTGGTCATTATGCTTGTGATGAACTAGACCCGTTGGAAGGGACCATGCTTGGGTTGCCCTAAAGTATCATCACCTTTGACTAAAGCTCATGTAAAGGCAATAGAAACTTCCACCAGGTGACATGTACCGTAATACTGTGCTTGCTATGTTGGCTACTATGTATTGAACAAAATCAGCTAAATTAAATGGTTTTTCTTTAAAGGCTTTCATGTCCCGGTGGGCCCATCTTAATTTGATTAAAGTGTTCAAATATATAATGGCTAAAACCCATATGTATGCGCTTTAAATGCGAGATGTTATGTTGCCAATTTTCCACCGCACACCATCGCGTCAATTGGGTTACCTGTTAACCCATGGATTAAGCAGACCTAGGAAAGAGACCGTACGACCTCGTGTGTGGGAGAAATAAGGTTAGAAGGATTTATCTGTTTACATGTGGTTGTGGATGTTGCATTGCATGTCATTCATGCACATAAAAACATAAAATAAATAAATAAATAAAAAATTAATTTCCTTCATGTATGTGTACATCATATTCTGTGCATATAATTTTCACATGTACATATCATCTTATGCATGAATTTTACGTATGCATTGCATACATCATCCTAACCTCTTTGATTTTTTAGCCATTGTAGACCGTTTGTTGCATAGCACGATCATACATAACATGTCATTCATATATTGTTCTAAGTACTTAATTTTTTGGACATCGTAGACCATTTTCCTAGTCAGTTTACGGGTTCCGATAGCTGCCTTATCAGAGGGTTTTGATTGAGCAACCAGAATTAAAATTAAGTGTAATTAATAGGCATTCAGAACAATTTTTAGAAATAGCTAATTTAGCAAGAGAATCTGATGCAACCCGTGCACTGATTGCTGAAGAAGTGGGTAAAAGGATGGAGGAGTTTGAGGCTCGAATGATGGAAATGATGGCGAACCTTACTGCTACTCTAGCACTGATAGCTGGACAGCCACCTACCGCTCTTGTTGGGGAGCAAGTTGAACAAGAACCAATTAGAGAGGGGTCCTCCAGTAGCAGACCCACCAGCAATTGAGCCCAGAGTGGCAGCGCTAGTAAAGCGAAGAGGAGCTCATAAACCCAAAGATGACTTACAGGAGGAAGAGCAAGTGGAGCCAGTCATGATAAGAGGCAAGGCCCCCAAAATAGAGATCATCTCGAGGAAAATGGAGGATGTAGTGGCCCAAATATCGGTATAGAAGTGTTAGTGTAAGATTACAGTGTTTCTAATGTGATATCAATGTAGAGTGATGTCATAAGTATGATTATGTGAAATAATATTGAGTGTACAGTGTGTTTATGGTATAGAAATTCCAGGGTGGTTAACCTTGGGGTAGCCATACAGCCGGCCCGACGTACGTTGGCCGAAAAATTTTAATTTGGTGAAAATGATCGGTGGGTCGTTAGGAATCTAGTGGTGAATTATGGAGTGAAAAAGGAGTTAAATTGGCCTCCGAAAGTTATTCTGAAGTTGGCCTCTGGTTCGATTCAAATTAAACCAGGATTTGATCGAGGTTTGACTGAGCATTTAAAAATAGTTATTGAACTCTAATGGGTTTGTAGTGGGGAGTATAAAGGCATAGAATAATTTCCTGTAAGTTTTGTTGGCATTAGAATTGGATTTTACGGCAGAACAAAAAGTGGTTGAATCGGACCGATTTAAGTGAATCGGGGCACAAATGAACTTCGATTGACCTAAAAATTTGCAAGGAAGCTATTTTTGATATTTTATGAATGATAGAATGGGTTAGAAGTCAAAATAAGGTGAGGAACATATAGATGCTTTGAAATAGTGCAAATGAACCGAAAAACCAAAATTTTGGTCTAAATCGGTCGGACCACTTTGGTTGGAACGGTTCGGTTCATTTATGGCCTATAAAAAGGAAGGAGAGGCTGGATTTATCTAGAGAAATCCAGCCATAAACCTCCTCTCTCTTCTTCTTCAAGGACGAATTGTATTTCTCATTTCTTCCACCACTTTTCTTCATTTCTTCTTCCATATTTCCCCAAAATCTAGCCTTCTAGACAAATTTCAGTCCCTCTACAACCTAATAGAAGTGATTGGAGTCCATTTGAATCATTGGAAGTGGGATTTTTCAAGTGTTCAAAGGTTAGGGTTCATTTTAAGGTAAGAGATTTAAGTGGTCTTAATTAGGTTTATTGGTCCATATGGGGGTTTTCAAGGGTGTAGATTTAATTTTTGATGTTAGTTTGCAAAAAGAAAGGATGGTTTTTATGATATAAGCTTGTTTATATTCGGCCATGGTAGGTTATCAAGGTGAGGAGGAGTTTTCTCAAGCTAAAGTGAAGGGAAAGGAAGCTTAAGGGAGTGTAGAGCAAGAATTTGAGGTTTGTGGTTACAAAATCCCTTTATTTCCATTGTTTTTAAGTTGAATATTAGGTTATGTTTAAGTATAAGTATGTAATTTAGGCATGATTAATTAAATCTAACTTGATAATCATGATTAGTGCGCTTAAATTAGTGTATAAACATGCTTAGATTAAATTAAAACACATTGGTATGAAATCCCTAAGGTAGGTCGAATAGTAACTCAAGAAATTCATAATGTATATATGAGTTTTATGGCATATAAATAATGGTTATAATGTATATAACATGTGTAATATATAATGGAATAGTTAAAAGATTGAAAAATAAACTTAATGAATTTATATAAGCTTAGCCGAATGGATTATTAAGGAAATTAATGGGATATGTTGTGTAATATGGCTTGTAGTTAGTATTTATAACATGTATAACATGAAAAGAGGATGATGAAGTGGATAAATGGAATTAAAGTGTATGGTATGAAAATTGGATGCTTTGTCCGAATGGTATATATGAGATTTAAAGTGTTTGTTTTGATAAGTATTGATGAATAATGGCATAATATGGTTAATGGTGGATAAATAAGATTCTATGCAAAATTACAAGTGAATATGAGATGTTGGCCGAATAGTGCATGTGAACATAATGTGATATTTATGTGTAACTTGATGATATATTGCCCTTAGTAGTTGTCTGGTAGTAAAATCTAGTTCAGGATATATATGGCTAGCCATAGGGACGTCAGTGTAAGCCGCAGTGGCAAGTCATAGTGACTTGCAAATTTAGACCAATGACGGTCTATATATATATCAGTGTAGTGTAAAATGTATGTATAGAGTTGTCGGAGTGTAATTTGGCACCCTAGTGCCACTCCGACACTACCGAAGTGTAATTTGGCCCCCTAATGGCCACTTCGGTAGGTTAGAGCTATAGAGGCCAGTCCCGTATATCCAGTCTAGTGATAACTACTGGGTGTTACTAGAGGCAAAGTTGAAAGAAATTGATTAAAAAGAGATTTATTCGTAAAATATAGTGAATAAGAGTAAAGAAAAGACTAATTTGAAGAAAATAAAATGTTAAGGGCTAAAACGTAATTTACCATGAAAATGATTGGTTAGTGGATTAATTAATATATTATACAATAAAAAGTAAATAATTGTGGAAGTATAATTAGTAAATGGTATAATTGTAACTAAAGTGAAAAGAAGGGCAATATCGTAATTTTAATAATAATAGAGGGGCATTTTGGTAATTAGGTAATTAAAGTGAATAAGATAATAATAAATAAGAAATTAAGGGAAAACAAGATTAAAATGATAGAAATAGAAAATTGAGGGCAAAATTGTAATTATGTACTTAATGGGTAAAAATAGTGTTAACTAGGTGAAAAGTGTAATTGAAAAGGGTAATTATGTAAATGAGTGAAAATGTAGAGACTAAACGGTAATTTTAAAATAAGTTGGTAAAAAATGCAAACTTAAGTAAAAAGTGTAAAAGTAAGGGCAATTTGATAATTATAGTAAAATATGAGGTTAAAATGGTAATTTATTGTAAAAGTGATAAATTAAGGACCTAAATGTAATTTGGTAAAATTATAAGGTTAAAAGTGGAAATTTGAAGTAAAAAGGGTATTTTGGTAATTAAAGAAGTTATTAAGGGGTAAAAGTGGAAAATAAATTTGAATGAGGTTAAAAATGTAAATAAAGAATAACTAAGGGTAAAATAGTAATTATGTGAAAAAAAGAGGACATAAATGCAATTAAGGAAAAATAAGGGACATGAATGGAATTATGGTAAAAGTGGGGACATAGATGTAATTAATAGAAAAGTTAAGGGTAAGAATGGAAACCAAGGGAAAAGAATAAGGACAACAATGTAATTAGAGAAATAATAAATTTAATAAAAGGATTAAATTGTATTTAGTGAAATAAATAAGAAAATAATGGTAAATAAAAGCATGATTTTAATTATAAGATAATTAAGGGTAAAAGTGTAATTAGTGGAATAGTAAATTAAATAAAAGGATTTAAATGTAATTAGTGTATAATGAGGTTCAATGTTTAATTATGTGGTTAATTTAGTGGATTAATTGATATAATAATAATAATAATAATAATAATAATAATAATAATAATAATAATAATATAGTTAATAGAATAAAGTAGTTTCGTTAATTGAATAATTAGTAGTAGTGGAAATTTATGAATTTGTAACCACCATTGGGCATATTAATGCTCAGCATGTAGTTGTTTTGACTGCGTGTAGGTACGTCATAGGTCGAAGGAGCATACCTCAGTCTGATTGTAGCAAGCACCGAAAAAGGATTGAAAGCTATATTTTGTATGTTTTGGAATTTTGTATTGGCATGTATATAAAGATGGGATTTAATTATGTGATGGTTTATGTGTATTTATGTATGTGAATGATGTGACTTCATGAATAGATGTTTTAGACTGTGAATGACATGGATGTGAATGATAAATTATTGTGCCCTTGCCGGGGCTGTGGAGTTTGAAATTTGCAGGTTTGGGTAGTGAGAAATATAAGCCGTTATACTGCCGAAATTTTGACCAAATGAATAGTAATATTAGACAGTTATAGGTCAATCGGCAACTAGGTCAATAAGTGAAATTTGTTAAGTGAAATGAATGATTAAGTGAATAAAAGATTAAGTGTAAGAAAATAAAAAATTCAACCACATTTTGGGTCAAGTGTAAGACAGCTTTAGTATAATCATGGTAATCGCACAGTAAATCCTAAGTCGGCAGTGTACGTGAAGGGTATAAGGGTGTTACAGAGGAGAGGTTTGAAGCTATGACCCGCTTTCTGGCAGTGGGAAGAGGCATGAGTTTTGAGGACAAAGAGTTGGATGGTGAAGATCTAATCCCCGAGAACTCAAAATGCCTGACATTCCTAAGTTTAATGGTACCTCAGACTCGAAAGCACATGTAAAACAGTACTCATTAGTGATGAAGGGTACGACTCTGACCAGAAAGCAGAAGATAGAATATTTTTGCCTGAGCTTAATAGGGCCCGGACTAAATTGGTACCATGGAGTGGACAGGAGGTCCAAAGAGGATTGGGAGCTGCTGATGGAGGAATTCCTTAAGTAATATGATTGCAGTACGAGGATAGAGGTCACCCTGAAAGACCTAGAGTTGCTTTAACAGAAGTCGGGAGAATCATTCCATGAGTACTTTACCAGATGGAGGAATCGGATCATGGAAATGAACAGAAAACCCGATACCCCAGATCAGATTAGGTTATTTATCAAAAATGCTAGCCCATATTTGAGAGAAGAGCTAAAGATGAAAGGACTCAAAGATTGAGAGTCGCTTAAAGATATAGCCGTGGAAGCTGAGGCCGAGTATCTGGAGAAAATAGCTAAATTTGCAAACCTGGCCTTTAGCAAGAATGAAGGAAGTAGCAGTGGTAACCGGGGCAATGCTGGGACAAAAGAAGTCTCAGCCACAGGATCAACTCGACAGCACTTCACATCTTAGGAAAGCCATTGTCTTGGCACTTCACCCGTCTCATCAAAGAAGGGAAGTTACAACCATTGTCAGCAGGGCTAGCCCTAAGTCAAGGGCAACCTAGACACAGAACAGAATGGTATTATACATTTCACTAGTACATGGGGCATAGAATAGACTAATGTCATCCTCTAAGAGACCGCATTCAAAAATTGATGCCGCGCCCAAAGGAAGAAAGGAAGAATTAGAGTTGTTACAATGCCATTCTTTTTATGATATGAAATGTGTTTTTGAACTATGTCATGCACTTGTTTCTCTAACTATATTAATAGTATAGGCTTTTCTTATTTATGCATTGTCATATCTTATCGTATCATGCATAAGTAATAATCATGATCAAGGCATTGGTTCAATAAACAATTTTTAAATCAATCTCAAGGAAAAAACATCTTGGCTGCATCCAACCTAACTTCTGAAGAGAGAAAAATTCTGAGAGATAAAAAAAAAAAAGAAAAAAATGAGAAAAGGGCCTTTGCCCCTTCTGGAATGACATGTTGAAAATTGACGATGACATTGCTAGGACAACGCTGCTTTAATTTGCCAACATGACGACGAACAAAATTTTGAAAGCCATTCCTTGCCTCCTCAACATCTAGGACACGTATAATGTAGCCAAACAAAGCCAAGCTCCAATCAATAAGGGGTTACCTCAGAAGCTAGATTTTCAAATTCAAGACCAACGAAGCTTTGGGCCTTCACGAAAATAAAAAAGAAAAGAAGAAAAAAGAAAAGAAAAGAGGAAAAAAAAAAGAAGAAAAAAACACAGTTTGGCCTAAACCATCTGAGGCCAACATACAAACCAATCTCAACCATTGAGAGCTACCTTAGAAATTGAATGACCAAAATCAAAAAAAAAATGCGACCTTTCATTGTCAAGTTCCAAAAGGAGAGCTCGTTGACTCAACTAGTTTGCATAAAAGTCAAAATTAAGCCTTTTATGCTAAAAAGCCACTGTCGGAGGAGGCAACGATCCCGGCTAAAACAATGATGAAAGATTCAAGAAATCAAACAATGCCGACAGACTAAAGAAGGTTCCATGGCAGAGGCAACAAAAAAAAATAAAACAAATAAAAAAGAAGAGTAAATGCCCCGTGGGTCGAAAATCGAAAATAGGCGGTCTTGCTAAAATTGGGCATCCTGCTAGGGCAAAAAACCTGAAAAAGGCACCCTAGGCAAAAATTAGGGGTTGAGAGAAAATATTCAATCAAGAAAACCTGAGAGAGCTGATTGATAACAGAAGTCGAATGTGCCTAAGGTGTTACTCCCTGAGATTGAATAAAACCTGTGTTTTTGCATTACGTATGATTATTATTGTTGATATATGGTGCATATAAATAGGAACACATGCATAAGCTAGGCATAAACATGCGATTGAATGGTTAAGAGAAACATGTGGCATGCATAGTTACATGTGTTGGAGCAAGTCTCAAGGCAATGATAACAACACTTCACGTGACAAATCCTACTCTTAAAAATAAAGTAAAAAAAGGGCCGTTAGAGATAAAAACCGTAACTGGCTCTCTAAGAAAAAGTTAGGCCAAAGGGGAAAACCTGAAAATAGGCAGTCTTTCTTGCAAGCAAAAATAAGATGAATAAAAGCCGCTGAAGTGGGTTGGGTCCATTCTAGGCAAAAAATTACGCACGGGATTATGTGAAAATCCCCAAAGGGACGCATTTCTGGCAAAAAAAAAGCTAGTGTGAAAATCCACAAAGGACGCACTACCTTTTTAACAATGACTTCCCATACACGAAGTGATAAGGCGGTCCAAATAACCTCCTTTTAGGCAAATAATGCATAATGCAGGACACGAGTTAGAATCCTGAGGGCAAAATGCTGTACAGCTCATAGCACAAAGTGCATGCACGTTGACCGGGGGGCAAAGATGCACACTGGGCGGTTCTCTCCGAAAAGGTTAAGGGTCAGAATTCTTAAGCCAAGATGACACTTCTAAATCCTTTAGGGCATCAAACAGTACGGGCAGCCGAGTTATACCCTCAATGAATTCCTTAACCACCTAGGATATGGCCTATCCATTTTTGCATATACGTCCTTTCCAAACATTTGCATACAATATCTCACGTAAATCACGTATGTACGATCTTTTGCATATGTCAATAACTCTTTGCATCTCATGTGCATCGCACAAGTACAATCTTTTGCATATTTCTTTGCATACATCGTTTCATGCATACATGGTGCCCCACATGCATTCACACGCATGATCCCTTGCACATATCTCGCATATGCAATTTTTGCACTGATCTAGTGTTCATATTCCATGCATATATGTCATGCATATAAGGTATACATTACGTGTACATAGTTTATGGATACATAAGATGTATATAGGTCTGTGCACATGTTTCACATGCATAGTGTCATGCATACATCACATGCGTATAATTTGCACAAATAGCTATTAGCACATAATTCTTTGCACATGTTTCTTGTATATAGCCTTGCGTATATATTTCACACATGCAAACACAATCTCTTGTATATGATCTTGTGCATATGACTTTGTAGGAAATATCTAAATAAACCTCACATGTAAAAGTGGGCCAAAGGACAACTTCAGCTCAACATCGATGCTCATCCACGCTGAACAATTAGATCAAGATGAAGTCCCCATGGAAAAGGAATCCTGCAGATTCGCGCCAAAGAGAACATCTAAAGGAACAAGCCTCTTCATGGACACCATGCCGGGGGCAATCAAGAGGCTCAAAGTCTAAGTCTCTCAGTGAGCGTCTACTTCTCTCAGTGAACATCTAAGTCTCTCAGTGAGCATAAATTTTCAAAGTCTCCATGCGAGCACAAAGCCTTTTTAAGAGGCATATAGGTCTTTTCAACAAGAAGACTGTGCCAGATGGCTCTTTATCAACTCAATCAACATAAGTTCGCTAAACGACTCGGTGGCATTAATGATAAGTCACATCGATAGCAGTCTTTAGAAATGACTCGGTGCGATCTAAGAGGATGATGTCTGCATTTTGTAAGTCTGAAATAACTCGGTGCAATCGAAGAGGATGATGTCAGCATTTTGTAATTCTAAAAATAACTCGGTGCGATCCAAGAGGATGATGTCTACATTTTGTAAGTTTGAGATGACTCGGTGTAATCCAAGAGGATGATGTTTGCATTTCGTAAGTCTGAGATGACTCGGTGCAATCCAAGACGATGATGTCTTCATTTCATAAGTCTGAGATGACTCAGTGCAATCTAAGAGTATAATGTTTGCATCTCGTAAGTCTGAGATGACTCGGTGCAATCCAAGAGGATGATGTCTGCATTTCGTAAGTCTAAGATGACTCGGTGCAATCCAAGAGGATGATGTCTGCATCTCGTAAGTTTGAGATGACTCGGTGCAATCCAAGAGTATGATGTCTGTATCTCATAAGTCTGAGATGACTCGATGCAATCCAAGAGGATGATGCCTACATTTCGTAAGTCTGAGATGACTTGATGCAATCCAAGAGGATGATGTCTGCATTTCGTAAGTCTGAGATGACTCGGTTCAATCCAAGAGGATGATGTCTGCATTTCGTAAGTCTGAGATGACACGGTGTAATCTAAGAGGGTGATGTCTGCATTTTGTAAGTTTGAGATGACTCGGTACAATCCAAGAGGATGACGTCTGCATTTTGTAATTCTGAGATGACTTAGTGCAATCCAAGAGGATGATGTCTGCATTTCATAAGTCTAAGATGACTCGGTGCAATCCAAGAGGAAGAAATTCAAATAACAATACTGTTCTCCAGGGAGCAACCAGCTCTTTAGGGGGCATCTATCCAACATCAGCCCAACCGGATTATAACATGCCAACAAGGCGATGTCAATTAGCCACTAAGAGCGTAGCTTAACATGTCAACAAACTAGCATTAGTCAAACCTGCCACAACTCCATCGACATAGCTGGAAGGTGGTAGCCTCAGGTACGCGTCTCTTTCCTTTTCTCTGAGTTTTGGCACACCTAGGCAACCATGCACTAGCTTCCCTAAAACTAGGGGCAACTGTAGACATCGGGTCCCGAGAAAGACCAGATCAAGGTTACCCAGTGATGAAATTAATTGCCTAGTCTTAGGCAAAAAGGTTGGAAGTGATGTTTTTCTTGTCAAGTTCCTTAAATAATAAAAAAAATTTGGGCCACCCTGCCCGCCCCTCGAGCGAGAGGTGGCTTGCTTGCCCCTCAAGGGGTGCCCTGCCAGGGGCAGCCTGTGAAGGGCGCTTTGCCCGCCCCTCGACTGACGGCCTACCAAGGGTGGACCTCAAGAGTCGTACTGCCAGGGGCAGCCCTCAGGGGCGACTTATGAGGGGCACCCTGCCCGCCCCTCGTTGTCTTCTTCCTCTTTTGGCTTTTTGCTCCCTAAAAATCATGGAATTTAATTCCATCGCTGATTTTCAGGAATTTTAAGAGTTAAATCCATTTTTTTCGTTTCAAAAATTGAAAATTTGAATTTATTGAATTTATTATCTTGGAAAAAGGGGGTTTTGGGAGAGAAATACATAGAGTTTTTAGGTGGAAAACAAATTCGGGGGGGATTTTAGAAAAATGATTTTCTTTTTAATTTTCTTCTTCAAATCTTTTGTTGTTGACTAGGGAAACAATTAACGATCTACCTTTTACATATTGATAATTTTGAGGGTAAAGAATTCTGGGCTCAATTGCATTATTTTGTATTTTTTCTTTATTTTTCCACTATTGTTCTTTGTTCTAAAAGCTTGAAATTTTATGTGATTAATCTATTGATTTGTTATTTTTTGCTTATGATTCAAGTTATTCTAGGTGTTTTTCACATTAATATGGCATGTAATTATGTAAAACCTCTTAAAATTATATAAGATAGTGTTTCTTTTGGGTTTGGAATTTGAAAAAAAAAACAGTTGTTATGTTGCCTCTCCTCCTTGCCCACGAGGGGTGGGAAGGAGATAAGGGGCGGCCTACCTGCCCCTCTTGCTTAGGCCGCCCCACAACCCTTTTTTTTTTTGTCTTTTAGTGCGTTTTACTCCATTTTGTCTCGTTTTCAGTCCATTTTCGCGCGGTATTCGTTATTTTGCATGATTTTAATATTATTTTGCCAATGTTTATTTAGTTTATGTGATAATATTGATTTTTATTATTTTATTTGATTTAATTGATTTTCTAGATTTATTTACTAACATTAGTTTTATTTTGTTTTTTTATTGTGTATACAATTCTTTTTTTTTTTGAGCATTTTCAATGGCAAATGAGGATCCATGGAGATTTGGAGACACCTTTAGGTTTGACATTTTTTAGCATTTTTTTTATTTTTTATTATTTTACTTTTATTTATTTTGCTATGTAATTTGTAATACATTTATTTTATTTTATGTACGTTAAAAAGAAAATCACAGAAAGATATTTTATAAAGAAATTTGGTTTTTTTCCTAATAAAATGGGACCAATGTCCTAATTTTCAACCAATAAAATATCACTTTTAAAAGAAAAGTTAATTTTCCTTAAAATGGGATCACTCATCCATATTTTCTCAATATTCACAAAAAAAAATAACTTTGTTGATTTTTTAAGTAAAAATGAAGGAACCAATGTTCCTATTCTAAATAAATGTCCAGATTTATGAATGTTATTGTAAGCACCGTGCCCTGAGGCAGTTCAGATCAGAGATTACCCGATGAAGAAATCAGTGTCCGTTTTCGAATGAATGGATGAAATTCAGGAGTTTTTGGCCCTCCAGATTCACAAGGGTTAAATTTATTTATTTACAGCATAAAATCTTCATGGAGATTGGGAAAATTTACACTCAAAATGTTTTTCTTCCTCCACGGACGGCTTACCCGTCGTTGGAAGGACGCCCATCGGTAGCTGAGACAATCCGTCTCTCACTACAAGAGATGGGCCATCAGTGAGGCCAATGACTGCACGAGCCCTTTCAACCGACTCCCGTCGGTGGGCTTCAGACGCCCGTCGGGTATTTCCTAATCCTAGTAGGAAAAGGATTCTTTTTAACCGACGCCCGTCTGATGGCTTCAGACGCCCGTCGGTTCTTTCCTAATCCTAGTCAAAAAAGGATACTTTTTAACCGACATCCGTCGGCGAGCTTCAGACGCCCGTCGGTCGATTTCCTAATCCTACAAGGAAAAGGATTATGTTTTTTTTATAAAGAGGAAAAAAACCATTTTGGGGGGTTGGACAATTTTGGATTAGGGGATTTTATTTTTCTCAAGAAAAAAATATTCTCTAATATTTTTCTCTCAAAATCATATTTATACGAAACAAAAAGAAAATCTTTTCATCTTTTTTAATTTCTTTTCAAAATCTTATTTTGGTGAATCCGATTAAATTGGGGTAGCAAGATTAATTTGTTTCCGTCAATTTATCGATTCCAACATTTGAATCGCTGTTAATTTTCAAGGGAGAAATATAAATTTTCTTTTCTTGATTTTTATTTGATCTTCGTGAAGTGCGCGGGACCGAAAATTATCCTACATTCATCCAAAAAGGTATAATCCGAGGGTAAATATTATAGATCTGACCTTTGGTTGATTGAATTAATTATTTGTGTTTCTTTTAAGGATTTTATCTAAAATAAACTATTTTTTGTGAAAAATCTGCTGTTTTGTCATTTTTTTGAGGATCAGGGGTGACCGACGGGCATTGCGGTTGCCGATGCCTGTCCCTCGCTTGATAGACGGGACGTATTTAGCGTACTTTACTGCCCGCCGGTCACATTTCCGACGTCCGTCGGTCACGTCTAAATGGCCGTCCCTGGGCTCTCCTTCACTGTTTTAACTTGTTTTCATTTACTTATATTTTCTATTATTTGTTTTCTTTATTTTGTTTGCCCCCTTATTCAAAAAACCTTTTTTAGCTTTTATTTTATCATTTTATTTCATTTCTGAATTTTCGTACTAATGTGTTTATTTATTTTTGTGAGATATCCTTTTATTATTTTTGGATGGGTTCAATTTGAGGATGATGATGGCCACCCAAATCTAAGGATTTATACTTGGTTTATTCCCTTTAACCCTCATCTTTATTATTATTATTTACTTAATATTGATTGTAGGTTTATTACTATTTTTTTTCGCTTATTATTATTATTATTGCTAGTCTTATTGTTAGTTTTAGTATTTTATTATTATATTAATCGCATGATTGTTGTTATTGTTATGATAATTTATTTATTTCCCTTTGTAAATTTATTTTTTTGTCACGATAATAAAAATGGCTAAGAGTTTTATAATAATCAATTTGGGAATTTTCGCAAAATCAAGGACCAAAGTCCTATTTTATCCAATAAAATCATCACATAGAAAAATTGTTTTTTCTAATAAATGCATCTAGGAGCAATGTCCTCAATTTTAATAAATATCCCATTTTATTCATGTTTTGTACCTTATTTACAATGGGGGTTGTATTCTGCCCCTAGTTTTATTGTAATTTACTTTCACATGCTTTATTTTAATGTTACTTTATTTTTTGCTTTTATATGAATGATTGCGCTTTTTAATTAATTGCATCATGTGGAAAGAGAGTGAAATAATAAATTCAAAACTTAATTATAAAATTAGTCAAGGTGAGAATAAATGAGAAGTCTCAAACCTATCTCTGGTCTTTAGGCTCAATGAGGCAAGAGGTCCATTCCGATGTTTCATTGGAATGGGATCTCCAAGACACCTCTTGTGTCCCATCAAAAGAATCAATTTACAATCCTAGGCTCCTTAGGATTAGAGGGTCATTCCAATGTTCTATTGGGGCGAATGCCTCCAAGACCCCTTTGGTTTGCCCAAAATGGATAATATGCGCCGTCTTAGGCTCACTGAGGCGAGACGAACTTTGCCAATGTTTTATTAGGTGTCGACTCCATGAAACCTCCTTGTTGCCCAAAATAGACGCACTTGTAAATACCTTACAAGTTTCCAATGAACCTCTCCCGATCGCCCTAAAAGCGGGCCCTCGGGAAGCCACCAGGTTTGGCGCACGTCACAGTGGCGACTCCACTGGGGAGATATTCGAGACTTCAATTCAAAAGTACCTTGATTAAATTTACAATTGAGTTTTAGTTTAAAAATTTCTCTCTCTTTCAAAATTGCATATCATCTCATTAGAGCCATAGATTATGTTAGTTTGGTCACTCTATCAGCCCCGGTGCGTTCCCCAAGCACGACCCTATGTTCACTCAATATAGGAAAGTGTTAGGGATAATCACCAGCCTAAGTCTCGTACCATCATGGTATATCAAATGGTGACCAGATCGATCGTTACGCTCATGATGAGCTAGACCAGTCGGCAGGGACCATGCTTGGGTAGCCCTAAAGCAACACTTTCCCTAGGTGATATGAACCTTAATACTGTGCTTGTTGTATGGATCCTTACGTATTGGGTGAACCCAGATGTCTTGATTGGTTACCTAGCCAAAGGCTTTCATGCCTCGGTAGGATTATGTCGATTCAGTGGGGTCACCTAAATACATAATAATCATAATCCATGCGCCTGTGCATTAGTTAGGAGAGGTTATGCTGCCGATTTTTTTGCCGTGCACCATGCGCGTCCATCGGGTCCCTGTTGACCCATGGGCTAATCCCGCCTAGGAAAGAGACTATGGCCTCGTGGTGGGAGTGACAAGGGTGGAAGGACCTATGTGCTTGCATGTGATTTGTGGGTGTCGCATAGCACGATCATGCATTTTGTCGCATTTATGCATCATTCTAACTTTTTTGTGTTTGTAGCCATCATAGATCTGCCTAGGTGGACAAGAGGTCCTCGAGGGCGGTTGGTTCGGAATTCCATTTTTGAGCCACCAGAAAGGGTAGAATATTCGTATATTACTTCAGAAGCTAGCTATGCTACTTCAGAAATGGCAAACTCACCGAAGGGGACTGATGCCACCATGGCTATAGTTGCCGAGGAAGTGGGCCGTAGACTTAAGGACTTTAAAAATCGTTTGATGAACATGTTAGCCACGATGGGCCGGCCGGCTGCTCAAGAGAACCCACCACCTCCTCCCGTGAGAAGTAATGAAACGAAGGAGGTCTGAGCAAACCCACTGGAAGAGAATCATCCACCACCGGTGCATTTTAGAGCAACTACTTCAGGGGTTCAGAGGGGTAAACAAGTCCTAGGGTTAGACGATAATTCAGATGAAGATTATGAGGAACGCGTGTCTCAGAGAGGGAAGGCACCCCAAACTGAGGAGGCTATTTGGAAGAAGATGGAAGAGAGGTTTGAAGCAATGGCTAGGACTTTGATGAAGGGTCAAGGGATAAATCCAGAAGATAGGGAGTTAGATGGAGAGGACCCTATCCCGATAAAATTTAAGATGCCAGATGTTCCAAAGTTCGACGGTACTTCTGACCCTACCGCACATATCAAGCAGTACTCATTGGTAATGAAGGGTACTACTCTGACAAGGAAGCAGAAGATTGAGTATTTTTGCTTAAGCTTAACCAGCCCAGCAATGGATTGGTATCATGGGTTGGATCGTCGGACTAAAGAAGACTGGGATTTGTTGATGGAGGAATTTCTGAGGCAGTATGACTATAGTACGAGGATGGAGGTTACCCTGAAAGACTTGGAGCTACTACAGTAGAAGGGAGGTGAAGGTGAGTCCTTTCATGAGTATCTAACCCGATGGAGGAACCGGGTGATGGAAATGAGAAGAAAACCGGATACTCAATATCAAATACGGCTATTCATCAGAAATGCGAGCCCATATTTGAGGGAAGGTTTGAAGATGAAGGGATTGAGAGATTGGGAATCTCTGAAGGATATCGCCAAAGAAGCCGACGCGGAGTACCTAACTAAGAAAGCGAGTGTTGAGAGTTATCCTAGGAAGGGTGTTAGTGGAGCTGGCAGGTCGGCAGGCCCTGGAAAGATCGCGGAAGTATCAACTACCAACTTTACTCCGAGATGCTTTTCGAACCTCAGAAGGTCTTTGTCGTGGGTGTTAAGAAGACTAATGAAGGAGGGGAAACTGCAACCTTTACCTCCCCGACCGGCTAGAATAGTGGGCCAACCAGGGCACAAGGATAATGAGTACTGTGCATATCATCAACATACTGGACACACTACTGATGATTGCAAAGCCTTACGACATGTAATTCAGGATCTCATCGATTCAAAGCAGATCACAGACCCAAAAAAGAGAGGAGTTCAGAAGAAGATAGGATACAACAATGTGCCCCCACCGGTGAATGCGATCGAATCAAGTCTGTCTGAAGAATTTGTATTAAGGGAGCTGTATGGCAATGATGCGCGTACTGTCAAGACAAGTGAAGAAGGGTTACTAGTGTCTGTTATCGATTGCTGGTCCACCGATGAAAGTGGAGAGGAGGATGATGGTGCCGAGAAGTTCGCCGACCCGTGGGGTTCGAAAGAGGATGAGTACGAAGGGAAGGAGAAGAGCAAAGTGGGAGCTGTGAACCGAGGCAGAAGGGTAGCTCCAGAAGTGGAGAGGCCTAAAGAACCAGAAGCAGGTCAAAAGGAGAAAGAGTCGGAAGAAGATTTGATTGTTAAGCAGCTGAAAAAGACACCGGTTTAAATCTCTGTATGGGATCTCTTGAGGCAGTCTCCATCACATAGGCAGAAGGTAGTGGAGGCTTTATGCGAGGCAACTGTGGCCACAACTATCTCGCCTACCGAGCTTCTAGATGTCGTGAAAGGGGGAGCGGGGGAAAATGTCATTTTTACTAATGCTGACTTGCCAACAGAGGGCCGCAATCACAATCGCCCTTTGTACATAAGGGCACAGATTAACCATAAGCACACTACCTGTGTAATGGTGGATGATGGCTCGTCGATAAATGTTTGCCCCCAAGTAACAATGGTAGCTTTTGGAGTGACGGAGGACATATTGGCCAAATCTGATCTCACTATCACTGCGTATGACAACTCGCGCAGACATACTTCAGGCACATTTACAGCAATGGTAAAGATGGGGCCGGTGGAATCTGAAGTGGAGTTTGTAGTGCTACCTATACCTGCTAACTTTTCAGCTCTTTTGGGTAGGCCATGGTTTCACAAGTTGGGTGGAGTCCCTTCTACACTTCATCAAATGGTAAGGATACCCCACGAAGGTCAAGTCGTAACCATAAGGGCTGCAGGGGAGAATCAGGTTTCGATTCTGTAGATCGCAAGGCAGCTATTCAGTGGGTTTTATGTTACTGTGATAGGGAATGAAGAGTGGATGGGAGAAACTCCGCAAGTGTTGAGTATAATGAAGAAGATGTCATTCCTCCCTGGTTCAGGATTGGGAAAGAAGTCTCAGGGGATGCCAACGGCCATTGCTACTAAAGTTCAGAAGGACAGAAGAGGTTTGGGTTATACTGGTGCTGTAAAAAGGGGTGAAAAGTCAGAGATGGAAATTCCCCATATTCAGAAAAGTTTTATGCCAGCAACCGCAGTAAGTGCTTACACAGGGGAAGCTGAACCGCAATGGGTAGATGGGAGAATAATGCCAGGGTTCGAGGTCTTTAATGATGTCTATGACTGGGACATTGGATTGATCAAGCCAGTAGAGGGCTTTTGGGATGAAGAAATCATGACCAGTAAGACGATTTGGGACCGTAACATGCCCGAAGAAGTGATCACTGAGAAGATGATAATCACCCAGCTAAAAGGGAAAGCAAAGATGGAGGAAGCTGTTCAAGAGATGACCGAGGAGCCTACGGAGAACCAAAGCGACGCAGGGCCGTTAACTGCAGCAGATGCACCAGCGGAGGAAGAAGAAGAAGCTAGTTTAGATTGTCTTTTCATTCCTGAACTTTTCAATGATGTTAATGACAATTTTAATTTTATTAATAAAGTGAACAATTTTGCTTATTTGTGCGATATTTCTGATGATTTCCTCATGCATGATCATAATCATAATCCATTCATATTTGACACTGATTCAACTGATGCTACCTCATTTAATCTTGGAACCACAAAAAATCCAAAAGAAATTCTGATAGCATCAAATATAACTCCTTTAGAGCGAAGAAAATTTGAGAGAATATTAAAAAAATATGAAAAAGTCTTTGCCTGGACCTACGAAGACATGCCAGGATTGATCGGGAAATCGCAGAACACGCTATTTCGACGTATCCAGATTATAAACCCATAAAGCAGAAGTTGAGAAGACTCAGGCCAAAATGGGCAGATAAGGTAAAGGAGGAAATTCGCCAACAGATCGAGGCCAAATTCCTAGTTGAGTTGCAGTATCCGACCTGGTTGGCCAATATCGTCCCTGTGGCCAAAAATAAAGGTAAAGTAAGGGTATGTGTGGATTACCGAGATCTGAATAAGGCCTGTCCGAAAGATAATTTTTTGTTACCCCACATAGATGTATTGATAGACAGCGCCGCCGCTTGTGAGATGTATAGCTTTGGGGATGGTTATGCGGGTTACAATCAGATTCTCAATAAGATAATTGACCGGATCAAGACGACTTTCATTACGGAATGGGGAACTTATGCGTACAGGGTAATGCCTTTCGGCCTTAAAAATGCAGGAGCCACTTATCAGAGGATGGCAACAAAAATCCTAAAAGACTTGATCCATAAAGAGGTGGAAGTGTATGTCGATGATATGATGATCAAATCCGCCACCCGAGAAAGCCACTTTGAAGAATTGGAAAAGTTCTTCCAGAGGATAAATAAGTACAACTTGCGGTTAAACCCTAAGAAGTGTATCTTTGGGGTCACGTCGGGGAAGTTGCTGGGACATGTGGTTAGCCAGAGGGGAATTGAGATTGACCCAGACAAGGTTAAAGCCATCAGAGAGATGCCGGTGCCTCAGAAGGAAAAAGATGTAAGGAGTTTCTTGGGCAAATTGCAAAATGTCAGCAGATTCACCACCAAATTAACTTCGATTTGTGAACCAATCTTTAAACTCCTCAAGAAAAAGCAGCCTCTAGTATGGAACGAGGATTACCGAAAGGCCTTCAATACCATCAGAGAGTACTTGTTGAATCCACCGGTGTTGAGACCACCACAGCCAAGTAAACCACTGATTATGTACCTAGCCATAGAGGATAGTTCTATAGGTGCCATAATGGCCCAAGAGGACGAGTTCGGGGTGGAATTTGTTGTTTACTACTTGAGTAAGGAATTCTTGGAGTATGAGATTAAGTACGCTGAGGTGGAGAAGATCTGTCTTACTGTTATCTGGGCCTCTAAGAAATTGAGACACTATTTCCACTCTTACAAGGTGCAAGTGGTGGCGAAACAGAATCCCTTAAGATACTTGCAAGAAGCACCATCCTTAATAGGGAAAATGGGCAGGTGGTTGTTGCTGCTACAGGAGTTTGATGTAGAGTATGCTACTCGAAAAAACCATCAAGGGGTGTGCGGTGGCAGAATTCCTAGCGGAACACCCAATTCAAGGGGACTCCTACGAGTTCAACTTCCCAGATGAGGATGTGGCAGCTATTGCAGTTCAAGGTTGGAAGCTACACTTTGACGGAGCTATGAACCACAAGTGGGCAGGAGTAGGAGTTATCCTGACGACCCCGGAAAATGAAAAACTCCCTTTGGCAAAGAAGCTAAGGTTCAAGGCGACCAACAATGAGGCTGAGTATAAAGCGTGCGCTTTCGGGCTTGAAGCAGTATTAGCCTTGGGGGCAAAGAGCGTTGAGGTATTCGGAGACTCATCCCTGGTGATCAATCAAATTCGAGGTGAATGGGCTGTTAAGGAAGAAAGGCTAATGCCATATGTTAAGTACTTGAAAGATCTAAGTGGTCAGTTTGAGGTGTGCGCATTCCATTTCATCCCAAGGGACGAGAACCAATTGGCTGATGCGCTCGCCACTTTGGTGTCAGTGTGGCACAATCCAGAAGAGGTAATCATGAAGCCAGTGTTAATTTCCAGCTCTGATAGACCTAGTTTTGAGTCACAGTCAGTAACAGAAATAGATGTAGCAAATGGGAAGCCGTGGTATTACGACATTATGAACTATCTAGAGAATGCGACCTTTCCTGAGGAAGCTACAGAAAAAGATCAGAAGATGATTCGCAAGTTGTCTACTCAGTTCATCTATATAGATGGCACTTTGTACAAGTGACAGGCTGATGGTATCCAGTTGAGGTGCCTGGATGAGAAAGAGGCTAAAAGGGTAATGGAACAAACTCACGCCGGTGTGTGTGGGGATCATATGAACGGTTTAACATTGGCTAAGAAGATCATGAGGCAAGGGTTTTTCTGGCTTACCATGGACCATGATTGCTCGAAGTATGTGAAACAGTGCCAGTTATGCCAACAGTACACGGATCTAAGACACTTGCCCGTTTCGGAATTGCACAATCTTACGTCACCTTGGCCGTTCGCAGCTTGGGGGATTGACATTATCGGCGAAATTCGGCCCACGGCCTCTAATGGACACAGATACGTCATCGTTGCTATTGACTACTTTACCAAATGGGTAGAAGCTAAGTCCTTTAAAAAGATTGATGCACGGGACATGGCAAAGTTCATCGAGAAAAATCTGATTTGCAGATACGGCCTTCCGCATCACGTGGTGTCCGATAACGGAGTCCAATTCATGGCTGAAATGAAAAGACTATTCCAAAAGTACGCCATTGAGCACCACAATTCACCTCCATATCGCCCTCAAGCCAACGGGGCAGTAGAAGTTGCTAATAAAAATATCAAGAAGATTCTGGCTAAGATGGTGCAGAACTATAAAGATTGGGCGGAGAAGTTGCCTTTCGCACTATGGGGGTATAGAACAACCATTAGAACGTCTACAGGGGCTAAGCCATACTCTTTGGTATATGGGACAGAAGCAGTGCTGCCAGTTGAAGTTGAACTCAAATCATTAAGAGTGGTTGCGGAAGCCAAGATTCCAGAAGCTGAATGGGCACAACAGAGGTTGCAACACCTGAACATACTGGATGAAAATAGGTTGAAAGCTTACTACCACAACCAGATCTATTAGAAGAGACTCGCCCGGTCATTTGGGAAGAAGGTCAAGAAGCACCCGTTGAAGGAAGGGGACTTAGTATTCAAGCAGAAGAGACCAGGCGTGCCGGATATTAGAGGAAAGTTCAGACCAACCTGGGAAGGACCATTTCTCCTCAAGAAGCTGTTATAGAAAGGAGCCGCAATTTTGTCGGATAGCGATGGCAATGAATTCAAGGAACCGATCAACATCGATAGACTGAAAAGGTTCCATGGCTAAAGGCTATAAAATAAAAAGAAGAGAATAAGTGCCCCACGGGTCAAAAATCGAAAAAAGGCAGCCTTGTTAAAACTGGGCACCTCGTCAGGGTGAAAACCGAAAAAAGGCATGCTAGGCAAAAATTAGAGGCTTGAGAGAAAATATCCAATCAAGAAAACCCGAGAGGGATGATTGGTAACAGGAGTTTGATGCTATCAAAATTTGGCTAAATTTGGTTCCATGAGCGAATGTGGTTTGCATAATTGAATTAGTGACAAATAGTGATCATGTGTGTCGAAATCTTGGTAAAATGTACACAACTTCGTGAAATGAAATAAAAATTGATTTGTTCATTTACATCGTTTTCTAGTTCTGTTTTGAAAAGAAACACGTTGATCAAAAGGCGTACAAAATTACGCTAAACTATGCTCTACTACTACCCTCGCCAGCCAAATGCCTAAGTCGTCATGTCCTGTTGTCAGATGCTGAACTAAGCACCCATCTCTTGTATTCACTGGTAGAAGTGACAGAGTGAGTACCGAAGCGAGGTATGACAGTTTTCATTGGAAGTTGGCTCCAGAGCTCACGATAACGAGAAGCAAACGCTGCAGAAAGAACTCTGCCTCTGAAGGATAGGGGAGCCCTCACCACATCCTGAGTCATCCCAAGCTGATGAACACACCGGGCAATAATGTAAAAAGTGGCTTGACGAAGCCCGCATAAGGTAACACATCCCGAAGATCCATCGATGACCACATTAGACAAGGGAAGCCAAGCGCACATAAAGTCAATATCCTCGTCTGATACTTCACCAAATCTGGCAATGCCCTCGACAGGAGTCGCGAATGAGTACAGCCATTGACGTGGAAGGAAATGCCTGGGAGAATATTGAGCAATAACTCGGGGAGGTGGTTCTGATAGCAACTTTAGTTTTTCTTGCAACCATATTAAAAAAAAAAAAAAAGGCCGCTGGAGTAAGTTGGATTTACTTCTGGCAAAAATAAGGCATAAGGTTGTGTGAAAATCCAAAAGCACGCACTTCTCGCTAAGAAAAGCTAGTGTGAAAATCCACAAGGGACGCATTACCTTTCAAATAATGACGTACCTGGAGTAATAAGGGCCTTCCAGTGAATGAAGTAGTGGACCTGGAATGAACAGAGTCCAAGCCCAGGATAGTCTCAGCCAGAATAAGTGGGAAAGGGGTCAGCCCGTGGTGAAAATCATCCAGAATCCCAAATAGATGAGGATCGCCAATCAACTCCTCCGAGGTTACAGTTAAGTACTCCATCATCCAGAGCAGAAATACGACACTTGTGCGGTAGGAGGGAACATCGAAAAATCTATCTAGTGCTTCAATCAGCGGGCCCAAGGGGAATGTGGAGCCCAGAGGAACCAAGCAAGCGGCTTCAGAAGGGGGTATACCCAAGCATAGAGCAATACCCCGATTTTGAACCAGCCCACAACGGGGAACGCAAAGCAGAGCATTAGAAGGCTACCATGTTCCAATAATAGCGGCAAGTTCCTCAGGCAGGGGGCACAATTCTTGATAAGAGAATTTGAAAACAAGGAAGCGGGGATCCCAGAAGTGGGTTGCAGCCAGAAGGAGGTTGTGGGCTATTTTGGCCCTTCGTAATAATTTTAGCCCAGAAAGTGGAATAAGAGTGCTATTTTCCCAAGTATGATACGGTACATTTTCTGAAGAAGAGGAGAAGTCATTCTTTGAGAGTTAGAATTTGAGGTCAATGATGGAAATAAGGCGAGGAAATAAGGAAAAACTGGAGAAAAGAAGCTGCTACAAGGTTAAAATAGAAGAAAAGGCACAGATCCCTAGAAAAAGAGTGAAATTTATAAAAAAGCCCCACAGACGGCCTACCCGTCCCTCACTTCAGATGACTTGCCCGTCTGTCATTGTCCACTTGGCAGAGTCATCGTTGCATATCACGCGCATTTATTGCATTTAATGAGGGGAATCTGTAGCGACCGACAGTTAGCCCGTCGCTCGCTCCTGGTGATGGGACGCCCGTCGGTCATGAAAATCTATATAAGCTTGTCAAACCGACGGGCTAACAGTTTCTTTTCTCTTCTTCCTCTTCATTTTCCTGTTCACCAGCGCCCAATTTTCGTTTTTTCTTCATATTTTCATCATTTTTGCGCCATTTTGCATTTTGATGGCACCCCTGTTACCCTCGCATCGTTGTGTATCTCCCGAAGTAATTTTCTTAGAGTTTCGTCGAGTTTCATCTTTCTGCAATTCCAGGTCAGTAACCAACTTTTCTCCCTTTTTACTTGTTGTAAGTGAAATTTAACTCTCTTGTACTCTACTATTGGGATAGTTTAATTTGTTTTGAATGATTTTCTTTCTTTCTTTTATTATTCAAATGCTGTTTTTTTTTTTTAGTTTAACACAATATGAATATTGTTTAGCTATTTTTTTTTTGGTTGCTTTTACTTGTTTAGACCCTCTTCCCTAGTTAATATACTCTTTAAATGCTGTTTGATTTTATGTGTGCATATAAAATGGTCTAACGTGCATAAGTTAGCCTAAACCGTCTAATATGCTTTTCATTAAAATAATAATTGTAATGGCTCAAATACCGGTTTGAAAGTGTCAGTGAGTAATTTCAGTATTATCATGACGATTGCAGCGTCGAACAGTGCGGGGAGTGAGTTTGCTAGTGTCAAAGTTTAGTAATAAGTGGGTTAAAAATATAGTGATTCCGGGACAGGTGACACCGGGATGGCTACATAGCGGACCCGACTGTCTGGCGCCCGAAAAATTTTAATTTTGCAAATATGATCTGTGTGTTATAAGGAGTTTAGTGGTGAAATCGGAACTGAAAACGGAGCTAGAACGACCTCCGAAAGTCATTATGAAGTTGGCCACCGGTTCGGTTCAATTTGAACCGGGGTTTGACCAAGGTTTGACCAAGGGATTATGAGAGGTTTATGTGGCCTAATAGAAGTTAAGTATGTTAAATAATGCAATGGAAGTGATTTCTGTGAATTTTGACAGCTTTAGGGTTGTATTTTACGGTAGAAGGAAAAGTGATCGAATCGGACCGGTTTAAGTGAACTGGTGCCCAAACGGACTCTGATTGAGTTAAAAATTTGTAGGGAGCCTATTTTTGATGTTTTAGGATCAATGGAATTAGTTAGAAGTGGAAATAAGGAGAGGAACATATAGATGCTTTGGAAAAGTGCAATTAAACCGAAAAACCAAAAATTTGGTTTAAATCGGTTGGACCACCTTGGTCGGACCTGTTTGGTTCATTAGAGGTCTATATAAGAAGAGAGGAGGCCAGATTTCTCTAGATAAATCCAGCCAAAACTGACCTTCTTCCTCCTCTTTAAAATCAAATGGGTTTTCTTCATTTCTTCACCATTTTTCTTCTTCTTTCTTCCAATATTTCCCCAAAATCCAACCCCATAGAAAAATTTCAGCTTCTTTAAAATCATATAGAAGTTATTGGAGTCCATTTGGAGCACTGGAAGTTGGTAAAATCAAGTGTGCAAAGTTTATGTCAAGATTTGAGGTATGTGATTTAAAGGTTTTTAATTTAGTTTATTGGTCCCTATGGGTGTTTTTGAGGGTCTAGAACACATTTATGATGTTAGATTTCATTTTGGAAGTTTGGTTTTAAAGTTATGTGGATTTTTCAATTCGGCCACCTTAGGGAATAAAAGGGAATGATGGAGTTTCAAGGAGTTATGGCTTGGAGAGCATGTTTATGATGTGGAGAACAAGAATCTAAGGTGAGTGGATACATTATCCTTCTTTTTCCATTGATTATGTGTGAAATTTAGGTTATGTCCAAGTATGAACATGAGATTTAGGCATGCTTAATTAAATCTAATGTGATATTCATAATCTATGGACTTAATATTGTGTATAAATATGATTAGATGAAATTAAAATATATTGGAATGAAAACCCTAGTGTAGGCCGAATAGTTTCTTAAGGATTTTAGCAAGATTTAATTATGTTAAAGGAATATAAATGATGGAGATAATGTATAAAATAGGGTTAATGCATAATAGAGTGATTAAAGGAATTAAAAGAAATTATAATGAAATGGTAAAGTTGTGGCCGAATGGAATATTAAACGAAATAATGAGTTATGTTATGTAACGTGGCAAGTAAATGATGTTTATGGCTAATACAATATGTAAATTAAATGATTGAATGATTAAGTGGAATTAAAGTGAACTAAATGGAAAGTTAGTGTAGTAGCCGATTGGTATAAAAAGGGTTTAATTAAGAAATATGATGAATTATGGCATATAAATGACATACATAGTATGTTAAATATGTAAAGAGTATGATTGAGTGATTAAATAAAATTAAAATGCATGATATGAAAAGATGATACCTTGGTCGAATGGTAGTCATGGTGATTTATGTGTGTAATTTGATAACTAATGTAATGTGGTAGCATAATATGGTTAAGTGATGATAAATGAGTGAGTATGCAAAGTGGTAAGTGAAAATGAATGGTATGACAAAATAAGTGTGATGGCATAATTCGATATTTGTATGAATAATAATGAAATATTGCCCTTAGTAGTTGTCTGGTAGTGAAATCTAGTCCAGGATATAATTGGCTAGCCATAAGGATTCCACACCGCGGTACAAGTCATGGCGACTCGATATTGATAGGCCAGTGACGGCTTATCTCAGTGTTCAGTGTAGTGCAGTGCAGTGAAAATGGTCCTATTGGGATAATTTTATAGTGTAATAGGTCTGTGGGGCCCATGCCCCGTATATCCCGTCAGTAGATTTTCTACTAGGTTCATACTAGGGGCATAATGGTAAATAAGTGATAAAAAGGATGGAAATAGTGATAAAAGTGAAAATGAGTGAAAATGGGTGATAAAACAGTAATTTTACAAAAAGTTGGTAAAAAATGAGTAAGTTAGGTAAAAAGTGTAAGTGAAAGGGTACAATTGTAACTTTGGCAAAAGGTGAGGTTAAATAGTAAATTAGTGAAAAAGTGATACTATAAGGACCTAAATATAATTTAGTGAAAATATAAGGTTAAAAGTGATATTTAAGTGTAAAAAGGGTAAAATAGTAATTAAATAAGTAAATAGGGGTAAAAGTATAAAATGGAAAGTAAATTAGGTAAAAATGGTAACTATTGAATAAGTGAGGGCAAAATTGTAATTAAGTGAAAAATAAGGACATAAAGGGAACTAGTGAAAAAGAAAGGATATGGATGGTATTATGGTAAAAGATGGGACATAGATGTAATTAATCAAAAAGTTAGGGACGTATAGGGAATTAAGTGAAAGATTAAGGATTTAAGTGTAAGTAATTATAATTGGTGGGGTAGTTATGGAATATGTATATGTTTAATGTAATTAAAGTGATTTAATAAATAATATGATTGAAATAAGATTAATTAATGAATTGTAGTGGATCATTATTTTGAGAAAATAAGTGAATAAATTATTGGATTTAATTAATTAAATCGTAGTTAGTGAAAATTTGTGGATAAATGAATAAATGATTTAAATGAATGATTTAAGGGTTAAAATGTAAATTATGAGTTAATAATAATATTAATAGTGAGATTTATTATAACTAGTGGTATGATTGTAATTATACTGAATTGAAGTGGCAATATTGAAATTAATGAATAATGTGGGGACTAAAGTGTAATGTGAGGAAAATATTATGGTATTGATTAGATGGAAATTTGTATGCTAAATAATAAAGTAGTGTAATAATGAAATTAAGTAGTGGCAATTCCATAAATATAAAATAATTAAAGGTTAAATTGTAATATAACATAAAGCAAGGGACTAAGTTGCAAATTGACAATATTGAGGCTAAGGAAGGGATTAAAATGTAATTATGTAATAAGAAAGATAATAAATGCGTGCCTGCAATTAGTGAGCGAACAATTTTAAGAATTTTGGAATAACATTGTTTAATTAAATATTAAGTGAATAAGAGATTAAATTAATTATGATTTAACTACTATGCTAGTGACAATGAAGGGTAAATAGGTACATTAGTGGTGTTATTGTAAACAAGTGAAATTTATTGGACTTAAGCGTAATTGATTATAACAAGGCTAGTAGTTATATTTAAGTGTAAATTGAAAAGAAATAGACCACTAAGTCAAGTAATAAATTGATTAAATGTATATGTAAATTAAAAGATGATAATTGAAAATAAGTAAATAATAAGGTAAATAATAATGGTAATATTAATCAAGTGAAAGGGAAAGATAGTGTTTTAATTATAAGGAATGTAGAGAGATCAAATTGTAAAGTTAATTATTAAAAGGGTACAGTGAATTAAGCTGCAACGAAAAATAATTGAATAAAGGTAATGAGAGGGATTAACAAATTAAGTGTAGCGAAAATAAATTAGAAGATTACAAGTGCTTAATTGAGAGTATCAGGAGATAAGGATTTTTATAGTAATAACAATTAAGAATAGAGTGATTAATAAATAGTTAAGATAAAAGAAAATAGGCAGGTCATTATTGTGAATAATAATATAAGTGACCAAAGTCAAATAAGAAATAACATACTAGGAATGAAATTTATAATGACGTGCATGTGAACCAACTGAATAGTAAAAAGAGACAGTTATAAGTCAATCGATAGTTAAGTGATAAGTGAAAAATGTTAAACAAAATGAGTGTCTAAGTGAAAGGAATTGATAAGTGATATTATAAAGTAAAATTATTGATAAGTATAGAATCGAAATAGTAAAGAGAATGTTAGAAATGCAAAGAAAGTAATAATGCTTGACCAGTGTTACTAGTAGTGAAAAAATGACAAATTATTAAGTAAGTTGATAAACAACCTAGTGTCCGAAATTAAATTATAATTGTGCATCCAAACTAAGGGAAGAATCTAATAGGTTATTTACAAAGATAAAAGTATTAAAAGGAGATACATATGAAATTGATCGTAAATGACAAACTGAACAAAGTGTTAAGTGATAAAGGATATTAGTGCACACGATAAGTTGGTGATAATAGAAATGAAAAGATTAAAACAAATAAATAAGGTAAAACACCGAAATTGGCAAATAATAGTGAAATTGACAACTATAAAGATTAACAGTGTAAATGACAGTGAAATCGATAAGTGTAAAGGTTAACAGTGTAAGTAATAGTGAAAGTGTTAAATGGTATAATAGCGAATAACGTATTGCAGTGTAGTGATAATGGTAAAGATAAGGTTAGTGAACGCCATAAAGATATGCTATAAACTGTTTAAAAGATTTAGAAAAAATTTGCCTCCATAGCCTAAATAAAGTAATCAAGTATGTAGGATTAGTATGGAAAACTTAGGATAAGTATCCACCACTGAGCATTTTAATGCTCAGCGCGTAAGTGTTTATGCGCGCAGGTTATAATAGCTAGACGTGGCGGAAGACGTAGAAGTAATCAAGGATTGAGCGACAGCAAGGATCGAAGGTTGCATGGCATGTATACGATCGTAGTTGGGAAAAGCTATGGTATGGGTAGGTAGTTTATATGTTAGTATTTTGATATGTTTATTGTATATGTATTATTGTGTACGTGAAAAAAAAATTCAGAGCTACCAAGTGTATCGTCAGTGATTGATAGTGCAGTGCAATGTTGTGACATCCAGTACTCGCATCATTTTCGGGTATAAGGGTGTCACAATAATGAGCTGTTGCTTGGGGCCTGAGGCCTGTCCTTTATTTTTGTCTTCTTATGCAGGAGGTCGGGCACATCCTTGCCGGGATGCTGCCTAAATTTTTCTAGCAGAGCACATCCTTGCCGGGATGCTGCCCAATTTTCTATCTGCGAAATTAGTCCCGTTTGCGACCATAATGTTAAACTAATTGTTTGCCTTCTTTCCAGGATGCTGCCACAACGACGTGCTCCGCGCGACCAGCCCGAGCCAAAGGCCCCCTATTGGATGACTCCCGAGGCTAGGGAGAGATATAGACTATTGGCTCGAGTGAACTTTTGAGCCAGCCGTTTTATCTCTAGGCCATTCCTTGAGGCCCTGGGGATGGCAGACGAGGTTGATGCCTTGATGGCGAGTGCTGGGTGGACCGAGTTCCTAACCCCAGCCTTTCCGACCTACCTAGAGATGGTGAGACAGTTTCTTACCACCTTGCAGTATCGAGGGTTTCAGAGGTTAGATACAGAGGAGGGCATTATACAGTTTTGGATAGAGGGCCATCATTACTCTATCATGCGCCAGCGTTTTGCACAGGCCATGGGGCTTCCTTCTGAGCAGGATATTATGGTGCCCCAGAGAGCGGTCAGACGCCACCATTGGGCGGTCATTGCTTTACCGGGGGTGCCGTATGACCATGATACGGCGAAGAGTACGATACTCATATCTCAGGCCCTCTGATACCTCCACAGAGTCTTATCCAGCTCCTACTTGGGATGGGCTGGTAACCCAGGGTCACTAAATGCTGCAAAGATATGGAGCTTATGGGCCATGGTGGCCGGTCAGCGGCTTAGTATTAGCCACGAGATCTTGGCCAACCTAGTGAGAGTGTCTGGGGGGGCAGCCCCGGTGGTCTATGTTGGCGGGGTGATCACCAGATTATTATTAGGATTGGGCGTTCGTCTAGAGGAGAGCATGTATGTAGATGCCCTATCCGCTGACTCGATGGGCATGGTGGTACAGATACAGGGACAGGCCGAGGCATACAGACTCCTCACCATTCATGAGACCAGACGGGCATTCGAACTTCCCTCGTTAGAGCAGCCGCAGGAGCAGCCTGAGGTACAGCCTCCACAGCCACAGTACCAGAAGGACCAGTCGCCCCAGCATCCAGTCTATCAGGAGGAGCAGCCTCCACAACAGTAGCCAGAGGAGGAGCAGCCTCGTACACCTTCTGAGATAGGGGTGGAGTTCACTATGGAAGAGCTGTTCGCTACTCCTCCAGCACCGAGGGTACGGAGTCCTACCCCTCTGAGAGTCAGCGGATAGCCCCTAGACCATCCGAGAGGTTTCACCCTTATGCTAGGGGGGACCCGAGGGCATCTACCTCTACAGCTCCACTGCAAGAGCATACATCGGAGCTAGCCCCACCACTAGCAGCGTAGCCAAATTTCATGACAATCATTTTCGCCATGTTCACGTCCATCGAGCGTAGACAGGAGGAGAGGGATAGGATCCTTTTAAAGCAGCTTGGAGAGCGGGAAAGAGCCATATTGGAGAGACTGGACCAGCAGCAGGGCATTATCCAGGAGCAAGCCAGGCTCATTGAGCAGCTGAGTTAGGAGGTGAGGACATCCCAGGATGAGACAGCTCAGAGAGTAGACGCATCTCTGTAGATGGTAGATGAGACAGTGGACACTCTCAAGCTCAGAGTTCAGGGGCTGCAGGGTGAGATACCTCCCATTACCCGATCTATCAGAGAGTTTAGAGAACATGCTGAGGATAGATTGAAGGGTATGGAGACTGCCGCTACGGATCGGACACTTCGGCGGGGCAATGCATTCAGGGAATTAGGAGGGGTTGTCTTGGATATGCTACGATTCATGATAGTTTGCGCGCAGCCCTTCCTAGATGGGTATGCTCAGGTGCAGTTCCAGTAGCAGGATCCAGAGAGAGCGCAGCCCCGGTCTGCCCCGGTGGCCGTTCCTCCCAGGTTCCAGTCGTAGGTCAGAGTCTAGGCATCTCAGCAGCCTGGACCATTAGATCCTCCTGGCCAGCCATCTACGTCAGGAGCTGGACGTTCTGCCCCTTCATCTCGATCGCAGACAGTTCACATATCAGATGATGATGATGATCCGGAAGAGGAGCCCTCGGACTATCCACCCCTATAGCTATTCAGGGAGTCCTGATATCATTTTTTGTATTTTTCATTATCATTATGTTTATACTATGCTGTACAAAACTGAATCTTTTAGTGGAAAGACATTTGCTGCTAAAGTTACTTCTTATTTCCTTTACCTTTAATTCATTTACACTAAAGACGAATGATTAATGATCATAACAAGAAAATGATAAGTAACAGTGACAATATAAAATGTGCATAAACCTAACAATCAGATTATTTTGCACAAGAATTAACAAAGATCATTTACCATATAGGAACTTGGCTTCATATCAGCCCAGCTTCCAGTGATCAAAAAGGAGGATGAACAGAGCAAATGCTTTGTTCTCCAAGATCATACTCAACCAAAACTATCTTGTAGATCGAATGGGGGTTAGCAAGGAAGTTTTAATAAGCGAGACTGTAGTCAGAGAGTACTGTGCCTCACAACTCATGGTGTAGTCAGAGAGTACTATGCACCCGATCTATCAGAGAGTTTAGAGAGCATGCTGAGGATAGATTGAAGGGTATGGAGACTGCCGCTACGGATCGGACACTTCGGCGGGGCAATTCATTCAGGGAATTAGGAGGGGTTGTCTTGGATATGCTACGATTCATGACAGTTTGCGCGCAGCCCTTCCTAGATGGGTATGCTCAGGTGCAGTTCCAGTAGCAGGATCCAGAGAGAGCGCAACCCCGGTCGCCGTTCCTCCCAAGTTCCAGTTGTAGGTCAGAGTCTAGGCATCTCAGCAGCCTGGACCATCAGATCCTCCTGGCCAGCCATCTACGTCAGGAGCTGGACATTCTGCCCCTTCATCTTGATCGCAGACAGTTCACATATCAGATGATGATGATGATCCGGAAGAGGAGCCCTCGGACTATCCACCCCTATAGCTATTCAGGGAGTCCTGATATCATTTTTTGTATTTTTCATTATCATTATGTTTATACTATTCTGTACAAAACTGAATCTTTTAGTGGAAAGACATTTGCTGCTAAAGTTACTTCTTATTTCCTTTACCTTTAATTCATTTACACTAAAGACGAATGATTAATGATCATAACAAGAAAATGATAAGTAACAGTGACAATATAAAATTTGCATAAACCTAACAATCAGATTATTTTGCACAAGAATTAACAAAGATCATTTACCATATAGGAACTTGGCTTCATATCAGCCCAGCTTCCAGTGATCATAAAGGAGGATGAACAGAGCAAACGCTTTGTTCTCCAAGATCACACTCAACCAAAACTATCTTGTAGATCGAATGGGGGTTAGCAAGGAAGTTTTAATAAGCGAGACTGTAGTCAGAGAGTACTGCGCCTCACAACTCATGGTGTAGTCAGAGAGTACTATGCACCTTGCTGATCAGATGGGGGTTAGCAAGGAAATTCCAACCAATCGGGATTGCAGTCAGAGAGTACTTCATCTCACTTTCCCCGTGCAGGTCGAGACGAGGCTAGCCGAAGGCCATGCAGACCGAGACGAGGTCAGTAGGGCATCAGCGGGACTGCAGTTAGAGAACACTGCATCTTGCAACTGGGATTAAAGTCAAAGAGTACTGCATCTCACTTTCCCCTCGCAGGCCGAGAAGAGGCTAGTGGAAGACCATACAGACCGAGACGAGGTCAGTAGGGTACCAGCGATAGAATACATCGCGACGGGAGTGCAGTTAGATAACACCGCATCTTGCAACCGGGATTGCAGTCAGAGAGTGCTGCGTCTCACATTCCCCGTGCAGGTCGAGACGAGGCTAGCGGATGGCCATGCAGACTGAGATGAGGTCAGTAGGGCAAATGAGGTAGCAGTTAGAAAACACTGCGCTTCGCATCGGGATTGTAGCTAGAGAACGCTACATCTCACCTTACAGGTCGAGACGAGACCAGTAGGGACCCATACATCAGAACAAATCATGGCTAGACAATGCTAACATCCATGACACTCACCACCGAGCAGACCGAAATGAGGCCCGCCAAGTGAACAACCAACCGCTCCCTTTCAAAATGTAAGAACTGCCTCAGATACGTGTTTCTTTCCTTCTTCTTCTCTGAATTTTTGCTCATCTAGGCACTAGTGCACTAGTCTCCCCAAAATTGGGGGCAACTGTAAGCATCGTGCCCTGAGGCAGTTTAAATCAGAGATTACCCGATGAAGAAATCAGTGTCCATTTTCGAATGAATGGATGAAATTTAGGAGTTTTTGGTCCTCCAGATTCATAAGGGTTAAATTTATTAATTTACAGCGTAAAATCTTTATGGAGATTGGGAAAATTTACACTCAAAATGTTTTTCTTCCTCCACGGACGGCTTACCCATCGTTGGAAGGACGCCCGTCGGTAGCTGAGACAATCCGTCTCTCACTATGAGAGACGGGCCATTGGTGAGGCCAATGACTTCACGAGCCCTTTCAACCGACTCCCGTCGGTGGGCTTCAAACGCCCGTCGGGTATTTCCTAATCCTAGTAGGAAAAGGATTCTTTTTAACCGATGCCCGTCTGATGGCTTCAGATGCCCTTCAGTTCTTTCTTAATCCTAGTCGGAAAAGGATACTTTTTAACCGATGCCCGTCGGCGAGCTTTAGATGCCCGTCGGTCGATTTCCTAATCCTACAAGGAAAAGGATTTTGTTTTTGAGGAAAAAAACCAATTTGGGGGGTTGGACAATTTTGGATTAGGGGATTTTATTTTTCTCAAGAAGAAAATATTCTCTAATATTTTTCTCTCAAAATCATATTTTTACGAAACAAAAAGAAAATCTTTTCATCTTTTTTAATTTCTTTTCAAAATCTTATTTTGGTGAATCCGATTAAATTGGGGTAGCAAGATTAATTTGTTTCCGTCAATTTATCGACTCCAACATTTGAATCGCTGTTAATTTTCAAGGGAGAAATATAAATTTTCTTTTCTTGATTTTTATTTGATCTTCGTGAAGCACGTGGGACCGAAAATTATCCTACATTCATCCAAAAAGGTATAATCCGAGGGTAAATATTATAGATCTGACCTTTGGTTGATTGAATTTAATTATTTGTGTTTCTTTTAAGTATTTTATCTAAAAGAAATTATTTTTTGTGAAAAATCTGCTGTTTTGTCATTTTTTTGAGGATCAGGGGTCACTGACGGGCACTGCGGTTGTCGATGCCCGTACCTCGCTGAGAGACGGGACGTATTTAGCGCACTTTACTGCCCGCCGGTCACATTTCCGAAGCCCGTCGGTCACGTCTTAATGGCCGTCCCTAGGCTCTCCTTCACTGTTTTAACTTGTTTTCATTTACTTATGTTTTCTATTATTTGTTTTCTTTATTTTGTTTGCCCCCTTATTCAAAAAAACCTTTTTTTAGCTTTTATTTTATCATTTTATTTCATTTCTGAATTTTCGTACTAATGTGTTTGTTTATTTTTGTGAGATATCCTTTTATTATTTTTGGATGGGTTCAATTTGAGAATGATGATGGCCACCCAAATCTAAGGATTTATACTTGGTTTATTCCCTTTAACCCTCATCTTTATTATTATTATTTACTTAATATTGATTGTAGGTTTATTACTATTTTTTTCGCTTATTATTATTATTATTGCTAGTCTTATTGTTAGTTTTAGTATTTTATTATTATATTAATCGCATGATTACTGTTATTGTTATGATAATTTATTTATTTTCCTTTGTAAAATTATTTTTTTTGTCACAAATCTCTTACTCCAATTTACAAGTTACATAGCAACACATGATGAAATTTAACATTAAAAAGTACACTTACGAGCACAACTTCAAGAACATTATAAAGTGTACTTACCTATATTGATCCCATTCCTTCAAAATCATTAAATTCACCTTCCCCATTCAATCCTTTACATATCCATTTCCTTAAAATCTAGATTTCCACTTGGTGAAAATCAATGGATTCTCATTAGCAAAGTATTAAATTCTCAATAAGCAAAGTAAGAGAATTCACATAGAAATTAATTTCCTTTACTAACCTTATTCTTATCCTAACTTAATGTCTTCTTTTCCCTATTAATGCCCATAGCTTACTCCTCATGAAGTGCCTTCATTGGTTTCCTCTTTTAAATCCTTTCTTTCATCTGACTTATGGAAGACTCCTAAATTATTGTTCCATTTCTCTTCTTAAGTCATCTCATTCATATTCTCTCTTTTTTCGATATGAGAAAAACGAAGTCCATTTTCCAATTTTCAAGTCTCTGCCATTCCACCCTAAGAAATGGTAAAAGATGACCATTATATGTGAGAATGTGTTTTCTTCTTTTCTTCTCCACCTAACACGTAGGTGTCCTATCTTTTTTATGACACCTTGCATGATTTATATTAGTAATCTTACTTTAATTACTTTAAGCCATACTTAAATATCTCTAATCTTTCCACTCATACTTATGATACGATAATTTTCATTTCAATCCTCAATTTCTATTCTTGTTTAATTAAGTGCATATTTATCTTTATTTTTTTCAATTTAATCATACATTCCTTATAATTTTTAACTCTAAACTCATTTTTGAGTCTAACTTTTGATGCCCTTTATAGTGTTTTTAATTTTTTTAAGGCATAACACGGCATGCCATAGGTAAAATTTAATAGTATTATGTCTATTTTTACTGGTCAATAAAGGCACAAAGAGTGTCTGACCTATCATTTATTTATTTGATACGAACCCTTAACTTGATTTATGATGTTATGGGCCATCAGAGACACTAAGTGTCTAGCCTATGATTTGATTAGCTAGGCACTTGTGCCACCATCCAAATCACATACTGCCAATGTCTAGGCAAGAATGCCATCGTATTAGGCACTTACTGTCACTATCCCATGTATCCGACTCATGGCGATTCAAGTTGAGTTTACTTTGGGCATGCATTAATATAATTTAACTAATAAATTAGTATGTGCATGCTTAAAATGAAATAATTATGCCTAAATTATGAAAATTAAGTATGCATGGAATAAAGATAATAAAATGGTGTGTTATGCATGAGAGAACATGAAAGTTATAATATGTGCATTTAGGACTATATATTATTGTTATTATGGATATGAGGTGGCATAAGAATATTATAATGAATTTTTGTAAATGATTGATTAAAACACTTCTTTTTATTTACTTTATATTGTTCTTTTATAGTAAGATAATAATATTGGAAAAATAAAATTGATAGGCACCACTAAGCATAAGCTTATATGATGTGTAGGTGGGAGATAGTTTTGGAGAAGAAAGGTCTTGGTGGATCTACTAAGAAGTTGCAGTCATGACCATGACTTCGAGGTAGATACGATAAGAATTTTAGTTTTTGCAATTTTTTTGGGAGACTTTTATATTTTGATACATTATGGTCTATGGCATGTTTATAAAAGTGAATGGTTAATGTTATTAAAGAATTTGATTATGTAATTGATATTATATATGCATAGAATAAGTATCTGATGATGTATGTATGTTGTATAATTTTGATAAATACATAAAAGAATATGTGATAGTTGATGTTTAAGTATTGTAATGGTTATAGTATTTTGGTTATAAGTATATATGGATGAACATAGACATGTAATTTTGATAAGTATATTGTCTTGGATAGAAGTATTTATATATAGGAATGTATTATGGATATGCAGTTGTTTTGATTTGTGATGGTGGTTAAAGATGGAGAAATAATATGGTTGATATATTTTATAAGTGCAAATTTACTTTTGTCTATAGAGGATTATTAAAAATATAAGTGAAACTCTTGTAGTTTCTATGTTAGAATGGGATTTAAAGCAAGAAAAGAAATTTTGTCAGATAGAATTTAAGTGGTTGTGAGCATATGATGTATCTCTTCCTAATTGGATCATACAACGGACCTAGTAGGGGTGTTAGAGAACTTCCTTCTATATATGTGTGTAACTAGCTTATCGAGTTAACAATAAACAATTATATAATTTTAATAATCTGATTTTTTTACACCTTAATATCCAACGGTGCTTAATACTTACCTGAACTTTGTTCCTTCTAAAACAACACTCATAAAAAAATTATTACAATTTGGTGTGCCAACACCTAAAGTAAGTGTAGATGTGTGGGGTTTTGATGTTTCCTTTTATATCAAAATGGCAAGTAGGGTATCCATTTCCACTAAAGGACATGATTTACTTTTTCCATGAGAGAGCATGACAGATAAAGGTCAATCCTCTCATAATTTTTCACATATGTAAACATCTTCCTCTACAAGGTAGTTGTTTCCCTCTATGAGATTCGGGGTCTAGGAATCTTAGTCTTATTTTTTCCTTTTTGTTAATATTTTATCATTCTCAATAGTTTCAATATTTATCATTCTTCTTTTAAAGCCAAATGCATTAAAGCAGTAAAAATGGGCATTCATCATATGCTGCATAAGTGATCCTATTTGTTACTTTATTTTGTGATCCTAACTTACGTGTTTTGTAAAAACAGGCATATTAATTTCATTTGTCGTTATTAGACATTGGTCTATTATTTAAGTGAACTGGGCCTTTGGCCTATCTAAGGGGATTGGGACATTGGTCCCTTATCCTAATTCATTGGTTGCACCTCTCTCCAATAATAGTCATTTCATAATACTAGATTAAAACATTTAATTGCATAAGTTAAAAGATATGATATATAAAATCTAGATCGTACTTCTTGAATCTAACAACTCATAAATATACTTTATGGGAATGGAGAAATTAGGCCATGGGATGTTACATAATAACATAAATACAAGGCATATAAAAAATATCAGCATACCTTAATGAATATTTAAACATTATCAACATACACATAAAATTTGTGAAATAATGCTAACATATTTAACTTACTCATGACAGCAACTAACTATTTTACTATATTAATATATATAACATGGCATACATGCAAGCCATAAGAATCCTAACATCATATTTCTAGCATATAACATATAAATGCATAACTATGATAAAGAGATATACACATTCTACATCATTAACTTATAAACCAATAAATACAACAAATATATATAACATGAACATGAATACATACAAAGGCACACATGCAAATATGTAAATTTCATAAAACTGCATTTTTATCAATTCAAGAGCAATCAAACATAAAAACAAACTAGAAATTTAGACTATACATGAAAATCAATCCTTACAAAGTATCTATACTACCCTATTTGTCCTCCCCAATCGCCAAAAATTGCAAATAGAAAAACACATGCTTGTGCTAAAAAACTAGCGAAGTTTCATTTGGTCGAACCAAACGTTTCATCTAATCAAGTGAAATGTTTGTCTTAATCAAACAAAACACTTGTTCTAATTAGACAAAATTGAAAAATACTCAAAACGAAGAACTTAGTCCGATAAAACCAAGAAGTTTGGTATGATCAGATAAAACTAGGTTTTTCTACTAGAAAATAAATTTTTTATCAAAAACCACTTCCAAACCTTCATATATTGGCTATGTGAAATCTAGAAATAACATAAAAATATTTAAAACAAAGTTTTTAGATTGAAAACACCAAAAACAAGATTAAAAATAAAATATCTAAATTTAAAAAAGGAATGAAAACTATTTTTTCAAAATCCATTTCCCAAACCTCCATGTATGCTGAGACATAGGATTTAGAAATAGATTGATCTTATAAAAAGATCATTTCTTAATAATGAAAACCATGAAAAGATGCACATAAACACACAATTAAGCTCACAACACATACATGAACACATGAATAACAATATGTATAAGAATAAGCATAAAACTAAAACTTGAGCTTCTATATAAATCTATCTATAAGTAAGTTGATATCTTTGGGTTTTGTTAAAAGTGGTAAGAGGTTTGTTGTCCAAATGAATTCCAAATCTAAGCTTGAAGAAGCTTTTTGGTGTAATAATGGTGTTTTTAAGTGTATGTAAAATGGGGTTTTGAGAGGTAGAAGATGAGAGAGACAAAGGGGGAGAGAGGATCCTTTTTTCTTCTAAAATCAACCTTTTTATAGGGGTAGAATGACTATTCTATCCTCTAGATCTTGAGTGAATAAGAATGGGACAAAATATCATACTTTTCATTGAAAGTTTGGTATGATCAGACAAAGGAGAAATAGGGAATTTTGGTTGTGTACTTGGATTTAGAATTCATCGAGTAGAAAACATTATTTTCTAGTCATATTCGATGTTGTTGCCATCATTTGATGTCTTTGGACAAGAAGGGACTTAAACCTTAGTGTCTGCAGTTTTCCTCCATTTTGATGGGTACTATAAACACTTGTAGGTGTGTGAAGGGGCCATTCAAAGTTAAAGAGATTGCATACCTATCTCTAGGAATTCCTTGTCTTATCCCTTTGGAATTATTGTGGAATGTTGCATTTTCTAGTTTCGGTATGCCTCCTCCTATCTAGATGAGTTAGTTTTATTCTTCTTTGTCTTGAAAGGTTATTTTTTGTTTTGGGTACGCTTCCCAGTGACTAAATGTTAATTTCATCTTTGGGTACGGTTCATCCGATTTGGTGGTGCTTTTAACTTGAGGTGCGCTTCCCCCTAACTAAACGCAATGATGCTTAGAAGTCTATTCTAAGATGTGAATCTTGAATTGACTCAGACTAGATAACGGTGTCAAATTCCATTGGGTCTTTCTGCTAGCTTTAGGTACGCTACACGCTAACTAGGTGCTTCTTTTTATCTTCGAGTATGCTTCCACTGATCACATTTTCGTTTGGGCTTCCAGTATACTTCCCTCTAACAAGGTGCTTTTTTCATCTTTAAGTATACTTACTCTTATCAAGTTTTCCTTCTGGCTTTGGGAATTCTTCCCTCTAAAAATGTGCGATGAGTTCTAGAAGCTTATTCTGAGTTAGTTTGTGTCATGACTAAAATACTTATCAACTTGTAGTTGACAAATGCATGATCATTGCATAATTTTGGACAAGAAACTTATTCAAGGGATAAATTTGTAATTTAAGAAGAAATTAAGGACCAAATAGTAATTTTGATCACATTAGTTTAAATTAAGGATTAAATGGTAAATTTTTCATGATTTGGACAAATAATGAAACTAAGAAAGGAATTAAGGAAAAATATAAGAAAAAGAAATAATAATAAGAAAATAAGAATTTATGTGTTTAAATTATTATTACATTAAAATTAATTCATAAAAATGAATAATAGGAAAAAATATGAAATAATTAGATTTAAGTAATATAAATAAGTATAGCGTAATTGAAGATAAATATTAAATGAATATAGCATATGTTAGGAAATTTAATGTATAGAAATTAAATTGCATGGATATGTGTATGTATGTGATTAGATGGAAAATATTAGAATTGCATCGACCACTAAGCATAAAGTGCTTAGCGAGTAGTTATTTTACTGCGCGTAGGTTATAGTGAGCTACAAGAATTTGAAATGGTTGGAATTTAATTGCAGAATGGGAAGAGAAGTTAAGAGGCAAGCTTAGGAGCATTTATGATCGTGGCATGTATATGTTCAAGTTGAAGTAATAAGTTATAATTACATGATTATACAGGTATACATGTATGGACAAGAAATTTTGGAAAAGTATGTATGGATCATTAATAATGTTATATGTATATCAATATTATATGTTGGTAAAAAAAAAATTATCCATTAAATAGTCGAAATACTTTAACATAGGAATCAAGTTAACTCAATAGTTTAAAACAAAATTAAGCTGTTATGTGATGCCTGATACTTGGGATATAGGTATAAGGTGTTATAGATTTAGTGGTATCAGAGTAAGGTTTAAGTGGTCCTAAAATCAGAGATAATTAGACAAGAATGAAGTGATACATATACATGCCACGAGTAGGTATCAGTGATTAAAGTGGTTATAAGAATAAAATAGAGGAAGAAGCACCTTGTGCACCCATTACGTACTCTTGACTAGTTGGGTTTATTAGCAGACACATGTTTATATAGGTAGAATGACATGCATCAACACATACATAAGTGCATCATCATTAGTGCATTAAACACGACACATACATGACATCAACTGACATATTCCTACATGATACATGGCAATTATTTGCATAAACCCCACTAGAACGGAAGTCAATAGGGTGCACGAGACATGTAATGGAAGTTAAAATCATGATGTCAGGGGAAACATAAGAACAAGAAAGAGATTTTAAGGGTTAATAAGGGGATATAAGGAATTTAAAGTTTATTGGATTATAAAGGATCGTAATATATGTAAACCAATGGGTTGTGAATTAGTTGGGTCACCTGAATTGGATACACTTATGAAGTGACCCACAGGTTCAAGCTTCAAAAGAGATATGTAATAATTATAATAGTATCCACAGCTGTGGTATCTAAGTAAATCTTGAGAATGAAATTTTTATTAGTGGGGGAGAGTTATAATGGCCCAAAATTTCAATTTTCGTGAATAGTACCACCCAAGGTCAAAAAATATTTTATTTGACTGTTGGAAAGTACAGGTTATGAGGAGTTTGAGGATGTAATTTGATGTGAAATTGAGTTCAAATAAACCCTTAAAAGTCAGAAATATAAATAAGTCACGACTCGATTTAAATAGTAACTTGATTTGACTAGGTTTTGACCAAGCTAGAAAATAATGCTAATGACCTTTGAAAAATTATTCGAATATATGAACTTACTCTAAATATTATGGGGGATTATCTAGAAGTGAAAAATTAATTTTACTGTAACACAGAAAAATGAGTTATCGGACTGGTAAAAAATTATCGGATAGAGAAACGGTGTCCGATTGACCCAAAAATATTCGTGTAGCCTAAGGAATATTTTTCAATAATTATGGACATATGTTTATGAGAAATGGTGCAAGCGAAGTGGTAGAAAAAAATTAGGTCAAAATATTTATAAATTAACTAATGGTCTTAAATTAATTGAACACAAATTGGTTGTACCTGATTTGGCCCAATTATAATAAGTATATAAGGCCAAAAAATCAGAAATTTCTAGAGGAACCTCATGTTTTTTGCCTCCTTCCAATTCGTGTAGATGTTCTTAATTTCTCTCTCTATTTTCTTCAAACTTTTCACTTAAAATTTTCATAGTAATCTCAAGAACCTATTTTAAGTGAAGGAAGTGGATAGAATTAGGAAGAAAGGGTATTGAGCAAGAATTCAAGTAAATAAGTTTAATGAAATTGTAATGGGTTTAATTGATTTTTAGGTAGATTTTAAGTTAGAGATTTATGTTCTATGCATATTTTAGATTATTGAAAATGAAAATTGAGGGAAAACTCATGTGGGGTATTCGGCTAGGAGAGGAGGTGCAAGGAGAACCAAAGGAAGTTAAAGGAAAAGGGAAGAAAGAAGAAGAATAAGCTTGGAAAAGAAGGGAGAAAAGGTTAGTGTATACAAATTCTAATAATTTCCATTTATTTTGATAATTTTTTTGTGCATGTGTGTATGGGTAGATGAAGAAAAATTGCATTAATAATGTAAATTAAACATGAAAACATGGAGTTTAGGTTGAAATATGGTGTATGGCATGAAAAACATGAAGAAAAATAACATTTGAGGAAGAGATGCATGTGTGCCCGAATGATTCTTCTAGGGAAAACATAGTGGATTAATGTAGTTTTAATGAATTCAAGTAAGAAAATGAAAATAGAATTAAAATAAGGTTAGTAGCAATTTATTGAGAAATTTTTTAGAGTTATTTGAATATATTATAGTTCATGTAAGTATTATGTAACTTAGTGACATAAACTATTTATATGAAATTTAAAAGAAATAAATTTAAGAAAATGAAATTGAAGCTTAACTAAGATAATTGAAAGGCTAAGATTAATATTAGAGAATTTTTATTAACAAAGTATGCTTAGGACATACATCATGTAAAGAGTAATTTAAGAATATAAAAGAAGTAAATAATAGAAAATGAAGCACAAAATAGATGGAAATGGTGTTATGGCCAAAACGTTTTCATGTAAGAAATGAAGGGATTTCTTGATAATTTGTTTAAATATATCATGAATAAGAAAGGTTTGATGGAAATTTTTTGAAGTAAAAATTAGAAAAATGAAATTTGGATTAAAATAATGTAATTAAAGATTTAATAGGAATTTTTGGGAATTTATTTGGTAATGTTATAGTTTAGACATATATTATGTATATGTTGAAATAAATTATGTGTATATATTTTAGGTAAAATAAGGGCATGATTAAGTAAGAAATATAAATAAAGAATATCATGAAACTAAATCAAATGGAAGAAAAGTGATTTAGAAGTCACGAATAGGTTAGAGCCGAAGGAGTTAAGTTATGAAAGACTTAAGATACATATGTAAATTGATTTAATATTAAATGCTATGTGTAGAAAATTAAATAAGGAATTGAAAATAAGGAAATTAAGAGGAATATATCATAGATGGCCAAATGGTTATTAGCATGGTGTGACGCGTGCCGAACTCCGGAGGCCTCGAAAACTCGCTTTTAGGGAGTTCGAGAGAGGTTCATAGAACTTGCAATGATTACAAGAGCATTTATTTTGGGCAACAAGAGGTGCTTTGGAGTTGCCACCCAATAAAATATTGGGAAAGTTCATCTAGCCTCACCGAGCCTAAGACAATGCGTAAATGTTTATTTTGGGCAATAAAAGATATTTTGGAATTCCCATTCCAATAAAACATTGGAAAGGTTCATCTAACTTTAGGAAGCCTAAGACGATACGTATAAGTATATTTTAGGCAATAGGAGATATTTTGGAATTACCTTCCCAATAGAACATTGGGAAGGTTCATCTAACCTCGTGAATCCTAACACCAGAGAGAGTTCGGGACTTCACTCTTATTCATACCTTGGTTAAAGTTATAAGTGAGTTTTGAAACTAAAATTCCATTTTTTCTTCTCATATAGTTTAATGCAATTATTAAAGCGCAGATCAATCACAAAATGAAAGCTGTAAATAAGGCAAAATTAAAATAGAGTAAATAAAAAGGCATTAATTTACAACAAAACTAGGAGCGGAATGCAACCCCCAAATAAAAAAGGAAATATAAGTCATAAATAAAACGGAACATTTATTTAAAATGAGAACATTGGTCCTCGCATGCATGCTTTAAAGAACAATATTAAAGGTGACAATTTTATTTGGATAGGAAAACTACGATATTGGTCCTATTTTATTAAGGGAAACCTTATTCATTCGTAAAAATTCTTTGCTGCTTTTTATTAGACGTTTTGTATATAGTAAGTTAGATAGGTTTTAGGTATATTTTTATATTAGAATTGTAGTTTTGTAATTAAATTCTATTATATTTTATTTGTTTTTAGTTTTTTAGTTTTTAATTATAAAATGGATTTAATTGTTTTAATTTTTGTGGTTTTCAGGTGTTAAACAGGATTTCCTAGTTTCAGTTTTCTTGCCTATCCTATTCCTTCCAAAACAAGACTAATAGTTTTCCTATTCAGATTAGGACTCTTTCTCTCATATAAAAGGATTTCCATCTCAAATTGGAAAGGATGAATTTTTTTGATTGATTTTCTTTTTAATTGGGCAAGTTTTGGAGATCAAGAAGAAATTCTACAGGATTGGAAGCAGCAATCACCAAGATTATCATCTTAATTCAAGTTTCTAGTTTGTTTTAACTATGTTATTGAATTTTGATTTGTTATTTTGGAATTTTCGACATGATTAGCATGAACTAAATTTTTTAAGGGTTATGTTTGATGTAGCTTGAATTCTTACTCTTTTTAATTATTTTAATTAGCTTTCTTTACTTTTGCAATTGTTTATAATTATACTTAATGGTATCAGTTCACTGGTCATTGATTGATTGATTTATTTTCTTAAGATTAGTATGGGAGGAAAAATTTAAGATTGGATTTGAATTGTAAACAACACAAGAACATAGTTTGAATGGAAATCATATAACTTGACTTGTGGGAATTTATTGAAAATAATCATAATTGTTAATTCATTCATTAAAATCTATTATAAAAGATTAATAGGAATTAGTGAATAAGTCTCGCATAGCTTGGGAAAGTATGTTAAACATCTTAGGATTATTTTTTCCTTGTTTAAGTAATTAAATTTGATTGTTAATATTTACAATTGAAAAAGGTAGATTCAAGTGAACTCAAAGATACCCTTGCTTCTCATCTATTGATTTCTTTCAATCTCTCAATTGTTTGTGTCATTTTATTTTTACAATTATTATTTAGTTTAATCAATTAAGTTTTGCATGTCTAAATAATAGGAAATTATTATAATTTTGGTACTTAGTCTTTTGTCCTCGAGGGAACGATAACTCACTCACTCTTGATTACTTGAATCGATTTCATATACTTGAGAAAATAACCAACAAGTTTTTTGGCGCCGTTGCTAGGAATTGATTAGATTAATATCAAAACCAAATAATTTACTATTACTTTAGATTTTATTTTTATTATTTTTTTTTCTCAATTTGATTTCTCTTTTATCTCTTTTTTATAGGTGTATGAGAAAATCGAAGAGTTTTGAATTATTGCCATTTGATCCAGAAATTGAGCGCACCTTTAAGGCTAGAATAAGGGAGCAAAAAGAAGCTAAGAAAAATAAAAAATAAGAAATAGTTATGGGGGAGCCAGTTAGACATGCATTACGCGACTATTCAACTCTAACTGTTAGAGGATCAGCCCCAAGCATTGTGCAACCTACCATTGAAGCTAACAATTTTGAGATTAAGTCATTTGTATTGTCTATGCTTCAAAATTCATGCCAGTTTAGAGGGCTGATTATTGAGGATCCAAATTTGCAAATTTCAAGATTTTTGGCTATTTGTGGCATGTTGAAGACCAATGGAGCTTCTGATGATGTTATTCGACTTAGATATTTTCCTTTTACACTTAGAGACAAGGCTCAAAGTTGGTTGGAATCTTTGCCAGCAGTGACAATCACTACTTGGAATGATTTGGCTAAGAAATTTTTAACAAAATTCTTTCTAGCACCAAAGACGGCAAGGATAAGGTCTGAAATTAATAACTTTGCACAATGAGACTCTGAAGCTCAATATGATACTTGGGAGAGATTTCAAGACCTCTTGAGGAAGTGCCCGCATCATGGAATAGCAGATTGGATGTTAGTGCTGAATTTTTACACCGGTCTAAATCCTAACACTCAAATTTTGGTTGATGCAGCAGTAGGAGGAGCTTTCATGTGATTAGAAATGGATGGTGAAATGACACTTCTTGAGGAAATAGCAATGAACAATTATTTGTACAACTCATTCGAGAGGAACCCTCTCAAGAAACCTAATGGAGTTATAGAAATTGATGTTATTTTCGCTTTTAATATTAAAATAGATGCTTTAGTTACCAAAGTTGATAAATTAGGACTAAATGTTGTTCATTCTCATGTGCAGGTATGTGAAACGTGTGGTGGACAACATGGAACCAATTAGTGCCAAGAGGGAATATCTTTCAATCAGTAAAATTCGGAGTAAGCTCATTATATAGGTAATCAGGGTTGCTAATAGCAAAATCCATATTCTAACACATACAACCTTGGATGGCGAAATCACCCTAACTTCTCAAGGACTAACCAGCAGCATGTGCAAAGACCTCCACCTAGTTTTCAGCAACAAAAGAAGAAGACGTCATTGGAAGATTTAGTTGCTAACCTCACTAATGCAACCGGTGATTTCATGGTTGACACTAAGTCAACTTTTCAGAATAAACAAGCTTCTATTAAGAATTTAGAGCTTCAAATTGGTTAGTTGGTGCAAGCCGTGATAAATCGAACTCAAGGTAATTTACCTAGCAATATAAAAACAAATACAAAGGAACAATTGAAGGCAATTACATTAAGGAATGGTAGAGAGCTAGAAGAGCAAAAGAAGGAAGAGATTGAGGTGTCAAGAAAGGCAAATATGGACACCAATGACAAGAAGGAAGAAGATGTTGTGGAAAAAAAGGAATCCGAGCAAGTCAAGCCTTATGTTCCACCAGTTCCTTTTCCTCAATGACTTCAAAAGCATAAAGAAGATAAGAATTTCCTTAACTTTTTAGATATCTTTAAAAAGCTACAAATTAACATTCCTTTTGCAGAAGCATTAGCACAAATGCTAGCATATGCTAAATTTTTAAAGGAGATTTTTACTAAGAAGAGAAGGCTAGAAGAATATGAGACAGTGAAGTTGACAGGTGAATGCAGTGCCATTATTCAGAGAAAACTACCTCAAAAACTAAGGCTAGAAGAATATGAGACAGTGAAGTTGATAGGTGGGGGCGACGACAACGTGGTGATGGTAGAGGTAGCGACAGCATGGTGGTAGCTAAGGCAACAGCGGCAATAGCGTGGTGGTGGTGGTGGCGGAGGCAGCGGCAGCGTGGTAGTGGCAGTGGTGGTGGAGGCAACGGTAGCGTGGTGGTGGTGGTGGTGGTGGAGGCAGTAGCGTTGTGGTGGTGGTGGTGGTGGTGGAGGTAGCAACAGTGTGGTGGTCGTCGCAGTGGTGGTGGAGGTGGCAGTGGTGTGGCGGTGGCGTGGTAGTGGTGGAGGAGGCGGCGTGGTGGTGGAGGTGATAGTGGTGTGGTGGAGGTGGTAGCGGTGTGGTGGTGGCGGCGGCGGTGGCAATGTGGTGGTGGCAATATGGTAGTGTGGTGGTAGTGGTGGTGGTAATAAAAATAAAGTAGCAAAATCCTAAAAACCTCATTTTGAAGATTTTTATTTTTTGTTTTAAATGTGAAAATCAGTTCTTTAAATTTTTGTAAAAGCCGAAACGGAAATGAGTTTGCCGAACGTGTTTTGGTTTTATTTTTTAAAAAATAAACAAAAAACTGAAAACAAAAACCTCCCCGAATGCACCCTAAAAGATCCAGGGAGTTTTATTATTGATTGTAAAATAGGAAATAATGAGAGTAGTAATGCTTTATGTGATCTTAGTGCTAGCATAAATCTAATGCCCCTTTCTTTGTTTAAAAAGCTAGGATTGGGAGAAATCAAACCCACCACGATATCATTGCAATTGGCGGATAGATCAATCAAACATCCTCTAGGTGTAATTGAAGACATTCTTGTCAAAATTGAGAAATTCATCTTTCCTACTGATTTTGTAGTCCTTGACATGGAGGAGGAATGAGATGTATCACTTATTTTAGGAAGATCTTTTCTCTACACCGGACGCCCACTTATTGATGTGGAACAAGGTAAGTTAACATTGAGAATGGGGCAAGAAGAGGTAACTTTTAATGTTTTTATAAATACCATTATGATTTTTCTAATTGTAATTGGATTGATATTATTGATGAATGTGTGGAAGAAACTATGAATCAACCCGAATTTTTGTGTTCTAATGAGTTGGTGGAGATTGATGAAGTACAGGTTATAGAGCCAAGAAAAAATGGATCAAAGAAAGGTTTTGATAGACCTTATACAGAAATGAAGCAAGTTTTTGAGAAGCTTGAGAAGGAATCAAACCCTACAGTACCTTCCATTGTTAAAGCTCCTATAGTGGAGCTTAAGCAACTTCCAGCTCATCTCAGGTATGCCTTTTTAGAAGAATCTTATACTCTTCCTATAATCATAGTAGCCGATTTGACTGAGGCACAATAGAAAAATTTATTGCATGTTTTAAGATTGCATATTAGAGCTATAGGTTGGACAATAGCCGACATTAAAGGGATTAGCCCTATTTTGTGCATGCATAAAATTTTGATTTAAGAAAATCACAAACCTTCAATTGAACCTCAACGTAGATTAAATCCTAATATGAAGGAAGTTGTAAAGAAGGAAGTTATCAAGCTTTTAGATGCAGGAATTATTTATCCTATATCAGATAGCAATTGGGTTAGCCCTACATAAGTTGTACCTAAGAAGCGGGGAATTACTGTTGTAACTAATGAAAATAATGAACTAATACCAACTAGAATAGTAACAGGTTGGTGTGTCTACATTGATTTTGGGAAACTCAAAAATGCAACACGTAAAGACCATTTTCCCTTACCTTTTATGGATCAAATGATTGAAAGACTTGCAGGATATAAACATTATTGCTTTCTATATGGATATTCAGGTTATCTACAAATTCCTATTGCACCAAAGGACCAAGAAAAGACTACATTCACTTGTCATATGGTACATTTGCTTATAGAAGAATGCCATTCGGTTTGTGTAATGTACCAGCGAATTTTCAAAGGTGTATGATGGCTATCTTTTCTGATATGATTGAGGATTTTATTGAAATCTTTATGGATGATTTTTCTGTTTTTGGCTCCTCTTTTGACCATTGTCTAGCTAACCTTTCCTGAGTCTTACAAAGATGTGAACAGACTAATTTAGTCTTGAATTGGGAAAAGTGTCATTTTATGGTGCAGGAAGGAATTATTTTAGGCCACAAGATTTCAGCACATGGCATTGAGGCGGATAAAGAAAAGATTGAAGTGATTGACAAATTACCACCCTTAACCTTGATTAAGGGAGTGCGAAGTTTTCTTGGACATGCGGGATTTTACCGCCGGTTCAATAAAGACTTCTCTAAAATACTAAGCCTCTTTGTTATCTGTTAGTAAAAGCTATGCCTTTTGATTTTAATGAAGAGTGTTTGGTTTCCTCTAACAGATTGAAAAGAAGCTCACATCAGCACCTATTATGGCATCACCAAATTGGGAGCTACCATTTGAGCTAATGTGTGATGCAAGTGATTTTGCAGTAGGAGCCGTTCTTGGACAAAGAAAGGACAAGAAATTGCATGTTATCTACTATGCTAGTTGAACTTTAAATGAAGCGCAACTTAATTATGCAACTACTGAAAAAGAACTTTTAGTTATTGTTTTTGCTTTTGATAAATTTCGTTCATATTTAATAGGCAATAAAAAAATAGTTTTCATTTATCACTCAGCTTTTAAGTATCTCCTTCAAAAGAAAGAAGCCAAACCTAGACTAATTAGATGGGTGTTGCTTTTGCAGGAATTTGATTTTGAAATTCGAGACCAGAAAGGTGCTGAGAATGTGGTGGCTGACCATCTATCTTGATTGGAATTAGAAAGAACTGATGATGAAAAGTGCTTGATAAATGAATCTTTCCCCGATGAACAATTGTATGTTGTCTTGATGTCTCCAATACAATGGTATGCTGATATAGTTAATTATCTAGCTTGTGAAATAATTCCCTCAGATTTAACTTATCAGTAAAAGAAGAAATTCTTTTCTAATGTTAAAAATTATTATTGGGAAGATCCATACTTTTCTAGATTATGTGCTGATCAGATTATTAGGCGATGTGTTCTTGAACATAAAATAAATGATATTTTGAGGCATTACAATACTCTTGAGTGTGGTGGTCACTTTGGACCATAAAAAATAGCTGCTAAGGTATTACAATGTGGTTTCTATTGGCCTTACTTGTTTAGAGATGCGTTTCACTTTGTTTTTATTTGTGATAGATGTCAAAGTACATGTAATCTTTCAAGAAAAAATGAGATGCCACTGCAAAACATATTAGAAGTTGAGTTGTTTGATGTATGGGGAATTGACTTCTTGGGCCCATTTCCACGATCCTATTCAAATCAGTATATCTTGGTGGCAGTGGATTATGTGTCCAAATGGGTGGAACCAGTGGCTTTGCCAAACAATGATGCCAAAAGTGTCATGAATTTCTTGCTCAAAAATATTTTTGCATGCTTTGGAACTCCACGAGCTATTATCAGCGATGGAGGTAAACATTTTTGCAATCGTTACTTAGATTCCTTGCTAATGAAATATGGTGTGACTTATTGTGTAGGTACACTGTATCACCCTCAAACTAGCAGACAAGTTGAAATATCTAACAGGGAAATAAAAAGGATTCTTGAGAAAATGGTAAGTTCCTCCAGAAAAGATTGGGCACGGAAGCTTAATGATTCATTATGGGCATATAGAACGGCATTCAAGACTCCAATTGGAATGTCCCATTTCGGTTGGTCTATGGAAAAGCATGTCATTTGCCAGTGGAATTAGAGCATAAAGCATACTGGGCAATGAGACTATTGAATTTTGATAAAGTAGCTACAGGTGAAAAGAGATTGTTACAACTCAATGAGATGGACGAATTTCGCCTTCAAGCTTATGAAAATGCCAAAATTTATAAAGAATGGACTAAGAAATGGCATGAAAAACATATCGTAAGACGAGATTTTCATATTGGACAAAAGGTTTTATTATTTAACTCTCGTCTTAAACTTTTTCCAGGTAAGCTTCGCTCCCGTTGGTCTGATCCATTGACAATTTCAAAGATTTTTCCACATGGAGCTATTGAAGTTCAAAGCCAAGATCGAACCTTTAAAGTCAATGGGCACCGACTGAAACCTTATTTTGAGGTTGATACCATCTCATCAATTACAGCTCTCTGACTCGAATAAAGGGAGTCACTATGTCTAGCTATAGACATTAAATACAACACTAATTGGGAGGCAGCACTAATTTAATTGAATTCATTTTTTTTATTTTCTGATTTTCATTTATTCATTTTTTAATTTTTATTTTAATTTTTTGGCTTAAATTTTCAATATATATATATATATATATATATATAGTTTATGTTTAATTTTATCTACTAATTTTTTTATTTTACTTTGAAGAAAAAAAAAGAAAAGAATAATTAATTGAGATAGTGGAAAGTTTGTTCCACTATCTCAACCCGTGATTTAGAAAAGCCAAATGGGATTTTCAATTACAAATGGGAAAACGAGGACATCTACGGGTTCGTACCTGGATTAAAAAAAAAAAGCAAAGTTCTAGTGGATTTCACGAGTTCATCTCGTGAGATCTTTCCTTTTAACAAAAAAATTTGCCCAGTTGAAATCTCAAAAAGGTGAGATAGTGGACAGTTTATTCCACTATCTTAACCCGTGAAAAATAAGAATGAGCCCTTTTATTTCAACTTGAAAAATAAATCTCCAAACACACTAACTTGTTTCCCACCCACGCAAATACCCACTAGCTGGATCAACTTCACCAACCACAACAAGGGAGCTCTGCTGCCATCACCGTCACGCCAGCTCCTCCCGACATCACCCTTGCCCAGAATCCAGTCGCACGCACAGATCAGCCGCAGTCTGCCTAGACTCCAGTCCAGCTTTCGGCGCGTCACCTGTGGCCACCGCTCCCACTACCGTCGCACCTGTCCCCGCCCCAGCAAGCGCCGTACCAGTCAACACTGCCCACCAGAGCAAAAACAAACGAGAATACCATGGTTTTTGAAATTTTTCATATTTTATTTTATTTTATTTTATTTTTATTTTTTTGTTATATATTTCTGTTTTAATGTATTGTTGGAGTTAGAAATGCTTAATTAGTGGTTTGTGTGTTGCACTTGTGATAATTTTTTTTAAAGATAAATTGTTGGTTTTGCTTTGTTGTGGCTGCTTTGATACTGAAATTGCTGTTAATTTTGAGTTTTTACAGCTGATTATTATTGCTGAATTTTTGCATATTATTGGCTAGACTTGTGCATAGTTTGGTCAGTTACTGACTAATATTTCAAAGTGTGTTTCTTTTTGAATTTTGAATTTTGGGGAAATCCATGGCTAGAGAAGGTGTGAAAATGAAGAGTATAGATACTTCAACTACAAAATGCACGAAAACGACTGGGAAGCTGCAAAAGCAAGGACAAGCATCTAAGACGAAACCCGTACCTCTATAGGCTATCGTCGTCATTGAAGTGCAAGATGCAGTCGCACTTCCAAGGCTTGGTGAGCCTAATTTTAAATTTGTTACACCATTCCAACAGACTAGGTTTAAACTCATTCATAATAGATCTTTTGGTGCTATGAAGTACTTTGATAGGAATATGCTACAAATTTTAGGATTATTTGATGATGTTTATGCTTTAATGAAAGGAATTGGGTGGGAGTCATTCATGAATTTTAAAAACCATAGTTATCATGACCGTACGTTAGAATTTTTAAGTTCTTTAAAGTGTGATGTTAGACCACATTACATGAATGATCAGGATACATTCTCCTTTAAACTCAGAAATAAGAATTACAAGCTTAATATACCAACTTTAAATACTATTTTTAAGTTGCCTAACAAAGGTCATAGATCCTTTCCTAAAGACTTTAGTATGTCTAACGTTTGGCATTTCTTAACAAATAGTACTAACGATTTTCAACCTGTAGGGAGTAAAGCTTCTTATTTGTTGCATCCATTTCGTTACATTCATAGGGTTTTATCCTATACTCTCTGAAGTAGGGGTAATTGTCAAGGGTCTATCACTAAATCTGAAATGTTTCTCATGTATTGTATGTATCGAAGTAGTCTGGTCAATGGTGGTGTTTGGCTTTTAGACCATCTCAAAAAGGTGGCTGAGCGAGAAAAAGGAAAAATAGTAGTAGGAGACTTTGTGATAGCTATTGCACAACACTTAGGATTAGGAAACTTGGGTCCTTTTTTATTAATTAGGATTAGTATTATTGATTATGAAATAATTCAGTCCATGGAATTCTGTAAATGGCATGCTAACCAATGGATATTGTTAGATAAAAATGGCAATTCAATTTCTATTGAGAAACAACAGGTTCAGGGTGAGCATGACACTTCAGAAGAACAAAATGCGCAAGAGGAGTCACCGGTTTTACTAATCAGTGATCCAGGGTCTTCCACCACTACTTTTGTAACACCCTGATATTCCCCCTTGGAAGGATACCGGAATGCTACGCGCACAAAATACAAATACATAAACTCAATCATGCTAAAAGCAAATACATATAATCAAAAGATATAAATCCATACATGATCATATTATTTACAAAAAGATTCGTAAACATTAATATATACAAAATCGAACCTTTACAAAATGACATTTTCAAAATCAAAATTCATATACAAAACTTATAGCTGAAGACAAAAAGAACTACGAATAAAGACTTCTAGTGGCGGTCCTGCAGATGTTCGACTCCAAACTGAACCTGCCACCTACACGGGAAAATAACCTGTGCTAAGCAATAACACTTAGTGGGGAGGAACAAAACATGCATATACATATACTTGCAATAACAATATATAAGCTTAAGAAGAAATAATGCATATAAATGTATACTACTCATGCTTGTAACAGGTATTCATCACACATATATATATAGGATTGTAACCATTTATATCCAATTATAAGTATCACATCATATCTTGTCATATCGCATGTACATATACACGTAACATATATCCGTTTTGATATCGTAATCGTGTATAATGGCCTCATATATATATCTCATGTAATAGCCTAATTACTCACTAACTAGTGGGTACCGATACTAATGATAATGATAGGACACAGTATCCAAGCATATAGAGATAAGAGTCTCGAATCATGTGTAAAAATGTATACCCGAAGGTATACCGGAGACCGAAATCTCAAATCATATAAACCCAAACGGGGTCAACATATAACTTGTAACATATAGCAGCTGCACTCACACTCTAACCCTTGATAAGCGCTTATCTATTAACTACTGTGACTATCAGGCTCAAATAACAACTCAATCATGTTCTAGCATTATTATCATATAACATCGAATAAAATCAAGTATAATCATATAGTTTCATGTATACATGTATATTGACCAATTTCGAAGACATATAAATCATATACAAATTTTATCATAAACATATCACTTATTATTTAATAATCCATATATAAGACAAATCATGTACCATGTAGTAAAAACCCATGCAAAAAGAAGCTTGAAAACCATTTTCGAAACACAGGGTAGGCGGGCATATGGGTCACAATCGCGCTCACGACAGGAAGTCGCGCTAGCGACAGTAGCCAAGGAAGCATGAGTCGTGCTCCATCTGCTGAGTCATGCACTATCAGCCGAGATGTGCACAGTCAGCCGAGCGGGGCACTTCCTGCCGAGCGAGCTCCCACGCTGTGCGACTCTCATTCCGAACGGGCTATCTTCATGACTCGTGAAGAACTTCACGTGTCGTGAAGACTCTCATGCCGAATGGGGCTATGCCGAGCGGGCCTTTACCGAGCGGCCTCTTCTTTATGACTCGTGAAGGACTTCACGTGTCTTGAAGAACTTCTTGCGGAGCAGGCTATCCTTCACGACTCGTAAATAACTTCACGTGTCGTGAAGAATGCCAGCCGATCGGATTACCGTGAGAGAAAGGATCACGCGCTTCTTTCGCGCTCGTGACAAGCATCGCGCTCGCAATCGGAGCGGGTTGCCCTTTCCTCAGCAAAATGCTGGAAAATAGAGCTTGAAAACCAAAACCCAATCTTTCCCCATAACCAAATATCATGCAAAATCATGTAAAATCTTACCTCCAGTGCCTCCAAAACATGCTTATAACAATAACAACTCATTTATACAATTTTAACACGCATCTAAGCAACATATACGGAGGTTACAAAAAACCCAGAAAATCCATCTCATGTATATGTACATGCTCTTCAAGTTGATATGCAAAGCATTATATTTCTTATATCTCAAATCATATACACAAATCTATCAAACACATACATTTACATGTATCAAAACATACAAATGATGGCACAATCAAAACGTAGATATATGATCCAAATAGAGAATGGTAAACACTCTCAAACCAAATACAACTCCCAAACCTGGAAATGGAGCTCAATCCACTATCTTCAAGATACCACTTTTCCTTTTCCTTTGCTTTTTCTTCTCTCTTCAGATTCTTGTATGAGTTCAACCAAAAACACACATTCAATTAACCCATGAACAAAACCACATAACCCAAATCAAAACTGAAAGGAAGACAAAGAAGAAGCAACTCATATAAACCCAGCTACATACCTTTACAGAATCAATTCTTGATCTAAAACCTAGCTCAATCTTGTAGAAAAACACATGCAAAAGCTAGAGAGCAGAAAAATGGAAATGAAGAAGAGAAAGAGAGGAGAACGGCAAAAGTAAGAAGGAATAAAGCTCCATGGGAAGCAAAATGATTTTCTGCCTTCTTCCCTCTCTCTTTCTTTCAAATCCCATTTAAATGTCATTCTCTCAATGCACCTTTAGCATATATCCTTTGACTTTCTCTTTTCATCCTTAGCAAATTACCTTTGAGCCATTAATAATCCCAACTTACTTACACAATTACCCAATTACCCTTTTAATGTCCAATTAAACCTATATTTTTTACCAGCCATTTTTGGGATGTTACAACTTTGACTATGGAGCAATTTAAAGATCATTTTGATGCGAGACTCGATAATCTACACGATCAAATAGCTACCCATCATGATAGAATGGAGTTTTTTTTTTGCTTCTCTTCTTGGACGCCTTCCACCACCTCAGTAATTACCCATACTGTGTTGTCCTCACCATTTTAGGGCATTGTTACATATTCTTTTCATATTTTGTTTTCTTTTATTCCCTTATTGTCATTTTATTGCTTTGAGGATAATGCAATTTTTAAGTTTTGGGGTGGTGTATAGTTGATTTTATATTTTGTTTTGCCTTTTGAAAAAAAAATGTATGAACAACTTGAACTTTTACTTGAAACTCAGTTGGCTTTTGAGTTTGATTTCAGATGACTGTAGCTAAATTAAGACCAAGATTAAGCTAGTATATATTGGATATTAACAAAGTTAGGATGACCATTTTGTGTTTAAGATTGATTTTGTCACCATACAAGTTTTATAATTCATGGCTTAATGAACTAGTTTTATTTTTTTTAAGAATCTAGCACTAATTATTTTTTCACATCTTTTTGCATTAGGCATAATTAATTTTAGAAATTTTTCTCGAGTATAGGATGTGTGAGTTTTAATTAAGGAACTAAATTTGCTTGCAAAAGATAATTGTTAATGCATTTGGAAACTTTATTCTAACCTTGCCATGATATGTATGATTTTTTAGATTTTTGAATAGTGAAATTAGACGCATAGGATGTCTTGGAATTAAAAAATTGAAAAATGAAAAAAAATAGAGAATAAAATCCTTTTTCCTTTTGAGCGGTGCTTTACTATCATTGGTCGGTTTAAGTGGTACAACACTTGTTCCCCTTAAGCAAGGATTTGGTAATGAACCTTGTGAATGGAAAAAATCAATATTGGGAGATTTTTACCTCGTAGGGGCCGTTCATAACTCTAAATTTGCCATAAAAAAAATTCGATTCACCATCGCTGATTGATTCAGGTGGTTCGGGCTTGTTTCCCTTAAGCAAAGTCTCGGTAATGAGTTTTATGAATGGAGAAAACTAGTGTTGGGAGAGTGTACCCTCGTAGGGGCCGATATAAGCTCGAATAATAGCCGTCAAAAGTTATAAAAAATTGGAAAAGTGAATCAAGTTGTTTAAAAAAAAAGAGAAAAAAGGAAAGAAAAAGAAAAAAATGGAATATCCTAGCTCCTGTGTTCTCTAAATTTTATTGTAATAATTTCTATGAATTTTATTTATCTTGGTAGGTTGAGTATATGTTTTTCTATGTATTGGCTTAATTTTTATCGGAACTTAAATTGTGTGATCATAATATTGAACTCATTATATTCTACTCTCGAGAATTCTTGTTGAGATTGTTATGTTTTGTATGAATGGATGAGAATTGGTTGTGAAATGCTAACTCCTTGTTAAAAGTCAATTTAACTTTTAATGCCATGGTTTATAAGAGGTTGCGATTAGTTGATTTTGGAAATTTTAAAAGTGAGTATGACTGTTTTTGGAAAAAATTGTGAACTATACTACTGTTTATCTTGGTTGAATTAGTTTCTGCTATCTGAAATTTTGAGTTCGAATTGTTCTTAAGTTTGGATTATTCTTCTTTACTCGAGGACGAGCAAAGTTCAAGTTTAGGGGTAGTTTGCTAGACATTTTGTATATAGTAAGTTAGATAAGTTTTAGGTAAATTTTTATATTAGAATTGTAGTTTTGTAATTAAATTCTATTATCTTTTATTTGTTTTTAGTTTTTTAGTTTTTAATTATAAAATGGATTTAATTGTTTTCATTTTGGTGGTTTTTAGGTTTTAAACAGGATTTCCTAGTTTAAGTTTTCTTGCCTATCCTATTCCTTCCAGAACAAGACTAATAGTTTTCCTATTCAGATTAGGACTCTTTCTCTCATATAAAAGGATTTCCATCTCAAATTGGAAAGGATGGATTTTTTTTTATTGATTTTATTTTTTATGTGCGCAAGCTTTGAAGATAAAGAAGAAATTTTACAGGATTGGAAGCCGCAATCACCAAGGTTATCATCTTATTCAAGTTTTTAGTTTTTTTTAACTATGTTATTGAATTTTGATTTGTTATTTTGGATTTTTCGACATGATTAGCATGAACTAAATTTTTTTAAGGGTTATCTTTGATGTAGCTTGAATTCTTACTCTTTTTAATTATTTTAATTAGCTTTATTTACTTTTGCAATTGTTTATAATTATGCTTAATGGTATCAGTTAATTGGCCATTGATTTATTTATTTATTTTCTTAAGATTAGTACGGGAGGAAAAATTTAAGATTGGATTTGAATTGTAAACAACACAAGAACATAGTTTGAATGGAAATAATATAACTTGATAAGTTGGCCAACATTTATGTCGATGAGGTGGTCCGTTGCATGGAGTGCCATTGTCTATAGTGTCTGATTGGGATCCAAGGTTCACATCTAAGTTTTGGAAGGAGTTGCAAAGAGCCTTTGGGTACTAAATTGAATTTCAGCACGGTATTTCATCCTCAGACAGATGGTTAGTCCGAGCGGGTTATCCATATTTTAGAGGATATGCTCTAGGCTTGTGCTTTAGATTTTTCTGGCAGTTGGGATAAGTATGTACAGCTTATGGAGTTTGCCTACAACAATAGTTATCAGTCGAGCATTGGGATGTCACCGTTTCAGGCTTTGTACGGTCAGCCATGTAGGATTCCAGTCTGTTGGACAGAGTTGACTGAGCGTTCATTTTTTGGGCCAGAAATGATCAGGGATACCGAGGAGAAGATCAGAGTTTTGCAGCGAAATCTAAAAGTGGCTAAGTGTAACACCCCATTGGAAGGATACCGGAGCGCCACGCGCACAAATCACATGCAACTCAAATAAGTTAAGATAACAATTACATTTAATTAAAAGATACCAAATCCATAAATAATCATATAGTTTTTACAAAAGGGATTTGTAAAAGATAAACATTTACAAATACAAAATCATCCTTAACAAAGTTACATTTACCAAAATCAGCTCCCAAATACCAAAAATACAGCGGAAGACACAAAATAAAAATTCCAACTACAGACTTTTAGTGGCCGACCTGCAGATGCCCGACTCCCAAAAAGAACCTGCCACCTATACAGGAAAAGAGCCCGTGCTAAGCGATAACGCTTAGTGGGGAGGAACAACACATGCTTGTACACATAATCGCAATAACATATATATATATAAACTTAAAAAAATAACAAAAGCATATCAAGATACAGATATCTCATGGTTATAACAAGTATTCATCAATATACAAACAATTAACCATTCATACTCGAATACAAGTACTACATCTCATCACATCATAACGCATATACATATACATGTAACATATATTCATTTCATATAACTATTAGCTTCATATAACAATCGCATGTACTAAGCTCAAGTAATAGCCTGATTACCCGCTAGTTAGTGGATACGGGTACTAATGATACTGATATGACACAGTATCTCAAGCATATGGAGACATGAGTCTCAATACATTTTATAATCATGTATACCCGAAGGTATACCGGAGACCGAGGCCTCAAAAATCTTATATGACCCAAACGGGGCCCGCATGTAAGAAATAACATATAACAGCTACACTCACACTCTAACCCTGGACAAGCACTTATCTATCCACTACTATGACTATCAGGCTCATATAACAACTCAATCATGATCTAAAATAATTATCATATAACTGAGGCGAAATCAAGTATAATCATGTGATTTTATGAATACATGTATGTTGGTCAAACTCAGAAACATATACATCATATATAAGTCTCAATATGAACATATAACTCACGATTAAATGATGCAAGTACATATAAATTATATGCATTTAAATCATAATAATACTCATGTACATATATATATATAACTCATCATGCTTAAGATATTATAGCTCATACACATATTTGTCATTCAATTGCTATCCTTCACATAATTATATATTGTTACTTTATTAGCTAAATTACCAATCCTAATCATACTAATAAGTTTTCCCAATGATAACTACTTTTATAATCATTTAAATAACCCTAATAATGTATAATATATTGAGGGGAAAGGTAGGGGATTGGTCTATGCCAACCATGGGCTCAAAAATGAAGAATAAAAGGCTTTATATGGGTTGTTCTGTTGCAAGGTCGCGACTCTATCACGCTCGCGACAGTAGCTCACCTCAGGCACCCATCGAGACTGGTTTCCACTGCAGACTTGCATCGCAAAAATGGACCTCTAGACCTCATTTTTAGGCAAAATGGTCTTCTTAACAATTGTTCCCCTACGTCGTATCTTTCAAATGGGACAACTTGTAGGTAAATTGGATTCTTAAATTAAGAGATATACCTTAAAAAATAAAGACTATTCAAATGAACCCAGTTAGACAGAGACACGTCCGGTTTTTTCCATTTTTGAGACTCTTAATGATAGAATTAAATTATGGTCTCTCTTAGAATTTTAAAGGTACATTAGTCTTGGTTTAAATTGCGGAACAAACACTCAAATCGGGGTTTTCAAAATCAAGCTATGATCAAAACAATATATAGAGGTCTGGTAAGACATAAACAGAATTCTCCCTAAACTAGGATATATACACAAATTATAAGCTCAATAATCTTTCAAACAACAATTTCAACACAAATCAATTAAATATCTCAATTATATCCTCTATCAATATTCATAAACACAAAGCTATTTTACTTATGCAATTTCATATACCATAAATACACAAATAATATTAACATTCAACTCAAAAATAGGATCCAAAATGAGATGGACAAAACACTCCAAATAAACTCCCAAACCTGGAATGGAGCTCAAAAATTCCACTAACTTCAATATACAACTTTTCCTCTTCCTTTATCCTTCCTCTTCTCTTTAAATGCTTGCAAATATCCAACAAAACCAATATTCAGATAACCCAAAAACCAAACCTTATAAAATCCAAACCAAATCGTGAGAGGAGAAGAAGAAGAAAACCCAAAGAAAACTTTCAGCCACTTACATCTTGGGACCCTTCAAAACTTAAAACCCTAGCTCAAGGAATGGAGGATTACACATGCAAGCTTGAGAACAGAAAATGGAGAAGGGAAAGAGCAAGGAAACGTGAGAGAGAGTAGGGAAGAGGAGCAAAATCTGATAGCTTCTAAGAGAAGCTAAAATTTCTGCTTTCTTCTCTCCCCATCATGCACACACTCACTTATCCACATGGCACTCATGCATTGGACCCTCAATTCCACTAACTACACTTTTACAAACAGCTCCTTGCATAACTCTTTAAGTCCTCACTTAATTACTAAATGGTCACTAATAAAAATTCTTCTCTCAAAACTTTAATTAACTTTTCAATAAAACCCTTAATTCTCTTGCATAAATTACCAAAATACCCTTAATATCCAATTAATCTTGCTATTTCCAACTACACCATATTTGGGATGTGACACTAAGGATAGATAGAGGTCTTATGCCAATCTGCAGAGAAAGGATATTCGGTTTGAAATCGGGGACAAAGTTTTCCTTAAGGTTTCACCTTGGAGAAAAGTGTTGTGGTTCGACAAGAAGGGTAAACTTAGTCCTCGGTTCATCGGGCATTATGAGGTTTTGGAGAGAGTTGGTCCGGTAGCCTATAGGTTGGCTTTACCGATGGAATTGGCTAAGATGCATGACGTCTTCCATGTTTCCAAGCTTCGTCGATACCAATAAGATCCGTCGCATGTGTTGTCAATTCAGGACGTTCGAATTAAGTCAGATTATTCTTATGATGAGGAACTGAAAGCTATCATCGCTTGAAAAGTGAGACAGTTAAGGAATAAGCAAGTTCCTCTAGTTAAGGTTCTTTGGCAGCACCATGGGGTTGAGGAAGCTACTTGGGAACTAGAGGCAACAATGAGGATTCAGTATCCACAGTTGTTCAGTTCAAGTGAGAATTTCGAGGACAAAATTCTTATTTAGTAGGGGAGAGTTGTCACACCCCGTTTTTCCCCTACCAGTTTGAGCCATGTGCATGTGTGCAGGTGTGAGTGTCTTGGCATGTGTTGTGGTATTTTTGATTTATATATATGAATTGTGGCCTTTGATAGAGTGTGGGTGCATGCATGTTAGTAGTGTGTGCATTAGTGAGGGTTGGTCTTGAGTGTAGTGTCATGCATGGGTGTTGGGTGTGAGTGGTCATGTTCCACCAATCATAGGGTGGCATGTGGCTAGAGTTTTAGAAAGTGGGTATAAATAGAAGGAGAGAGAAGAAAGGGCAGCCATTTTACAACCTCATTGCTATTCTCCTCCTCCTCTTTATCCATTCTTCCTCTTTTCTCTTCAAGAAAGTGTGCCCTAGTGTAGATCCAAGTGATTTTGGTGGAAATTGATCATCTCGCAAGTTTCATTTGGGTAAGTAGTTGAGTCTTCTTCTTCTTCTTCCTCTCTTTCTCTTGGTCTGTTAGAATGTGTTCTAACTTAGGGCTTTTTGCATTTGTGTGATTCTTGGGTTTCCGGTTTAGAAGCACCTTCTCGTGATCCCAAGGGGAAAGAGAAGGCCAGTGGGAGTGGAACGTGCAACTAGGAGCATAGGATTTGCAGGTTTGGGAATTTCTGCATTTTCTTGTATTTTGTTATGGTTGAACGATTTGCTGGAAATCTGATGATTTTAAGATGCATGTTGGAATAAATGTGATAAGCTTTGGTTGATTTAAGTTATAATGCATGATTTTTGAACTATGAGAGAAGATTTGAGTTGGTTTGATGTTACTGTGAATTTTTCTAGGTTGCTGCTATCGGGAATCGGGTTTTTGTTACTTTATGTATTGATTGTATTAATTGTATAAAAGTTGTGTTTGTGATGGTGATTATGTTGAGGAATGCCCGACCTGAGGTAAGTTGATGTTGGAAAATGGTTTTTGAAGTTTTGGTTGTGTTTTGGAGCTACGGGAGTCTGCAGATTTAGAACACAGAATCAGTGTATCCAACTCCTGATTGAATTAACATCTTTCGATCGGACATGCCTAGAGTACTTAACGCTCGAATTTAGATTATAAGATGGGAAGTTCTCGATTGAGGAATGGAAAGCAAGATTCGTGCTTTTGATGGGAGCCAGGTCACGAGACGTGCTGAAGAGCACGACTCGTGACATGGTGAAGAGAGGCGACATGAGTCGTGTCATTTTGCATGAGTCGTGTCCCCTGCTCTCCCATCCCGATCGTTTGCTCTCCCTTCCGATTGGCTCTCAGATCTCGGCTCTCAGTCGTCCGCACGATTGGGTGCTTGACTATTGAAGGAAAGATGGGAGATCCGATTAGAACTCGCCGAAGGAAATGCGATTCGTACGGGCTGGAAGCCAAGTCACCGGGCTTGGACCATCAGCACGAGTCATGCCGAACAAGCACGATTCGTGCTCTTAGTCCCTCTTGCACGATCGGCCTTTTGGCCAAGTTAGAACATCGACACGAGTCGTGTCGATCCTTCATGACTCGTGTCCTCGCTTCTTCTCTCGCGATGGGCCTCTTGGCCTCTGTCACGAGCGCGACATTGGACCTCCGCTCGGCCTATTTTTCTTGAGATTTGCTCTGTTTTGCAAAAATGAATTTTCTATCATTTTAGTATGGGTTTTTCTTCTGTCTGGATTATATATCATGCTTCTATATGAATAATGCAATGATTATTTCATGATAAATTATATGCTATATTTTGGAATATGACTTGCCTTATGCATGACCTGCGAGAGTCAATCTAGTGGATAGTTAGGCATGCCTAATAGAGTTCTTTAGCTGCAGCCCTCTGTTTCGTTCGGACCCTGATCAGGTCCCCCATTTGGTTCCTCACGAACCTCAATGTGTTTGGATCTTGTTTAAGATCCTCTTTGTAAAATGTTTTTGAAAGGAAAAGGTGATGTTACTTTTCGATTCGTACCCGTAAGGTACCGCTATGCGTTCGATTCGTACCCGTAAGGTACCGCCATGTGTTCGCTCCTTATCCACTATTGTGAGTCTGCAGGTGTATTGTCTATTTTGTTATGATTATGAGAATGTGAACATCCGATCGGTTATGACTATCAGCATGTGAAGTAATATGTAGATGAATGTGTATATGGACTTATAAATGCTATAAATGTGATTCAGTTATGATTATATTATATGATTATTAGCTTATGCCATATGTATGCATTTTGCTTTGATAACTACTGTGATTGGCCGCCCATATTATTGTTGTATTTTCCCCACTAAGCGTTATCGCATAGCACGAGTATTTTATCCGTGCAGGTGTGGAAGGTGTCTAGTTTTGGGAGAGTCGCCGCAAGTCAAGCCAACACAGAGGTTGATGATAGGACTTAGCATTTTGTCTTATGATTATTTTTGGTTATAGTGAACTCTCTATGTATTTATTTTTTGTTCAGCTTCTGCTTTGTAATTTTGAAAGATGTAATTATTTGGTAATATCAAAACAGTTTTGTACTGAATATTATTATTATTACATTTATGCTTGAATGATCTAATGTTTAAAATTTTTATTTTTGCTGTATTTTTGTATGTATGATATATGTTTATTGTTTGATTTGCTTGGTAACACCTTGACTCATACGGCTTCTCGCTCCCTTGGGGATGGGTTTGTCTACGTATAGGTAGGGGGTGTTACACAACTACTCTATTAACATCTCTTGGAGATCTAGGCACTCACCAAGTACCCTATCTCTCTCCTCTATGTGTCGCTCCATGGCAATTAGGGTAGTGGCCATGGCTGAGATGATCTCCTGATGTACTGGCTGAGCAGGTAGCAGTGAACTAGGTTATGATGGCTCGGCATGAGGCTCTAGTGGTGGAGGAGTAGTGGATGTAGATGCCCTCGGGTGCCCCGGCCAACGATAAGGATGGAACCTCCTAGCCTCGTAAGCCTCAGAGCACCGGACCTATGGTGGTGGGGGCATGAGGCTTTGAGATCGCTGTGACATCGGAGTGAGCAACAGGTCATCTAGATCAATATCAAACTCTATGTCCTGAGGAGTGTGAGGTTGCTCCTCCTCCGGCTGGGGCTACTATGTTGCTCGCACTGGTGCTCTCCCGGAACATCCTCAGCTGGCTGGAATGGAGGGAGGTGGAAAAGGTATCTAGTCTCCACCACTGTGAGTAATCTATACTCATTTGAATGATCACGTGTCTGAGCTACCATCCCCACCATTTGGGCTGCTGCCAAGTCAACATAGACGTTGTAGACACCGGGTCTTGAGACGGTCCAGGTTAGAGTTACCCGATGAAGAGATCAACGTCGGTTTTCGAATAAATGGGTGGAATTCGGAGGTTTTCGTCTTTCGGTTTCATAAGGATTAAAACCTTTTTCTCTATAGCGTGAGGTTTTGAAAGAGTTTGGGAGATTTAGCTTGAAAAGTAAGAATTTGCTCCTCAGACGGGATGCCCGTCGGAGTTGGGATGCCCGTCGCTATTTCGTATTCCCCGTCTCTAACATGGAGAGACGGGCCGTCTCTTATATTGTATAGACGGTTGTCTGTAGCACGAGAAACGGACACGTGTCCACATAGAGACGGCCGTCCCTAGCCTCGAGCCCGTGTCCATCTGCTTGTCCAGATTACCATGTGTACCCTTACTACTGACTCCCGTCGGTAGTGCATCTGATTAGATAACGCTGGATTTGATAAAATTTAATCCGACAAGGTTGATATCTTTCAAATTTGGATGAGATTTGGGGTAGATATTTGGTTAAAATCCAATTTTAAAATTCAAACTTTAAATAGATGTTTATCCTAATTATCTCCTAAAAACTCTATAAATAGTGGATTAAATTTCATTTGAAGGGGTTACAAAATTTAACAAATTTTTGGGGAGAAAATTTAGCAAAATTTAAGAGTGGTTAGAAAATTTTAAAAGAAAAATCTTTTTATGAAGCAATTTACCAAAATCCAAATTGTAGAGTTTTATTTCTCAAGAATCTCTATTTTCAGTTGATTTTTATTCTACGAAAAGTTCTTTCAACTCATCTCTTCTTTTCTCAATTTTCATTTGTGAATTAAGCTAATTTGAGGTAACGAAATTCATTCGTTTCCATCTACTAGGCTGATTCCAACATTTGAATTGCTGTTAAATTTTCAAGAAAGAAAAACATAAATTTTCTTTTCTTGATCCACTTTCATTCGATCCTTGTGAAGCGTGCGGGACCGAAATCATTTGATATCCACCCAGAAGGTAAGATCCGAGGGTAAACATTCTGGATTAATATTTGTGTAATTTAATTAACTTATATTAATCGTTTTGATCTTAGATTATTTATTTTATTTTAATTTAATTTTGACGCTGACATGTTTATTTTTGGTGAGTTATTATCTGATTATTTCGGATGAATTTGGAGTTGTTAATGATGGTGGTTGCGCCGATCTGAGAATTTCCATATGGGTTCTTTCTTTACCCTTATTTTGTTTGTTTTATTTTATTATTCACTTTATCACAAAAATTGTTTAATCCCATTAAAGTAAAATGGCCAAATGTTTTATAGTAATTAATTTGGGATTTTTCGAAAGTCAGGGGACCAAAGTCTTTTTTTAGCCAATAAAATCGACACTTCTCAGAAATCAATTTGTGATAAATTTGCATGGCAGGACCAATGTCTTCATTTCAATGAATATCCCGATTTTTGTATGATTTACATGTTGTTTTATAATAGGGGTTGTATTTCTCCCCTAGTTTTATTGTAATTTATTTTTGCATATTTTACTTTATGTCAATTTACCGCCTTATCTATGTGAACGAATTGTGTTTTAATTAATTGCATCGTATGGAAATTTTATGAAACAATAAAATTAAAACTTAATTATAATATTAATCAAGGTACGAATAAATGAGAAGTCCCGAACCCACTTTGGTCTTGGGCTCAATGAGGTTAGAGGTCTATCTCAGTGTTCCATTGGGGTGGAATCTCCAAAATATCTCTTGTTTCCCACCAAAAGGCCTAATCAATATAATCCTAGGCTCCATGAGGTTACATAACCCTCCCCAATGTTCTATTGGGTGGTGAATCAAAGATTCCTCTGGTTTGCCCAAAATGGATACTTACGCGCTGTGTAATCCTAGGTTCCACGAGGTTAGATGACCCTTCCCAGTGTTCTATTGGGTGGTGACTCCAAGATTCCTCTGGTTTACCCAAAATGGATATGTACGTGTCGTCTTAGGCTCGTTGAGGCTAGACGACCCTTCCCAATGTTCTATTGGGTGGCGACTCCAAGACACCTCCTTGTTGCCCAATATAGACGCACTTGTAAGTACCTTACAAGTTTTTAATGAACCTCCACCTGATTGCCCTAAAAGCGGGCTTTCGGGGCGCCACAGTGGCGACTCCACTGGGGATAACTAAACTCAAGACTTTAACTCGAAAGTACCTTGGTTAAAAATTACAATTGAGTTTTAATTTAAAAATTTCATCCTTTTTTGAAATCGCATTGCATCATGCTAGAGCCTTAGATCTATGCTAGTTTGGTCCCTCTATCAGCCCCGGTGCGTTCCCGAAGCACGACCCTACGTTCACTCAATGTAGGGAAGTGTTAAGGATAATCACCAGCCCAAGCCTCGTACCATCATGGTATATTAAATGAAGACCCGATCGGTCATTACGCTCGTGATGAGCTAGACCCGTTGGCAGGGACCATGCTTGGGTAGCTCTAAAGTAACATTACCTTGACCAAAGCTCATGTAATGGAAATAGTTACTTCCCCTAATTGGTATTGTGGCGCGTGCTGAACCTCGTGGACTCCCGAGGGCCCACTTTAGGGCGATCAGGAGAGGTTCATAAAACTTGTAAGGTATTTACAAGTGCGTCCATTTTGGGCAACAATGAGGTTTCTTGGAGTTGCCACCCAATAGAACATTGGGAAGGCTCGTCTAGCCTCAGCGAGCCTAAGACGGCGCATACATATCCATCTTGGGCTAGCCAGAGAGATCTTGGAGGCCTCAGCCTCTACCCCCTGGAGCATAGGATTGTAAATTTAAGTCTTTTGGTGAGACTCAAGAGGTGTCTTGGAAGTCCTAGACCTCTCGCCTCATTGAGCCCCAAAGACCAGAGTGAGTTCGGGGCTTCTCATTTATTTGTACCTTGATCAATATTATGATTAAGTTTTGAATTCATTGTTCACCAACTTTCCACACGATGCATTTAATTAAGGCGCAATCATTCACGTCAAAGCGATAAATTAAGCACTATTAAGATGAACTTCCGCAAATCAAATTACAATAAAACTAGGGGCGGAATACAAACCCCATTATAAAAATAATATATAGATCATACAGAAATCGGGATACTCATTGGAGTGAGGACATTGGTCCTGCTATGCGTATTTGTTACAAACTGATTTTTAAGAAGTGTCAATTTTGTTGGTTAAAAACAGGACATTGGTCCACAGCTTTCGAGAAAACTACAAATTGATTACTATAAAATATTTGGCCCTTTTCACTTTAACGACATTGAAATAATCTTAATGATAACATGAATAAAAGGCAAGGGTAAAGAAAGAACCCGGATGAAAATCCTCAGATTGGCGCGACCACTATCGTTTACAACTCTAATTCCAAATGGTCAGAAAATAACTCATAGGAATAAACATGTTAATGTCAAAAATTGTGAATAAAGTAAAGAAAAGGAAAATAATAAGAAAATTTAAAAGAAATGAGTTAAAAGATAAAAAAGGGTAAAAAAATAACTTAAAAACATGGGGATTTGCCTAGGGACGACCTTCTGCACGATGCCGATGGGCATCCCTAGTGTGACCGGCGGACGGAATGGGTCTCTCGGAGTAGAGACGGGCGTCGGTAACCACTCTGCTCGTCGGTCACCCCTGATTGCTAAAAAGAAGTTAAAATAAACTCTTCAAAATTTCAATTGAAATTCAACAAAAATGGTTATTTAGAAAATGAAAATAATTAATATAAGTCAATTAAATCACACAAGTATTGGTCCAAAATGTTTACCCTCGAATTTTACCTTTTTGGGTGAATATCGAATGGTTTTAGTCCCCGCACGCTCCACAAGGATCAAATAAAAATATATCAAAGCAAGAAAATTTGTATTTTCCCTTCTTGAAAACTTAATAGTGATCGAGGGTTTGAATTAGCTATATTGATGGAAATGAATGAATTTCGTTACCTCAAATTGGCTTAATTCGCAAGAAAAATTTAAGGAAATCAATTAATTGGAAGAATTTTTATCACATAAAATTCTGAAAATAAACAGAGATTTTATAGATTTTTTGGTAAATTGCTCACAAAAAAACCTTTTCTGGAAAAATCCAATCTCTCAAAATTTTGTTTCTTTCCTCACAAAAATTTGTCAAATTTTCTAATTTTCTAACCCCTAATAATGAATTTTACTTCCCAATTTATAGAATATTTGGAGATAAAATAAGATAAGCATCAGTTTAAAGTTTGAATTTTAAAAGGAGTTTTAAAATTCAACTTTTAACCAAAACTTATCCCCACTTGAAAGATTTGAGATTAAATTTTATCAAATCCGGCGTTATCTGATCAGATCCACTACTGACGGGCATCCCTACAACTACCGATGGGCGTCCCTACTAAGGGCACGCATGGAAATTTGGATACAGACGGGCCGAAACGCGGGACTAGGGACGGGCGTCCCTACTCAGACACGTGTCCATCCCTAGCTACAGACGGGCCGTAACGCGGGACTAGGGACGGGCGTCCCTACTCAGACACGTGTCCGTTCCTAGCTACAGACGGGCCGTCCCTACTATGCATAGAAACGGGGATCACCCCAAGTAGAGACGGGCGTCCCTACTCAGACGGTCATCCCATCTGTGGAGCAAAACTTCCAATTTCAAGCAAAATTTCCCAAACTCTTTCAAAACCTCACGCTATAGAGAAAAAGATTTTAATCCTTGTGAAACCAAAACACGAAAACCTCCGAATTCCATCCATTTATCCGAAAACCAACGTGGATCTTTTCATCGGGTAACTCTGACCTGGACTGCCTCAAGACCCGGTGTCTACAGTTGCCCCCAATTTTGGGGAAACTAGTGCACCAGTGTCTAGATGAGCCAAAATTTAGAGAAGAAGGAAAGAGACGCATACCTGAGGCAGTCCTTACCTTTTTCCCGGGGAAGTAGCGATGCGTCGAGCCTGCTCTAGACTTACAAAATGCGAGGGTTGCTCTCCCGAGATGCACCGAGTCTGCTCCAGACTTACAAAATGCAGATAGTGATGCGCCGAGTCTGCTCCAGACTTAGAAAATGCAAGGATTGCTCTCCTGAGCTGCACCGAGTCTGCTCCAGACTTATAAAGTGAGGATAGTGATGCGCCGAGTCTGCTCCAGACTTACAAAACGCAGGGATTGCTCTCCTGAGCTGCACCGAGTCTGCTCTAGACTTACAAAGTGCGGATGGTGATCTATCGCGTGTACCCTGCTATCCTCGTCTCGGCATGCACGGTGGCTAATCTGTCCTGCTAGCTTCATCTCAACCTGCACGGTGTGAGGTGCAGTGTCTCTAACTCCAACCTCTGTTGCGATCCGTTCTATCGCGTGTGCCCTGCTGCCCTCGTCTCGGCATGCGCGATGACTAATCTGCCCTGCTAGCCTCATTTCAGCCTGCGTGATGTCTGATTTATATCACTAGTCCCGTTTAGGCTTGCGAATCTTCCTTGCTAACCCCCACTCAATTTGCAAGGTACGATTTTGATCTGTTGATTCTTATCTAATAATGAATGTGATCATGAAGGACATGATTTTTAATCTGTTTATCCTTCCTTTTGACTGCTGGTCATTTTCGAATTGGTGTAAACCATGTTCCTGTATTGTAAGAGATTCTTGTTAATTCTCGCGCCAATTAATTTGATTGGTAGATTTATGAACATTTTTATGTTGCCATTTATTATTTATCATCCTTTTTACCATATGATCAATTATCTTTTCTTTTCCTTTTTTTTAAGAAAGTTAAATCATGAAGAAATAACATGCAAATTTAACAGGTTAACCATAAATGTTTTTCCACTAAGAGGTTAAATTTTGTACAATAAACAGATGTGATTACATCAAAAGAATAACTACAAAGCTAGAAGAACTCCCTGAACAGTCTATAATGGCATATAATATGATAGCTCCTCTGGATCATCATCATCATCTGATAGATGAACCGGCTGTGGCTAACTAGGAGGGGCTGATGGTTCGGCCTGCTGAGCAGTCGAGGCTCTGGCCTGCCGCTGGTATCTGGGAGGTACGGCCACTGGTACTAATAACGGCTGCGCTCTTGCCGAGTCCTGCTGCTGGAACTGGACCTGAGCATACCCATCAAGAAAAGGCTGTGCACATACCGTCATGAACTGTAGCGTATCAGTGACGACCCCCCTAACTCTCTGAAAGCGTCGCCCAGGCGGAGGGTCTGATCTATAGAGGTGGTCCCCATACTCCTCAGCCTATCCTCTGTCTGCTCTCTGAACTCTCGTATGGACTGGGCGATGGGAGGTATGGCACCCTCTAGGACCTGGATCCTGAATCTGAGAGCCTCAACTGACTCATCCACCATCTGTACAGATGCATCTATCCTCTGGGTCGCCTCATCCTGGGAGGCCCTCATCTCCTGCCTCAGCTGACCCACGAGTCTCTCCTGCTCCTGTCTCAAATGGTCAATAAGCCTCCCCTACTCCTGGATAATACCCTACTGCTGATCCAGCCGCTTTAAAATGACTCTATCTCGCTCCCCGAGCTGTCCGAGAAGGGCCCTATCTCTCTCCTCCTGTCTGTGCTCAAAGGATGCGAACATAGAGGTCAAAATCACAGAAAAATCTGGCTGTGCCGGGTGAGTCGATGGTGAGGTTGGAGGGGGAGCTGACTCTGGTGCCGGCTCTGGAGGTGGAGATATAGAAGTAGATGCCCCCGGGTCCCCGGCTCTAGCATATGGACTGAACCTCTCAGGTGCCCGATGAACTATCCACTGTACTCTCGATGGCGGAGGCGGAGTAGGACTCTGTACTCTCTGCCCTGGAGGAGTAGCAAATAGCTCATCCATGGTGAACTCAATCACTATGTCAGAAGGTGTACACGGATGCTCCTCCTCGTGCTGCGGTTACGGAGGCTGACCCTCCTAGTGCTCTAGATGTCGAGGAGGCTGGTCCTCCTAGTGATGTGGGTGCTCGGGAGGCTCCTGCTCCATCTGAGGCTGATCCTGAGGCTGCTCCTCTACTGCCTCTAGCGAGGGCAAGCTAAATGCACGTCTGGTCTCATGAATAGTACGAAGCCTGTACGCCTCGGCCTAACTCGGTATCAGTAATATCATAGCCATCGTAATAGCTGCAGGAGCGTCCACATAAATGCTCTCATCCAAGGCGCGCCCCAGGATATCCGGATAAACACCCAAACTCGAAAGTAGTCTAGTAATGATTCCACCAACATACACTACAGGGGCTGCTTCCCTAAATACTCTCACCAGGTTAACCAAAATCTCATGGCTGATGTTGAGCCGCTGGCCTGCCACCATGGCCCATAACTCCAAATCTCAATGGTGTTGAGAGACCCTGGGTTACCAGCTCGTCCCAAATAGGAGCTGGATAAAACTCGGTGAACATAGCGAAGGGCCTGTGATGAGAGTACCGTGCTCTTCACTGTATCATGATCATATGGCACTCTCGACAAGGCAATAACCGCCCAATGGTGGCGTCTAACTGCTCTATGGGCCACTATAACATCCTGCCCGAATGGAAGCCCCATAGCCTCTATAAATCGCTGACGGGTAATACTATAATGGTGGCCCTCGATCCAAAACTGGATGACACCCTCCTCTATGTTAGATCTCCGGTACCCCCCGTACTGTAACGTAGCAAGAAACTGCCGAACTATCTTTGGGTGAGTCTGGAAAGCAGGCGTCAGAAACTCAGTCCATCCCGCTCCTGCCATCAGAATACCAACCTCGTCTGCCATCCCTAGAGCCTCAAGGAACGGCCTAGAAATGAAATGGCTAGCTCGAAACTGCACCTAACCCAGCGCTGCATACCTCTGTCTGGCCTCGGCACTCATCCAATCCAGGGCCTGAGGCTCAGGCTGATCGTGTGGAGCATATCGTCGCGGTGGCATCCTGAAAATAAGGTAAACAATTCGTTTGGTATCATAGTCATAAACGGACTTTACTCTGGAAATAATAATAAAAATTTAGGCAGCATTTCGATGGGGACGTGTCTAAACCAAAAAAAATTAAAAAAATTTGGGCAGCACCCCGGCAAGGGTGTGAGAAAACAAAAAAAGACAGGCCTCAGGCCCCAAGCAACAGTGCAACATATACAGTACAACATTTTCACACTTACTAAAAAAAATGTGGGCAACACCCCAGCAAGGGTGTGCCCAACCTCCTGCATGAGAAAACAGAAAGAAGAAGGGACAGGCTTCAAGCCCCAGGCAACAGTGCAACATACTCACATTTGCTTTACTTTCTAATTCTTAGTATTGGTTTCAAAGTGCATGTATTCCTAAGGCCATGCCTGAATATCTAAAAAAACTCAATAAAAATAAATATGCATCTATCACTAATTGTTCTCAAAATAGCATATATCTATGCATTTTGTATCAACTGAAGAACAACGCATTCTTTATTCTATGTGTTAACTCATTGCTTAAAGCATTAAAAAAACAATGGCATTTTAAATCAAACAGTAGCAACTAATATCAATTAACAAGGTCCCTAATTACACTAATCCAAAAAATAAAAATTAAATTACTCACCATAAAATAAAATAAATAATAAAAAAATAGAAGAATTCTACTAACCTGGAAGTTGAGACTCAATGAAAAAGAAAGAACAAAACACTGGTGCAAAGGAGACCAACCGAAAGGACAAAAATGGAAAATGCAATTTGAAAAAGAAGGGAAGAGAATCGGTGAACAGAAGAAAAGGAAAGAAAGTGATTGTCCGTCGGTACCTGAATCCTTATATAGGATTTAAGTACCGACGGGCTTTGTGTCTATACATATACCGACGGGAATGCCGTCTATCTCTCCGGATGTCGCCTTTAACCCTCATTAATTACCTAATTAATGCGCGTGATATGCACGATGCAAAGACTGCCAGGTGGATAATTACATACGGGATCACCGTCTGAGTTAGGGACGGGCTAGCCGTCGATAGGTCAATCCTATAAAATTCAGCATTCTCTTGGATTTCGTGCCTTTTCTCTCATTTTAGCTTCATAGCAGGTTCCTTTCTTTAGTTTTTTCCTTTTCCCTTCTTTATTTCCCTTAGCGATTTCGACCTTAGCCACAGAGAAATGAATTCTCCTTCTCTTTCCAAAATGTACCGTATCCTAGACGATGTTCAAACTTGGGAGAATAGCACTCTTGCCCCCATTTCTGGACTGAAATTTTTATGCATAGTCAAAATAGACTACAACCTCCTTTTGGTTGCGACCCCCTTCTGGGACCCTCGCTTTCACGTTTTCAGGTTCACCTATCAAGAAATATTCCCCCTACCTAAGGAACTTGCTGCTATTATCGGGAGCTGGTATCCTCCTAGCACTTTACCCTACGCTCCTTGCTGCAGTTTGGTTCAAACTCGTGATATTGCTCTGTCCTTAACTATAGCTCCTTCTGATGCTGCTCGTCTAGTTCCTCAAGGCCCTTAGAACCTCTGATTGAAGCACTGGATGAATTCTCCAACCTTTCCTCATGCAGCGTAAGTGTCGTCTTTCTTTTCTGCCTGATGAAGTATCTGGTTGTGACTTCAAAGGAGCTGCTCGGAGACCCTCATCTGTTTGGAATTCTGGATGATTTTAATCGCGGGCTGACCCTTTCCCACTTATTCTGGCCGAGACTATGTTAGGTTTGGACTCTGTTCGTGCTGGGCCTACCACTTCATTCTCTGGGAGCCCCTTATTACTCCAGTTACGTCATTATTTTAAAAGGTAGCGCGTCCCTTGTGGATTTTCACACTAGCTTTTCTTAGCGGGAAGTGTGTCCTTTCGGATTTTCACACAACCCTATGCCTAATTTTTGCCTAAAGTAAATCCAACTTACTCCAGCGGCTTTTCTTTGCCTTTTATCTTATTTTCTTTGGCTTTTATTTTTTCTTGCTTCTTCTTTCAGATTTGGTTGCAAGAGAAATTGAAGCTGCTGTCAGAGCCACCTCCTAGAGTCATTAGTCAGTACTCAGCGAAGCATTTTCTTCCTCGCCAGTGTCTGTACCTACCTGGAACCCCTGACAAAGGCATTACCAGATTCAGTGAGATATCAGATGAGGATATATGCTTCATGCATGCTTGGCTTCCCTTATCCAGTGCAGTTATTGATGGGCCTTCAGGATGCGTTCCCCTATGTGGGCTTCGTGAGGCAACCTTCTACATCACGGCCCGTTGCTCTCGTCAACTTGGAATGACTCAGGATGTGGTAAGACTCCCTCTATCCTTTTGAGGTGGAGTCCTTTCTGCGGCTTTTGCCTCCCGCTATCATGAGCTCTGGAGCCAACTTCCATTGAAGACTACCATACCTCCCTTCAGGAACCACTCTGTTACCTTTACCAGCGCGTATAAGAGGTGGATACTTAGCCCGTCATCTAATAACCGAACACGGCGACTGAGGCATTTGGCTAGCAAGAGTAGTAGTAGGGCATAGTTTAGCTTTGCATGAATTTTGAACAATATGTTTCTTTTTAAAGCAGAATTGGACAACGATGTAAATGAATAAATCAAATCTTATTTTATTTCACAAAATTGTGTACATTACAGTACGATTTCAAAATACATGATCATTTTTTTTGACACTAATTCAATTATGCAAAACTACATTCATTCATGGAACCAAATCTTGACAGCATCAAACTCCTGTCTCCAATCAGCCCTCTCGGGTTTTCATGATTGGATATTTTCTCTCAGGCCCCTAATTTTTGCCCAGGATGCCTTTTTCGGTTTTCACCCTGAAGAGGCGCCCAATTTTAGCATGGCCGCCTTTTTTCGATTTTCGACCCGCGGGGCTTTTATTCTCTTCTTTTGATTTTATTGTCTTTAGCCATGGAACCTTTTGAGTCTATCAATATTGATCGGTTCTTTGAATTCATTGCCATTGCTATCCGACAGAATCGCAGCCCCTTTTGATAGGAGCTTCTTGATGATGAACGGACCTTCCCACGTAGGTCTAAACTTTCCTCTAATATCCGGTGCACTTAGTCTCATCTATTTGAATACCAGATCCCCCTCCTTCAATGGATGTTTCTTGACCTTCTTTCCAAAAGACCTAGCGAGCCTCTTTTGGTAGATCTGGTTGTGATAATAGGCTTTTAACCTGTTCTCATCCAACATGTTCAAGCATTGTAGCCGCTGTCGCACCCATTCAGCCTCAGGAATCTCTGCTTCCATTATCACCCTCAATGACTTAAGTTCGACCTCGACCGGTAATACTGGCTCCGTCCCATATACCAAAGAATATGGAGTGGCTCCTATTGAAGTTCTGTAACCCCACAATGTAAAAGGCAACTTTTCTGCCCAATCTTTATAATTCTGGACCATCTTAGCCAGGATCCTCTTGACATTCTTGTTGGCGGCTTCAACTGCCCCGTTGGCTTGAGGACGATACGGAGAAGACTTGTGGTGTTCGATACCATATTTCTGGAGTAACTTCTTTGTTTCGGCCATGAACTGGACCCCGTTGTCAGATACCACATGGTGTGGAAGGCCATACCTACATATAAAGTTCTTCTCGATGAATTTCGCTATATCTCGAGCATCAACTTTCCTGAAGGACTCAGCTTCTACCCATTTGGTAAAGTAGTCGATGGCGACAATGATATATCTATGCCCATTGGAGGCCGTGGGGCGTATTTCTCCAATAATATCAATCCCCCAAGCTGCGAATGGCCAAGGTGATGTCAGATTATGTAATTCTGAAACAGGTAGATGCCTTAAATCTGCATACTGCTGGCATAACTGACACTGCTTTACATACTTCGAGCAATCATTATCCATGGTGAGCCAGAAGAATCCTTGTCTCATAATCTTTTTGGCCAATGTCAGCCCGTTCATATGGGCCCCGCATACTCCGGCGTGTGTTTCTTCCATCACCCTCTTAGCCTCTTTCTCATCCAAACACCTCAATTGGATACCATCAGCCTGTCGTTTGTACAATGCTCCATTTATGCAGATGAACTGAGTAGACAGCTTGCGAATCATTCTCTGATCTTTCTCGGTAGCTTCCTCTAGAAACATCGCATTCTCTAGATAGTTCTTAATATCATAATACCACGGCTTCCCATCTGCTACTTCTATCTCCATGACTGTTTTAGATTCGAAGCTAGGTCTCTCAGAGCTAGAAATCAAAATTGGCCTCATAACCACCCCTTCAGGGTTATCCCACATTGAGACTAAAGTGGCAAGCGCGTCGGCTAATTGGTTTTCGTCCCTTGGAACAAAACGGAATGTACACACTTCAAATTGACTGCTCAGGTCTCTCAAGTGCTTGATGTATGGCATTAGCCTTTCTTCTTTAATGGCCCATTCGCCTCGGATTTGATTGATCACCAGGGAGTAATCACCAAACACTTCCACATTTTTTGCTCCTAAAGCTTTTAACACCTCCAATCCAAAGGCACACGCCTCATACTCAGCTTCGTTATTGGTAGCCTTGAACCTCAATTTCTTCGCCAAAGGGAGCTTCTCATCCTCCGGGGTTGTTAAAATGATCCCTACTCCTGCCCCTTTGTTGTTCACAGCTCCGTCAAAGTGCAACTGCCAACCTTGAACTCTGATAGCTGTCACATCCTCATCTGGAAAGTTAAACTCATACGAGTCCCCTTGAATTGGGTGTTCCGCCAGGAATTCAGCGACTGCACGTCCTTTGATAGTTTTCTGAGTAATATACTCTACATCGAATTCTTGTAGCAACAATAACCACCTTCCCATTTTCCCAAGTAAAGATGGAGCTTCCTGTAAGTACCTTAAAGGATTCTTCTTCGCTACTGCCTGTACTCTATAGGCATGAAAGTAATGCCTTAGTTTCTTAGAAGCCCAGATTACCGCAAGGCAAATCTTTTCAACTTCTGTGTACATAACCTCATAGGTTAGGAACTTCTTGCTAAGGTAGTAGACAGCAAATTTCACTCCAAATTCATCCTCCTGGGCCATCATGGCGCCTACAGAACTGTCTTCTATAGCCAAATACAAAATCAATGGCCTGATTAACTGCGGCGGCCTCAACACCAGTGGATTCAATAGATACTCTCTGATAGTATCAAAAGCTTTCTGACAACTTTCGTTCCATACTACTGGTTGGTCTTTTCTGAGTAGTTTGAAGACCGGTTCACAGATTGAAGTAAGCTTGGCAATAAACCTACTGATATATTGCAACCTACCTAGAAAGCTTCTCACATCCTTTTCCTTCTGCGGTATTGGCTTTTCTCTAATGGCCTTAACCTTATCTGGGTCAATCTCAATACCCCTCTGGCTAACCACATGTCCTAGGAGCTTCCCTAAGGTAACACCAAATATACATTTCTTAGGATTTAACCACAGATTATACTTATTTATCCTTAGGAAGAACTTTTCCAGGGCTTTGGCTGACTTGATCATCATGTCATCCACGTATACCTCCACCTCTTTATGGATCAGGTCATTCAATATTTTTGTTGCCATTCTCTGATAAGTGGGTCCTGCATTTTTCAGGCCAAAAGGCATTACTCGATAAGCATAGGTCCCCCATTCCGTGATGAACGCCGTCTTAATTTGGCCAATTATTTTATTGAGAATTTGATTGTAGCCCGCATAACCATCTCCAAAGCTATACATCTCGCAAGCAGCAGCGCTGTCTATCAGCACATCTATATAGGGCAATGGAAAGTCATCTTTTGGACAGGCCTTATTCAAGTCCCGATAATCTACGCATACCCTTACCTTGCCATTATTTTTGGCTATGGGGACAACATTGGCCAACTAAGTTGGATATTGCACCTCAACTAGAAATTTGGCTTTGATTTGCTGGTGAATCTCCTCCTTCACTTTATCTGCCCATTCTGGCCTAAGCCTTCTCAGCTTCTGTTTAACGGGCTTGTGGTCCGGATATGTAGGAATAGTGTGCTCTGCGACTTCCCGATCAATTCCTGGCATATCTTTGTAGGTCCAGGCAAAGACTTTTTCGTATTTTTTTAAGATTATCTCAAATTTTTCTCGCTTTTCAGGAGTTATATTTGATGCTATCAAAATTTCTTTTGGGTTTTCTATGGTTCCAAGATTAAATGGAGTAGCATCAGTTGAATCAATATCAAATATGGATGGATGATGATCATTATCATGCATAGTGAAATCATCGGAAACATCACACAAGTAAGCAAAGTCATTCAATTTATTAATAAGATTGAAATTGTTATTAACATCATTGAAAAGTTCTGGAGCAAAAAAAAAATCTAAATTATTTTCCTCTTCCTCCTCTACTGGCGTATCTGTCGCGGTCGATGGTCCTGCATCACCTCGGCTCTTTGGAGGCTCCCCAATCAACTCCTGCATGGCTTCCTCTATCTTTGCTTTCCCCTTCAGCTGGGTGGCTACCATCTTCTCAGTCATTACTTCTTCAGGCATCTCACGGTCCCAAATTGTCCTACTAGTCATGATTTCTTCATCCACAAGCCCTCTGCTGGCTTGATCGATCTAATGTCCCAGTCATAGACATCATTGAAGACTTCGAACCCTGGCACAAATCTTCCATCCAGCCACTGTGGTTCATCTTCCCCTGTATAGGCACATGCTGCGGTTGCTGGCACAAAAGTCTTTCGGATATGAGGAATGTCCATTTTTTACTTCTCACCCCTTTCTACAACACCTGTGTATCCTAGACCCCTTCTGTCCCTTTGGCCCTTGGTGGTAACAGCTGTTGGCATCCCCTGAGAATTCTTGCCCAGTCCTGCGCTAGGGAAGAACGACATCTTTTTCATCATATTCAGTACCTGGGGGCTTTCTTCCTTCTGCACTTCCTTGCCTATCATGGCAACATGAAACCCACTAAACAGCTGCCTAGCAATCTCCAGTACTGAAACCTGATTCTCCCGTGCAGTCCTTATAGTCACAATCTGGCCCTCATGAGGTATCTTTACCATCTGGTGAAGCGTAGAGGGGACTCCACCCAACTTATGAAACCATGGTCTACCTAGAAGAGCTGAGAAATTGGCGGGTATAGGTAGTACCACAAACTTCACTTCTGACTCCACGGGCCCCGTCTTCACTATTGCCGTGAATGTCCCCGAAGCATGTCTACGCGAGTTGTCATATGCTGTGATGGTGAGATCAGATTTAGCTAACATATCCTCTGTCACCCCAAAAGCTGCCATTGCCACCTGTGGGCACACATTTATCGAAGAGCCATTACGCAAGCAGTGTGCTTTTGGTTAATCTGTGCCCTTATGTACAGAGGGCGATTATGGTTGCGGCCTTCTGCCGGCAAATCAGCACTGGTAAAAACAACATTTTCTCCTGATCCTCCTTTCACTATATCCAGAAGTTCCGTAGGCGAGATAGTTGTTGCCACAGTTGCTTCGCACAAAGTCTCTACCACCTTCTGCCTATGCGACGGCGACTATCTCAAGAGATCCCATATGGAAATCGGAGCCGGCGTCTTTTTTAGTTGTTTAACAATCAAATCTTCTTCCGGCTCTTTTCCCTTTCTGCCCTCAACCGGCTCTTGGGGTTTCTCGACTTCTGGAGCTACCCTTCCGCTCCGGGTCACAGCTCCTACTTCTTTCTTCTTTGCTTCTTCTCCTTCCTCCTCCGAACTCCACAAGTCAAAAAATACTTCAGAATTATCATTTTCAGTTCCACTATCATCAGTGGACCAGCAATCGATCACTGCAGCGGGAAGCCCTTCTTCCCTCCCCTCATTGAGGTTTGTTACAGCAGTGTGGATATCGTTGCTGTACAATTCCTTTAACACAAACTCCTCGGGCAAACTGGACCCGATCATGTTCACTGGCGGGGGCATACTGTTATACCCAGCTTTCTTTTGACCCCCTCTCTTCTCTGGGTCTGTGATCGGCTTCGAGTCAATTAAATCTTGAATTGCGTGCCTCAAAGTCTTACAGTCATCAGTTGTATGCCCTGTGTGCTGATAATACACACAATACTCACCATCCTTGTGCCCCGGCGTGCCCTGAGTTCTAGCAAGTCTGGGTGGTAAAGGCTGTATCTTACCCTCTTTCATCAGTCTTCTCAACACCCATGATAAAGACCTTCCAAGATTGGAAAAATGCCTCAGGGTAGCATTGGTAGCTGACATCTCAGCGGTCTTCCTTGTGCCACTAGCGAAACCTGTTGGTCTACTTGCCCCCTGGCTACTGCTACCCTTCTTAGGATAGTTCTCATTACCTGCCCTCCTAACAAGGTACTCTCCCTCAGCCTCAATGGCGATATCCTTCAGAGACTCCCAGTCTTTCAGTCCTTTCATCCTTAATCCTTCTCTTAAATACGGGCTCGCATTTTTAATGAATAACCGTATTTGATCCTAATTATTCGGTTTCCTCTTCATTTCCATCACCCGATTCCTCCACCGGGTTAGATACTCATGGAAGGACTCACCTCCCTTATGCTGTAACAACTCCAGGTCCTTCAGGGTCACTTCCATCCTTGTGCTGCAGTCGTATTGCCTCAAGAACTCCTCTGTCAATAAATCCCAGTCCCCTTTAGTTCGGCGGTCGAGCCCGTGATACCAATCCACTGCTGGGTCAGTCAAGCTCAAGCAAAAGTACTCAATCTTCTGCCTCTTCGTCAAAGTGGTGCCCTTCATCACTAGCGAGTACTGCTTTATGTGTGCCATGGGGTCAGAAGTGCCGTCAAACTTCGGGACATCCGGCATTTTAAAGTTCATTGGGACCAAATCCTCTCCTTCTAACTCCTTGTCTTTAGGGTTTATTCCTCGGCCTTTTGTTAGCATTCTTGTCATAGCTTCAAATTTCTCTTCCATCTTTTTCCAGATGGCTTCTTCAATTTGAGGGGCTTTCCCTTTCTCAGACATACGCTCCTCATACTCTCCATCTTCCCAATCATCATCTATCCTTGGGGCTAGTCTTCCCCTCTGTGCCCCTAAGGTAGTGGCTCTTAGGTCTACAGGCGGGTGAATTTCCTCTTGTGGGTTTTCTCTGACCTCCTCCCTTTCATTATTTCTCATAGGAGGAGGTGGTGGGTTTTGCGGGGCCACCTACTGACCCATTATGGCCATCATTGCCATCATCCAGTTCTCAAACTCTTCAAGCCTTCGGCCCACTTCCTCTGCTATCATTGCCCTGGTGGCATCTGCCCCTCTAGGTGAGTTTGCCATTTCTTCGGGTAAAGAAAACTGAGCTGAAGTAGCGTAGCTGGTTTGAGAAGAAGTGTTCGGATACTCTACCCTTTCTGGTAACTCGAAGAATGGATTTCTGCGTAGTCGCCCCCGAGGCCCTCTTCTCCACCTAGGCGAATCTATGATGGCTGAAAAACACAAAGGGTCAGGATGATGCATGAACATGCTAAGATGCATGATCGTGCTATGCAACACTTACAAATCACATGCAAGCACATAGGTCCTTCCAACCTTGTTACTCCCGCACACGAGGTCATAGTCTCTTTCTGAAGTGGGGTTAGTCCATGGATCATTTGGGAATCCGATGGACATGTATGGTGCACGGTGAAAAACCGGCAGCATAACCTCTCCCAGCTAATGTGCATACGCATGGGTTCTGACTATCATGTATTTAGGCAATCCGAATAAGCTGACATAGGCCTATCGGGGCATGAAAGCCTTTGATTAAGTGACCAATCAAATTATCTGGGTTTGTCCAATATATAATGATCCACATAGCAAGCATAGTATTAAGGTTCATACCGCCTAGGGGAAGTAACTATTTCCATTACATGAGCTTTAGTCAAAGGTGGTGTTGCTTTAGGGCTACCCAAGCATGGTCCCTGCCAACGGGTCTAGCTCATCACGAGCGTAATGATCGATTGGGTCACCATTTAATATACCATGATGGTACGAGGCTTGGGCTAGTGATTATCCTTAACACTTCCCTACATTGAGTGAACGTAGGGTCGTGCTTTGGGAACGCACCGGGGCTGAAAGAGGGACCAAACTAGTATAGATCTAAGGCTTTAATGCGATGCAATGCAGTTTTGAAAGGTAAAATTTTTAAATTAAAACTCAATTATAATTTTTAATCAAGGTACTTTTGAATCGAAGTCTCGAGTGTCCCCAGTGGAGTCAGTATTGTGGCGCGCGCCAAACCTCGTGGACTCCCGAGGGCCCTCTTTAGGGCGATCAGGAGAGGTTCATAAAACTTGTAAGGTATTTACAAGTGCGTCCATTTTGGGCAACAATGAGGTTTCTTGGAGTCACCACCCAATAGAACATTGGGAAGGGTTGTCTAGCCTCAGCGAGCCTAAGACGGCGCATACATATCCATCTTGGGCTAGCCAGAGAGATCTTGGAGGCCTCAGCCTCTACCCCCTGGAGCCTAGGATTGTAAATTTAAGTCTTTTGGTGAGACTCAAGAGGTGTCTTGGAAGTCCTAGACCTCTCGCCTCATTGAGCCCCAAAGACCAGAGTGAGTTCGGGACTTCTCATTTATTTGTACCTTGATCAATATTATGATTAAGTTTTGAATTCATTGTTCACCAACTTTCCACATGATGCATTTAATTAAGGCGCAATCATTCACGTCAAAGCGATAAATTAAGCACTATTAAGATAAACTTCCGCAAATCAAATTACAATAAAACTAGGGGCGGAATACAACCCCCATTATAAAAACAATATATAGATCATACAAAAATCGGGATATTCATTGGAGTGAGGACATTGGTCCTGCCATGCGTATTTGTTACAAACTGATTTTTAAGAAGTGTCAATTTTGTTGGTTAAAAATAGGATATTGGTCCACAGCTTTCGAGAAAACTCCAAATTGATTACTATAAAATATTTGGCCCTTTTCACTTTAACGGCATTAAAATAATCTTAATGATAACATGAATAAAAGGCAAGGGTAAAGAAAGAACCCGGATGGAAATCCTCAGATTGGCGCAACCACCATCATTTATAACTCCAATTCCAAATGGTCAGAAAATAACTCATAGGAATAAACATGTCAGTGTCAAAAATTATGAATAAAGTAAAGAAAAGGAAAATAATAAGAAACTTTAAAAGAAATGAGTTAAAAGATAAAAAAGGGTAAAAAAATAACTTAAAAACATGGGGATTTGCCTAGGGATGACCTTCTGCACGACGCCAACTGGCATCCCTAGTGTGACCGGCAGACGGAGTGGATCGTCACTTACGTCCCGTCTCTCGGAGTAGAGATAGGCGTCGGTCACCACTCTGCCCGTCGGTCACCCCTGATTGCTAAAAAGAAGTTAAAATAAACTCTTCAAAATTTCAATTGAAATTAAAAAAAATGGTTATTTAGAAAATGAAAACAATTAATATAAGTCAATTAAATCACACAAGTATTGGTCCAGAATGTTTACTCTCGGATTTTACCTTTTTGGGTGAATATCGAATGGTTTCAGTCCCCGCACGCTCCACAAGGATCAAATAAAAATATATCAAAGCAAGAAAATTTGTATTTTCCCTTCTTGAAAACTTAATAACGATCGAGTGTTTGAATTAGTTATATTGATGGAAACGAATGAATTTCGTTACCTCAAATTGGCTTAATTCGCAAGAAAAATTTAAGGAAATCAATTAATTGGAAGAATTTTTATCACATAAAATTCTGAAAATAAACAGAGATTTTATAGATTTTTTGGTAAATTGCTCACAAAGAAACCTTTTCTAGAAAAATCCAATCTCTCAAAATTTTATCGCTTTCCTCACAAAAATTTATCAAATTTTCTATTTTTCTAACCCCCAATAATGAATTTTACTTCCCAATTTATAGAATATTTGGAGATAAAATAAGATAAGCATCAGTTTAAAGTTTGAATTTTAAAAGGAGTTTTAAAATTCAATTTTTAACCAAAACTTATCCCCAGTTGAAAGATTTAAGATTAAATTTTATCAAATCCGGCGTTATCTGATCAGATCCACTACCGACGGGCGTCCCTACAACTACCGACGGGTGACCCTACTAAGGGCACGCGTGGAAATTTAGATACAGACGGGCCAAAATGCGGGACTAGGGACGGGCGTCCCTACTCAGACACGTCTCCGTCCCTAGCTACAGACGGGCCGTCCCTACTATGCATAGAAATGGGGATCACCCCAAGTAGAGACGGGCGTCCCTACTCAGACGGTCATCCCGTCTATGGAGCAAAATGTCACAACCCAAATATAGCAAGATTAATTGGACATTAAGGGTATTTTGGTAATTTATGCAAGAGAATTAAGGGTTTTATTGAAAAGTTAATTAAAGTTTTGAGAGAAGAATTTTTATTAGTGACCATTTGGTAATTAAGTGAGGACTTAAAGAGTTATGCAAGGAGCTGTTGGTAAAAGTGTAGTTAGTGGAATTGAGGGTCCAATGCATGAGTGCCATGTGGATAAGTGAGTGCGTACATGATGGGGAGAGAAGAAGGCAGAAATTTTAGCTTCTCTTAGAAGCTATCAGATTTTGCTCCTCTTCCCTACTCTCTCTCACGTTTCTTTGCTCTTTCCCCTCTCCATTTTTTGTTCTCAAGCTTGCATGTGTAATGCTCCATTCCTTGAGCTAGGGTTTTAAGTTTTGAAGGGTCCCAAGAGGTAAGTGGCTGAAAGTTTTCTTTGGGTTTTCTTCTTCTTCTCCTCTCACGGTTTGGTTTGGATTTTTATAAGGTTTGGTTTTTGGGTTATCTGAATATTGGTTTTGTTGGATATTTGCAAGCATTTGAAGAGAAGAGGAAGGATAAAGGAAAAGGAAAAGTTGTAGATTGAAGTTAGTGGAATTTTTGAGCTCCATTCCAGGTTTGAGAGTTTATTTGAAGTGTTTTGTCCATCTCATTTTGGATCCTGTTTTTGAGTTGAATGTTAATATTATTTGTGTATTTATGGTATATGAAATTGCATGAGTAAAATAGCTTTGTGTTTATGAATATTGATAGATGATATAATTGAGATATTTAATTGACTTGTGTTGAAATTGCTGTTTGAAAGATTATTGAGCTTATAATTTGTGTATATATCCTAGTTTAGGGAGAATTCTGTTTATGTCTTACCAGACCTCTGTATATTGTTTTGATCATAGGTCATTTTTGAAAACTCCGATTTGAGTGTTTGTTGCACCATTTAAACCAAGACTAATGTACCTTTAAAAGTCTAAAGAGACCATAATTTAATTCTGTCATTAAGAGTCTCAAAAATGGCAAAAACCGGACGTGTCTTTGTCTAGCTGGGTTCATTTGAACAGTCTTTATTGTTTAAGGTATATCTCTTAATTTAGGAATCCAATTCACCTAAAACTTGTCCCATTTGAAAGATAAAACATAGGGGAACAATTGTTAAGAAGAACATTTTGCCTAAAAATGAGGTCTAGAGGTCAATTTGTGCGATGTAAGTCTGGAGTGGAAACCAGTCTCGATGGGTGCCTAAGGTGAGCTACTGTCGCGAGCGCGATAGAGTCGCGACCTCGCGACAGAACAACCCATATAAAGCCTTTTATTCTTCATTTTTGAGCCCATGGTTGGTGTGGATCAATCCCCTACCTTTCCCCTTAATATTTTATACATTATTAGGGTTATTTAAATGATTATAAAAGTAGTTATCATTGGGAAAACTTATGAGTATGATTAAGATTGGTAATTTAGCTAATAAAGTAACAATATATAATTATGTGAAGGATAGCAATTGAATGACAAATATGTGTATGAGCTATAATATCTTAAGCACAATGAGTTATATATATATATGTACATGAGTATTATTATGATTTAAATGCATATAATTTATATGTACCTACATTATTTAATCATGAGTTATATGTTCATATTGAGACTTATATATGATATATATGTTTCTGAGTTTGACCAACATACATGTATTCATAAAATAACATGATTATACTTGATTTCGCCTCAGTTATATGATAATTATTTTAGATCTTGATCAAGTTGTTATATGAGCCTGATAGTCATTGTAGTGGATAGATAAGCGCTTATACAGGGTTAGAGTGTGAGTGCAGCTGCTATATGTTATTTCTTACATGCGGGCCCCGTTTGGGTCATATAAGATGTTTGAGGCCTCGGTCTCCGGTATACCTTCAGGTATACATGATTATAAAATGTTTTGAGACTCATGTCTCTATATGCTTGAGATACTATGTCCTATCAGTATCATTAGTACCCGTATCCACTAACTAGCGAGTAATCAGGCTATTACTTTAGTTTAGCACATGTGATTGTTATATGAAGCTAATAGTTATATGAAATGAATATATGTTACATGTATATGTATATGCGTTATGACGTGATGAGATGTAGTACTTGTATTCGAGTATGAATGGTTAATTGTTTGTATATTGATGAATACTTGTTATAACCATGAGATATATGTATCTTGATATGCTTTTGTTATTTTTAAGTATATATATATATATATATATATATATATATGTTATTGCAATTATATGTACAAGCAAGTGTTGTTCCTCCCCACTAAGCGTTATCGCTTAGCATGGGCTCTTTTTCAGTGTAGGTGGCAGGTTCTTTTTGGGAGTCGGGCATCTACAGGTCGGCCACTAGAAGTCTGTAGTTGGAATTTTTATTTTGTGTCTTCCGCTGTATTTTTAGTATTTGGGAGCTGATTTTGGTAAATGTAACTTTGTTAAGGATGATTTTGTATTTGTAAATGTTTATCTTTTATAAATCCCTTTTATAAAAACTATATGATTATATGGATTTGGTATCTTTTAATTAAATGTAATTGTTATCTTAACTTATTTGAGTTTGTATGTATTTTTGCACGTGGCGCTCCGGTATCCTTCCAACGGGGGTAACGGGGTGTTACACAAAAATTCCAATTTCAAGCAAAATTTCCCAAACTCTTTCAAAACCTCACGCTATAGAGAAAAAGATTTTAATCCTTGTGAAACCGAAAGATAAAAACCTCCAAATTCCATCCATTTATCCGAAAACCAACGTGGATCTCTTCATCGGGTAACTCTGACCTGGACTGCCTCAAGACCCGGTGTCTACGGGTATAAATCTTAATACCTTGCTTGCTATATAGATCATTTTGTATTGGACAAAACCAAATAATCTGATTGGTCACCTAATCAAAGGCTTTCATGCCCCGATAGGCCCATGTCAACTTGTTCGGACTGCCTAAATACATGATGATCAAAACCCATGCGTATGCACATTAGCTAAGAGAGGTTATGCTACCGGTTTTCCACTGAGCACCATGTGCGTCCATCGGGCACCTAGGAAAGAGACTGTGACCTCGTGTGCGGGAGTAACAAGGTTGGAAGGACCTACGTGCTTGCATGTTGGTTGGTAAATATTGCATAGCACGATCATGCATCTTAGCACATTCATGCATCATCCTGACCTTTTATGTTTTTTAGCCATCAAAGATCTGCCTAGGTGGACAATAGGTTCTCAAGGGCGACTATGCAGAAATCCATTCTTTGAATTACCAGAGAGGGTGGAGTATCTAGATACTTCTTCGAAAACTAGTTACGCTACTTCAGCTCAGTTTTCCTTACCCAAAGAAATGGCAAACTCACCAAGAGGGGCAGATGCCACCAGGGCTTTAATAGCAGATGAAGTGGGCAGAAGGTTAGAAGAGTTCGAGAACCGAATGATGGCCATGATAGCCACGATGGGTCAACCAGCGGCCCCACAGAACCCACCACCTCCTCCTCTGAGGAATAATAAAAGGGAGGAGGTCAGAGAAGACCCACAGAAGGAAATTCGCCCGCCATCTGTAGACCCAAGGGTTACCACAATGGGGGCACAGAGGAAAAGGCCAGCCCCAAGGCTATATGACGAGTGGAAAGATGAAGAATGTGAGGAGCGCATGTCTGAGAAAGGGAAAGCCCCTCAAACTGAAGAGGCCATCTGGAAGACGATGGAAGAAAAATTTGAAGCATTGGTGAGGATGCTGACAAGGGGTCGAGGAATGAATCCCGAAGACAAAGATTTAGAGGGGGAAGATCTGATCTCGATGAATTTTAAGATGCCAAATGTTCCGAAGTTTGATGGTACTTCCGATCCCACCGCACACATAAAGCAGTACTCCTTGGTGATTAAGGGTGCCACTTTGACGAAAAGGCAGAAGATCGAATACTTTTGCTTAAGTTTGATTGGTTCAGCGGTGGATTAGTACCACGGGCTTGACCGCAGAACTAAGGAGGATTGGGATTTATTGACGGAAGAGTTTTTGAGATAATACGACTGCAGTATGAGGATGGAAGTGACCTTGAAGGACCTGGAGCTGCTACAGCAGAAGGGAGGCGAGTCCTTCCACGAGTTTCTAACCCGGTGGAGGAATCGGGTGATGGAAATGAAGAGAAAACCGGATACTCAGGATCAAATACGGTTATTCATTAAAAATGCAAGCCCGTATTTGAGAGAAGGATTAAGGATGAAAGGAATGAGAGACTGGGAATCTCTAAAGGACATCGCCATTGAAGTTGAAGGAGAATACCTTGCTAGGAGAGCAGGTAGTGAGAGCTACTCCAAGAAAGGTAGTAGTAGCCAGGGGGCAAGTAGACCCACAGGTTCCGCTAGTGGCACGAGGAAGACTACAGAAGTGTTAACTACTAATGCCACCCCGAGGCATTTTTCCAACCTTAGAAGGTCTTTGTTATGGGTTTTGAGAAGGCTGATGAAAGAAGGCAAGCTGTAGCCTTTGCCACCCAGACCCGCTAGAACTCAGGGCATGCAGGGCATAAGGATGATGAGTATTGTGCATATCATTAGCACACTGGGCATACGACTGATAACTGCAAGGCTTTGAGGCACGCAATTCAAGATCTAATTGGCTCGAAGCAGATCATAGATCTAGAGAAGAGAGGGGGTCAGAAGAAAGCAGGGTACAACAATATGCCCCCGCCAGTGAATATAATCAGGTCCTGTTTGCCCGAGGAGTTTGTGTTAAAGGAATTGTACGGCACCGATGTCCACACTGCTGTCACGAACCTCCATGAGGGGAGTGAAGAAGGGCTTTCCACTGCAGTGATCGATTGCTCGTCCACTGATGATAGTGGAACTGAAGACTATGATTCTGAAGAATTTCCCGACCCATGGGGTTCGGAGGAGGAAGGACAGGAAGAAAAGAAGAATAAAGTAGGAGCTGTGACCCGGAGCGGAAGCGTAGCTCCAGAAGTCGACAAACCCTAGGGGCCGGTTGATGGCAAAAAAGGAAAAGAGCCGGAAGAAGATCTAATTGTTAAACAGCTGAAAAAGACGCCGACTCAGATTTCAATATGGGATCTCTTGAGACAGTCGCAATCACATAGACAGAAGGTAGTAGAGGCTTTGTACGAGGCAACTGTGGCCACAACCATCTCGCCTACGGAACTTTTGGATGTAGTGAAAGGAGGATCAGGAGAAAACGTTGTTTTCACCAGTGCTGATTTGCCGGCAGAAGGCCGGAACCATAATCGCCCTTTGTACATAAGGGCACAGATTAACCAAAAGCACATAGCCTGTGTAATGGTAGATGATGGCTCTTCGATAAATGTGTGCCCATAGGTGGCAATGGCAGCTTTTGGGGTGACAGAGGATATGTTAGCCAAGTCTGATCTCACCATCACGGCATATGACAACTCGCGTAGACATGCTTCGGGAACATTCATGGCAGTAGTGAAGACGGGACCAGTACAATCAGAAGTGGAGTTTGTGGTACTGCCCATACCTGCCAATTTCTCAGCTCTTCTAGGCAGACCGTGGTTTCATAAGTTGGGAGGAGTCCCCTCTACGCTTCACCAGATGGTAAAGATACCTCATGAAGGCCAGATTGTGACTATAAGGGTTGCACGGGAGAATCAGGTTTCAATACTAGAGATCGCTAGGCAGCCGTTTAGTGGGTTTCATGTTGCCATGATAGGCGAGGAAGAGCAAAAGGAAGAAAGCCCCCAGGTGCTAAATATGATAAAGAGGATATCATTCCTCCCTGGCACAGGACTGGGTAAGAATTCTCAAGGGATGCCAACAGCCGTTACTACCAAGGGCCAAAAGGACAGAAGGGGTCCAGGATACACAGGTGTTGAAGAGAGGGGTGAGAAGCCAGAGATGGAAATTCCTCACATCCGAAAGACTTTTGTGCCAGCGACCGCAGCATGTGCCTATACAGGGGAAGCTGAACCATAGTGGGTGGATGGAAGAGTTGTACCAGGGTTCGAGGTCTTCAATGATGTCTATGACTGGGACATTGGATTGATCAAGCCAATAGAGGGCTTTTGGGATGAGGAAATCATGACCAGTAGGACAGTTTGGGACCGTGAGATGCCTGAAGAAGTGATCACTGAGAAGATAGTAACCACCCAGCTAAAGGGGAAAGCAAAGGTAGAGGAAGCCATACAGAAGGTGACTGAAGAGCATCCAAAGTGCCAAAGTGACGCAGGACCATCAACCACGGCAGATGCGCCAGCAGAGGAGGAGGAAGAAGATAGTTTAGTTATTGTTTTTGCTCCAGAACTTTTCAATGATGTTAATGACAATTTCAATCTTATTAATAAATTGAATGATTTTGCTTACTTGTGTGATGTTTTCGATGATTTCACTATGCGTGATCATAATCATTATCCATCCATATTTGACATTGATATAGCTGATGCTACTTCGTTTAATCTTGGAACCACAGAAAACCCGAAAGAAATTTTAATAGCATCAAATATAACTCCTGAAGAGCGAGAAAAATTTAAGAGAATCTTAAGAAAATATGAAAAAGTCTTTGCCTGGACCTACGAAGATATGCCAGGAATTGATCGGGAAGTCGCAGAGCATGCTATTCTTACATATCCAGATGATAAGCCTGTTAAACAGAAACTAAGAAGGCTTAGGCCGGAATGGGCAGATAAGGTGAAGGAGGAAATTCGCCAGCACATCAAAGCCAAATTTTTAGTTGAGGTGCAATATCCAACTTGGTTGGCCAATGTTGTCCCCGTAGCCAAAAGGAATGGCAAGGTAAGGGTATGCGTAGATTACCAAGACTTGAATAAGGCTTGTCCGAAAGATGATTTTCCATTGGCCCATATAGATGTGTTGATAGACAGCGTCGCTGCTTGCGAGATGTATAGCTTTGGAGATGGTTATGCAGGCTACAATCAAATTCTCAATAAAATAATTGACCAAATTAAGACGGCTTTCATCACGGAATGGGGGACATATGCTTATCGGGTGATGCCTTTTGGCCTAAAAAATGCAGGAGCCACTTACTAGAGGATGGCGACAAAAATCCTAAATGACTTGATCCATAAAGAAGTGGAGGTATATGTGGATGACATGATGATCAAGTCGGCCACTAGAGAAGGTCATTTCGAAGCCCTGGAAAAGTTCTTCCAGAGGATAAATAAATACAATCTGCGATTGAATCCTAAGAAGTGTACCTTTGGTGTCACCTCAGGGAAGCTCCTAGGACACGTAGTGAGCCAGAGGGGCATTGAGATTGACCCAGACAAGGTCAAAGCCATCAGAGAAATGCTAGTGTCTCAGAAGGAAAAATATGTAAGGAGTTTCTTGGGCAGATTACAGTATGTCAGCAGATTCATCGCCAAGTTAACCTCGATTTGTGAGCCAATCTTCAAACTCCTCAGAAAGAATCAGCCTGTGGTATGGAACGAAGATTGTCAGAGAGCTTTCGATACTATCAGAGAATACTTGCTGGACCCCGCCGGTGTTAAGACCGCCGCAGCCATGTAAGCCCCTGATTCTGTATTTAGCTATAGAAGATAGTTCTATAGGCGCCATGATGGCCCAGGAGGACGAATTCGGAGTGGAATTTAATTTATTTAATTAATTTAATTACTAACATTATTTCATTTGTGTTTTGTTTTTTGTCAAAACTTATTTTCTTTACTTGGGCATTTTTTGAGAGCACACGAGGAGATCCAGAAGTCTCGTTTGGGTTAGATATTTAATTGCTTTATTTGTAATATTTTATTTATTTGGCTTTTTCATTTATTTTGCCATGTAATCTTTAATAAAATTATTTATTTTAGGCACGCTAAAAAGAAAATCACAAAAACATTTCTATTAATTAATTTGGCATCTTTTTTACATAAAAATGGGACCAATGTCCTAGTTTTTCATACCCAAATAAATCCCCAAATAAATCATCACATCAAAACTGTTTTATAATAAATATGCATGCGAGGACCAATGTCCTCATCATTAATGAATATCCTGATTTATGCATGATTTGTATTTTATTTACAATGGGGGTTGTATTCCACCCCTAGTTTTGTTGTAATATTTTTTACATATGCTTTATTTTATTTACGCTTTTATTTATCGCTTCCACTACGTGATTGACATGGGCTTTAATTAATTGCATTCAAATGAATGAGAAACGGGATGAAATGATAAATTCAAAACTCGATTATAAAATTAACCAAGGTATGAATAAATGGGAAGTCCCGAACTCACTCTGGTCTTGGGCTCAATGAGGTTAGAGGTCCATCTCAGTGTTTCATTGGGATGGAATCTCCAGAATATCTCTTGTGTCCCACCAAAAGACTTAAATTTACAATCCTAGGCTCCATGGGGTAAAAGGTCATTCCAGTGTTCTATTGGGATGATATCTCCAAGATCCCTTTGGTTTGCCCAAAATGGATATTATACGCCGTTTTAGGCTCACCGAGGCTAGACGACCTATCCCAATGTTCTATTGGGTGGCGACTCCAAGAAACCTCCTTGTTGTCCAAAATAGACGCACTTGTAAATACCTTACAAGTTTTTATGAACCTCAACCCGATCGCCCTAAAAGCGGGCCTTCGGGGCGCCCCGGGGTTTGACGCGCGTCACACATAGTATTAAGGTTCATACCATCTAGGAGAAGTATCTACTTTCATTACATGAGCTTTGGCCAAGGTGATGATACTTTAGGTCTACCCAAGCATGGTCCCTGCCAACGGGTCTAGCTCATCACGAGCATAATGACCAATCGGGTCTCCATTTAATATACCAAATGGTACGAGGCTTTGGCTGGTGATTATCCTTAACACGTCCCTACATTGAGTGAAGTAGGGTCGTGTTTCGGGAATGTACCGGGGTTAAAAGAGGGACCAAACTAGCATAAATATAAGGCTCTAATGATATGTAATGCAATTTCGAAAAGGGATGAAATTTTTAAATTAAAACTCAACTATATGCTTCAACCAAGGTACTTTCAAAGCAAAGTCTCATTTATTATCCCCAACAGAGTCGCCACTGTGGCGTGCGCCAAACCCCGTGATGCCCCGAAGACCTGCTTTTAGGGTATTCGAGAGAGGTCCATGAAACTTGTAAGAGATTTACAAGGGCGTCTATTATGGGCAACAAGGAGGTATTTTGGAGTCGCCACCCAATAAAACATTGGGAAAAGTCGTCTAGCCTCACTGAGCCTAAGATAGCGCATGTGTGTCTATTTTGGGCAATCAGATATATTTTGGACACCTCCTTCCAATAGAACATTAGGAGGATCGGTCTAATCTCGTGAAGCCTAAGATGATGCATACACATCTATTTTGGGCAAGCCAGAGATATTTTGGACACCTCTTTCCAATAAAATACTGGAAAGATTATCTAATCTCGTGGAGCCTAAGACAATGCAAATTGGGCCTATTTTGGGCAATAAGAGATATTTTGGAAACCCCACCCCAATAGAACATTAAGATGGTCCTCTATTCTCATTGAGCCTAAGACCAGAGATGGTTCGAGACTTTCCATTTATTCATACCTTGATTAAGTTATAATTGAGTTTTGAATTTAAGATTTCATTCCTTTTCTCATACAATTTAATGCATTAATTAAAGCGCAGATCATTCACATAATAAAAGCGATAAACGAAAGTGGTAAAGAAGCAAGATTAAAATAGAATAAACAAAAATCCAATAAATTACAACAAAACTAGGGGCAGAATACAACCCCTATTGTAAATGACATATAATCATACAGAAAACGGGGCATTTATTAGGGATGAGGACATTGGTCCTTGCATGCATATTCACAAAAATAATTTTAAAGTGACAATTTTATTTTGATATGAAAAATTAGGACATTGGTCCCATTTTATTAGAAAAGCTCCAACTTAATTAATACAAATATTTAACCATTTTTCATGTTAACGGAGTGAAATGATATTTATAATAAATGGTACATGGAAATTGAAATAAGAGGAAATAGGGTAGAGAAATAAACCCGATTAATACCCTCATAATATCGCAGAATCTTCCATTTTTAATACCCCAAATCCCATAAAAAAAAGCCATAAAACTCACAAAAGCAAAAGTCATGTTAGTGCAACAACTAAAATAAAATAAATATGAAACATAAAATAAGGAAAAGAATCTTTGAAAAATTATCACGAAAATAAAGAAAAGAAAAAAAGGATAAGTGACAAAAGGAAAGAAATGAAGAAAATGGAGGAGGAAGGCCCAGGTACGGCCCATGTCGCGCGAGAGACGGGCATCCTTAGTCCGACCGACGGGTGGAGGCAAAAATCCTTAATAGCTCGTCGCTCGGCTGATAAATAGCCATCGGTAGAGTCTCTGCCCGTCGGTCATCCCATACCCAGGAAAAGAAAGAAAATTAACTGAAAAACTGTTTTATTGTGAATAAAATGGAATTTTATGTGTAAAATTAATATAAAAGGATAAAACGCAAAAATGGTTGATCTAGAATGTTTTACCCTCGGAATATTACCTTCAAAGGTGAATGTTGCGTGATTTCTGTACCTTGAATTCTACAAGAATTGATCCGTAATGTGTAATTTCAAGAGATTTTTGACTGCAAAATCGTACCTTTTGAAAATAGATCAAGAAAAAAAATGTATTTTTCCCTCTTGATGCTTTAGTAGCAATTATGAATGTTAAAAATGGCTGGATCGGATAGAAACAAATTAATCTTGTTCCCTCATATTTGCCTTGATTTGAAGAAAATTTGATGAAAAATAAAAGCAAGAACTTTTTGTGAGAAAACTCTCTATTTTCTAAAAATTGCTAACCTTGAATAATGAGCCTCAATCACCTATTTATAGGTTAAGGAAAATCTTTCAAATAAATTCAAATTTAGAATTTAAATTTGAAAAAGATTTCTAAAATTAGAATTAAATCCGAATGATTGGCAGAATATTCTCAAAATCAAATTAGAGATTTGAAAAGATTTGGACAATATTGGAATATCTTTGAAATATATTTGAAAAGATATGCAAATCTTGGAAAATCCCATCCAATCTTGCAGCAGATCAACGACCAACGGGCATCAGTTACGGGGGCACTCTCGGTCTTTTGAGCGGCGGACCACTCCTTGAGAGGCAGGTGCCGAGAGACAGCCATCGCTTGCGAGAGGCAGGCGTCCCTCGCATGAGCGATGGGCATCTCTCAACGCGAGAGACGGTCTATCGCACGTGAGCGATGGCACTCGCTGTAAGATACGGGCTCCTTACACGAGCGATGGGTGTCGCTTTCGAGAGAGATGGGCCCATCCCGAGCGAGCGACAGGCGTTGCTCGCGTAAGGGAGGCCATTCTTCGAAACGAACAACGGGCATCTCTCCTACCGAAGGGGTCTCCCATCGGTGAAGCAAAAATAAGATTTTCTAAAGACAAACTCATCCTGATGCCTGGAAATCTCCTATCATCAAGAAAAATCCTCAATCCTTGTAAATCCAATGAGCGAAAGCTCGTAACTTTCATCTATTTGCCCGAAAGCAGGCATTAATATCTTCATTAGGTAACTCTGATCTGGACTGCCTCGGGACTCGGTGTCTACAGATGGTATTTTTCTAAGTTTGAGGGTTATCCAGAACTCGGTATATCTTAGTGAGGACAGATAAGGACATTCTCTAGGTATTGTGACTAAAAATTAAAAATTAACAAGAAAGAGAACGAAGAAAATAGGGAAAAACCTGGAAAAGAAGCTCTGGCTGAGACCCAAGATGCCAAGTGCATGAATCCCAAGGAAAAGATGAGCATTTAAAGCAAATCACAAGGGACGGGTTGCCCGTCTCTTGATCTTCCAATAGGGTGCCCGTCGGTCAAGCTGGTTGACCCTCAGGTGATCTGTTCCCTTGCATATTTCATGCATATCACGCGCATAAAATAATTTTCACATATTTCTATCGCCTTTTATTTTTACAGTGAAGGAAATTTGGCAGAGATGCATACCGGGTACGAAAATGGGGGGCAAAATATCCAGGGAGTATTTGTATTTTTGGAAAATTTATGGAAAAGGAGGGAAAGAAGAAAAGATGGAAAAATGGAATTTTAAGCGACCGACGGGATGCCCGTTGCTTAGTGTTCCGATGGGTAGCCTGTCGGTCACAAAAAACTATAAAAGGTGCGTAGTTACGCGCACCTTCAGTTTCCTTTTCTCTTCTCCTTCCTCTTTTCTCGCAAACTGATGTGCCAACTCGGTTTTTCACTTATTTCTAGCTCATTTTTTGTCTGTTTTGCGCACCACCTGCGCCAAAATGATCCTTGAACTGTCACGTACATTTAGGACTAAATTTTTTGCAAATTCCTCAAGTTTTTTTCAGTACATTTCGTCGACTACAAGGTTAGTTCATCACCTTTTTCTACTTCTTCTTGTGTTTTTTTTTAGTAAAAATTTCATTTTAGATGCATGGTAGGCATATATTCTCTCAATTGGGACTGAATTTTGCCTATTTATCTTTTGACATTTTGGGAATAAGTGTAAACCATGTTGATTATGATATAAAAATAAAAGCAAATAATGATAAAATTAAAAAGAGAGAACTATGGACTTGTGAACCAAATGGGATTAAGTTGAACGCATAATCACTATGAGAAATAATGTGCAATAATGAAATTATTGCTTGGGGCCAAAGGTCTGTCCCATTATTTTCTATTTTCATGTAGGGAGTTAGGTACATCCTTGCCGAGATAATGCTCGAATTTTTTGGGTACGCACATCCTTGTCAGGATGCTACCGAAATTTTTTGGAAGCACGTTTTTAGCCAAAATGCTGCCGAAATTTATCAAAATTTTTAATCTTTTGATTAGCTTTCTTGTGATGGTAATGTAAACTAACTTTTGTTCTTTTCAGGATGCCTCCACGATGCAACGACCCTCACGATCACGCCGAGCCTCAGGCTCCCGTATGGATGAGCGACAAGGCTAGGATAAGATTCCAGGCCTTGGTACACATGCAGTTTCGCGCCAGCCGCTTTATCTCTAGGCCATTTTTGTAGAGCAAGTTGATGCCCTACCAGTAGCGGCAGGGTGGATAGAGTTTTTATGGCCATCATTTCAGACCCATCCCGAGGTTGTCAGGGAGTTCTTGGCCACTGTGACGCGCATCGAACCCCGATGTACCCCGAACCTCCCGCTTTTAGGGCTTTCGAGAGAGGTTCATAAAAGCTTGTAAGAAATAACAAGTGCGTCCATTTTGGGCAACAAGGAGGTGTCTTGGAGTCGCCACCCAATAGAAAAATGGGAAAGGTCGTCTAGGCTCAGTGAGCCTAAGACAGTGCTGCCATGTCCATTTTGGGCAAGCCGGAGGTGTCTTGGAGGCCCCACCCAAATAGAACATTAGGATGGCCCTCTCGCCTCGCACTTGGGCAAGCTAGAGGTGTCTTGGAGGCCCCACCCTAATAGAATATTAGGATGGCCCTCTCGCCTCGTGGAGCCTAGGACTATGAAAGTTGAGCCTTTTCCGGGACACAAGAAGTATCTTGGAGGCCCCACCCCAATAGAGCATTGAGGTGGCCCTCTCGCCTCGTTGAGCCCAAAGACCAGAGAAGGTTTAGAACTTCCCATTTATTCATATCTTAGTTAAGTTTATAATTGAGTTTTGAATTTAGCGTTTGATCCCATTTCTCACTCAATTCAGTGAAATTTAATTAAAGCGCAGGTTGTCCATCCAAGAAAAGCGGTAAATTGAGGATAATTAAAATAAATCATATGAAAATAATTTACAACAAAGCTAGGGGCAGAATACAACCCCCATTGTAAATTGTTTGTGATTCATACATAAATCAGGATATACATTAAGGATGAGGACATTAGTCCTCGCATGCATATTTATTACAAAATAATTTTAAGGTGTCTAGAGAATAAAACCAGGTGAGGATCCTTATGTCATCTCAGCGGCGTCTATTACAAATAGCTCCAGATTCACCAAGCAAGTCAAATAAAACTCACAAAATAAAAGCCATGTTAGTGCAAAATTAGGAGCAAAATAAACAAGAGATTGAATAATAATAAAAAAAACGTGAGAAATTGTAAGGAAAATTAAAAAAATGGAAATCAAATGGTAAAGAAAAGGGAAACAAATGAGAGAGGAGGCCCAGGGACGGCCCAAGGTGCGTGAGTGACGGGCTTCCCTGGGCTGACCGGCAGGCTAGGATGACATCCATCGACAGCCCATCGCTCGCTTGAATGACGACGGTCGGTGGTTGCTTCTACCCATCGGTCACCCCTACTCGAGAAAAAAAAGAAAATTCAAACTGTTTTGTTGTTTTGATTTGAATAAAACCAAATTTTTATGCAATAAATCACTGCAAAGTAATTAAATTCAAAATAATATATCCTGAATGTTTACCCTCAGATTTTTACTTCATGAAGGTGAACGTTGTGCGATTTCAGTTCCTTGAGTTCTACAAGGATCGGTCCACGATTACGTGATTTTGAGAAATCTTTGATCGCAAAACCCGTATTGCAAAAAAAAAAACCAAGAGAAGAAAATTACTTTCTCTTTCTCGGTATTTTATAACATTTCGAATGCTGAAAACAGCTAAATAAATAAAAAATGAATGAGTATCGTTCCCTCGAATCAGCTTTGATTCAAAAAACATTTGACAAAAACGTTTTTGGAGAAAATTGAAATCCCGTGAGAAAATCTTTGAAGCAACTTTTCTGATCCAAAATTTTTCCCTGAATAAGGAACTTCCTTCCCCTATTTATAGGTTTTAGAAGATATTTCAAATAAATTTAAATTTAAAGAGGATTTTTTGAAATTAAATCAAAACCTAATGATCTTCCGAATATTCCCAAAATCAAATCCAATACTTTGAGATATTTGAAAAGATTTTGGAGATTTTTATAAGATTTAAAAGATATTTTATAAATCCTTCTCAAAATCTGGAAAAATTCGGCGGTTTAAACGACCAGATCACCGACCGACGGGCGTTGTTGGATGAACAACGGGCATCGATTGCGGGGGTACCAGCGGTTATTTGACTGACGGGCGCTACACGTGGCACTTAGATGAGAGACGGCTGTCTCTCGCGAGGAGCGGGCGTCGCTCAAGCGAGCGATGGGTGCCACTTAACCGAGCGACAGACGACGCTCAGGCGAGCAACGGGCTCCATTCTTAAGCGATAGCCGGCACTCATCGCGAGGGACGGGCCTCTCACGCAAGCAACGGTCTCTCCCACCACCGACGAGCTACCTATCCATGGAACAAATTCCCAATTTCCAAAGTTTGAACGCTCTTCGACTCTCCAAAATCTTCCGTTTACCCAGAAAAACCTCTGATCCTTATAAAACTGGAGAATGAACACCCACAACTTTCATCCCTTATCCAAAAACCGATGTTAGTATCTTCATCGAGTACTCTGATCTGGACTGCCTCAACCCGGTGTCTACAGTTGCCCCAATTTTGGGGAAACTAGTACACTAGTATCTAGATGAGCCAAAATTCAGAGGAGAAAGGAAGAAATACATACCTGAGGCAGTTCTTACCTTCTTAGTGTTGCATGAAAGCAAGTGATTTCTTGTCTTGCTCCGGTGAGCCTCGTCTCGGCCTGCTCGACGTCTGAGTGTTCTGGGAGGTAGTGTTATCCAACTGTAACCCATTTGCAATTTTTCTATTGCAAGTGTACCGCCAGCCTAGTCTCAGCTTGCACGGTGTTTGTGAGATGCGGTGTTTTCTAACCCCAACTCGGTTGCGATCTGTTCTATCGCGTGTGCCCTGTTAGCCTCATCTCGGCCTGCACGGTGGTTGGTCTATCCCGCTGGCCTCATCTCGGCCTACACAATGTGAGGGGTAGTGTTCTCTAACCACCACTCGGTTGCAATTCGTTCTATCGCGTGTACGCCGTTGTCCTCCTCTCGGCTTGCACGGCGGCTAGAAAATACAGTGTTCTCTAACTGCAACCTAATTGCAATTTATTCCATTACAAGCATACCACTAGCCTTGTCCTGGCCTGCACGGTGTTCGGGAGATACTGCAGTTCTATTGTGACCTGTTCTATCTCGTGCGCCCCGCTGGCCTCATATTGGCTTGCATGGATCTGAGTGTCATGGGAAGTAGTGCTCTCTGACTACAACCCCCTTGCGATCTGTTCCATCGCTAGTGTCCTGCTGACCTTATCCCGACTTGTACGGTAGTCTGAGTTATTTGATCGCTGACCATCCTTGGGCCGGTGTGAACTTATGTTCCTATGTTATAAAAGATTTTATCAATTCATTGCGAGTTGATTGGTTCGTTATCTCCTAAACAATTTTTGCATTATTATTATTATCTTTTTTTTCATTTTTTCCATTTACCGTGTTATCAAACGTTTGGAAAGTGTAAGTGAGATATTACCATGGCAGATATACAGAATGAAATATAAGTTTGATAAAATGCAAACATAAGTGTTCCACTAATGAAATACATATTTTGTACAAAAATACAAAAAATACAATAAAATAAAATCAAGATAAACTCCGTAAATAGCTAAAGAGGAAAATAATTTGAAGGCTCATTCGGGTGGCTGTCGTCTGGCACGGGCACCGGTTGGCTCCAGGATGAGGACGCTGACGGCTGGGCTCTGGACATAGAGGGCTGGCTAGGTGGCACCGGGGGTCTGAACCTGGCCTGGGCGCGAGGAGGGGTCGTGATCGGTGTTGACGAGGGCCTTCCCCCCTCTGGGTCCGCCTGCTGGAACTGCACCTAGGCATATCCGTCCAAGAAAGGCTGGGCGCAGACTCCCATGAACTCTAAAGTATCTCTGACCACTCCTCCCAGCTCCTGGAACCTACTAGACAGTGTCAGGGTCTGGTCTTGGGCCGCTCCTCTGATGCCCCCAAGCGTAGACTCCGTCTGCTCTCGAAACTCCCTGATGGACTGGGAGATAGGCGGGATAGCACTCTCCAACACCCCTACTCTGAACCAAAGCAAACTAACCGACTCATCTAGCATCTGGATAGCTGTGTCCATCCTCTCGGCTGCGGCGCCGTGAGAGGTCATCAAATCTCACCTCAGCTCCTCAATGAGCCTCACCTGGTCCCGGATGACCTTCTCCTGTTGGTCCAGCCTCTCTAGCATGGTCCGGTCTCTCTCCTCATACTGCCCAATCTGCTCGAGGAGGACCCTATCTCTCTCCTCCTGCCTACGCTCCATGGCGGCAAGGATAGAAGTCATGGATGCCACCAAATCTGGCTGGGCTGGCTGTGGTACTGGTGCTGGGGGCACTAGCTCTGTCGGATGGTCTAGGGGTGGCACAGTGGAGGTAGATGCCCCCGGATGCCCTGCCCAGCTATAAGGATGGAACCTATTAGTTGCCCGGGGTGTCGACCTCTGTACCCGTGCCGGAGAGGGAGGAAGGCTCTGCACTCTCTGTGCTGGAAGAGTGGCGAACAGCTCATCCATGGTGAACTCAATACCCATGTCGGATGGAGTTCGTAGCTGCCCCTCCTCTGGTGGCTGTTGTGGAGGCCGCCCCTCCTGAAACTCTGCCTGCTGGGGAGGCTGGCCCTCCTAGTGCTCTGGCTGCTAGGGAGGCTTGTCACACCTCGTTTGCCCCCTAGTAGAATGAGCCTGTCTGTGTGAACATGCATGTGCATGTGTTCAGCATATCATAAGGGTATTTTGGTAAAATGCATGTTTTTGGGTTTTGTTAGTATGTGGGTGCATATAGGGTATTAGTGTGTGAATTATTTGGATAATAGTTGTGTGCACTTGAGCATATCACATTATGGTGTTTTAAGTTGGGCTATGCTTGTGTGTGTGTGTTCATACCATTGTAGGGTGTGCATTAGTTGGGAGTGTATTAGGTGTGTGTAGTGCATGTTAGTTTGGTGTGAGTGGTTAGCTTCACCAATAGGGAATGGACACATACTTAGGGCAAAGAAAAGAAAAAGAAAAAGGGAAGAAAGAAGGGAAAATGGCAGATTCACGTTTCCTTCTTCACTCACCTTCTTCTTCTTCATTTTCTTCATTCTAAGAACTGTATTGAGGATTCAAGACTTTATTGGTGAAGTTAATCATCTCTTTGCATCTTCTTTGGTAAGTAAATGTATTCTTCTCATTTTGTTCTCTCATTTGTTTCATCTTCTTCTTCCTTGAGTTTAGATTTAACTTAGGGTTTGCATTGTTGGGTGTTCTTTGATTTGTTGTGTTTAGCTGAGGCCCCTCGCGATCCCAAGGGCAAGGAGGTTGCTGGGACGAGTGGAGCTAAGTGATTAAAGTTTAGAATCTCAGGTTTGGGATTTTTACTTGTGGATTGCGTTTGGTTTGAACTTACTGTAATTTTCTAGGGTTTATGTTCTTGAATGTGGTTATGTATGATGTTGGTTGTGATGAGTGTTGAATTAAGTTGTTATATGTTATTGTGATGCTTGAATGATCTTCTGGAAGGTAAGAATTGATTTGTGTGATTTTGATTCAAGTTTGGAGTTGATTTCTATGTTCTGGGAAAATTCTGGAAAACTGGAAAATCGTGCTACTGTAGAAAATTCCCGTTTTGCTGAATCTGTCACGTGACTACCCAAGAGAGAGGCAAGTCACGAGACGTGACTTCCAGTCACGACTCGTGACCTGCCAGAAAGAAGCTAGTCACGAGTTGTGACTGCCTGTCACAACTCGTGACCAGCCAAGAGGAAGGAAGTCACGGGGCGTGACTCCCAGTCACGACTCGTGACCGGCCTGAGACAGTCACGCGTGACCAACCCTACAGAAGCCAGTCACGAGACGTGACACCCAGTCACGACTCGTGACCAGCGAGAGAGAAGGGACAAGTCACGTCGCGTGACCAGCGAAGGAAGAGAGCCAGTCAAGAGACGTGACTCCCAGTCACGACTCGTGACCGGCTTGTGAAGGAGGCCAGTCACGAGTTGTGATGCCAGTCACGACCCGTGACCGGCCAACCTTGTTGGTCACCTCCGTTTGGCCTATTTTCTGAAATTTCCCAGTTTTAACTCAACAATGAATTCCGTAATTCTTTCGAAAGGACTTATACTGCTGTATAATGCATGTCATACTTTTATATGCTTTGATATGAGTGATACCATGATTCTGCAGATGAATTATATATTGTGTTCTGAAATATGATTTGAATGACGCATAACCTGCTAGAGTCAAGTAAGTGGATAGTTAGGCATGCCTAATAGAGTCTTTTAGCTGTAGCCCTTTGTTTCGTTTGGACCCCGATCAGGTCCCCGTTTGGTTCCTCGCAAACCCTATTGTGTAAGGATCTTGTTTAAGGTCCCTTTTGAAAATGATTTGTAAAAGTTAAAAGTAAAATGGTTTTCTCGATTCGTACCCGTAAGGTACTGTCTGTAATCGGCTCGTACCCGTTAAGTACTGTCTGTACACTCGTTATCCACTACCCAGAGTCAGCAGGTGTTCTTTTGGTGTTCGATTGGTTTGCCCTACTCTTATGACTATATACATGTGATATCTGTATGAATATTTTGATGAAATGTATGTTCAACTAATCTGGAAATGGATATGAATTTGAGATACAGAATGTATGGCTTTAAATTGTGAGCATGTTCTTATGAATTATGTTATGAGCTATTGCATTTTGCCATTGTGAATGTGTTATGCCTTGACGACCATTGTGAATGGCCGTTCATATTTTATGTGAGTTTCCCCACTAAGCGTTTATCGCTTAGCACGGTGTTTTTACCCGTGCAGGTGCGGAAGGAGTTTTGCTTTGTGAGAGAGTCACTGCCGTCAAGCCAACACAGAAGGTTTTAGTGTAGGGCTCAGTTTTGTAATCTGTAATGATTCTTTTTGTATTGAACTCTCTTGTATCAGTTTTGTTATAGCTTTCGCTTTTGTATTTGTATATTGGTTATGTAATATTTTTGTACCAGCTGGTTTGATCAGAACATTATTGTAATGGTTTTATTATATTAATGCATGATCAGCTATGGCTTTCTTTTCTTTAAAGTTTTTAATTATCCTGTATTTCAACATGTATGTTATGAATGAATGTATGATTTGCTTTGTATCTATTTGGTGACACCTTTACTCATACGGCGTCTCACTCCTTATCGGATGGGATTGCTTACGTATGGGTAGGGGGTGTTACAAGGCTGCTCCTCCACCTGAGGCTCCTCATATGCTGGCTGGAGCATGTCTGGTCTCGTGCACAGTGCGCAGCCTGTACTCCTCGGCCTGGCCTGCCAGCTGGACTATCATCCCCATAGTCAGGGCTGACGAGGAGTCCACATAAATACTCTCGTCCAAAGTGGACCCAAAACTGTCTTGTCAACCCCCAACTACAGCAATAATCGGGTCACCACCCGTCCTGCAAATACTGTAGGGGCTGCCCCCTTAGATACCCTGACCAAATTAGCCACAATCTCGTGGCTAATATTAAGGCGGTGTCCTGCGACCATCGCCCATAAACTCCATATCTCTGCCCCATTCACCGACCCTGGATTACCTGCCCTTCCCAGTTAGGAGCTCGAAAGTACCTTATCAATATACCTGAGAGCTTGCGATGAGAGCACCGTGCTCTTTGCCGTATCGTGGTCATATGGCACTCCCGAAAGAGCTATCACCTCCCAGTGCTGCCTCCGGATAGCCCTCTAGGGCACTATAACATCGGGCCCGACTGGCAATCCCATGGCCTTTACAAATCTCCGGTGGGTGATGCTATACCGATAACCTCTAACCCAAAACTGAATCACCCCCTCCTCCGTGTTCGATCACTGAAAACCCCCGTAGTACAGGGTGGTCAAGAACTCTCGGAATATCTCTAAATGTGTGTGGAAGGAAGGCCACAGAAACTCTATCCATCTTGCAGCCGCCACTAATGGTTCCACCTCCTCCAGCATCCCCATGGCCTCTAGGAAGGGTCTGTAGATGAAGCGGCTGGCCCAGAACTATATGTGATCCAGCAACCTAAACCTCTCTCTTACCTCATCACTCATCCAGAGAGGAAGCTCGGGCTCCGGCTGATCATGAGGAACCTGACGCCGTAGAGGCATCCTGAGAAGAAGAAAAAAATAATTAGCTTTACATTATTGCTGTAAATAATAGCTAAACAAAAGATTGTGAGTTCTGTGAACTTCGGCGGCATCCCAAGCCAAAATGCAACAACTTCGGTAGCATTCCCATAAGGATGTGCCTAATGAAAAAATTTGGCCAACATCCTGGCAAGGATGTGCCCAACCTCCTGTATAAAAAGACAATAATTGGTCAGGCCAAACAATATTTCAAATTATTTTGGTGTCTTATCCAGTTCGGGTTCGTCCTAGAACTGTGTCCAACAGAGGTAAGTCCAAATCTTCTATGGATAATTCTTGTTCTTTTATTATTATTTTGTTTCTTTCATTTTTTATGTTCTTTTACTCTATTTGCTCATGCGAATTCATACTCCCATGAACATGTTCCGCACACAGTTCAAAGAAATAGGAGGGATTAATGTCACGATTTTGCCAAACTATGCTAACATGCATTTCTCATGCAAATTGTTAGAAGGAAATAAAAAGAAGAGTAGAAAAAATGAATAAACTAACCTATATGTCGACGCGAATGTGCTGAAAATAAACTTGACAAAAAAGTGTAAAAAGTACTTCTAAATGTGCATGACAGTGTGGGGGTCGTTTTGGTGCAAACGGCGCGCAAAACGGGCAAAAAATAATGGAGAAAAGGCCAAAAAACCGAAGGGGCGTCGGTTGGTGAGGGAGAAGAAAAAGGAAGAAGAAAAGAAAGTGGGAGGGCGTCGGTCACTCACGTTTTTATAGATTTTAGTGACCAATGGGCAGCTCGTCTAAAGACCGAGCGACGGGCAGCCCGTTTGTCGCTCAGAATTTCGAACTTATCCCCTCATTAATTCCCTAATTAATTTCTAATTTAACGGCAATTAATTACCTCATTAAATGCTTTTTTTTTTCAAATACTCCCTGAATATTTTATGACTCTCATGCCTGGATGTCCCTATCAAATTGCAAAGACAATAGAAATATGCACAAATTATTTTATGCGCATTCTATGCATGCAACATGCAGGAAAAAGATCTGCCCATTGATCAACCAGGCTGACCGACGGGCTTGCCGTCGGTTATATGACAGATGGGCACCCCGTCGGTCATCTCCTCCTCATAAATTGCTCCTTTGGGTTTCGTGCCTTTTTATCTTTTTAAGCCTAAATCCAAGCCTTTTCTCAGGTTTTTTCCTCTTTCTTGCTTATTTCCTTCGCCGACTTAGATTTTCAATCATAGCACTTGAAAGATGTCCTCTGCTGCCATTGTCAAGATGCACCGAGCTCTGGATAACCCACAAACTTGGGAAAACTCAACTCAAGCTCCGCTTTCTAGCCTGAAGTTTCTGAGGAGAGTTAAGATAGACTACCATCTCCTTTCGGCTGCAGTTCATTTTTGGAACCCGCGATTCCATGTTTTCAGGTTTACGTATCAGAAATTATGCCCCCTGCCCGAAGAATTTGCCACTCTTATCGGGACCTGGTATCCGCCCAGCACCTTACCTTGCATTCCCTGTTGTGGTCTGATTCACACTTGAGATGTTGCATTGGCCTTAAGCATTGCCCCCTCTGATGCTATCCATTTGATTCCTCAAGGCCCCATATTTGCCTTAGAGCCACTGATTGAGGCATTGGATGAGTTCCCTGATGTTCCTCCACACCGCGCGAGTGTCATCTTCTTATTCTGTCTGGTGAGGTACTTGATTGTAACCTCAGAGGAGCTGACCGGTGACTCTCGTCTATTTGGGATTCTGGATGATTTTCATCGTGGGCTGACCGCTTTTCCACTGGTCCTTGCTGAGACTATCCTAGGTTTTGACTCTGTCCGTGCCGGGTCTTCTACTTCTTTTTCTGGGAGCCCCTTATTACTCTAGGTAAGTCATTATTTTAGAAGGTAGTGCGTCCCTTGTAGATTTTTGCACTAGCTTTTCTCAACGGGAAGTGCATCCTTTTCGGATTTTCACACAACCCTATGCCTTACTTTTGCCTAAAGTGGACCCAACCCACTCCAGCGGATTTTCTTTTCTTTTTCCTTCTTTTTTCCTTTTTTTTGTTCCCTTTTCAGATATGGCTACAAGAGAAATTGAAACTGCTGTCAGAACCACCTTCTCGGGTTATCAGTCAATATTCTCTGAGGCATTTTCTTCACTGTCAGTGACTGTACTCATTCGCAACTCCTGATGAGGGCATCACCAGATTCGGTGAAGTAACAGACGAGGATATTAGCTTTATGAGCGCTTGGCTTCCCTTATCTGTTGCGATATTTGATGGCTCTTCAGGATGTGGGTTTCGTGAGGCTACCTTTTACATCATGGCCCAATGCGCTCGACAGGTCAAGATGACTCAAGATGTGGTGAGGGTCCCTCTATCTTTCCGAGGCGGAGTTCTGTCTGCAGGTTTTGCTTCATAGTACCATGATCTTTGGACTAAACTACCAGTGAAGACCATCATTCCCTCTTTTGGAAATCATTCTGTTGCTTCTACCAGCGCATACAAGAGATGGGTACTTAGCCCTGCCATTGACAACAGGACTCGACGACTTAGACATTTGGCCGGCGAGAATAGTAGTAGGGTTTAGTTCAGATTTGTATGCATTTTGAGCAATATATTTCTTTTTAGAACGGAACTTAGAAAATAATATAAATGAATGAATTCAGTTTTATTTCGTTTCACAAAATTGTGTACATTTCAGTATGATTTCAATATACATGATCATCATTTAACACCAATTTAAGAATGCAAAACTTCATTCATTCATGGACCTAAATCTTGATAGCATCAACTCTTGTTACCAATAAGCCCTCTCGGGTTTTCTTGATTGGACATTTTCTCTCAAACCTCTAATTTTTTACCAGGATGCCTTTTTTCGGTTTTTACCCTGACGAGGCGCCCAATTTTAGCAAGGCTGCCTTTTTTTGGTTTTCAACCCGCGGGGCTTTTATTCTCTTCTTTTGATTTTTATTGTCTTTAGCCATGGAACCTCTTGAGTCTATCAATTTTGTTGGCTCCTTGAACTTGTTGCCGTCACTATCTGACCGAATTGCCGCTCCTTTTGACAATAGCTTCTTGAGGATGAAAGGCCTTTCCCATGTCGGTCTGAATTTCCCTCTGATATTGGGCACGCCCGGTCTCATTTGTTTGAATACCAAGTCCCCTTCCTTTAATGGGTATTTCTTGACCTTCTTTCCGAATGACCTGGCAAGCTTTTTCTGATAGACCTGATTATGATAGTAAGCTCTCAATCTGCTCTCATCCAGCACGTTCAGATGTTGCAGCTGCTGTTGTGCCCACTCAGTTTTCGAAATCTGAGCTTCCATGACTACCCTCAATGATTTTAGCTCTATCTCGACTGGTAGTACTGCTTCTATCCCATACACCAAGGAATACGGCGTGGCTCCCATAGAAGTCCTGACAGTCATTATGTACCCTCAGAGTGCAAAAGACAACTTGTCAGCCCAATCCTTATAGTTCTGAACCATCTTTGCCAGGATCCTCTTGACGTTCTTATTGGTAGCTTTTACTGCTCCATTAGCCCGCGGACGATAAGGAGAAGATTTGTAATGCTCAATGCCGTATCTCTGGAGTCACTTTTTCATTTCAGCCATAAATTGGACCCCATTATCGGATACCACATGATGTGGAAGGCCGTATCTGCATATTAGGTTCTTTTCAATGAACTTGGCCATATCTCGAGCATCGACCTTTTTGAAAGATTCCGCCTCTACCCATTTTATAAAGTAGTCGATGGCGACTATGATAAATCTATGCCCGTTAGAGGCCGTGGGGCGTATTTCTCCAATGATATCGATCCCCCAAGCTGCGAACGGCCAAGGTGATGTCAAACTGTGTAACTCCGAAACTGGAAAATGCCTCAAATCTGCATATTACTGACACAGCTGACATTGTTTTACGTATTTCGAGCAGTCCGTGTCTATGGTGAGCCAGTAGAACCCTTGTCTTATGATCTTTTTGGCCAATATTAAGCCATTCATATGGGCTTTACACACCCCAGAATGGGTTTCTTCCATTACCTTTTTAGCTTTTTCCTCATCTAGACACCTCAACTGAATGCCGTCAGCTTGTCGTTTGTACAACACCCCTTCTATACAGATGAATTGAGTGGAAAGCTTGCGTATCAGCCTCTGATCCTTCTCGGTAGCTTCTTCTGGGAAAGTCGAGTTTTCTAAATAACTTCTAAAATCATGATACCATGGCTTTTCATCTACTACTTCTATTTCCATCACTGGCTGGGACTCAAAGCTAGGCCTCTCATAACTAGAAATCAAAACCGGCTTCATAACCACCCCCTCTGGGTTATCCCATATTGACACTAGAGTTACGAGTGCATCGGCTAATTGATTTTCGTCCCTTGGAACAAAGTGAAATGTACATACTTCGAACTAATTGCTCAAATCCTTCAAGTGTTTGACGTATGGCATCAGCCGCTCTTCTTTAACGGCCCACTCGCCCCTAATCTGATTGATTACTAGAGATGAATCTCCAAATACTTCCACGTTCTTTGCCCCCAAAGCTATCAGTGCTTCCAACCCAAAAGTGCATGCTTCGTATTCGGCTTCATTGTTAGTGGCCTTATATCTTAGCTTCTTAGCCAACGGGAGCTTCTCGTTATCTGGGGTTGTCAGAATAATTTCTACTCCTGCCCCTTTGCTATTCACAGCTCCATCAAAGTGCAATTGCCAACCCTATACCGTAATAGCTGCCACGTCCTCATCTGGGAAGTTGAAGTCATATGAGTCTCCTTGAATCGGGTGTTCAGCTAGAAACTCTCCCACTGCACGCCCCTTAATAGTTTTCTGAGTAATGTACTCGATGTCAAACTCCTGCAATAGCAACAACCACCTCCCAATTTTTCCTAGTAAGGATGGAGCTTCCTACAAGTATCTGAGGGGATTTTGTTTCGCTACTACTTGTACCCTGTAAGAGTGGAAGTAGTGTCTTAACTTCTTGGATGCCCAAATTACAGCAAGGCAGATCTTTTCTACTTTCGTGTACTTGACTTCATAGGCAAGGAAATTCTTACTAAGGTAATAAACCGCGAATTCCACTCCGAACTCGTCTTCTTGAGCCAACATGGCACCCATAAAACTATTCTCTATGGCCAAATACAAGATAAGCGGCTTAACTGGCTGTGGAGGTCTAAGAACTGGTGGATTCAGCAAATATTCTCTGATGGTATCAAAAGCTTTCTGACAGTCTTCGTTCTATACTACTGGTTGGTCTTTTCTGAACAGTTTGAAGATTGGCTCGCAAATCGAAGTAAGCTTGGCGATAAACCTGCTGACATACTGTAATTTGCCCAAAAAGCTTCTGACGTCCTTCTCTTTTTGAGGCACCGGCATCTCTCTGATGGCCTTAACCTTGTCCGGGTCAATCTCAATTCCCCTCTGGCTAACCACATGTCCTAGAAGCTTCCCTAAAGTGACACTAAAAATACATTTCTTGGGGTTTAATCGCAAGTTGTACTTTTCGATCCTCTGAAATAACTTTTCTAGAGCCTCAAAGTGACCTTCTCTAGTGGCCGACTTGATCGTCATGTCATCCACATATACTTCTACTTCCTCGTGGATCAAGTTATCTAGAATCCTTGTTGCCATTCTTTGATAAGTCGCACCTACGTTCTTCAAACAGAAAGGCATTACCCTGTAAGCGAATGTCCCCCATTTTGTGATGAAAGCTATTTTAATCCGGTCGGCTATCTTATTGAGTATCTGATTGTAGCCTGCGTAACCATCCACGAAACTGTACATCATACAAGCAGTTGTGCTGTCCACTAACACGTCTATGTGGGGTAGTGGAAAGTCATCCTTTGGACAAGCCTTATTCAGGTCTCGATAGTCTACACATACCCTTACCTTGCCCTTTTTCTTGGCTATCGGGACAACATTGGTCAACCAGGTTGGGTACTGTACCTCAATTAGGAACTTGGCTTCGATCTGGTTGTGGATCTCTCCCTTCACCTTATCTGCCCATTCTGGACTGAGCCTCCTCAACTTTTGCTTGACAAGCTTACAGTCTGGGGACGTCAGGATGGCATGTTCTGCGACTTCCCGGTCTACTCCTGGCATATCTTCGTAGGTCCAGGCAAAGACTTTTTCATGTTTTCTTAATATTCTCTCAAACTTTTCTCGCTCTTTAGGAGTTATGCTAGATGCTATCAAGATTTCTTTCGGATTTTCCAAGGTTCCAAGATTAAATGGAGTAGCATCAGTTAAATCAATATCAAATATAGATGGATTATAATCATGATCATGCATAATGAAATCATTAGAAACATTGCACAAGTAAGCAAAATTATTCACTTTATTGATAGAACTAAAAGCGTCATCAACATTATTAAAAAGTTCTGGAGTAAAAAGAAATCTAAACTATTCTCTTCCTCCTCTTCTGCCGACACAACTGTTGAAACTGACGGCTCTGCATCAATCTAGCTTTTTGGAGGCTCTACAGCGACCCCCTATGTGGCTTCTTCTACCATTGCCTTCCCCTTCAGTTGGCTAGTCACCAACCTCTCAGTGATAACTTCCTCGGGCACTTCTCGATCCCAAACTGTTTCCCTGGTCATGATTTCTTCGTCACAAAAGCCCTCTGCTGGCTTGATCAACCTAATGTCCCAGTTGAAAACATCATTAAAGACCTCAAACCCTGGTACAATCCTTCTGTCTACCCACTGAGGCTCCGCTTCCCCTGTGTAGGCACATACTGTAGTGGCTGGTACAAAGTTCTTCCTGATATGGGGCACTTCACCCACTAGCTTCTTTCCCTTCTTCAAGGCACCCTTATATCCGAGGCCCCTCCTATCCTTTTGACCTCTAGTAGCAATGGCCGTAGGTGATCCCTGAGAGTTCTTGCCCAGACCTGCGCTAGGGAGGAATGACATCCTCTTTATCATATTTAGCACCTGGGAGCTTCCTTCCACCTGCTCCTCCCCATCTATCATAGCAATGTGGAATTCACTAAAAGGTTGCCTGCCAATCTCCAAGATAGAGACCTGGTTCTCCCTTGCGGCCCTTATGTTCACAACTTGCCCCTCTTGAGGAATCTTGACCATCTGATGTAGAGTAGAGGGGACTCCTCCCAGCTTATGGAACCATGGCCTTCCCAAAAGGGCTAAAAGTTGGCGGGGATAAGCAGGACTACAAACTCTACTTCCGTTTCCACTGGTCCGGTCTTCACTACAGCTTTGAATGTCCCGAAAGCCTACCTTCGTGAATTGTCATAAGCCGTGATCCTTAGATCAAACTTAGCCAGCATATCCTCATTCACCCCGAAAGTTATCATCGCCACTAGTGGGCACACATTAATTGATGAACCATCATCCACCAGGACACAAGCCGTGTGCTTTTGGTTGATCTATACCAGTATATACAAGGGGCGATTATGGTTGCGACCTTCTGCCGGCAAGTCAGCGCTTGTGAAAACCACATTGTCCCCAACTCCTCTTTTCACCACGTCTAGCAGTTCTGTGGGCGAGATAGTCGTGGCGACTATTGTCTCACATAAAGCCTCCACCAATTTCTGCCTGTGGGATGGAGACTATCTCAAAAGATCCCATATCAAAATCTGAGCCGACGTCTTTTTCAGCTGCTTCAAGATTGGATCATTTTCCGGCCCTTTTCCTTTTTGGCCAACTATTGGATCCTGTGGCCTTTCTACCTCTAGAGCTACCCTTCCACTCTGGGTCACAGCTCTTACCTTCTTCTTCTTCTCCTTCCTCTCTTCTTCTTCCTCCTCCTCCGAACCCCAAGGGTCGGGAAACACTTTATCCTCAGAATTGTTATCATGTTCATTTCCACTGTCATCAGTGGACCAGTAATCAATCACTGCCACGGGAAACCCTTCTTCACTTACCTCATGGAGGCTTATGATAGCAGTGTTGGCATCGACGCCGTATAAGTCTCTCAATACAAACTATTTGGGCAGACTAGACCCGATCATAAATACTGGCGGGGGCACATTGTTATACCCATATTTCTTTTGATTCCGTCTCTTCTCTGGGTCTGTGATCTATTTTGAATCATTTAAGTCTTGAATCGCATGCCTCAGCGCCTTGTAGTTATCAGTTATGTGTCCGGTGTGCTGATGATATGCGCAGTACTCATTGTCCTTGTGCCCTGGCATACCCTGAGTCCTAGCTGGTCGAGCTGGCAAAGGCTGCAACTTCCCTTCCTTCATCAGCCTTCGAAGTGCCCATGATAGAGACCTTCCTAAATTGGAAAAATTCCTTGGAGCAGTGTTAGTGGCTGAAACTTCTGCTGTCTTTCTCGTGCCACTACTGGGGCCTGCTGACCTACCTGCCCCCTAACTACTACTACCCTTCTTAGCAAAGCTTTCATTATTTGCCCTTCTCGGCCTCAATGGCAATGTCTTTCAAAGACTCCCAGTCTCTCAGTCCCTTCATCTTTAGTCCATCTTTCAGATACAGGCTTGCATTTTTAATGAACAACCGTATCTGATCTTGAGTACCTGGTTTTCTTTTTATTTCCATTACTTAGTTCCTCCATCAGGTCAGATACTCATGGAAAGACTCGGCCGCCTTCTACTGCAGCAACTCCAAGTCCTTCAAAGTCGCCTCCATTCTCGTACTACAGTTGTACTGTCTGAGAAACTCTTTTGAGAGCAAATCCCAATCTTCCTTTGTCCTCCAGTCCAACCCATGATACCAATCCACCGCTGGGCCAGTTAAGCTTAGACAAAAGTATTCAATCTTCTGTCTCTTTATTAAAGTCAGTGAGTACTGCTTTATATGCGCGGTGGGATCGGAAGTGCCATCGAATTTGGGGATGTCTGACATCTTAAAATTCATCAAGATCAGATCTTTCCCTTCCAACTCCTTATCCTCGGTGTTCATCCCTCGCCCCCTCATCAGCATCCTTACCATCACTTCAAATTTCTCTTCCATCTTCTTCCTGATGGCTTCTTCATTCCCTGATACTGTTTCTTCGTACTCATCCTCTTCCCAGTCATCATCTATCCTCTGGGCTGGCCTTCTCCTCTGTGCCCCTGCTACGGTAGCTCTTAAGTCTACAGGTGGTGGTCACATCTCTTCTTATGGGTCTTCTCTGACCGCCTCTTGTGCATTATTTCTCATAGGAGGAGGTGGTGGGTTCTGTGGAGCAGGTGGTTGAGCCATGTTGGCCATTATAGCCGTCATCCTATTCTCAAACTCTTTGAACCTTCTGCCTACTTCCTCAGCTATCAAGGCCCTGGTGGCATATGTCCCTTTTAGTGAGTTTTCCATTTCTTTATGCAGAGAGAACTGGGACGAAGTAGCATAACTGGTTAATGAAGGAGTGTTTGGATACTCCACCCTTTCTAGTAGCTCAAAAAAAGGATTCCTGACTAGCCGCCCCTGAGAACCTCTTGACCACTTAGGCAGATATATAATGGCTACAGAACATATCGGGTCAGGATGATGCATGAATGCCATAAAATGCATGATCGTGCTATGCAACATCCACAAATCACATGCAATCACATGGGTCCTTCCAACCTTGTTACTCTCGCACATGAAGTCATAGTCTCTTTCCTAGGTGGGATTGGCCCATGGGTCAACAGGGGACCCGATGGACGCGTATGGTACACGATGGAAAACCAGCAGCATAACCTCTCCTAACTAATGGACAGACGTATGGGTTATGATCATTATATATTTAGGCAGTCCGAATAAATTTACATGGGCCTATCGGGGCATGAAAGCCTTTGATTAGGTGACCAATCAAATTATTCGGGTTGGCCTAATATATAATGATCCATACATCAAGCAAGCTATTATGGTTCATACCACCTAGGGGAAGTATCTATTTCCATTACATGAGCTTTGGACAAGGTGATGTCACTTTAGGGCTACCCAAGCATGGTCCCTGCCAACGGGTCTAGCTCATCACGAGCATAACGATCGGTCGGGTCTCCATTTAATATACCAAAAGGTACGAGGCTTAGGCTGGTGATTATACTTAACACTTCCCCACATTGAGTGAACATAGGGTCTTGCTTCAAGAACGCACCGGGGCTAAAAGAGGAACCAAACTAGTATAGATCTAAGGCTCTAATGAGATGTAATGCAGTTTCAAAAAAAGGATGAAATTTTTAAATTAATGCTCAATTGTAAATTTTAACCAAGGTACTTTTGAAACGAAGTCTCAAGTATTGATCCCCAATGGAGTCACCACTGTGACGCGAGCTAAACCCCAGTGCGCCCCGAACCGCCTGCTTTTAGGGCTTTCGAGAGAGGTTCATAAAAACTTGTAAGAAATTATAAGTGCATCCATTTTGGGCAACAAGGAGGTTTCTTGGAGTCGCCACCCAATAGATTATTGAGAAAGGTTGTCTAGCCTCAGTGAGTCTAAGACAGCGTTGCGATGTCCATTTTGGGCAAGTCGAGGTATCTTGGAGGCCCCACCCTAATAGAACATTAGGATGGCCCTCTCGCCTAGCACTTGGCCAAGCTAGAGGTGTCTTAGAGGCCCCACCAAAATAAAATATTAGGATGGCCCTCTCGCCTCGTGGAGCCTAGGACTATGCAAGTTGAGCCTTTTCCGAGACATAAGAAGTATCTTGGAGACCCCACCCCAATAGAACATTGAGGTGGCTCTCTCGCCTCGTTGAGCCCAAAGACCAGAGAAGGTTCCGAACTTCCCATTTATTCATATCTTGGTTAAGTTTATAATTGAGTTTTGAATTTAGTGTTTCATCCCATTTCTCATTCAATTCAATGCAATTTAATTAAAGCACAGGTTGTCCATCCAAGAAAAGCGATAAATGGAGTATAATTAAAATAAATTATATGAAAATAATTTACAACAAAGCTAGGAGCGGAATACAACCCCCATTGTAAATTATTCGTGATTCATACATAAATCGGGATATATATTAAGAATGAGGACATTGGTTCTTGCATGCATATTTATTACAAAATAATTTTGAGGTGTCAGTTTTTTTTGCTGTAAAAAAATAGGACATTGGTCCTCAATTGATTGATGAAAAATCCCATCTTAAAGAATAAAAATATTTAACCATTTTTATATTAGCGGGATAAAAAAATGATATTTACAATAAAAACATAAATTAAAAAAGGATAAAGTCTAGAGAATAAAACTAGGTCAGGATCCTTAGGTCATCGCAATGGCTTCTATTACAAACAGCTCCAGATTCACCAAGCAAGTCAAATAAAACTCACAAAATAAATGCCATGTTAATGCAAAATTAGGAGCAAAATAAACAAGAGATTGAATAATAATAATAAAAAATGTGATAAACTGCAAAGAAAAAAAAATGGAAATCAAATGGTAAAGAAAAGGGAAACAAATGAGAGAGGAGGCCCAGGGATGGCCCAAGGTGCGCGAGCGACGGGCGTCCCTAGGCTGACCGGCGGGCTAGGATGACATCCATCGACAGCCCGTCGCTCGCTTGAGCGACGGCCGTCAGTGGTTGCTTCTGCCCGTCGGTCACCCTTGCTCCAAAAAAAAAAAGAAAATTCAAACTGTTTTGTTGTTTTTATTTGAATAAAATTGGATTCTTATGCAATAATTCACTGCAAAGTAATTAAATTCAAAATAATAGATCTAGAATGTTTACCCTCGGATTTTTACTTCGTGAAGGTGAACGTCGTGCGATTTCAGTTCCTCGAGTTCTACAAGGATCGATCCACGATTGCGTGATTTTGAGAAATCTTTGATCACAAAACCCGTATTGCAAAAAAAATAAACCAAGAGAATAAAATTACTTTCTCTTTCTCGGTATTTTATAGCAATTCAAATGCTGAAAACAGCTAAATCGACAAAAAATGAATGAATGTCGTTCCCTCGAATCAGCTTTGATTCAGAAAATATTTGACAAAAACATTTTTGGAGAAAACTGAAATCCCGTGATAAAATCTTTGAAGCAACTTTTCTGATCCAAAATTTTTCCCTAAATAAGGAACTTCCTTCCCCTATTTATAGGTTTTGGAAGATATTTCAAATAAATTTAAATTTTAAATTTAAATTTGAAGAGGATTTTTCGAAATCAAATCAAAACCGAATGATCTTCCGAATATTACCAAAATCAAATCCAATACTTAAAGATATTTGAAAATATTTTGGAGATTTTTATAAGATTTAAAAGATATTTTATAAATCCTTCTCAAAATCTGGAAAATTTTGGCGGTTTAAACGACCAGATCACCGACCGACGAGCGTCATTGGATGAACGACGGGTGTCAGTTGCGGGGGTACCAGCGGTCATTTGACTGACGGGCCCTACACATGGCATGAAGATGAGAGATGGCTGTCTCTCACGAGGAGCGGGCGTCGCTCAAGAGAGCGACGGGTGCCGCTTAATCGAGCGATGGGCTCTATTCCCGAGCGACAGCCGGCACTCGTCGTGAGGGACGGGCCTCTCGCGCGAGCGACGAGCTCTCCCACCACCAACATGCTACCCATCCATAGAACAAATTCCCAATTTCCAAAGTTTGAACTCTCCTCAACTCTCCGAAATCTCCCGTTTACCCAGAAAAACCTCCAATCCTTATAAATCTGGAGAATGAACACCCACAACTTTCATCCCTTATCCGAAAATCGGCGTTAGTCTCTTAATCGGGTAACTCTGATCTGGACTACCTCAGGACCCGGTGTCTACAGCCACTCTTCATTATTGCAGATTCCAGAGGTCGAACACGGAGGAGGGGGTCATTCGGTTTTAGGTTAGAGGACGCTATCATAGCATCACACACCGGACTTTTACGAAGGCCATGGGGCTTCCTCAAGGGGATGACGTAATGATCCCCCAGAGAGCTTTCAGGAGGCATCATTGGGAGGTTATTACCATGCCAGATGTGTCGTATGACCACGATACGGCGAAGAGTATAATGCTCTTGTCTCAGGCATTACAGTACATACACAGAGTTCTCTCTAGTTCTTATCTTGGCCGGGTAGGTAACCCGAGGTCTGTGAATGGAGTTGAGATTTAGAGCTTTTGGGCGATGGTAGCTAGCCAACGCCTCAACATTAGCCACAAGATAGTGGCAAACTTGGTCAGAGTCTCACGGGGGACAACCCCTATAGTATGGGCTGCGGGAGTGATTACAAGACTACTTCTACACTTGGGAGTTGATCCTGACAGCTTTAGACCTCCACTTGATGAGAGTATTTATGTGGATGCATCGGCAACTTAGACTATGGGTATGATTGCACAGGTGACCGGTCGCTCAGAGGAGTACCGGTTACTTACCATGGCAGAGACTAGGCGTATATTCGGTCTCCCTGCACTCCAGCCCCCAGAGGAGCAGCCCCAGATGAAGGAGCAGCCTCCGCAGCAGCCCGAGCCTCAGAAGCCACAGCCCACATAGATGCCTTCACAGCAGTCTTAGTCGGAGGAGGAGCCGCTTCAGACTCCATTTGATATGGGTATTAAGTTCTGTGTGGATGAGCTGTTGGTCACCCCTCCATCGCAGAGAGCACAAAGTCCCATTCCACCACCACCGTCGCGAGTCCAGCGTTCTGTGCTTCGGGAGACCGAGAGGTTCCACCCCTATAGCAGGCCAGGACACCCAGGGGCATCCACCTCCACAGTACCTCCCCCAAAGTACAGGGCAGAGCCAATGCATCCCACTCCATCGCCACCTCTGCAGATAGCCCAGCCTGATTTCATTGCAGTTATGATCGCCGCTCTCACTGCCATACAGCGTCGGCAGGAGGAGAAAGACTGAGTCCTGCTTGAGCATCTCAATCGATATGAGAAGAGAGACCGAGTTCTGCTTGAGCGTCTGGACCAGTAGGAGAGGCTCATAGAGGAGCAGGGGAGGCTCATAGAGGAGTGGAGGCATAATTTGCGTGCCTCCCAGGCTGCTACAGCCCAGAGGGTATATGAGGCCATTTAGATGGTGGACAAATCTGTCACTACTCTCAGATTTCAGATAGAGGTGTTGGAGGGTGCCATACCGCCCATATCTACATCTATCAGGGAGTTCAGGGAGCAGATGGAGACCAGACTCACAGGCATCAAGGACGCAGCCGAAAATCAGACCATGAGACTGTCGAGGGCCTTCATGGAGCTGGGTGGTGTATTTAGAGACACTCTAGAGTTTATTGGGGTTTGTGCTCAGCCCTTCTTGGATGGGTATGCTCAGGTTCAGTTCCAACAGTCCACCCGAGCGACAGGACACCCAGTGTCTGCACCAGTCGTCATCCCACCGTGCTCAGCCACAGGGACCGGGCCCTCAGCGCCTAGCAGCCAGCCCTCCCCCTCCAGGGCCAGACCATCCGCATCCTCATTTCATGATCAGCCGATACACGTATCTGACGATGAGGAGGATCCGAAGGAGCCCTCAGACTACTTTCCCCTCTAGTGTGTTCAAGAAGTGTTTTATGTACCTGTATATTCACTGTACAAAATTTACATTTTATTAGTGAAACTCGTGTTTTGAGAAATTTATGTTTCACCTTGTATATTTACATTCTTGCTAACATTTTACTTGCACTTCCGAAATGTTTGATAACACAATAAACAAGAAGGATGAAAATAAATGACCACATAAAAAATGCATGAAATTTACATTTTGAGGAGAATCAATCTCCAATGAATTAATAAAACCTTCTATAACTATAGAGACATGACGCTCGAGGAGGCTCAACCATCATGCACTAGGCTAACCGGATGGTGGTTAGCAAACCAAACACCGTGCAAGTTGAGCGGAGGCCAGCGGGACAAACCAAACACCGTGCAACCCGAGCGGAGGCTAGCAGGACAAATCAGAAACCGTGAAAGCCGAGCGGAGGCCAGCGGGACAAATCAAACACCGTGCAAGCCAAGCGGAGGCCAACGGGACAGATCAGACACTGTGTAAGCCGAGCGGGACAAATCAGATACTGTGCAAGTCGAGCGGAGGCCATCGGGACAGATCAGACACCGTGCAAGCCGAATGGAGGCTAGCGGGATGAATGCAATCAGACGTCGTACAAGCAGAATGGAGGCTAGCAGGATAAGTCAGATACTGTATAAGCCGAGCAGAGGCTAGCGGGATAAGAGTGGTAAAGCAAATCACTAAGGGGTCGTTATAGACACTGGGTCTTAAGACAGCCCAGACCAAAGTTACCCAATGATGAAAATGATACCTGTTCACAGGCAAAAGACAGATAGAAGTGATAATTTTCTCGAAAAATATATTTTTCATTTTTAATTAAAAAAAAAAAGGAAGAGAGAGTCTTTGGGGGCCTGTATAGTGAGGCCCATCTCACTGACGTGAGATGCAGCTCTCACATTTATGAGGGGTAGCGTGAGGCACATCTCACCTGCCTCACACACCCCACTGTCCCCAGCTCCCCCTCTACCATTATTTCGGGGGATTTGGTTAAAAAACGGAGGATTATGGCTGATTTGGTGGAAAAAGAAACCTAATCCTTCAGAGGGAGTATAAAAGAAAAAGTTGAAGAGAAAAAGGGGAGGATTTTGGATTATTGAGAGGAGGCCGAAAAGAACTCAAAAGAAAACAGAGAGGAAAAGAAAGCTTTGAGAGCAAGAAAGTGATTTTTATTCTCAAAGCATTCTGAGATTGTTTCTTGAATCCAGGAAATTAATTCTTTTTGTTTGAGATTCAATCGTCTTTAGTTTTTTCTTTAACGTAACTTTCATTTTAAAATATTTATCAGTCACTATTTTATCCTTTTCAAGAGAAGCAAGGAGGAAAACTATAACTTCTTCATCTGCAAATCAAAGATTATATCTGAGGGTAAATACTGGAATAAACATCTCTTTCTTTCCTTTCTTTCTTCTTTTCTTTCTTTTTCTCGTTTGGCTTTACATGTTATTTCTCTTCATTATACATACTCTGTTTGGTAGTCATTTGTTTTTTTTTAATCTGTTTATTGTACGTTTGTTGTTTGTTATCATGTGCGATCCTTAAACATTTATTACGATTAATCAGCATGGTTGGTGTTTTATTGTCCATATTTTGATGGCATATTATCATGATTGTTAGTTTGTTATTAGTCCTCTGTTTGTCCTTATTTTTTTTTGTTTGTCTGATCGTGTCTTTGTTTCATCCGAGTCATGACTTTCCCGATCGAAACGTTCTCTTGTTTTCTTTTTTCCTTCCCGACCGATTCGTGCTTTGGTTTCTTTTTTTTTCCGATTGGATCTTATTCTTCATCCGAGTCGTTTGTCTATTTTTTTTCCGATCAGATTATGCCCTATATCTCCCCTCCAATCACCCGTTCTTCCCTAACAGGCAGTGCACGATTGGTGCAATAAGTGCACAAGTAGTGCACTCATTGCACGACTCGTGCAATCAGTGCACTAGTGCACGACTCGTGCAATGGATGCACGAGTCGTGCATGTCTGGCCCCTCACCCTCCTTTGGCTGTTCGTCTTTCCTATTTTTACCCAAACATCCGAACGTAAATGCATGAGATGAAATGTAATATGTCCCGTTCTTTTGCTTTCCTTCATTTTCTGCATGCTGCCTTTGCTTCTTTTGTTTTTTATCTCTTTTTACTGCAACTATTTTATGTTTAATTATTTCTATTTACTTAATCCTTTATATTTAATTAGTTTAATTGATTATTATTTGATTGATCTATTAATCGTTTTAATTAATTATTTTATTCAACTAATTTATTTGTTCATATTACATTAATTATTTAATTTACTTTACTAACATTTTATTTTATTTTTTGTTTTGTTGCCTCGAAATTTATTTATGTATGTGAGTCATATTTGTGCACAGGATGGAGGACCGGGAGACCAAATACCTTCAATTTAGGGTTTGCATTTTTTAATTGTTGTATTTCCTTTTATTATTATTTTTATGTGTTGCACGTAAAAATGTGTTTTAGATTCGTCCGTATTATGGAAAATCATGTTTTTTACAATAATTAATAACTTGGAATTTTTCTTAATAAAATGGACCAATGTCCTATTTTAACCAATAAAATCTCACTTTCAAATGGAGAACTAATTTTCATAAAATAGGATCACTCATCCCGGTTTTTCTCAATCAATACCCAAAAGTAGTTCTCTATTTTTTTTTTAAGTTAATAAAAAGGAACCAATGCTCCTAAAATTCAATAAATCTCCCAATTTATGTATGATTATTTTTTATGCGTTCATTTATTCATTTGGGCCCTTGTAATTAATTTTTGGGCAAACTTTAATTTTATCCTTTCTTATTTTGGGGGATTATTCTGTTCCAATTTTTACACGTAATTTATTTATTTCTTTATCGCTTTATTTATTGCTTTCCAATATGCTTGCAATGAGCTTTAAATATAATGCATAACCGTGTGAGATGAGAGATGGAATTTTAATTTCTTAAAAACTCAATTATAAACTTGACTTAAGTCATTAATAAGAGTGAAGTTCCGAACGCCATCTCTGGTTTAGACCAATATATAGGTTAGAGACCTTTTCCAATTTCTCGTAAATTGGGTGGCGACTCTAAAATATCTCAAAGGTGCCTAAAGGCATCGTGACACTATATAATCCTTTCTAATGTTCTATTGGGAAGGAGGCATCCAAAATGACTTATGATGCCCAAGAATAAAAAGACGTGAACAATCTCTCGAGCCTTAAATGCGGGTTCAGAGAGGGCCGGCCTTTGCTAGGTTCGACGCGCGTCACAGTGGCCACTCTACTGGGGAATGATCAAAACTTCGCTTCGAAAGTGACTTAAGTTAAAATTATAATTGGGTTATTAAGAATAAAAAATTCCATTTTTAATCAAAATTGCATTACATCCATTAGAGCCTTAGAATTATATTAGTTGGTCTCCTATCTACCCCGGTACATTCCTAAAACACGACCCTGCTTTCACTCATTGTAGGGAAGTGCTCAGGATAATCACCAGCCCAAGCCTCGTTACCATCAAATGGTATATCAAATGGAGACCCGATTGGTCGTTATGCTCGTGATGAGCTTGACTCATTGGCAGGGACCATGCTTGGGTAGACCTAAAGTAATACCACCTTTGACTAAAGCTCATATAATGGCAATAGATACTTTCACTAGGTAAAATGTACCATGATATCGTGCTTGTTTTTTGGGCCGTCATATATTGAACAAAATCAATTAAATTAAATGGTCTTCATCAAAGGCTTTCATGCCTCGGTGGGCCCATCTTAATTTGGTTAAATTATTTGAATACATAATTGCCAAACACCCATACGTATGTACATTAAGCAAGAGATGTTATGCTGCCAGTTTTTTACCGTGCACTATACGTGTCCAATGGGTTCCTTGTTAACCCTTGGATAAAGCCCACCTAGGAAAGAGACCGCACGATCCCGTGTGTAGGAGTAACAAGGTTGGAAGGATCTACTTGCTTGCATGTGTTTGTCTATGCCGCATTAGCACGACCATGAATTGCACTTCAAATCATGCATCATCCTAATAGAGGTGTCTTCTGCAGCCATCATAGATTCGTCCAGGTGGTTTAAAGGTCCTGACGGTCGATTAAGGAAGATTTCACTCTTTGGATTGCAAGGGCTAGTGTCAGATTGGAGTTCGGATTCTCTTTTGGAGGGTAGTGAGGTATTGTCTTCTGAATCATCAATAGAGACGAGCATGTCTAATCCATCAAGTGGTTCTGATGCAACTAGGGCAATGATTGCCGAAGAAATAGGGAAAAGAATGGAAGAGTTTGAGGCCAGAATGATGGCGATGATGGGCAACCTTGCCACTACCATAGCCCCACTTGCAGGGCAACAGGCTGCTGCTCCAATTAGGAGGCAAGATGAACAAGGGGCTATAAGAGAGGATCCCCCAGCAGCAGTTGATCCACCTGCTGTTGAGCCAAGAGCGCCAGCGCCTATCGAGCGTAGAGAAGGCCCTAAATTTGAGATTGACTTATGGGAGGAGCAAGAGGAACAGATGGTAGTAAAGGGGAAGTCGCCCAAGCTGGAGATGCGATGTGGAGAAAAATGGAAGAAAGGTTTGAAGCTATGATGAGGATGTTGACGATAGGACGAGGAATGGACCCTGAGGATTGGGAGCTAGATAGTGATGATCTGATCCCTCAGAACTTTAAGATGCCCGATATTCCCAAATTTGATGGCACTTCTGACCCTGCTGCGCACATCAAGCAGTATTCACTGGTTATGAAAGGAACAACTTTGACAAGGAAGTAGAAGATATAGTACTTTTGCCTGAGTCTCACAGGGGCTGCCATTGACTGGTACCACGGGTTGGACAGAAGGTCCAAAGAAGATTAGAACTTGTTGACTGAAGAGTTCCTAAAGCAATATGATTGCAGTACCAGGATGGAGGTCACATTGAAGGATTTGGAGCTGCTGCAGCAGAAGGTTGGGGAGTCTTTTCATGAGTACCTCACTCGATGGAGGAACCGAATTATGGAGATGAAGCGCAAACCTGATACTCCTGATCAGATCTAATTATTCATTCGGAATGCTAGCCCTTACCTGAGAGACGGACTAAAAATGAAAGGGTTGAAGGACTGGGAGTCCTTAAAGGACATAGCTATCGAAGCAGAGGGTGAGTATCTAGTAAAGAAAGTAAGCCAAAGTAACCTTGCTAGGAAAAATTTCAGGAACCAGTCGGGGTACAGATTAGGTAGTGCTTGGGGCAGTAATGATGGGAATGATAAGACAGCTGAGGTTTCAGCTACTGAGGTTGGACAAACTCAGAGGTACTATTCCAATTTAGGCTGCTCTCTGTCTTGGGTATTGGAAAAATTGACAAAAGAAGGCAAGCCGAGACCATTGCCAGCCATGAATCAAGGAAAGCCGGGGCATAGAGATGATCAATATTGCGCTTACCATCAACAAGGCATTTAACAGATTACTGCCGAACCCTGAGGAACAAAATTCAAGATCTTATTGACTCCAAGGAGATCACTGACCCTGAGAAGAGGGAGAAGAAGAAGAGGGCAGGGTATAATGCAATCCCCCCACCATGAATGTGATCGGAGGTGAAGAATATGTTTTTAGGTGCTTTTTATTCCAAGAACACTTTTTATGACAATATTTGCAATGTTGGTTATTTCAATAAAATGAACAACCTTGCGTATTTGTATAGTGTCTCTAATGATTTCATTTCTCATGATCACGATGCATTCATTTTTTGATATTAATTCAATTAATACGATTACATTTAATCTCGAAACTTTGGAAAACCCAAAGAAAATCTTGATAGCATCTGATATAACTCCTGGAGAGAGAAAAATTATGAGAGCTGAAAATAAAAATAGGAAAAAGTGATAAAAGAAAAACTAGTTGCAATTAGGGGATTAGATGAAAACTCACTAAGAGCACTAGAACCTTTCTGATTACCCATCAAAGTAATCCCTGGATAAGACGGAACCTAGAAAATGATTTAGGCAACCTTTCTTTGTATAGCTCTCTAAATGACTATTTTCTACCTTTATTTTGTAATCGCTCGTCAGCCTGTTGAGCCTTCATGCTGGTATGCTAAATGTATACCGATTTTGTTGTTACACATGTTGAAACTACCCTTCGCCTAAAATGATTTTTATCTCCCCTTAGAAGAATGACTGCTCTAATAAGGACGGATTTACTTCATTGATAATCTTTTGGGCTATCAAAGCTCACCCAGATAAGGATGAGTTTACACATAGGGAAGAGGGTTTATTTATTCACAAACTCTGCATGGTCAGAGACATAAGAAAGAAAGAAAAAGAAAAAAGAAAGAAAAAAGAGAAAAAAGAAGAAAAAAATGAAAAAAAATAAAAAAAGAAATAGAGCTCAAGATAGTAACCAATTAACGAGTTTCAACGATTATCTTTTTAATTGTTATTATGATCTTGATGAGCTAAAATATTATCAAGCCCAAATTCAAGAATACCTTCGTATATGCAACTGAGCTGAGCACGATTCACCCATCAGTCGAGTAAATATTGCGGCCATTTTTTCTCTAGCGACCTGATCCTTCTTTGACAGCCATCTACCTAAGCCTAACGTTACAACCAAAGTAAGACCTCTTAATTCTTGGTTCAGTCTTATCCAATTAGCAGAGATGACCTTCTAATAAGGTTTGGTACATAGGAAAAGGCATATGATATTTCTTGAACTTCAAGCGGGAAGCCACGAGTACATTCATGCATTTGAGTTAAGTCTCGTCCCCCACGTTGCATCTAGAATCCATGTTAAAAAAAAAAACTATAATAATAATAATAATAATAATAATAATAATAATAATAATAATAATAATAATAATAATAATAATAATAATAATAATAATAATTAAGGGCTGAAAGAAAATATTCAATTATGAAAACCTAAGAGGGCTGATTGATAACAGGAGTTTGATGCTTTCAAGATCCATCCCGAGATTAGATGAGGTTTTGTGTTTTTGAGATTAATGCCAAATAATGATCATGTGTAATGAAATTAAACTGAAACATGTGCATTTACGCCATAATATGCTGATATGATCAGAACAGTTCATTTTGCATACCCAAAGTTGTCTAGCACATTATTACTATCTACCCTCCGCCACTCTCATCACTCGGGTCTTTCAGCCGACTCATCCTGTTATCAATTGTGAAACCAATCCTACAGCACTTTCATGATAAGAGTTAGACTCATACAACCATGATCTAAGACGTAAGTACATGCCGATCGCGCCTGAAAGATCTTTGACGACTACTTCAGCTTCTCAAAAAAACAAAAAATAAAATAAAATGAACAAAAGCCGCTGGATTGGGTTGGGTCCAATCCAGGCAAAAAAAATAAAGCACAGGGTTATGTGAAAATCCGCAAAGGACGCATTTTCCGCTAGGAAAAGATAGTGTGAAAATCCACAAGGGACACACTAGCTTTAAAAAAATAACTACAGGTATCAGATGAGAACCTCGCAATCCCAAAGGCATGTTATTCAAAAGCAGCTTCAAAAGGCATCGATCCAATTGCAAATTGCAGCTAGACTGGCTATCATCTCTAAGTCCGCTTAGATGAATTCTTATCCTACATTTCTGCTTAACCCATGCATTTTACGTGCATGGTCACTTTTTTTTCTGCATATTTGGTTTTTCAATTTTGCAGTAAGAAAGATTCAATGCGGACACTGGCAGAAGGCGAGTGATGATATCAATCCAAACATCAGTTCAAGCATTAATTCAAACATCAATCCAAGCATCAACTAAAGACCTCTCAAGGGGCAATCAACCAAAGACCTCTTAGGGGGCAATCGTCCAAAGACCTCTCAAGGGGCACCACTTCAAATCTCAGAAGGGTTAGCACGATGGCAGCACTACCACTCCACGGAGGGTTAGCACGACCACAACACTACCACTTCATAGCTCAGAAGAGCAATTCTCGCGTTTTGTAAGTCTGGAGCAAACTCGATGCATCATCATCAGAAGATAAAACCCTCACACTTTGTAAGTCTGGAGCAGACTCGGTGCAGCTCAGAAAAACAATACTTGCATTTTGTAAGTCTGGAGCAGACTCGGCGCATCACCATCAGAAGATGGAACCGTACTTTGTAAGTCTGAAGCAGACTCGGTGCAGCTCAGAAGAGCAATCCTCGCATTTTGTAAGTTTGGAGCAGACTCGACGCATCACCATCAGAAGATGGAACCCTCGCACTTTGTAAGTCTGGAGCAGACTCGGTGCAGCTCAGAAGAGCAATCCTCGTGTTTTGTAAGTCTGTAGCAAACTCGGCGCATCACCATCAAAAGATGGAACCCTCACAATTTATAAGTCTAGAGCAGACTCGGTGCAGCTCAAAAGAGCAATCCTCGCATTTTGTAAGTCTGGAACAGACTCGATGCATCACCCAGTTCAAGAAGACAGCTGCCTCAGGTACGCGCTTCTTCTTTCTTTCTTTGAGTTTTGGCTCACCTAGGCATCCAGGCACTACGTTCCCCAAAACTGAGGGCAACTGTAGACACCAAGTCCTAAGACGGCCTAGACTGAAGTTATCCAGTCATGAAAATGATACATGTTCACAGGCAAAAGACAGATAGAAGTGATGATTTTCTCGAAAAATATGTTTTTCAGTTTTAATTAAAAAAAATAAAAAAAAAGGGAAGAGAGAGTCTTTGGGGGCCTGTGTAGTGAGGCCCATCTCACTAACGTGAGATGCAGCTCTCACATTTGTGAGGGGTAGTGCGACGCGCGCTGGGCCCCGCGTGCCGCCCGTGCAACCGGCCGCTCGAGGGTGATCGGGGCATTTGTGGGTCCGTTGGCAACTTGCAATGAATTGCGAGTGCGTCTATTTTGGGCAACAGGGAGGTTTCATGGAGTCGCCACCCAATAGAACATTGGAAAAGTTTCTCTCGCCTCGGAGAGCCTAAGACTGCGCTTATTATCCATTTTGGGCCAACCAAAGGGGTCTTGGAGGGTAAACCTCTCTCCCAAAGGAGCCTAGGATTAATGCTTAAGTCTCGTGGCACAAGAGGTGTCTTGGAGCTCTTAGTTCCAACGAGTGATCGGATAGACCTCTCGCCTCTTTGAGCCCAAAGACCAGAGCTGGGTTCGGGACTTCGCACCTATTTCTACCTCGATCATTTTATGATTAAATTTTGAACTCATTAATTCTCTCTCTCTCCACATGATGCAATTTAATTAAAAGCTCATTTTATTCACGTATTAAAGCGATAGATAAATAAAGGAATATCAAGTCAAAAAATTACAATAACACTAGGAGCGGAATACAACTCCCATTTATAAATGTGCAATACATACATAAGACAGGAGATTATTTATTTTGAGGACTTTGGTCCTTGCATGCATTTATTATAAAAATGATATTTTTATTGTGGAAATTTTTCATTGGATGAAAAATAGGACATTGGGTCCTTAATTTTATGAAAATTTCTCTTTATTAAATATAAAACATTCATCAATTTTTATATTTAGCGAGATACAAAAAGGTATATTCATGTACATAAAATAATTAATAAGTAAACAAATGAGTGAAATAACTAAGAAGGTTAGAAAACTAAACCGGACGGAATCCTGCGAGCATGGTAGATCGCCCCTCGAGCTCAGAACAGTCCAAGAAAATCATATATGCTCACAAAAGGTTAATGGGTGTTAATGTACAAAAGCTCAATATAAATAAAGCTCTAAGACTTGAGAGAAATAGAAAAAGGGAAAGAAAGGGGGGTTTGAAAATATGGAGATAGAACCTAGGGACGGCCACTACCGAGTGACCGACGGGCGTCAGTCAAGGTGACCAACGTGTCCTGTCGCTCACTCAAGAGAGGGCGTCTGTGGGTGGGGTGACCGACGGGCATCGGTGAAACAGATGACCCGTCGGTCACCGCTGTCTCTAAAAAAAACGATGGCAAAACTATTTTTTCAATGAAAAAACAGATTTTTACCATAAAACGAGATGAAAAGAATCAAAATAAAGAAAGACAAAAGGAAAAAGTCGAAAAATAACAAGAATAAAAATAAAGATGAAGTAATACGGAGAATAAGTCCGAAATATTTACCCTCAGATAATATTTTTGTTGAATTTTTTGTATCGATTAAAGTCTCGCAAGCTCCACGAGAAGACAAAATGAGAGGTCAAGAATGAGGAAAATAGATTATTTCGTTCTTGATCCTTCAAAAGACTGGATTTTGGAATCAAAACCTTAGGGAAACTAATTAGATTTAGCTCCTTTTTAATGGTTTGATTCTTAAACTAAAAGCGATTTCTTAAGATTTGTGTTTGCTGGAAGAGAGAGAAACAAGTGTAAATTTTGACAGAGTTTCCCCCTTTATCAGTTTTTCCAACCCCTTTTTTAGGTGGAAAATGAAAGCTTTTATAGGGTAGGGGTGACCAACGGGCGTCGATTCAATCCTACTGACACAAGGATTCAACCGACGGGCCTGCAACTCTGACCAACGGGCGTCGAAGAGGTTGCGTGTTCCGAGAAATCAGGTTGCGTGCTCCGAAAAATCAGGTCCCTCCGACGGGCGTCGAAAAATCATATAGGCCGTCGGTGACTCGAAGAGAGCGACGGTCTTGCCTTTGACAGACGGGCAGACCGCCGATGGAGAAAATACACCTTTTGACCCAAAAATTCCCCGTTTCCTCCCTCTTTCCTACGAAGACTGAAAGAACACAATTCTCGTGAAGCAGGGGACCAAAACTTCCGAATCTCAACCGTTTGTATGGACTCGGACGTTGATTCCTCATCGGGTAATCTCTAATCCGGATGCCTCGGGACACGGTGCTTACAGTTGCCCCCAATTTTGGGGAAAACTAGCACACGAGTGCCTAGATGATCCAAAATTCAGAGAAATGAACAATAACAAAAAAGGAAGAAAAGCGTACCTGTAGCGATTCTTACCTTCCGTGTCCCTCATCAGGTAGACTTCGTCTCAGCCTGCTCAACAGATGGAAACGTCCCTACCGGTCTCTTCCCGACCTATAAGGCGTTGGTGAGATGCAGCATTCTCTAGCCATGACCTCGATGGGAAGAGCAGTGTTCTATAACTGCAGCTTCGATTGTTTCTGTTGGCCTCATCTCGGCTCACGCGGCGTCGGGGAGATGTAGTACTCTCTGACTACAATCTCAATTTCTCTAACTACAACTTCGACTTGTTGGAGTTCCCTTGCTAACCCCCATCCGATAAGCAAGGTGTGTAGTACTCTCTGACTACAACATGAACTGTGAGATGTAGCACTCTCTGGCTATAGTCCCAAGGTAAAGAGCAGTGTTCTCTAACTGCAACTTCGGTTGGTGATGTTCCCTTGCTAACCCCCATCCGATCTGCAAGGTGCGTAGTACTCTCTGACTATCGCGTGAACTGTGAGATGTAGCACTCTCTGGCTATAGTCCCAAGGTGAAGTGCAGTGTTCTCTAACTGCAACTTCGGTTGTGAGATGCTCCCCTGCTAACCCCCATCCGATCTGCAAGGTGTGTAGTACTCTCTGACTACCATCTCGATTTGGTGAAGTGCGGTACTTTCCGACCACAGTCTCTAGTTATTGGCATTTCCTTGCTAATCCCCATCCGATCTGCAAGGTGCGTAGTGTTCTCTAGCTGAGTGATTCAGGAGGACATGAAGTTCGATCTGTCTGTCCTCAGATTGTGATTGATGTCCGTATTTGGACCGGTGTCAAGCAATGTCCCTGTATGGCAAAGGATTTTGTCAATTTATGTATGAGTTATTCCCTTTCAATATGCTCATGAATGAATTGGTTTTATTATTTATCCTCCTTTTTGTCATCTCATTATCATTATTTTCATCATGTTTTGTATCATTGTATTGCTTTTTATCATTTTTCTCGTCATATAATCATTTTGACTTTTGATATGAATGGGTATAAGAGCATGCAATCATCTTTAATGCGAATAAAGCATAAATAAAGATAGAAATAAACAAATAAATAAATATACAAAGCTAGAAATAAAAGTTTTCCACTAACATCATCTTTTGTACAATGTATATACAATTGCGACAATAATGAACAAAATACAAAAAGAATGTCATCCAAACTCCCTGAATGACTATGATGGCGGGTAGTCTGTGAGCTCCTCGTCCGGGTCCTCATCATCCGAGAGGTGAATCGGCTCAGGCTGAGGTGGAGGTGGAACTAGCTGAGTCGGAGGTGGATGCTGAGGCACAGATGGTCCGGCCCCAGAAGCATAAGTCTGTCTGAACCTAACCTGAGCATAGCCGTCCAGGAAGGGCTGGGTGCACGTCCTCTTGAAGCTCATGGTGTCAGAAACCGTCCCCCCTAACTGCTTGAAGGCCTGGCTCATCTGGCTGGTCTGCTCGCTGGCGGCCTTCCTCATCCGCTCCAGTCTCTGCTCAGTGTGCTCCCTGAACTCTCTCATGGACTGGGACAGGGGAGGAACGATCCCCTCTATCGCCTGGACCCGAGACCTAAGAGAATCAAGTGACTCGTCAATCATCTGCAAAGTTGCATCAATCCTCTGAGATGCCTAATCCTAGGACGTCCTCAGATCCTGACCAAGCTGCTCTCTGAGCTCTCTTTATCCCTGTACAACCTGCTCCACAAGCCTAGCCTGCTCGTCCCTGATGCTCTCCGTAAGCCGGGCCTGCTCCTGTACCATATGGTCGACCTGCTCCTGGGTCAGACGCTCAATGACTCTGGACTGCTCCTGGATAACAGCCTGCTATCTGTCTAGTCTCTCATGGGTAGCCCTGTCCCTCTCCTCTAATCGGCGCTTAAACGCTGTGAACATGGAGGTCAGGAGCTGCGAAATATCTGGCTGCGGCTGCGATGGCTCCTGAGTCGGCTCTGATGGCTGAGCTGCAGAAGTGGATGCCCCCGGGTCTCTCCCGAAGTAAGGATGAAACGTCTCGGAGGGCCTGAGGGTGGACCGCTGTACTCTGGTGCTTGGTGAGGGAACAGGAGTCGGTGCCCTGGATGCCGGTGGGGTGCTTGAAAGCTGGTCCATGGTGAACTCCACGTCGAAATCCGACGGAGTCCTGGGCTGCTCCTGCTATGATGGCGGTGGCGCGATCTGAGGCTGAGGTGGTGCCTGGTGCTGCGGGGGCTGGGGAGGCTGAGGAGGTGGCTGTTGCTGCTCCTGCTCTGGCTCTGGTCCCAAAGGCAGAAGAGCAAAAGCTCGCCTAGTCTCATGGATGGTGAGCAGTTTGAAGGCCTCAGGCTGCTCCGACAGCGGCAAGACCATGCCCATCTGAACTGCAGCTGACGCGTCAACATAGATCGCCTCGTCCAAGGGTCCTCTGAGCCTATCTGGGGTGACTCCTAAGCCCAAAAGTAATCTGGTGACAACCCCTCCGACTATCACCACTGGGGCTGACCCCCTGCCGACTCTAACCATGTTAGCCAGGATCTCATGGCTAACATTGAGGCGCTGGCCTGCCACCATAGCCCAGAGGCTCCAGATCTCGGCCGCGTTAAGCGACCCTGGATTACCAGCCCGACCGAGGTATGAGCTGGAAAGCACTCTGTACAGTTACCGGAGTGCCTGAGAGACCAGTACAGTACTCTTCGCTGTATCGTGATCATACAGCACTCCTAGCAAAGCAATAGCCGCCCAATGGGCGCGCCTTGCCGCTCTTTGCGGGACTATAACTCCATCACCTATCGGGAACCCCATCGCCTCCGCGAACCGACACCTCGTGATACTAACATGCATGCCGTCAAACCAAAACTGCACTATGCCCGGCTCGGTGTCCGATCTCTGATACCCTCCATAGTGTAGAGTGGCTAACACCTGCCGTGTAGCCTCGGGGAACGTCTGAAATGTGGGAGTCAGAAAATATGTCCACCCAGCATCCTCTATCAGTGCGTCTACCTCGACGGCCATCCCTAGGGCCTCTAGGAATGGCCTAGATATAAAACGGCTAGCCCGGATCTCGACCTGGGCCAGCGCCCTGTATCTCTGGGCGGACTCATCATCCATCCAACCCGGGGCCTCTACCTCGGGCCGAGCTTAGGGAACACGTCGTCTCGGAGGTATCCTGCAAAAGAAAATATTATATAAATTAATTTAACGGAGCGAGCATTAATAAGCCCAATTTCCAAAACAAAAAGCACATTGGACCTCATCCGGGCGATAGCGGCCTAGGTATGAGGAGAGAAAGACAAAGAATTGAAAATAACATAAAATAATCGGGCAGCATCCCGGCAGGGATGTGCCTAACCTCCTGCATGGAAAAAACACAGAACGGGCCTCAGACCCTAACAAAATAATTGTATATATATATTCATAAGAAATGGGCAGCACCCCGACAAGGTTGTGCCCCACTTCCTGCACAAAAGGGACAGGCTTCAGGCCCCAACAGCAGCACATATATAGCATACTTATATACATTTGCTAGCATGCATAAGAATTCCTATTTCTAAGGGAACATGTTTTATAGGCAATATCATGCAAAGGTTTGACTAATTAGCATGCCAAAATTATATAAAAACTAGCAGCGTCTACCCTTAATTTCTAAGGCAAAACTAAAGCAATCTACTCATTCTAAAAGCAAAAAGAAGAAGAAGAAAAGGAAATAAACCAAAATTAAAAGAGGAAGTGATTGGTTACTTACCTGTAATTTGCAGAAAAAATGTAGGAAATGAAGAAAAGTACTTCCTGGGATGACCGGTCGAGCGAAAAGGGCCAAAAACGCAAGAAAAATGAAGAAAAAGAGTGCAGAAACGACAAAAAACGAGAGGGAGAGGAAAACAGAAAATGGCAAAACTGTTTGTCCGTCGGTCACAAGGCCATTATATAGATTTCGTGACCAACGGGCTGGGCGCCGCTAGGGGCGACCGACGGGCTGGGCGTCTGTCGCTCACTATTCCCCATTAAATGCGAAATTAATGCACGTGATGCAATGCTGACGCATGCAAACTGCCAGGTGGATGAATACCGACGGGCAGGCCGTCTCTCTTGAGGCACGGGTAGGCCGTCTATCGCGCTTCCCTATATATTTCGTCAACTTTTCTGAGTTCTTGTGTTTTCTCATTTTCTCAACATTTCTCTAGCTTTCATCCCCTGATTTTCACAAGATGTCGTCTCCTCTCCTCCAAAAGATGTACCGCATCTTAGACGACAATCGCACTTGGGAAATCGACACTCTTTCTCCACTTTCCAACCTGAAACACCTGCGCAGGGCTAAAGTAGACCACAACCTTCTTTTGGCTGCAACCCATTTCTGGAATCCCCGGTTTCACGTCTTCAATTTCACATACCAGGAGTTATGCCCCCTACCTGAGGAGTTAGCTGCCATTGTCGGTGCCTGGTATCCCCCTAATGCTCTGCCTTGTATCCCATGTTGCGGTTTACTCCAGACTCGAGATATTGCTCTGTCCTTAGGCATAGCCCCTTCTGAGGCTGCGTAGCTGGTTCCCCCGGGTTCTACCTTCTCTTTGGAGCCGCTGGTCGAGGCTCTAGACAGATTCTCTGACGTCCCCACCTACCGGGTAAGCATCATATTCTTATTTTGCATGATGAGCTTCTTGACTGTGGCTCCAGGGGGTTTGATCAGCGATCTTCGCCTGTTTGGGGCTTTGGACGATTTCCACCACGGGCTATCTCCCTTTCCACTTATTCTGGCTGAGACCATTCTGGGCTTAGATGCTATATGCTCCGGATCCACCCCTACGTTCACGGGAAGCCCCTTATTACTCCAGGTACGTCATTATTTTAAAGGTAATGCGTCCCTTATGGATTTTTGCACTAGCTTTTCTTGGCGGGAAGCGCGTCCTTTCGGATTTTCACACAACCCTATGCCTTATTTTTGCCTGAAGTAAATCCTACTTACTCCGGCGGCTTTTTTTTCAGGTTTGGCTGCAAGAGAAGCTGAGAATGTTGTCAGAGCCACCTCCATGAGTCATTGCGCAGTACTCCTCGAGACACTTCCTCCCGCGTCGACGGCTATATACATGCACCACTGCTGATGAAGGGATTGCCAGATTTAGCGAGTTATCAGACGACGATACCAGTTTCATGTCTGCCTGGCTCCCTCTGTCCCATGCGATCATTGATGGACCATCGGGGTGTATTCCCCTCTGTGGGCTCCGTCAGGCTACTTTCCATATAACAGCTCGGTGTGTTCGCCAGCTTAGGATGATCCAGGATGTGGTGAGGGTCCCATTATCTTTTCGGGGAGGAGCTCTTTCTGATGCCTTTGCTTCTCGATATCATGAATTGTGGAGCTGACTACGGTGAAGACTGTCATTCCTCGGTTCGGAGCTCATTCTGTGGCTTCCACTAGCGAGTACAAGAGACCTTAGCCCAGCATCTGACAATAGGACGCGAGGGCTCAAGCATCAGACTGGCGAGAGCAGCAGAAGGACCTAGCTTAGTTTACATATGTACACTTTTTGAGTATTACATTTCTTTTTAATGCAGAACTAGAAAAATGACGGAAATGAGAAAAATAATTCTTATTTTATTTCACAAAATTGTGTACATTTCCATAGAATTTCAGCATACATGATCAGTTTTGATATTAACTCGATTGTGCATGCCCTATTAATACATGAAACCAAATTTTAACAGCATCGACTCCTGTTACCAACCGGCCCTCTCGGGTTTTCACGATTGGACATTTTCTCTCATGCCTCTTATTTTTGCACAGGATGCCTTTTTTCGATTTTCACCCTGTCGAGGCGCCCAATTTTAACAAGGCTGCCTTTTTTCGGTTTTCGACCCGCGAGGCATTTTATTCTCTTCTTTTTATTGTTGGTCTTTAGCCATGGAACCTTTTGAGTCTATCGACATTGATCGGTTCCTTAAACTCATTACCATCGCTATCCGATAAGATTGCAGCTCCTTTGGACAATAGCCTCTTGAGGATAAATGGCCCTTCCCAAGTTGGTCTAAATTTTCCTCTGATATCTGGTACACCTGGTCTCATCTGTTTGAACACCAAGTCCCCCTCATTCAGCGGATGCCTTTTCACCTTCTTCCCAAATGATCTGGCCAGCCTCTTCTGATAGATCTGATTATGATAGTAAGCTTTCAGCCTACTCTCATCCAACAAGTTCAAATGCTGTAACCTCTGTTGTGCCCATTCAGCCTCCGAAATCTGAGCTTCCATGACCACTCTCAGCGATTTGAGCTCTACCTCAACTGGCAGCACTGCTTCTGTCCCATAAACCAGAGAATACAGCGTAGCGCCCGTAGATGTCCTCACCGTCATTCTGTAACCCCACAGTGCAAAGGGTAGCTTCTCTGCCCAGTCTTTGTAGGTTTGGACCATCTTGCTAGGATCTTCTTCATATTCTTATTGGTGGCCTCTACTGCCCCGTTAGCTTGTGGTCGATAAGGAGAGGATTTATGGTGCTCAATTCCGTACTTCTCAAGAAGCTTCCTGGTTTTCCCCATGAACTGCACCCCGTTATCAGACACTATATTATGTGGGAGGTCGTATCTGCAGATCAGATTTCTTTCAATGAACTTGGCCATGTCTCTGGCGTCGATCTTCTTGAAGGATTTCGCCTCTACCCATTTTATAAAATAGTCGATTGCGACTATTATGTATCTGTGCCCGTTGGATGCCGTAGGCCGGATCTCTCCAATAATGTCTATTCCCCAAGCAGCGAATGGCCAAGGTGATGTTAGGCTGTGTAGCTCTGACACTGGCAAATGCCTTAAATCTGTGTACTACTGGCATAGCTGGCACTGCTTGACACATTTTGAGCAATCGTTGTCCATCGTAAGCCAATAGAAGCCTTGCCTTATGATCTTCTTCGCCAAGGTTAACCCATTCATATGAGCCCCACAGACGCCTGCATGGGTTTCTTCCATCACCCTCCGGGCTTTCCTTTCGTCTAAGCATCTGAGCTGGATACCGTCTGCCTGCCTTTTGTATAACACCCCGTCTAAGGATATGAACTGAGTGGATAACCTTCGGATCATCCTCTGATCTTTCTCGGTAGCTTCCTCTGGAAATCCCGTATTTTCCAAATAATTCATGATGTCAAAGTACCATGGCTTTCCATCTGCTACTTCTACTTCCATTATTGGTTTGATCTCAAAGCTGGGCCTCTCAGAACTCGAAATCAGGATAGGCTTCATAGCTATCCCTTTAGGATTATCCCATATCGACACCAGAGTTGCCAGTGCATCAGCCAGACGGTTCTCCTCTCTCGGTACAAAGTGGAACGTACAGTTCTCGAACTGCCCGCATAGCTCCTTCAGATATTCAACATAAGGTACCAGCCGTTCTTCCTTTACAGACCACTCACCCCGGATCTGGCTGATTACCAAGGACGAGTCACCAAAAACCTCTACATTCCTTGCCCCCAAGGCAGCCAAGGCTTCTAACCCGAAGGTGCACGCTTCATATTCAACTTCATTGATGGTGACCCTGTACCTCAACTTCTTGGCCAGCGGGAGCTTCTCATCATCTGGGGTCATCAAAATGATCTCGACTCCTGCCCCCTTGTTATTTATAGCCCCATCAAAATATAACTGCCATCCTTGGACAGAAATTGTGGCTATGCTCTCATCAGGAAAATTGAATTCAGGTGCGTCGCCCTGAATGGGATGATCAGCAAGAAACTCTGCTACTGCTCGCCCCTTGATAGTTTTGCGAGTAACGTATTCGACATTGAACTCTTGTAGCAACAGCAACCACCTTCCCATCTTACCAAGCAAAGACGACGCTTCTTGCAAATACCTCAAAGGATTCTGCTTTGCCACTGTCTGAACTCTGTACAAATGGAAGTAGTGCCTAAGCTTCTTTAACGCCCAAATCACTGCCAGGCAGATCTTCACTACTTCGGCATATTTTATCTCGTAGACCAGGAACTTCTTGCTGAGATAGTAAACAGCGAATTCCACCCCGAACTCATCCTCCTGAGCCATCATGGCTCCCACGGAACCATCCTCCACTGCCAGATACAAGATAAGCGGCTTGATTGGTTGCGGTGGCCTCAGTACTGTCGAATTCATCAGATATTCCCTGATGCTGTCAAAAGCTCTCTGAAAGTCTTCATTCCAAACCACATGCTGATCCTTTCTGAGCAACTTCAAGATTGGCTCGCATATCGAAGTGAGCTTCGCAATGAACCGGCTGATATATTGTAGCTTGCCTAGGAAGCTTCTCACCTCCTTCTCCTTCTGTGGTACGGGCATCTCTCTGATGGCCTTCACCTTGTCCGGGTCCATTTCAATTCCCCTCTGGCTGATGATATGCCCCAGTAGCTTTCCTGAAGTTACTCCGAAGATACACTTCTTGGGATTAAGCCGCAGTCTGTACTTATCAATCCTAGTGAAGAACTTCTCCAAAGCTTCGAAATGGCCCTCCCTGGTGGCTGACTTGACCATCATGTCATCTACGTACACCTCCACTTCCTTGTGGATCAAGTCGCTTAGGATCTTTGTTGCCATTCTCTGGTACGTAGCCCCTGCATTCTTTAGGCCGAAAGGCATTACTCTGTAGGCGTAGGTCCCCCATTCCGTGATGAAAGCTGTTTTAATCCGGTCGACTATCTTGTTAAGGATCTAGTTGTAGCCTACATAACCATCCCCAAAACTGTACATCTCGCAGTTGGTGGCACTATCTATCAACACTTCAATGTGGGGTAGAGAAAATTCGTCTTTAGGGCAGGCCTTGTTCAGATCTCGATAATCCACACATACTCTTACCTTTCCGTTCTCCTTGGCTACAGGAACTACATTTGCTAGCCATGTAGGATACTGCACTTCAACCAAGAATTTGGCTTCGATCTGCTGCCGAATTTCCTCTTTAACCTTGTCTGCCCATTCTGGCCTCAGCCTTCTCAACTTCTGTTTTACAGGCTTATGGTTCGGATACGTTGGAATAGCATGCTCTGCGATGTTTCGATCAATTCCTGGCATGTCCTCGTAAGTCCAGGCAAAAACTTTTTCATATTTTTTTATTATTCTCTCGAATTTTTCTCTCTCATCAGGAGTTATATTCGATGCTATTAAGATTTCCTTCGGATTTTCCGAGGTTCTAAGATCAAAAGGCGTGGTGTCAGTGGAATCAATATCAAAAATAGATGGGATATGATCATGTTCATGCATGTTGAGATCATTGGAAACATCGCACAAATAAGCGAAATCATTCATCTTACTAATAATATTATTATTTTCATTTACATCATAAAAAAGTTCTGGAATAAAAAGACAATCTAAGCTAGTATCTTCTCCAGCTTCCATTGAGGTTGATGCTGCAGTAGCTTGTGCCTCGGCTTCCTGGCTTGGCAAAGGCCTTTCAGCTATCCCTGAGGAAATCTTCAAATCCCCAATCTTCAGTTCTGGCTCTACCATTTTTTCCTTCCCATTCAGCCTGGCAGCTAACATCTTCTCGGTGACAACCTCTTCGGGCTCATCCCTACCCTAGGCAATGCATTGGGTTAGAACTTCCTTATCCCAGAAGTCCTCAGCCGTTTTAATAACTCCCACATCCCAGTCGAAAACATCACTAAAGATCTCAAATCCAGGGACAATCTTTCCATTCACCCACTGTGGCTCATCTTCACAAGTGTAAGTGCATACTGAGGATGCGGGCACAAAGCTTTCTGAAATGTGAGGGATCTTTTCCGTCGTCTTCTTCTTGCCAAGTCCGCCCTTGTATCCCAAACCCTTCCGATCTTTCTGACCTCGAGTAGTGATTGCGGATTGCGGCCCTTGCGAATTTCTACCAAGACCAGCCCCAGGGAGATAGTGCATCCTCTTCATCATATTAACCACTGGAGGGCTATCCAATGACCTCTGCTCTTCTCCTATCACCGATACATGAAAACCACTGAATGGCTGATTAGCAATTTCTAGGGCCGATACCTGATTATCCCTGGCTGCCTTGATGGTTACCACCTCACCTTCATGTGGGAATTTTATCATCTGGTGTAGCGTAGACGGCACTCCCCCTAGTTTATGAAACCAGGGCCTCCCAAGCAACGTCGAGAAGTTAGCCGGAATGGGCAAAACTACAAATTCTATCTCCGTCTCAATCAGCCTTAACCAAAGTCTTGAACGTCCCCGAAGCTTGCCTTCTAGAATTATCATAAGCTATAATAGTCAAATCTGACTCGCTAAGCATACTCTCATCCAAACCGAAAGCCTGAAGTGCCACCAGAGGGCAAACATTTATAGATGACCCATCGTCTACCATAATGCAAGCAGTATGCTTACCACTGATTTGCGCCTTAATGTACAGCGATCGGTTATGATTACGGCCTTCGACTGGCAAGTCGGCATCAGAATACACTAATCTCTCTCCTGATCCCCCTTTTACAAGGTCTAACAATTCTGATGGAGAGATTGTAGTAGCCACAGTAGACTCAGTCAAAGCTTCTACCAACTTTTGTCTATGAGAGGGGGACTGCCTCAAAAGATCCCATATAGATATTTGAGTCGTAGTCTTCTTCAACTGCTTGACTATATGATTCTCTTCCAGCTCTTTCTCTGTTAATGCCTGCGCTGGCTCCGGTGACCTTTCTATCTCTGGGACTACTCTTCCACTTCTCGTTACAGCTCCTATTTCTTTTCCCTCTTCATCTGACTTCCACAGATCCAAAGATATTTCACCTTCCTCCTCATTTTCTTCATCGCTTTCGCTACTAGACCAACAATCAATTGTCGCTACAGACATACTTTCCCCCTTGGCCTCAGGGCGAGTAAAAGCAACATACTCATTCCCATACAAGTCCTGCAGCACGTACCATTCTAGTAAGCTTGATCCAATCATGAAAATAGGTGGCGGCACGGCATTATAGTTAGGCTTCTTTTTCTCCTCTCTCCGCTCGGGGTTAGTGATTTGTTTGCTGTCAATCAAATCCTGGATTGAGTGCCTCAGTGCTTTATAATTATCCGTTAAATGGCCCGTATGCTGATGGAAGGCACAGTACTCATTATCTTTATGCCTCAGCGTCCCTTGCGTCATAGCAGGCCTGGGATGCAATGGCTGCAACTTCCCTTCTTTCATCAACCTTCTTAAAACCCAAGATAGTGGTCTTCCTAAGTTCAAAAACTTCCTCGGGGTAGTTGCGTCAGTAGCAGACACCTCAACCATTCTTTTGGTGCTACCATTGGGACCGGCTGGCCTATTTGTCCCTTGACTAGTATTAGCTCTCTTGGCATAATTGTCATTGCTCGCCTTTCGGGCTAAGTATTCCCCTTCCGCTTCTATGGCTATGTCCTTCAAGGACTCCCAGTCTTTTAGACCCTTCATCTTCAAACCTTCTTTCAAGTACGGGCTCGCATTTTTTATGAACAAACGGATCTAGTCTTGAGTGTCTGGTTTTCTCCTCATCTCCATTACTCTACTCCGCCAGCGGGTTAGGTAATCATGGAAGGATTCCCATGCCTTTTGCTGAACCAACTCCAAATCCTTGAGGGTCACCTCCATCCTTGTGTTGCAGTCGTACTGCCTTAAAAACTCCTCTGTGAGCATATCCCAATCCTCCTTGGTTCGGCGATCGAGGCTGTGGTAACAATCTATGGCGGGGCCAGTTAGGCTCAAGCAAAAGTACTCCACTTTCTGCCTCTTGGACAAGGTAGTCCCTTTTATGATCAAGGAATACTGCTTTACATGAGCAGTCGGGTCAGAAGTGCCGTCAAACTTGGGAACATCAGGCATCTTGAAATTGTACGGGATTGGGTCATCTCCCTCCAGCTCCTTATCTTCTGGGTTCATCCCTTGGCCTCTACCCAACATGCGGGCCATAGCCTCAAACTTCTCTTCCATCTTCTTCCAGATGAACTCTTCGGTCTGGGTGCCTTCCCCCTCTCAGATACAACGCTCATTTTGTCATCTTCATTCTCCCGGTCATCTTCTAATCTCAGCGATTGTCTCCTTCTCTGGACCCCGGAAGCCATTGATCTCAGATCTATAGGTGGTGGTCGAATCGGTTCCTCCTGTCTTTCTACTCTTTCCTCCTCCCGCTCATTTTGTCTCATGGGAGGAGGAGGAGGATTTTGCGGAGCAGCCGGCTGAGCCATTGCAGCTAACATATTCATCATACGGCCTTCGAACTCCTCAAACCTTCTACCCACTTCTTCAGCAATCAAAGCCCTGGTAGCATCATTTTCCCTTGGTGAGTTTGCCATCTCTGATACGGTACCACTGGTTTCTAAATGGGTTTCTAGAAGACTCTCTCTTTCTTACAGCTCAAATACAGAAACTCTGATCAGTCATCCGATCGGTCCTCTCGTCCACCTGGGCAGATCTATGATGGCTGCATAAATAAGGTGTTAGAATTATGCATGAAATGCAAATGAAATGCATGGCCGTGATATGCAACATCCACAAATCACAGGCAAGCAGATAGGTCCTTCCACCCTTATTGCTCCCACACATGTGGTCGTCCAGTCTCTTTCCTAGGTGGGCTTAGCCCATGGGTCAGCGGGGAACCCAATGGATACGTATGGTGCACGGTAAAAAACCAGCAGCATAACACTCCTATGCTAATGTACAAGCGCATGGATAATGGTCATCATGTATTTAGACATCCCAAATATAACGACATGGCCCTACCGGGGCATGGAAGCCTTTGGCTAGGTTACCAAGCAAGACATCTGGATTCATCCAATACATAATGACCCATACAGCAAGCATGATATTACGGTTCATATCACCTAGGGAGAGTATCTACGGCCATTATATGAGCTTTGGTCGAGGGATATATTACTTTAAGGCTACCCAAGCATGATCCCTGCCGACGGGTCTAGCTCATCACAAGCGTAACGACCGATCGGGTCATCATTTTATATACCAAAAGGTACGAAACTTAGGCTGGTGATTATCCTTAACACTTCCCCACATTGAGTGAACGTAGGGTTGTGCTTCGGGAATGCACCGAGGTGAAGAAGGGACCAATCTAGCATATTCTAAGGCTCTAATGGGATGTATATGAAAATGAGAGAAAGCGAATTTATGAATTAAACTTTAATCATAAATGTTAACCGAGGTATTTTCAAATCGAAGTCTCGAACCATCGTCCCCAGTGGAGTCGCCACTGCGACGTGCGCCGGGCCCCGCGTGCCGCCCCTGCGACCGCCCGCTCGAGGGCGATCGGGGCATTTGTGGGTCCGTTGGCAACTTGCAATGAATTGCGAGTGCGTCTATTTTGGGCAACAGGGAGGTTTCATGGAGTCGCCACCCAATAGAACATTGGAAAAGTTTCTCTCGCCTTGGAGAGCCTAAGACTGCGCTTATTATCCATTTTGGGCCAACCAAAGTGTAAGCACCGTGTCCCGGAGCTGTCCAGATTAGAGATTACCCTATGATGAAATCGGTATCCGAGCCCATATAAACGGTTTGGATTCATAGGTTTTAGTCCCATGCTCCATGAAAAAATGAGTCTTTTCACCTTTCATAGGCAGAGGGGAAGAAAACAGGGAATTTATGAGTCAAAAAGGTATATTTTTCTCCACAGACGGCCAGCCCGTCTGTGAAGGCCAGCCCGTCGCTTAGGGTCACAGACGGCTTGTGGTATTTTTCGACGCCCGTCGGAAGTCACCGCCTCTTCCAGAGCACGCCACCTGATTTCCCGGAGCACGCAACTTTTTCGACGCCCGTCGGTGGAAATGGCAGGGTCGTCGGATGAATCCTTGGGTCAGTAGGATTCTTTCGACGCCCGCCTCCATACATCGACGCCCGTCAGTCGTGTCTGGCCTATAAAAGCTTCGGATTTTCTCTTAGAAAGGGTTGGAAAAATTTTCAAGAGGGGAAACTCTGCCAAAATTGAAGCACATTTTCTCTCTCTTCCAGCAAACACATTCATCAAGAAATCTCTTTTAATTTGTGGATCAAAACCATTAAAAAGGAACTAAATCTAATTAGTTTTCTTCGATTTTCAAAGTCAGTCCCTTTTTGAAAGGTTTAGAAGGAAATCATCTATTTTCCCTTTTCTGACCTTTCGTTTCGTTTCTCGTGGAGCGTGCGGGACTCTAATCACACTAAAAATCTCGCTAAAACATTATCTGAGGGTAAATATTCCGGACTTATTTTTCATATTTTTTCATCTATATTCTTTATTTTTGCTGTTCTTTCGGCTTTTCTGCCTTCATTTTTCTTTATTTTGATCCTCTTTATCTCATTTTGTGATAAAAACCCCTTTTGTTTTTGAAAAGAGAGTTTTTCACTGTTTATTTTCGGAGACAGTGGTGACCGACGGGTCATCTTCTTCACCGACGCCCATCGGTCACCCCACTCACAGACGCCCTCTCTCTTGAGTGAGCGACGGTCATGTCGGTCACTTTGACTGACGCCCGTCGGTCACCCAACAGAGGCCGTCACTGGGTCCTGTCTCCACGTTTTCAAATCTTTTCTATCTCTTTCAAGTCCTTTTGACTTTATTTATGTTGAGTTTTTATATATTGACATCTTTTAACTTTCTGTGAGCACATACTGATTTTCTTGGACTGTCCTGAGCTCGGGGGGCTATCTACCATACTCGGAGGATTCCGTCCGGTTTAGTTTTCTAACTTCTTTGGTTATTTCCTTCATTTGTTTATTCATTAATTACTTTATGTACATGGATATACCCTTTTGTATCCCGTTAAATGTAAAAATTGATAAATGTATTATATTCGATAAAGAGAGGTTTTCATAAACATAAGGATCCAATATCCTATTTTTATCCAACAAAAATCATCACAAACAAAAACATCCAATTTTAATAATGATGCATGTGAGGACCAAAGTCCTCAAAATAAATAATGCCCCGATTCGTGTATGTATCGCACATTTATGAAAAGGAGTTGTATTCCGCTCCTTGTATTATTATAATTTATTGCTTTCATTATTTACTTGCTCATTTACGGCTTTCCAAATATGAATAAATGTGCCTTTAATCAATTGCATCGTGTGAAAAGAGAGCGAATTAATGATACTTAAAATTTGATCATAAAATAATTGAGGTAGAAATAGATGAGAAATCCCGAACCCAGCTCTGGTCTTTGGGCTCAAAGAGGCAAGAGGTTTACCCTCCAAGACACCTCTTGTGTCACGAGACTCTGGCGTTAATCCTAGGCTCCTTAGGGCGAGAGGTTTATCATCCAAGACCCTTCTGGCTGGCCCAAAATGGATACTAAGCGCAGTCTTAGGCTCTCCGAGGTGAGAGAAACTTTCCCAATGTTCTATTGGGTGGCGACTCCATGAAACCTCCTTGTTGCCCAACATAGACGCACTTGCGATTTATTGCAAGCTGTTAACGGACCCACAAATGCCCCGATTGCCCTCAAGCCGACGGTCGCACGGGCGTCCACGGGAATCCGGCGCGCGTCATAGTGGCGACTCCACTGGGGACGATATGGTTCGAGATTTCAATTTGAAAGTACCTCGTTTAACATTTATGGTTAAAATTTAATTCATAAATTTGCTTTCTCTCAAATTCGTATTACATCTCATTAGAGCCTTAGAATATGCTAGTTTGGTCCCTCTATTAGCTCCAGTGCGTTCTTGAAGCACGACCCTATTTTCACTCAATTTAGGGAAGTGTTAAGGATAATCACCAGCCCAAGTCTCGTACCTTAATGGTATATCAAAATGATGACTCGATCGGTCGTTATGCTTGTGATGAGCTAGACCTGTCGGCAGGGATCATGCTTGGGTAGCCTTAAAGAAACATCTCCTGTGTCCAAAGCTCATGTAATGGCCGTAGTTACTTTCCACAGGTGATATGAACCTTAATTCCATGCTTGCTGTATGGATCCTCATGTATTGGGTGAGTCCAGATGTCTCGCTTAGTAACCTAGCCAAAGGCTTTTATGCCCCAGTAGGGCCATGTCAAAATTTTTGGAACGTCTGAATACATGATGATCATTATCCATTCGCTTGTACATTAGCATAGGAGCGTCATGCTGCCAGTTTTTTTATCGCCATGCACCATGCGTGTCCATTGGGTCCCTCGTTGACCCTTGGGCTAATCCCGCCTAGGAAAGAGACTGCACGACCACGTGTGTGGGAGAAATAAGGGGGGAAGGACCTACTTGCTTGCTTGTGTTTTGTGAATATTGCATATCACGACCATGCATTACATCTACATTCCATGCATCACGTCTAACGCTTTATCCCTACAGCCATCATAGATCTGCCCAGGTGGACTAGATCACCTACCGGACGATTGATCCGAGTTCCTACATCTAAACCGTCAGATAAAGAGGGCCTACCAGAAATTTTATCAGAAGTCAGCTGTACCGTATCTGAGATGGCAAACTCGCCTAGGGGGGATGATGCCACCAGGGCCATGATTGCAGAAGAAGTGGGCCGGCGATTTGAGGAATTCGAAGGCAAAATGATGAATATGTTAACTGCTCTGGCACAACAAAATGCTCCGCAGAATCCACCCCCTCCTCCCGTGAGACAGAATGAGCAAGAGGAAGAAAGAGCTGAGAGACGAGAAGAGCCTGCTTGGCCACCACCCATAGAGCTGAGGTCAGTAGCTTCGGGAGAGCAGAGAAGAAGACCAGCCCTGAGGATTGATGATGATAGGGATATTGAAGACGACAAGATGAGCATTGCATCTGAGAAAGGGAAGGCACCTCAGACTGATGAGTTCATTCTAAAGAAGATGGAAGAGAGGTTTGAAGCCATGGCTCGTATGCTGAGTAAAGGTCAGGGGATGAATCCCGAGGACAAGGAATTGGAGGGAGAAGACCCGATTCCTTATAATTTCAAGATGCCAGACGTGCCGAGATTTGATGGTACTTCTGACCCGACAGCTCATGTGAAGCAATACTCTCTGATCATGAAAGGGACCACGTTGTCTAAAAAGCAGAAGGTGGAATACTTTTGTCTGAGTCTGACCGCTCATGTCATCAACTGGTATCATAGTCTCGATCGCCGGACTAAGGAAGATTGGGATCTGCTCACGGAGGAGTTCTTGAGGCAATATGATTGCAACACTAGGATGGAGGTGACCCTTAAAGATCTTGAACTGCTCCAGCAGAAGGCCGGGGAATCTTTTCACGATTATCTCACCCGCTAGTGAAACCGAGTAATGGAAATGCGGAGAAAGCCAGACACCCAGGACCAGATCCGCCTGTTTATCAAGAATGCAAGCCCATATTTGAAGGATGGTCTGAAGATGAAAGGGTTGAAGGATTGGGAGTCTCTGAAAGACATAGCCATTGAGGCAGAAGGAGAGTTCCTGGCTCGGAAAGCTAACAATGATAATTTTGCAAAAAGGGCTAGCACCAGCCAAGGAACCAGTAGGCCAGCTGGTCCCAGTGGTAGCACCAGAAGAATAGTTGAGGTGTCTGCTACTGAAGCAACTACCCAGAGGAAGTTTTCAAACTTAGGAAGACCACTATCTTGGGTCTTGAGAAGGTTGATGAAGGAAGGAAAGTTGCAACCCTTAGCTCCTAGGCCTGCTTTGACGCAAGGGAAGCCTGGGCACAAGGACAATGAATTCTGTGCATTTCATCAACACTCAGGCCATCTAACAGATAAGTGTAAGGCGCTGCAACACTCCATCTAAGACCTGATTGATAGCAAGCAAATTTCTGACCCTGAGAAGAGGGAGTCTGAGAAGAAGCCTGGTTATAATGCCGTGCACCACCAGTGTTTATGATCGGATCCAACTTGCCAGAGTGGTACATGCTGCAAGATTTATATGGGAGCGAGAGTATTGCTATTGCTTGTTCCGAGGATAGAAAGGAGAGAGCAGTCGTGGCGACCCTTAATTGTTGGTCAAGCAGCGAGAGCGGTAAAGAGGCCGAAGAGAAGGGAGAGATGAATCCTGATTTGTGGAGGTCTGATGAAGATGAAGAAGAGGTAGGGGATGTAACGAGAAGTGGAAGAATGGTCCCTGTGATTACAAGGCTACCTGAGCCAGCGCAGCCATCAATAGAAAAAGAGCCAGAAGAGAACCAGATTGTCAAGCAATTGAAGAAAACTACAGCTCAAATATCCATCTGGGATCTTTTGAGACAGTCCCCTTCTCATAGGCAGAAAGTAGTAGAGGCTTTGGTTGAGACCACTGTTGCCACCACAATTTCCCCATCAGAGCTTTTCAATCTAGTTAAAGGAGGATTGGAGGAGAGATTGATTTTTTCTGATGCCGACCTACCGGTCGAAGGCCGCAATCATAACCGACCCCTGTACATCAAAGCACAGATTAACGACAAGCACACCGCTTGCGTTATGGTGGACGACGGGTCTTCTATCAATGTGTGCCCTCTGATAGCTCTCCAGGCTTTTAGTTTGAGTGAGGATATGCTCAGTGGATCAGATCTGACTATCACAGCCTATGATAATTCAAGAAGGCAAGCCTCAGGAACATTCAAGACCCTGGTCAAGACGGGGCCTATTGAGGTAGAAGTAGAATTTGTGGTTCTGCCCATCCCAGCTAATTTCTCAGCCCTGGTTTCACAGATTAGGAGGAGTGCCATCCACGTTGCATCAAATGATAAAGTTCCCACACGAAGGGGAGGTGGTGACTATTAAAGCGGCCAGAGAGAACTAGGTGTCAGCTCTTGAAATTGCTAATCAGCCCTTCAGCGGCTTCCATGTGTCAATGATAGGAGAAGGGCACGGGTCAGTAGATAACCCAGCTGTGGTTAATATGATGAAAAAGATGCACTATCTCCCTAGGGCTGGTTTGGGTAGAAACTCTCAAGGGCTGCAGACCGCGATCACCACTCGAGGTCAGAAGAATCGAAAGGGTCTGGGGTACAGAGGCAGTTTTGGCAAGAAGAAAACGATGGATAAGATCCCTCATATTTCAGAAAGCTTTGTACCAGCATCCTCAGTGTGCGCTTATACTGGTGAAGATGAACCGCAATGGGTGAAGGGGAGAATTGTCCCCGGATTTGAGATCTTTAACGACGTATTCAACTGGGATGTCGGGGTTATCAAGACCGCTGAGAACTTCTGGGATGAAGAGGTCATGACTCAGTGTATTACTTGGGACAGATGCGAGCCTGAAGAGGTTATCACCGAGAAGATGTTAGCTGCCAGGCTGAAAGGGAAAGAGAAGATGGCAGAAATAGAACTGAAGATAGGGGATTTAAAGATTTCCTCGGACATACCTGAAGGGCCTCTACTGAATCAGGAAGCTAATGAACAAGCTACAGCAGTATCAACCTCTAGAGAGGCAGAAGACTCTAGCTTAGACTGTCTTTTTATTCCAGAACTTTTTTATGATGTAAATGACAATTATAATATTATTAATAAGCCAAATGATTTCTCTTACTTGTGCGATGTTTCTAATAATTTCAACATGCATGAACATGATCATATTCCATCAATTTTTGACATCGATTCCACTGATACAACGCCTTTTAATCTTGGAACCTCGAAAAATCCGAAAAAAATTCTAATAGCATCAAATATAACTCCTGATGAGAGAAAAAATTTTGAGAGAATAATAAGAAAACATGAAAAAGTCTTTGCCTGGACCTATGAGGACATGCCAGGGATCGACCGAGACGTAGCAGAACATGCTATCCTGACTTATCCAGACTATAAGCCTATGAAACAGAAGTTAAGAAGGCTCAGGCCAGAATGGGCTGACAAGGTCAAGGAGGAAATCCGGCAACAGATTGAGGCCAAGTTTCTTGTTGAAGTGTAGTATCCTACGTGGTTGGCAAACATGGTCCCTGTAGCGAAGAAAAACGGGAAGGTCAGGGTGTGTGTGGATTATCGAGATCTGAACAAGGCCTGCCCTAAAGATGATTTTCCACTACCCCACATCGATGTGTTGATAGACAGTGCCGCCAACTGCGCGATGTTCAGTTTTGGAGATGGTTATGTGGGCTATAACCAGATCCTAAACAAAATAGCTGACCGGGGTAAGACCGCTTTCATCACAGAGTAGGGGACCTACGCCTACCGAGTCATGCCTTTTGGCCTGAAAAATGCAGGGACCACATACCAGAGGATGGTGATCAAGATTCTAAGCGACCTGATCCACAAGGAGGTAGAGGTGTATGTCGATGACATGATGGTCAAGTCAGCCACCCGGGAGGGCCACTTCGAAGCTCTAGAGAAGTTCTTCACCAGGATTGATAAGTATAATTTGCGACTCAACCCCAAGAAGTGCATTTTCGGAGTGACTTCAGGAAAGCTATTGGGACATGTCGTCAGCCAGAGGGGAATAGAAATTGACCCAGACAAGGTGAAAGCCATCAGAGAGATGCCCGTGCCACAAAAGGAAAAGGATGTAAGGAGCTTCCTGGGCAAGTTGCAGTACGTCAGCCGATTCATTGCCAAGCTCACTTTAATATGCGAGCCTGTTTTTAAACTGCTTAGAAAGAATCAACCTGTGGTCTGGAACGAAGACTGCTAGAAAGCCTTTGACAGCATCAGGGAATATCTGTTGAATCCGCCAGTGCTAAGGCCGCTGCAATCGATCAAATCGCTTATCCTGTATCTGGCAGTAGAGGGCAGTTCTGTGGGCGCCATGATGGCTCAAGAGGATGAATTTGGGGTGGAATTCGCAATTTATTATCTCAGCAAGAAGTTCCTGGCTTACGAAATAAAATATGCTGAAGTAGAGAAGATCTGCCTCGCAGTGATTTGGGCATCAAAGAAGCTGAGACATTACTTCCATTCATATAAAGTTCAGGCAGTGGCCAAGCAGAATCCGTTAAGATATTTGCAGGAAGCGCCGTCTTTGCTCGGTAAGATGGGGAGGTGGTTTCTCTTGCTACAGGAGTTTGATGTGCAATACATCACTCGCAAAACTATTAAGGGGCGAGCCGTAGCTGAATTTCTTGCTGAGCATCCTATTCAAGGAGACACTCCCGAGTTCACCTTTCCGGATGAGAGCACGGTCGCAATTTCTGCCCAAGGATGATAGTTACACTTCGACGGGGCAGTGAATAACAGAGGGGCTGGAGTTGGAATCATTTTGACGACCCCAGATAATGAGAAACTCCCCCTAGCCAAGAAGCTGAGGTACAAGGCAACCAACAATGAAGCTGAATATGAAGCATGCACTTTCGGGTTGGAAGCTTTAGCTGCATTGGGGGCAAAGAATGTAGAAGTCTTTGGTGACTCATCCTTGGTGATTAACCAGGTCCGAGGTGAGTGGCCTGTAAAAGAAGAGCGGCTGGTACCCTATGTTGAATATTTGAAAGAGGTATGTGGGCAGTTTGAAACTTGCACTTTCCACTTCGTGCCAAGAGATGAGAATCGTCTAGCTGATGCATTGGCAACCTTAGTGTCAATGTGGGATAATCCTGAAGGAGTAGCTATGAAGCCAGTGCTGATTTCGAGTTCTGAGAGGCCCAGCTTTGAGATCAAGCCAGTAATGGAAGTAGAAGTGGCGGATGGAAAACCATGGTACTTTGACATTATGAATTATTTGGAAAACGATAAGTTTCCAGAGGAAGCTACTGAGAAAGACCAGAGGATGATCCAAAAACTGTCTACTCAGTTCATATCCTTGGAAGGAGTGTTGTACAAAAGACAAGCAGACGGGATTCAGCTCAGGTGCTTGAATGAAAAAGAAGCCCGCAAGGTGATGGAGGAGACCCATGCAGGCGTCTGTGAGGCTCACATGAATGGCTTAACTCTGGCAAAGAAGATCATGAGACAAGGCTTCTATTGGCTTACGATGGACAATGACTGCTCAAAGTATGTCAAGCAATGCCAGTTATGCCAATAGTATGTAGATTTGAGGCATCTACCAGTATCAGAGCTACACAACCTGACATCACCTTGGCCTTTCGTTGCTTGGGGGATAGATATTATTGGAGAGATTCACCCTACGGCATCCAATGGGCACAGATACATCATAGTCGCAATTGACTATTTTACCAAATGGGTAGAGGCAGAATCCTTCCAAAAGATTGACGTAAGGGATATGGCCAACTTTATAGAGAGAAATCTGATTTGCAGATATGGCCTCCCTCACCACATAGTGTCTGACAACGGGGTGCAGTTCATGGGAGAAACCAGGAAGCTCCTTGAGAAATATGGTATCAAGCACCATAGATCCTCTCCCTACCGACCACAAGCTAATGGGGCAGTAGAGGCCGCCAACAAAAATATGAAGAAGATCCTATCCAAGATGGTCCAAACTTACAAAGACTGGGCAGAGAAGCTACCCTTTGCACTGTGGGGATACAGGACAACGGTAAGGACATCTACAGGAGCTACACCATTTTCCTTAGTATACGGGACGGAAGCAGTATTGCCAGTTGAGATAGAGCTCCGATCGCTGAGAGTAGTCATGGAAGCCCAAATCCCAGAGGCCGAATGGGCACGACAGAGGCTACAACACTTAAACTTACTAGATGAGAGTAGGCTGAAGGCTTATTATCACAATCAGATCTACCAGAAGAGGTTGGCCAAGACATTCGTAAAGAAGGAGAGAAAGCATCCACTGAAAGAAGGGGACTTAGTGTTCAAGCAGATGAGATCAGGTACACCCGATATCAGAGGAAAATTCAGACCAACCTGGGAGGGGCCGTATATCCTTAAAAAGCTGTTGTCCAAAGGAGCTGCAATCTTATCGGATAGCGATGGAAATGAATTCAAGGAGCCGATCAATGTCGACAGGCTCAAGAGGTTCCATGGCTAAAGACCAAAATAAAAAGAAGAGAATAAAATGCCCTGCAGGTCGAAAACCGAAAAAAGGCGGCCGTGCTAAAATTGGGTGCCTCGACAGGGTGAAAACCGAAAAAAGGCATCCTGTGCAAAAATTAAAGGCACGAGAGAAAATGTCCAATCGTGAAAACTCGAGAGGGCCGATTGGTAACAGGAGTTGATGCTATTAAAATGTGGTTCATGTATTAATAGGGCGTACGCGGTTGAGTAAATGTCAAAACTGATCATGTATGCTGAAATTACATGGAAAGGTACACAATTTTGTGAAAATAGAATGAATATTATTCTTTTCATTTTCGTCGTTTTCTAGTTCTGCATTAAAAAGAAATGTAACACCAAAAAAAATATATATAGCTAAGCTAAGCTAAGTCCTGCTGCTGCTCTCGCCGACCAGATGCTTGAGCCCTCGTGTCCTGTTATCAGATGCTGGACTAAGGATCCACTTCTTGTACTCGCTGGTAGAAGCCACAGAGTGATCGTCAAACCTCGGAATAACAGTCTTCACTGGTAGTTTGCCCCACAGCTCATGATACCGAGAGGCGAACGCAGCCGAAAGAGTTCCTCCTCGGGAAGATAAGGGAACCCTCACCACATCCTGGGGCATACCGAGCTGACGCGTGCACCGAGAAGTGATATAGAAAGTGGCTTGACGGAGCCCACAGAGGGGAACACACCCCGATGGCCCATAAATGACCACATGAGACAGTGGAAGCCAAGCAGACGTGAAACTGATGTCGTCATCTGACAACTCGCCAAATCTGGTAATGCCTTCACCAGCGGTGGCACACTCATGCAGCCGTCGACGCGAAAGGAAATGGCTCGGCGAGTACTGTGAAATGACCCGAGGAGGTGGCTCAGACAGCATCCTCAGTTTCTCTTGTAGCCAGATCTGAAAAAAAAAAAGAAAAAAAAGAAAAAGAAAAAAAAATAAAAAAAGAAAAAAGGAAAAAGAAAAAAAGCCGCTGGAGTAAGCAGGGTTTACTTCAGGCAAAAATAAGGCACAGGGTTGTGTAAAAATCCAAAAAGACGCACCTCCCACTAAGAAAAGCTAGTGTGAAAATCCATAAGAGACGCACTACCTTTAAAATAATGACGTACCTGGAGCAATAAGGGACTGCCGGTAAAAGTAGTAGTGGATCCAGAGCTCACAGCATCTAGCCCAGAATGGTCTCAGCCAGAATAAGTGGGAAGGGTGATGATCCCCGATGAAAGTCGCTCAGAATTCCGAACAAGCTAGGGTCACCTGTCAAACCCCCTGGAACAACAGTGAGGAAGTTCATCATGCAAAACAAGAAAACGATGCTTACCCGATAAGTGGGGATGTCAGTGGACTGATCCAGATCCTCGATCAGTGGCCCCAGAGCAAAGGAAGAGCCCGGTGAGATCAGTCGAACGGCCTCAGAAGAAGGTATGCCGAGAGCCATGGCTATGTCCCGAGTCTGGAGTAGGCCGCAGCGGGGGACGCAGGGCAGAGCGCTAGGAGGGAACCAGGCTCCAAGAATGGCAGCTAACTCCTCGGGAAGGGGGCACAACTCCTAGTAAGTGAACCGGAAGACGTGAAACCGGAGGTTCCAGAAGGGAGTCGCCGCCAGAAGAAGGTTCTGATCAACTTTGACCCGATGCAGATAGCTTAGCCCAGACATAGAGGAAAGGGCGCCTTTTTCCCAAGTGTGTTTGTCATCTAGGATGCGGTGCATTCCTTGGAATAGAGAGGAAGACATTTTTTAGAAGAATAGAGGGCTCAAGATGTTGGGAAAATGAAGAGACACAAAAGGAGCAAAAATTTTGGGAAGAATTTATAGAAAGGCATCACCGACGGCCCACCCGTCTTTCCCAAGGGACGGCCTGCCCGTCGGTAAAAATCCACCTGGCAAACGCATACGTCAGCATTGCATTCATCACGCGTATTAATTCGCATTTATTGAGAGACAGACGGCCAGCCCGTCGGTCGCTCCTACAAACACCCAGCCCGTCGGTCACGAAACTCTATATAAGGGCAAGTGACAGACGGACCAGCGGCGCTGTCACTTTCACTCTTCCTCTCAAAAATGGTTCTTTAAGCGTTTTTTCTGCATTTTCAAGTCTTCTTTCTCATTTTTCTTGCATTTTCTTCATCTTTTCGCGTTCTCTACTCACCGGGCGCTCAGACATTCATATTTCGTCAGTTTTTCTACACTTTTTACGATTACAAGTAAGTAAAATAATTACTTTACTTTTTAATTTAATTTATTTCTTCTTCTTTTAGCCTTAAAAATAGTTATGACTCTTTAGGTGCTTTAAAATATCTAGGGAGACTGCTGCCTTCTTTATTATTTTATTTTTTAGTGCAACCCGAGCTTTTGCATGATCACATAGAAATAGAATTTTTTCTATACTTTTGCCGCCTTAGAAATAGGCTCTTTAGCGCATTATTTTGTGTTGTTGAGGCCTGAGGCCATTATGTTGTATTGTTGGGGGCACACTCTTGCCGGGGTGCATCCCATTCTTATACATATATTATTGTTGAGGCTTGAGGCCTGTTTTGATGCCTTTTTATGCAGGAGGTTGGGCACACCCTTGCCGGGGTGCTGCCCAAATTTTTATTTTATTATAAAATTGAATATTTTTGTGTATAATGCATGCCTTGAGGGTCCAGAAAGCCCATTTTTATTCGCTTTAAATATTTCCATACTGATTGCATGTTCCTTCTGCTTTTGATGTGTGCAAAGCATGCTGGGCAACATCCCTTGACAGCACGTTCGCCCCTTTTCATTTATTATCTATTTTTTTCCAACCGCGTATTTGGGCCGCTGTTGCTCGGGTGAGGCCTAAATGGGCTTTCACCTCGAAAACGAGCCTAAATATGCCTGTTTTGTCAAATTTTCACCATCTAATATTTCTTTTGCATGATGCCTCCTAGACGCAGAGCACCACAGGCCCAGCCCGAGGTCGTGGTTCCGGCATGGATGGACGATGAGTCAGCTCAGAGATATAGAGCGCTGGCTCAGGTGGAGATTCGGGCCAGTCGCTTCGTGTCCCGGCCGTTCCGAGAGGCCCTAGGGATGGCCCCGGAGGTCGACATGGTTATTGAGGGCGCCGGGTGGACAGAGTTCCTCGACCCCGCTTTCCAGACCTTCCCAAAGGCTACTCGTCAGGTTCTAGCCACCCTCCGCTATAGCGGTTTTCAGAGGTCAGATACAGAGCCAGGGGTGGTCCAGTTCTGGTTCGATGGCTAGCATTTCAGTATTACTCGGCAGAGATTTGCACAGGCCATGGGGCTCCCCATAGAGGAGGGGTCGAGATCCCATGATGAGCAGTGAGACGCGCCCACTGGACGGCCATTGCCGTACCGGGAGTGCTGTATGATCATGATACAGCGAAGAGTACCATACTGGTGTCTCAGGCACTCCGGTACCTGCACATAGTGCTATCCAGTTCGTACCTTGGTCGAGCTGGTAATCCAGGGTCGCTTAATACGGTCGAGATCTGGAGCTTCTGGGCTATGGTGGCAGGCCAGCGCCTCAATGTTAGCCATGAGATCTTGGCTAACTTGGTCAAAGTTGGCAGAGGGCTGACACAAGTGGTGATAGTGGGGGGAGTCATCACTCGGTTGCTTTTGGAGTTAGGAGTTGCCCCCGACAAACTGAGAGGACCCCTGGATGAGGGGATACATGTGGATGCCGCAGCGGCAGTACAGATGGGGATGATCTCACAGATATCAGGACAGGCAGAGGCTTACAAAGTGTTGTCCATCCATGAGACCAAGCGGATGTTCTCACTTCCACCCTTGGGTCCAGAGCCGGAGCCAGAGCAGCAGCCTCCTCAGCCAGAGCCCGAGCCGAAGTAGCAACCTCCTCACCCAGAGCCTCTGCAGCCAGAGCCGCAGCCTCCTCAGCCTCCCCAACCTCAACCTCAGACTGCGCCACCGCCACCACAGCAGGAGCAGCCCAGGACCCCATCGAATTTCGACATGGAGTTCACTATGGATGAGCTCTTTGCCGCTTCATCGGCATCCAGAGCGCCAACTCCTGTCCCGTCGCCGAGTATCAAAGTATAGAGGACTACCCACGGGCCCCCCGAGAGGTATCATCCATATTTTCGAGGTGACCCAGGGGCATCCACCTCCACGGCATCGCCGCCAGAGCCAGCACCGCAGCAGCCAGCACAGCCTAACTTCTCTCAGCTCCTCACCCCTATGTTCACAGCCCTAGAGTGATGACAGGATGAGAGGGATAGAGCTATACACGAGAGGTTAGACCGCCAACAGGCTGCTATTCAGGAGCAATCCCAGTCGATAGAGCGGTTAGCCCAGGAGCAGGCCGGTTACATCGAGCACACAGCGCGGGAGCAGGCTCAGGTCATAGAGGCCTTCAGAGATGAGTAGGCGAGGCTGATCGAGCAGATTACCCAGGGTCAGAGGGAGCTTAGGCAGCAGCTCGCTCATGATTTGAGGGCATCTCAGGACCAGGCGTCTCAGAGGGTTGATATGACCCTATAGATGATCGACGAGTCACTCGACTCTCTGAGATCCCGGGTCCAGGCGATAGAGGGGATCCTCCCACCCTTGTCTCAGACCATGAGGGAGTTCAGAGAGCAGACAGAGCAGCTCCTAGAGCAGATGAGGAAGGCCGCCAGCGAGCAGACCATTCAGTTGAGCCAGGCGTTCAAGAAGTTGGGAGGCACAGTTTCAGAGACCTTAGGGTTTATGAGGACTTGCACCCAGCCCTTCTTTGATGGCTATGCTCAGATCCATTTCAGACAGGCCCATGATGCTAGGGCGGGACCCTCTACGGCTCAACCTCCACCTCCGGCACAGCCAGCTCCACCTCCGCCAGGGACAGTGCACATATCAGATAATGAGGACCCTGATGAGCCCTCCGACTACACGCCCCTATGATGTT